>OZ010696.1:2704846-3419744 GCA_963932265.1 Thymelicus lineola
TCTGTGGCTAGCGGCGAGCGAGTGCAGATGTGCGCTCTGCGTATTCATACCTCACCTATTACAGAGTAAAGCGTGTGTATTATTGATCCTCCGAACACTACAAGTGGCGACGACGGTAAAAAATAATAAGTAATTACAAAAAATTTGTTGGAAAAAAAGAAGGATTAATGCCCTTGCTTGCATACGCTTGGGCAGGCAAATTCGTTACGAATATATTCTATTATGTACGTATTCAAGTAAGTAAAGTGTATAATTACATTACAACCACATAATTTACATGTGGGTACGCCTAACTGCGTGTACTTAAATAACAATTATTTAAGTATTAACGTTTTAAGAACTCGGCAACGAAAGTACCACTGCCAGATTTGTACACAAAATGGTTGTCTAAACATCAAAACTAATTAAATATTTCGAAGGCCACGCAAATCACCTTGTTACAAAGGGCCATGCATCAAGTAACTATTTCAAATAGACCATGAATTTATTGCAACTGGTTACGATATTGCTGTCGGTAATATTATATATAGTAGCATGTGGAAGAGTAATTTATTTCGTTTCTTATTTCAAATAAAGCTATCGAATCACAATAACAATATCCTAAGTTTTGTTGTATTTGGTGGATAATTAATAAAAGCGTGAAACTTCACGTTACCCTTGGAATGACTTGGAAAGAAACGATTCAGAATCTACCCCACGTATTAATATAATGCTGTGGTTAATATTTTCATAATTCAAATACCGTTCTGCAATGAATCCAAAGATTTTATGTTGATAATTATTAACAAGTTACAGGTGTAATTTTGCTTATTAGCTGGCAGTTCAATAGAAATATCATTATGTTCACGCCACTACAGTTCACTTGAAGATCACGCCTATATAATCATTCTAATGAAGAACCTGGAAAATAGCTACGAACAGTGTGTTAGGATATGAGCATAATGGTTAAAAAGTTTATTATACCTTACAACCCTTATTACATAGTAATATTGAAGCATCAATTGGTTAATATCTTAATGCTAAAGCCAATATGAAATATATTGATAACTACGTCAATCGATAGCTACGTCAAGGTTCACGCAGGTTGTTGGGTCTATCCCACTAGTCCCGTTACAAGGTCCGTTGGTTGGACACGCAAACTTTTATACGGCTCGTAAGGAGCATGCAAATGTACTCTGTGTACAAAAAGGCCGCAAAGGCACGCAAATTTAAACAAGGCTCGTAAGGAGAATGCTACTGTACCTTGTGTAAAAAAAAAAAAAGCCCAAATTAGGCATATTATTATTGTCATATACATCTTCTTGCTGGTATAAATAAAAATTAACCCTAGTATTTCTCGGTAGCTTAACCGATTTGACTATGTTTGATTCAAAAATGTTCGTGATGGCTCAAGGATGGCTGTTTTGGGAAGAAAAACAAAGTTCTTTGTAAAGTTACGTGGAATATTTTTATGTTCCGCCAAACTATTAAAGATATCGAAATAGTCTTTGTGAAAGTTATTCGATGTGATGTGTATTTCCTATTAAAGGTCTATTAAAATCGAAAGATGGAGAATACTAAACTTCAGTCTAAATGTCAAAAATATTGAAACGCTTTGTTTGCTAAAAATAAGTAAATAGTAATAATCTAAAATTTTCACCAAACCGAATTAAAATAAAGTACATCCAATAAAAAAAAAAAAAGAATCGTCGAAATCGGTTGGATATTGAGTTATTCGTCCATTATCGCGCACATACTTAATGCAAACTTAAGACTTATATGCTTTTGACAAGGATGCCATTTTCGGATCTTGCTCAAATTTATGTAAAACCACACGGCAAGTGCCAGCTTTCGATTAAAGAAAGAATCATCAAAATCGGTTCACTCAGTCCGGAGTTCTGAGGTAACAAACATAAAAAAATAAAAAAATAAAGATACAGTCGAATTGAGAACCTCCTCCTTTTTTTTGAAGTTGGTTAAAAAGGTATTCAACTTATGGGGTATTTACCATAATTAAGTATCATAATTAATTAAGTTACGGAGTAGGCACTTGATTTAGAGTTGCAAGGAATAAGCCAAACTATACATAATTATGTAAGCGATATATTGAATTGCTGCTATGGCAAGTCATTCGTGGTGATGAGGATTATACATACTATAATGTATTCTGTATGGTATGTACAAGTGGTATATAATATACCATAACATGTACTGTCAATTATAAATCAAAACAAACTTAAGTAAATAGCCACGCATACAAGGACTTCAGAAATATTTATATAAAAGATAAATATTCTAAGGCTATACAGTCATATTACTGTTACATAAGTAAAAGCCACGCATACTAGAAGTCCACGCATATTTATAAATTAAATTAACGCATATTTATATAATAAATAAATATTCTAAGGCTATACAGTCATATTACTGTTACATAAGTAAAAGCCACGCATACTAGAAGTCCACGCATATTTATAAATTAAATTATAATCTAAGGCTATGCAGCCACGTTGCTGTTACTTAAGTAAAAAGCCACGCATACAAGGACTCAGAAATATTTATATAATAAATAAATATTCTAAGGCTATACAGTCATATTACTGTTACATAAGTAAAAGCCATGCATACTAGGAGTTCACGCATATTATAAATTAAATTAATATAAGGCTATGCAGCCACGTTGCTGTTACTTAAGTAAAAAGCCACGCATACAAGGACTCAGAAATATTTATATAATAAATAAATATTCTAAGGCTATACAGTCATATTACTGTTACATAAGTAAAAGCCATGCATACTAGGAGTTCACGCATATTATAAATTAAATTAATATAAGGCTATGCAGCCACGTTGCTGTTACTTAAGTAAAAAGCCACGCATACAAGGACTCAGAAATATTTATATAATAAATAAATATTCTAAGGCTATACAGTCATATTACTGTTACATAAGTAAAAGCCATGCATACTAGGAGTTCACGCATATTATAAATTAAATTAATATAAGGCTATGCAGCCACGTTGCTGTTACTTAAGTAAAAAGCCACGCATACAAGGACTCAGAAATATTTATATAATAAATAAATATTCTAAGGCTATACAGTCATATTACTGTTACATAAGTAAAAGCCATGCATACTAGGAGTTCACGCATATTATAAATTAAATTAATATAAGGCTATGCAGCCACGTTGCTGTTACTTAAGTAAAAAGCCACGCATACAAGGACTTCAGAAATATTTATATAATAAATAAATATTCTAAGGCTATACAGTCATATTACTGTTACATAAGTAAAAGCCATGCATACTAGAAGTTCACGCATATTATAAATTAAATTAATCTAAGGCTATGCAGCCACGTTGCTGTTACTTAAGTAAAAAGCCACGCATACAAGGACTTCAGAAATATTTATATAATAGATAAATATTCTAAGGCTATACAGTCATATTATTACTGTTACATAAGTAAAAGCCATGCATACTAGAAGTTCACGCATATTATAAATTAAATTAATATAAGGCTATGCAGCCACGTTGCTGTTACTTAAGTAAAAAGCCACGCATACAAGAACTTCAGAAATATTTATATAATAGATAAATATTCTAAGGCTACACAGCCATGTTGCGGTTATATAAACAAAAAGCCACGCATACACGGTGCCCGTAAAGATTTATAATTCAATGTTTTAAGGCTACGCAGTCATGTTACTGTTTCATAAGAAAAAAACCATGCATATACGATGTCCGCCAATATTTATAAATCAATGTTCTAAGGCTACGCAGTCATGTTACTGTTACATTAAACTGTTAAAAAGCCATGCATGCACGGTAGCTGCATATATTTACAAATTAATGTTTTAGAGCTATGCCGTTATGAAGATTATTGAAAGCCAAACATGTCTGTTGGATATGAGTCATGTGACACATATTCGAGATGTCTGATGGAGATGGTTCTATCATAATCGGCCAGCCGCATTTCACTGATATGAAATCGTGGGATGAAATAACAAATTGCAGGTTTTCAGAAAGCTACCCCAATTACAATGAATCACAAATATCAAGTACAGAAATGATGCAAGTATTATGTAAGGAATCAAAAACGTTATAATATATTCACATAATTATTTGAGCCAGATTATGACAAATTAGTACAAGTAATTATGAGTTCATGGTAACAGATTCGACTTTTGTGATAATTATATTCATTTTTATTAAAATATAATATAATCCATAATAATTTATTGGATGTTTTATTATTCTTATTGGAATAATATAATGATTCATCCATACAGAAATAAGCACTTGCAGACTCAGAAGATAGTAGTATTTTCATCAAATATCTTTACTTGTAATGTAAATGGTAATCTTTTTGAACTACCGAAAAATAAAGGAAAATATGTGAAGATTAAGATTTTGTCTCCATAGTAAAGAGACAACGAGGCACTGACTTCCGCAGAGAAGTTCTGCAGAAAAGAGCGCAGGCTGTATTCGTGTAAAATCGACATCAACACTTTTACTAGCGTCAAGTGACGGCTAATGACCAAAAGGTTATTTTTATCAGTTTCCATACTTTTCCACGACAGTATTCAATATGGATACCAAGGGCAAGGTTACCTATTGTTATTATTAAATATACGTTAACAAATTGTTTCGATTTCATTATGCCTGACTCTGCCAAGCGGATACTAAAAAAAGGTTGAATGACAGTGCAGAGAAGTAACTTTAGAGATTTTTCTCTAAAAAGCAATGCAGTCCGCGGCTCGTCGTATATTTCTGTATTACAGATCTATCAAGTTTACAGTGACGTTGATATTGAGGAAGCTAGAAGCACTAGATCTCCATCAAGACGTTGGAGTGGCCACATCACTAAACCGAGTGTACATGCAAGTGTGAGTGACCGTGCACGCAGAAGTACTAACTCACAAAGCATTCTCATAGAGAGTGCTTGATAACGATTGAAATCTCCCCTGGGAAGCAAAGGTAATCTGAATTCGTTTCCTTGACTATGTTGGACTATAAAGGTTCTTTTGCTACTATTTTAAATGTCTTTGTGACCTTAACAGTCTAAACACTGGTAGAATTAAATAGTTTAACAGTAAATGAATTGCTGGCCAATGGTTTGAATTTGTTAGTGACACGAGATGAAAAAATAATATCAGATACGAAAATTGTTTAAAGTTGAGTTCTCATAATGCGCGGAGCGAGTTGTTTGAACTGTAGACATTATATTGACATTATGCATTATGTCTAGTTAAATGAATCAAAATTCTCAAGATTTACGTTTGAAAATTTCGAACTACCTTATAGACTTGAAATATTTTTATTTGCCATCCTCGTTCTTTTCGCTATACTTTGCATAAGTTTGATAAAGATAGAAACAGACCATGAAGCACAGTGACATTAAATGTGGCGCGATGCTTGAGCGCACTTATTAAGTGCTCTCACATTTCGCGATGTTTACACAACACTTATTAAGGCCGATTCGGGCCGCTTCACATTTCAGAGGCGTCATGTATTTGTCGAGCACCTATAAACAGTATCATGATACTGAATGATACGAGATGGAGACTGGGACTCAAGAAAGAAAGTTGTAGTGAAGTTGGAGGTGTATCTGTGTATGGGTGACGCATATTGAACACATAATTATGATTCACTCAATGGATATATATGCATATCGGCTGGGAGAGCCGTGGCAATAGAGGGATTTACTTGAGTTTTTTTTCAGAACTTATGTTGTTACTTTTAATATTTGAAGTAGACGACTGTGGTACGTGGCTTGGGTTAATCTATTTTCAAGGCTACATTTGACGTCAGTTAAAAATACAATTATGATCTACAAGAGTTGTATTTAGTGAAATGCAAGAAGATCTTCATTTGACTTATTATGCTAGTAAGATAATTTTTTTTATGAAACTTCCAATCACTTCAAATAAAATAGCTTTCACTCTATATATAAACCGTTAGACGGTAGTGTGAGAGACGGGAGTTGACATGTCTACAATTCAATTAGAGAAAAGAGGAGAACAATATGTGGACAGTACAAAGGGAGTTACAGATCCTAAATTGGGTACAGAAAAATATATCGATGAAAATAAGTAACTGAGGCTAACAGATTGATACCAAACTTTAACCCTGCCCTCACATAGCGGTGTGAGTATTTGATGGTGAAAGCGATGTACAGAAACGGGAAACACATGTTATACAACAAAGAAAGTAAACGTTGGATATCAAAGAATTTATTATTTTCAGATCTATATCGATGTTGCAATAAAATAATAATATAAAATTCCATTAAAATTGACGGAAATGCTATACTATATATTTAAAACTCATACTAAAAGCATTCTTATGAAAGGGTATTACAACTTACGATGAATGATTATTTTAATGAAAAGACTGCTTGGACATGAGTTTTAAAATATAGATTGTAAGTAGATAATAAGTGCTATCTGTAACTGTGAGTAGGAAAAAAACACCCCGGTAGTTTCTTGCTGCTTCTTCTCCCGGGCCCTTCTCACAGTAGGGCCTTGTTGAAGCATTGGCGTAGCTTGCATGACTTACAAAAAGTGTTTGTAAACCAAACCAATGAAAATAATTGAATTTTATACAATAAAGAAGGGATGTAGTGTCTATGCATAGCGACAGTCTGTGGCTAGCGGCGAGCGAGTGCAGATGTGCGCTCTGCGTATTCATACCTCACCTATTACAGAGTAAAGCGTGTGTATTATTGATCCTCCGAACACTACACAAACAATCGATCCTTTCTTTCTGTTTTGATGTAAGTGAAACTAACCATACGTTCTTTGGAATAGCTCAGCAGCTACTTTATCGATTTTATCAAATGCATAGCTTATCCATATGCACTCAATGTACTATTATGTCTTCTGCGACTCAAGTATTGTGTATTTATTTCTTACTTTTTCTTCTCTCTTTCTTGGCCGGCAACGCATCAGTAATGCCTTTGGTGTTGCTGATGTCCATGGGCGACGATAGCCAGTTACCATCAGTTGGATCGTCAGCTCGTTTGCCGCCTATTTCCATAAAAAATGAAATTTCTAATTACACTATGTATTTGCAAGCAGTGTGAGACATCACAGTGTTGTTTCTAAATACGAGCGTATTGTACACACAAAAAATGGAACGTCTGCGAAGCGCCTAATACAAATTAGGCTTAAGACACATTTACTAAAGAAAATAAGACGGGATTTTCTAAGATTATCCCTCATATGATAGACGTCTGCATTACTCGGGCCGTCGTGTTTACGCGTCTTTCGTAGACCACGTATATGTAGACATGAGATTTGCAGAGGGTAAATAGTTATTTTAAATGAAAATAGCAGATAAATAACCAAGGAAATATCAACCCTTAATTACAAAATAAACTTCTACTTACAAAATAAACATTGGAATAATTTGTTTTGAATTTTGAACACTTTATTAGTTTAACTACAATATTTTAAAGAAAAATATTGCGTGCTTACTTAAATAAAACAATTTGGGTAAGATTGAATTAATGAAAACAAAATTGGAAACCTGCAAAAGGAGTTAAAAGTTACACTGAAAATTAAAGTTACCCGGGTTGGCTGTATTTGCATTATGAAGTGAATTGAATAGACTTTAACATAATTATCTATTGTAATATAAAGTGTTTTGTATCGTTTACTATATAGAAGAAAATATACCAGTTATGATAAAAATAATACACAACATGCTGTAAAAATAATGTGTACATAATTTAATATATGCCATACATAGACGCCTCTGGAAATTGCGATTTTCACTCAACATTTTCGGGCACCCCATTTCCATTGTGTTTCCTAAGACACATTCCTGAAAGTAAATATAGAGAGCATTCTCGCAGGTTGTCCTTTGTATGAACTACGTCTACATTACACAGTCGCCATGTTCGCACGAATTTCAGAGATATTATTCGTTCATAAATAAACTGTCTTATGGAAGTAAAAATGATTGCTACCCGTATGGTGTAATGGCTACAAAGCCAGACCGCCATGCTAAGGGTCCTGGATTTAAATCGCATCTCGGAAATTCGAATGATGAATTTGATTTTTTTTGTAACTTATTAGTTAATGATTAATTACTATCCTACCTGATGGTAAGTGGTGACGTAGTCATGGGTGGTAAAATGCATTAACTTAGCAAAAGTCTATTCACTCTTGCCTTGAAGACACTTACATTATAATCGAGTGGAAACACCGACGGGGGAATTTATTCCAATCATTCTCTGTACGCACTGTGCGGCGTGCGCCACACGGGGCGGCATTATTTTATTTATTTTTAAATTTAATTGTCCGTAAACTGATTGAGAGCGAATTTTTGTGATTCTGTACTAAGGAGCGATTTAAGTAAACGTAATGTGACTCTGACTTGGAGCGTTTAAATCTTAATTGCTTATTAAAAAATTGTGCTTACGATTTGTCTAGTTATACCGACGTTTCGAAACAGTTACGTATCATATTTAGCGCGATGTTTAATTTTCTGATCCAACAACTATTACCAAACTATTTATTTGTTACTATTCTATGTCGTTCTCGCCATAATATTAAGATAATATTGCGTTCATGCTACTGAATATACGCGTATTAGGCGAGGGTATTAGGTACCATTGAGAATTATTTATTTTCATCATTGTAACTCATAAGGGTTTTGCTTCGGAGCTTGGATTTATTTTCAGCATGAAAGGTGTCAAGGCTAAGTTCTCCTTATACGAAGCGCGATAAATCTAAAAAGTCACAGTACTTACTCACATGATCATATGACTTGCTGAATAACTTTCAATGATGTTTGAAGTTTAACGGCCCAACTCAGAAAGGTTCGTTTATTTAGTCGTAAGGAGTCCATAACTAATTGACATTGAATATATTAAGTATAGGTTCATCTCAGAGTCACATTGTCAACTTTAAGTGACCCTAGTGCGGACCAACGTCGCTAACCTTATCGATATAATCATATCAATGGAGCGTTAGTGTAGCCACACGTAAATTACATCGATACTAAATAAAAGATTCAAACGAAAAATTTGTTTACTGTTTTGTCTTACTTCAAATCATTGCAAAGTAACTTTTTTCATTAAAATAAAATAAAGAGGTTACACCATTTTATTTATGTACTGTAACTGTACAGTGTACTACAGCTGCTGTCAATGTCAATGATGATTGCTTGATTTGACTTGACATTCGAAAACATCAATGTTAATTAATCATTAAATAATTAAGTAAAGGTTTTTGTATAATTTAATTATCCGTAAACTGACTTTGAGAGTGAATTTTTGTGATTCTGTACTAATGAGCGATTTAAATAACCGTTAAATGACTATGAGTTGGAACGTTAGTTACTCCGTTGTTACTATGCCAACCGTAAAGGTTCACCCACTTGGATATCCACATCGTGTTTATACGGTTATATCATTTTTGCACTGACACATACATTCTTATGGCAATATTATAGTTCTGCTTGCGGCTTTCCCCGCAGTTTCCCGGATATTAAGTACCCTATATATTATTCCAGATCTATCTGTGTGCTAAATTTCATGAAAATATGTTCAGTAGTTTTTGTTTCAAAGTGTTTCCAACATCCATTCATACTCTCAAACTTTCACGTTTATAATATTACTAGCTGTGCCTCGCGGTTTTACCCGCATTAATTTGTGGAAAAAACTAATTGCTAAAATATTGTATGCTTATATATAGCCTCGATAAATAGACTATCAAACACAAAAAGAATTTTTCAATTCGAACCAGTAGTTCCTGAGATTAGCGCGTTCAACCAAACAAATTATTCAGCTTTATACTATCAGTATAGATTAGTAGAACTTACACTTATCAAAACAAATTGCTCAGAACTTTTATCTAATTCTTCCAAACCTCTTTTCCTAGGCTCACATCTTTACTACGAAAGTAAAAAAGTAATTGACGATAAGCAATACAAAACCCGTGTTCACTCCATACAAACAAATGTTTTGGTTCTTTGTATATAGGTTTACGACCAACTACCTTACTCAGAACCTTTCTACTCTATTGCAGTAAACAATTTAATGCCGTAAAAGACCTCAATAAATCGTTACTGACGTCGATAGCGCCTTCACTAGATTAATAACCCTTTCCGTGCTACCAGGTGGCTAGACGAACCCTTTGAAGTTAAGTGTCCTAATAAACCTCGTCTGGGCTAAACTTTTCATAGACATGGGCTGTTAACGAATGAATTTACTCGGTTATACGTGTATAAATGTATAATACGAAACTGATACAAGTAAAAACCGAATAATATAACTGTGATAAAAAATGCTTAGTCACATCATGGAATATTTATTTAAATTAACTATCAAAATATCTTATTCTATTTACATGTATTATTATGTGCTTATTTAAAGTTTCCAAATAAACTCCATAGTTCAATCCGATCCACTTCAATCCGATTCCAATAAAAACTAGAATATCCATTACTAATTCACACGTAATTTAATACTTTTACTAGTACTTACATTAGCAATAAGGAATCTGTAGAGACAGAGTGTCTATTTATCCAGTGACCCAAAACAGTGTATTGAGAGCGGTCTTGATCAATTTGGATCACGTAGCGAAGGATATCACTTCAGTGCTCCCATTAGGCTACAACGACTCTTATGACTGCCTCGACTTACTTACTTTTTTACTTAGGCAATGACTTACGATTGGCTGAAATCTTACTTACTAGATCGCATCCAATATGTTGAGTTGGCTCATTACGATCAGAGCATGTATAAGGTGACAACTGTCAGATCCACACCCTTACAAATAAATGTCTCAATACCATTGAGGTACCAAACAGGTACCATTGAGGTCTTGGATGTGTTCTATTTTTGATTTATATTAATGACCTCCCAAAAATCCTAGACTAATCATTGTATACGTATTAATAATTAGACTATTTTTTTGACATTGCATATAATTACATTGTTGTTTGACATTTTATAATTAGAAGCAAATTAATTGTTTAAAATTACCCAATCACTTAATTGCAATCCCGATTCATTGGGCTCACAAAATTTGTGACATATCTGTAAATGTTATTTACCACCAAGAATGTATTGATTTGGTTTTCTTTTGAGCAAGGTGTTGAGTTTGAACGCTGCTTGTTTTAAGGTTTTAAATTTTTGTTTTTTAAAAAGAAGGTAATCATTTGTTTCAGTATTTATCACAGTTAAAAATTCTGTACACTTAAGAGTTTGGTTAAATTTACTTAACCCTCCTCAACCTGAACCCAGCACCAAACAGCTAAAAGTTATGTCTCGTGTGAAGTTATATATTAAATAAAAAGTTGTTTATTTTAAATACCTACTCAATAACATCCTGTGTAGGGACGATTAAACTAAACGACCTAAATCTGCAAGCGCTTAAATCGCTGGATTGCACAAATGTTCCGGTGAACGTTTCAACCTAAGCACCGGTCTCAAGCACGCAACATTCTCGTTTAAAGTACGTTCGCTGTATCTGTTGCAGTTAAATCCACAATAGAATACATTAAGACTAGCACTTAGACGAGATACACTATTAATACCTAGAAGTAAATTGAGTGGGAATAGCAGTTACGCTAACTCCCTCTGTTATTGGTATCTATAAAAATGTTTGTACGGATGTCCTATATAGACATTGAAACTACCCATCCGTTATACCCCAAAATGATTTCATTTGAAAGGCAATAATGTGAGGATGGTTTGAGACTACTAAACAATGCATTAGGCATTCCGTCCAATAATAAAATCGTTTTTCCCATACAATTTTTTGGCGTAGTAGTAAACACCGAATATCCTCTGGTAATTTTATTAAATGGTAAGTGGTAATGTAAAAGGGTTTTAGGGGGGGGGGAGGAATGAATGAAATATTTTTGTTTGTCCAGTAGAAGAATAGTTTTATTCCACAAATTTCGACACAGGTTAAAGACGAAAGAATGGGCTGCTGGCTCGTTTGGCTGGTCGCAATCGGAGGAATCCTTTAGCCGGGGGGGTCCGTCTTAACGGGCTCCTCCGATGACTCACAAAATCCAATTTTTAATTTTAGACAACGTTACTTAAAGATTAATGAATTAACGGAAGGGTGAATCCGTACAGAATTCTAAAGCAAAGAAATATCCCGTAACTAATTATTAACGGAAAAGAGGAAACCCTTACAATTATTAAATTAAGGAAGTTTTAAATTAAGGAAGTCAATCCCGTAAATAATTATTAACGGAAGAAAGAGAATCCGTACAATTATTAAATTAAGGAAGTTCTAAATTAAGGAAATTAACCCCGTAAATAATTATTAACGGAAGAGAGAAAATCCGTACAATTATTAAATTAAGGAAGTTTTAAATTAAGGAAATTAACCCCGTAAATAATTATTAACGGAAGAGAGAAAATCCGTACAATTATTAAATTAAGGAAGTTTTAAATTAAGGAAATTAATCCCGTAAATAATTATTAACGGAAGAGAGAAAATCCGTACAATTATTGAATTAAGGAAGTTCTAAATTAAGGAAACTAACCCCGTAAATAATTATTAACGGAAGAGAGAAAATCCGTACAATTATTAAATTAAGGAAGTTTTAAATTAAGGAAATTAATCCCGTAAATAATTATTAACGGAAGAGAGGTATCCGTACAGTATGCTAAATTAAAAAAAAGGAATATCCCGTACGAAATTATGAACGGAAGGGAAAAATCCGTACAGTTATTAAATTAAGGAAGTGCTAAATTAATTAGTTAGGAGTAACTACTTCCACCCCTTAGGGTGGGGAAAACAATAAACAAAAAGAAGAAAGGACACGGATCACGTGGTCGGTGAGTCTTCCCGTCGACCCCTCGCTCGGGCAAGGCTCCCACCGGCACCGCAGTTCCCGTTAAGGCGCTCGGCCCTCACGGAACGGTAGCTCCCAAAACAGCGCTCCCAGAAACAGCGCCCCCAGAAACAGCCCTCTCCAGAACAGCGCTCCCCCAAACAGCGCTCCCAGAAAAACCAGCTCCCAGAAAAACAGCACTCCCAGAGCAGCACTCCCAGAACAGCGCTCCCAGAAAAACCAGCTCCCAGAAAAACACCTCCTGTTTAGCACAGAAAACCCAGTCTTACACAACAGCCTATAACGTTCCATACAGGCCACTCGGCGAGCATGAATATAGTCTAATTAACTTGGACGAGGATTAATCACTGAATTAATTAAGTTAGACAAGGAGGCCTCGACCAATACATCCAGCTTACATAAACAAATGGAATTTAATTAAACACAATCCCCACTTTCAAAACAATTAAAACATAATACAGGAACGGTACTATTCTCTCCGAGAACCCACAGTCCACTCGCTACATTCTCTTTGGGTAAATATCATCCAGGTAACTAACCCAGAGGTCCTACGGAACGCTCGTGGGGGCGGGCGACGCCAGTGCACGAAGCACGGGGCGTCGACCACGGCGTCACGCCGGTGGACAGCCATCGCGGCTTCCTTTATCAAAATAACACTAGGTTACACCATTTACTCTTTGATAAACTACCGCGTAGAAGAGAATGAGTTTAACGATACCTTTTTAGGGAGGTGTCAAACGCCTGAAGAAAGGCAGACAGTCACCGCACCACTGGACGGGACGCCGACCAAATGCAGCTGATGCAACCGCCACACCCTTATACCAAGCCGCGCCACACCACACAGCGTGGTGCAAACACCGGGGCACAGACACACAAGCCTGAAAAGATTCCGCACATTAACCACTACACTTCGAGATTACCACGAAACCCCGTCGGAAAATTCCAATTAGAATGCCCGAAACTTACCCAGCAACTCAAACACCCCACACAACCAGCACAAACAGAACACAACCAGTTCGTTAACAACAGTCTTTCGACCCCGGGCAAAAAGAAACCACACCCGGTTCGCCCTATATATATCGCGTCCCCTTGCACTCCACGCACCAATCACTGCTGTCCCCGTAAGCGAAACCAAACTTCCGGCCTCAAACAAAGGCCTCGAGAGCGCGCGAAAAGTCAGAGTTCACAACACAAAAATGCAAGAATGCACTTAATTGCACTCAACTTGAGATCAATTCCAAAACGTCACTACGAAAGGAAGTTGTACACAAATACCGAAGACCAGCGCCAATCCTATACGACTTCGACCACAGACACTACAGACTATAAAGTCCCCAGCTATGACTCAACCACAGACCAAAAACAAGCGCAAGGAATGTTTTAATATTTTATCATTCTAACGAAACACTATCCTTTTTAGGAATATTACCAACTATAAAAGTCCCGAAATTCCAATAAATAAAATATACTAACATTCGACACAGACAAGAGGCTGAATGAACCACCGACTATATAGAACAGAGCGAACTAACGCGCCAAGTTTCAAAGTGACTCGAACGGCGTGCGATGATTCGATGCGATGAGTCGAGCTGTCAAACCGCACAGTCCGCCAAACGTCATTAGGTTCCCAATGTCACTGTCAGTCCTCCATGTCAACAGGCTTGTCACTAACCCCAATTGTAAACAAAAGTATGAAAACATTTAAGATTTACGTTAATTAATTAAAGTAAAGATTGAAGTGCGAACAAAAACAATTCGGTCCCGTGTAGGGTTCGAAGTATCGGTAAGGTATCGATACCAAAAAAGTATCGGTCTTGAAGTATCGATACTACTCAGTATCGAGTATCGAGTATTCGCGAGGATCACAGTCAGATCAGAGCTAAAAAAAAAAAAAAAAGGTCGTCGACATGTCCCCATGACACTTTTTCCATGATCTTTTTCCATATGAAAATACTGAAAAGTACTCAGTATTTTAAAAGTACTCGATACCGACGTTTCACATGAGTACTTGCGAGTAATTACCAGGTACGAGTATCGAGTACTCAGTATCGAGTATCGTGATCAAAAGTATCGATACCTACTCAGTATCGAAAGTATCGTTCGAACCCTAGTCCCGTGAAGAAGTTGATGATCTGTGTGTATGGTGTCCAGGGGAATGTCCATTGCTCAGGTCAGTAAATAAAACAGGTGTTACAGTAAGTGTATTCTATTGAATACAATGCCACTTTACATTATATTATGACAATAAGTAAAGTTCTTACACAGACTATTCGTTCCTTCCATAAAGACGTTTACATCAGGACGGAAATACTGACGTAACTCATGAGAAGAATCAACATTTAGAAATGTATACCCAAAGCGCTGTGTTCGACATTGCTTTTAAGCGTATTATACATTGTATATAATAAAATTTCCTTTCCAAAATTCGTGGTTAGCTTCGTATTCGTATGCAAATATGGAAAGACAAAGTTGGAAAGTGGAGTTCCATATACATATATCATGGTGTATATGCAATACTAGGAAATCGTCCTAGCTTCGCTTCGGGAAAAATAGTAAATATAATATATAATATATATAATATATAATATACATAATATATAGCTAACGCCTATATAGTGTAGTTTCCCAACGGTGAAAGAATTTTTCCAATTGGTTCGGCAGTTTCGGAACCTATTCAATGCAAACAAACAATCAAATCTTTCCTCTTTATAATATTAGTATAGATTAACATCATGTATAGAGTGTAGAATCAGTGAACACCTCCGATGTTTGCCATTGTCAAGTAGCAAAGACCTAAAATTCACAAGATGTAGGTACTATCTAGTGAAAAAGTGGTTGTATTCTTTTAGTTATTTAACAACAATAGAAAATACTATTAACAAAAACCAATCTTTAAAGATTTTATCCTTTAAGTTATACCCCTTTTTCGCTCTCGTTTCGGAATTACAAAACCATATCCGAATTTTTCCTCGTTATTCACAGGACTTATTATTTATTCTTGCTTACATTAAACTTTTGCTACTTACTAGTAAAACCCTCTATTGATAAAAGTCACATTAAATCCATTCAATAGTTTTTGTGACTATCGCATTCAAAGGTTTATTAATCAACTTTATATTCTTCACGTACGAAACCCTTGAAAGAGTTGTGTAGCAATGTGACTGGTACAAAACTAAGTTACCGAACTCTTTATTGAATTGGATCCGAAGTTAGCGTTGATTAGTGTGGAATACTTCATCAATACGGTGAAAGAGGTCCAATCCCATGCTATTAATCGCAGTGCGTGCCTGGAATAATTTAATTAACGTTGCCGTCTCACTCTTACTATTAGTCCCTATTCACATTTACAGCGAAAGAAATGCAGAGGCATGTTCCAGTGAAAAATTTGAAAGAGATGTACTCTGAATTCATTTAGTATTAGGAATAGCAATTACGAGTTTCTTTCACATGATCCTTTGTGATTTTTTTATTTCATATAAGTACATGATTTACTTCGATTTTGAAAATTATATTCTAGTAGATAGCCACGATAAGTTGAGAATTAATGTTACATTTGTATACAATTGTATCATCAGGACGGTTTGCTTACAGAATTTACAGCATTGATTAAACAAACAACTGTCAAATTACAATATAAACAATTTCACATTCATCTCACAAAAATGTATTCTCAAATGTATTCTGTATACGTTTTACCCGTTCTCCTTGATATGGCTGACTGACAAAATTTACATACATCATGGTGTATTACCATAAGTAAACGCCAAGGATAAAGAGTTGTTTTCTTTATATTATGTTTTCGTCGGCTCGAATCAATCGCGATATTTGAGTGACATTAGAGATATTTTTCCTATTAATAATATTAAGAAGGAAATGAGACGTTTTTGACATGATGAGGAGTAATTTTATGCAAATCGTGTAAAAAGAAATGAATTAATATACTAAAAAAGGCTTTTCACGACAACTTGTATTCTTGTATCCACACAAATAATTTTTATTACAAAATTTATGAGTATAGTGCCATAAGTAAATTAACTTTAAATATTACAATAAAATTCGTACATTTTAGAAGTAATACGTTATGAGAAAATCACATTTATCACCATGAAAGCTGAATTATGTTGATGGAATTGTATTTCATTTAACTAAGTGGGTCTTTATATTGAGATTGGATTTAATAAACTTACCTTTTCATATCATTTTAAATTTTGGATCCCAAGATCAGAGTGGTAATTTAGGTTTATGATATACACCTTCTACCTGCAACTTCGTCCGCAAGAATTTAGAATTGGATCAAGATCCTTCTAAAATTTAGATGTTTTAGATTTAGATGTTTAGGATTTAAATTTAGATATTTAGGTTTAGATGTTAGTTTTAGATGTTTTGATGTTTGTGAATTTATCAAGCAAAAATAGCAGACCGGAAATAAATGAAATTTGGCACACATATAACCTTACAGAATTCTGCTTTTCATCCAAAAGAATCGACATCATTCATGTCGACAACATGACGTTTATTATTTTGCATCCTAGCAAGTTGCTAAGGATTAAAAAAATTCGGGGCATGTCGTGATAAATAACAGAGACGATGGCCTTTTATCATCAGGTGGATCGTCAGATCGTTTGCCGGCTATTTCCATAAAAATGCTATCGACATTTAGAAAAGTTTCTGAGGCACGTTGGTTGTTGAAAGATGACAAACATTGGATCTTGACCATGTTGAAAGCCATGCTGTGTCGCTCAGCCACCAAATTCAGAGAGCTGTTTGCAATTTTAGTTACTGTTTGCGAACTCTTCAATACTTTCCAGTTGTAAGAAATATATACATGAATGCATTGTCAAAAGAGGAGCAGACAGAGATGAAGACGCGAATGAAAAATTGGTTATTAATGAAGCACTAAAATTAACTAATGAGAAAATAACAAAGAGGAGAATGAGGATCAAGCGATGTTGAAAGAGAACTTAATTGCGATACCGTAGTCATACTCGTAGTATTAACATTTGTCTGTGAAATTTAGTCACAATTGCGCTTGAACAACGGCACGTTTAAGATTTAATGCAGCGCGTAAATAGTGACGATGATTTTTATTTTGCTGCACTTATTATGATGCACCAAGACAAGACTTTTGCTGGCTGATTTAACAAAGACCACATCATCAAAATTGGCTAGTGGTGGACGGATTGACATTCTACTTTAAATACAGAATCAATTGAAGAACCCCCTGTATGTAAAATTTGTTGCTGCAAAGCAAGCAAGCAGGTTTAGATGGGAAGAGTTTTTCATGCTGGTGATTTTAGACAGATTGAGATAATTGAGAGAATCGCCACTATTTTCCAAGGTAAAAATGCTCCATCTTAAGTGCAACACGTTTCCAGCTTTCAAATTATGTAGACTCAGGTATCTGTTCTTCTAAGCTTTTGAAAAGATGTTCTAACAGGGTTAACTAAAAACTAAACTTTTTTATCGCTAACATATTATTAATTTTTTTGTCATTTGGATCTTATTTACGCAGACCAAGTATATCGTTAAACCTCTAATTAAATACTGTAAGAATAAAAACTATGCCTTAGTAACAAAAAGATTCGAAGTTATAAGTGTTTTATTAAAAAATATTTCTAATTTAAAAATAATTATCCATCATAATAATTATATCATCATCACCAGTTTAAACTGCATCCAAATAAGTCAAGCCATTTCTGAGATTACCAGAAATAAACACAAACAAAATAAAAAGTATAACGCATATGAGTAACCATATCAATATCTTTCATCTAACAATATCAATTTCATAGCAAAGTAATAACCACTTAATTTGCGAGTTAAATTTATAAGTTGGATATCGATTAATTTCCTAAGCTAATATAGTGGCGGCGGCGAAAGGGCCGATCCTTTAGTTAAGAGTTAACTCAATTATATAATTTGTATCTTTGTATGGATCTCGAATAGTCGCAACACAATTAGTGAGGGATTCGCATTGAAAAATAAATTGAAAAGTAAATGTATTTATTGAAGTAAAAATTCTATGGGAAAAAAAATTGTAAATCGTTTTAGTTCCTCGGTGTAACATCATTACAACTTAAGTATAACAACAACAACAAAGTATAAGTCAAAGTCAAAAAATGACAAAAATTTGAAAAAATATAAAAATTTAAAAAATCTCATATATTTTCTATCTTCTCCATCATTCGTAAGCTCAGTAGTTCTTTATGTGACTACGCCTCTTTTATATCCACATTTACAGAATCCATCCATCTTTCCCTCGTATCCGATTTCCTTGTATATCGTTTTTATTAAGATACTCTTGTCCTAACGTACGATTATTTCCTGAACATGTTTACGCCGCAACGAAACCCAATAATCGATTGCTTCCATTTTCATCACTAATTTTATGGTATCCAATTATTCCTGGAGTATTGGATATTTTATTTTGCGCTAATGGGTGGAAAGCGAGTCTCAAAAAAAGGTTCGAGTCTTGCTTCCACCTCTAATTTTTAAACTTATTAGATATTACCTTCTTGCAGAAAATTATCTGAGGAAATCTAATTTATGCCCAATGATATTATATATGTAAAAGAGGTAGATATGCCAAGACGGCGCTGAAATTACGTCAGTCGAATTTTTCAAGTATAGCGATTTTAATTCAGACAGTTGATAACTGTTTCTGAGTGAGGCCGTCTAGCTGTCTTTTTCACTGCTATGGTTTTAGTAGTGCCATCCCTTTTACATAATTTACCAATGTAATAGTGATTGGTGTAGTGAAACAAAAGATAAACGTGTGTGTGTTGTAGCTCGGTCGGAACAGATTTTTTGGTTGATTTGTAAGGGCATAACGTATCTATAGTTTATTATCATTGTCTATGCCACTTTATGGTGTTTATTAACCATTACTGGGCATGCAATTTTCTAACAAAACGGGGAAAATAACTAAATGACAATTTACATGTAACGTGCATAATAAAACATAGGCGATAGGCAAACGCGACGTTGCCGCTCCGATGACAGATATCGTACTTATACCACAGAAGAAATAATAGTATCTATTTCTATACTATAATAAAACTCAGTGTCTTTTTTTCTGTCCGGGCATCACATAAAAACCCTTGAACGGATTTCGATAAAAATTGGTACAGTTATTACTGATACCCTGGATCATATTTTAGACAACTTTTCATCCCAGAAAATTAAAAGGTTTCCCGGGAAAACAACATAAAAGTTTGAATAAGTTAAAACATAATTTCCGTATGAAAACTGCGGGCAACAGCTAGTACATAATACTAGTACTTTTACTACACAAGTTGTAAACAACTTGCAAGCAAGCAAAAATTGACGATAGCTTGCGTATAACGTGCGTCTACGAGGACGATGGCCTAACGTTGTCAGTAGCGATAGTTGAGCATCCTACGGCTATCCAGTTTGTATCCGTATATCCTATTATTTATATAACCAGACCTCATTCTCGAGGACCCTTTCGTAGTTGAGTTAATATCACCTCGTCTTTCCAAAAAGGAAATTGGTCTGTGGAACGTAACGAGTAATCGCAACCGACATTTACCACCAAGTACACTAGACTATGGAAAGGGCAAGGAAATAATCTAGATAAGGCTTTGATCAAATCTGACAAGGTACGCTATGACGCGTTCTATTAGTGACGTTTATTGGATACATTTTTATTTATATATTAATAACTAGGAAATCGCCCTCGCTTCACTTCAGGAAAAATAGTAAAAAAATATATAATATAGCATATATCACCCGGGGATAGTGTAGCTTCCCAAAAGTGAAAGAATTTTTCAAATCAGTTCGGTAGTTTCGGAGCCTATTCAATGCAAACAATCAAATATTTCCTCTTTATAATATTAGTATAGATAACCGTCCTTTTTGAGGTTCTATAGTCAAAACGGAACCCTTATTATATCGCCATGTCCGCCCGTCCGTCCTCAGTACAGCGTAGAGTTAGTACTTTAAAACCTTAACTTGACCTGGATATATACTTAATTTATTAAGCTACTTTGTGCCTGGCTTGCACTTAGCCGGTTTTTCGCTTTGGGAAACCTATGCCATTATTAAAGCTGTTTTTACACGACTGCGCGATGCAAGGGAGAGTAATGTAACAGTCTATGTATGTATGTTCCTATTTAGCGTTGTGGTAGAAACCAAATGAGTCGATTTATTTTGATGATTCTTACGTTAATCGATTCGTCTTAACCTTGCGAATATAACTAAAGACATGACAATAATCAAAATTCTTCACAGACAACCAGACGTCATATTGTCAAAATGAAAAAAATAACGACGTACTAAGTGGGAGTCTCGTTAAATAGGTATTCGAAAATTTGTTCTATGTTCAATTCATTATTTTTCATTTTAAGTAACAATTTAGGATAAAACGATTTTAACTTGTTTCAACAACCATTTTCCCTAATTTATTAACTTCCTTAATGAAATGATACCATTGCGAATTTTATCGTCTTATAATCCTAATAAACAAACACTTTTAAATTTTACAGGGCTGCTTGGGAAAAAACAAAAAAGATTTGATTAGTTGAAGAATGGGTCATAACTGTTAATCCTTCGATGTTGTAGTTCTGTTTTACTTTTAACAACATTCTAAACTACAGGGCTTGTTTGTTTCTTTTTAGTAAGAAACAGTCGGCATAATTGTTTTTTAAATAATTTTTTTCGTTGTTTGATGTATTGTCTGTCAGATATGTTTTTAGCCTAAGATCGAAGTGAATATTTATTTATCTGATCAAGTGACGCCATCTATACCACGAATCTACGAGTTTGCGGTGAACACCTAAACGAGCTCCATATCCTATTATCGTGTGGAGAAATTGGAAGCCGGCAACATTGTTTGGAGAATAGAATGGAAAATTGCAGAGCTATTTATTCAGAACTCTAATATTGTTATTATGGATTCGGTTTGAAAAAACTTTTGTAGGCTAGGAGATTTGTTTTATTTTTTCGAGGGATAAAAGTGTTTGAACATTTTTGTATGGAACCTGGTATACCAACAAGTCCGCCATTTTAAAAAATCCTCGTTTCGGTGGCCAGCGATGAAACATGTGTCAATCGACGGGGTAAGTGATTATAATCAAAAAGTATTCAGTGATGAAATGTCGTAAGTGATATACTTTCAGAGATATTTGAGTTCAAAAATAAAAATAATTATTAAGATACTCAAATACCTATCTCAGAAAGTACCTCACTTCTTTGATAAAAAGGTTGTAAATTTCCATCATAATTTGGAGGATCAATTTTGACTTGTATTCATAAATAAATAAATTCCGTACTTACCTAAGCACAAACTAATAATTCTCTTTCATTGAGTCGTCTCTCATTTGACAGAGGCGTCTAGACTAGCACAATTGTGTGGCATAATGGGTTGAGATGTATTGTCAGACAGAATAGAAGTTTTGAAACAGCATTCAGAGAAAATGTTAAAGGATATAAGAACATTTTAAATTCTTAAGTACCGATCACTTACGATTTATTATAAGTTTTTTTTCATGCATATTTATAGCAAGGTGAAGAAAGCAGATTGATGATAATTAAACATTAGCGGTGTCAGAAAAGTCAATAGTTCAATACAACGCTGGTTTGAATGAAAAGTACTCAATACATTTTTATATAATAGCAGACAAACAAGTTGTTGATCCATGTGATGGTAAATGCCCACTATCGCCCATGGACATAAGTAATACCAAAGACATCACCGATGCGTTGCCGACCAAAAGAGAAAAATAAGGAAAAAACTGTTTTGAAAACGCCATAGTTCTAAAATCCAGAAAGTAAGTTGCAGTGTCCTAAGTGAAATCATTAATTTCTCAGCAAAATTAAACGTTACTTGCAACCCACGCCATCTTATTGGTAATCATTACTTTGATTGATGACATCGAATAATAGCATCTGCTCTTGAAGGTCGCCATTTCTGTTTAGATGGGCGACGTAATGGATTGTTTTCAATTTAGAGAGAATGATCTTTAGACCCATGTTGGACGACCAGACGATATTACATGATGGCCTGACGAGGGATGGCCTATTGTGATTAAGGTTTGCTTTTCATTATGTTTTCATCGTTGAAGTATAATGAACGCTCTCCTGCAAACTCACGTACAAAGACAGACAAATGAGGCATTACAGTCACAACAAGAAAAAAATATCTGTCACGTAAATTCGTTCCGACTGAAAATTTAATTAAGGATGAACGCGACAGGCAAGGTCTGTACGAACTAGTGAAGAGTTGACGAGACTAGAGTGAAAGGGGAAAGGAAAAGATTTTTCAAGAGCTGCAGAAGTTGTAAAAGTGTTTTTCAAAGTTAATTTAGATGGCTTGAGAGCCAGTTCTTTTTTCGGCAACGCTTAGGTGATGCCTAAGTTACTGATGTCTATGAACAACGATGACCCCGACCATGCGATGGCTACTCTGCTCGTTTATTAGCTATTATTATAGAAATAATGTTACTTTATATGGAGCATGAAGGGGAATATTTTGAAGAGTTATTTTGTAACTTTTTGATATTAAATCGTAGGTACTATAAAAGTGTTGAGAAACTTTTTATCTATCTCAAATCTCAGTGACTTACACTGTACTGTTGACGATAATTCATCATTTAAATATCTATCAAGTAAATAATGCCTTCTGTTAATGATTGGTTCTGCCAATTCCAGAATGTACTTAATTTCAATATAAATTTTACTACAGCCTATCAAATTCAGATAGTTTTCAATTTAAACGGTTTGACCTTCGGTGTCTTGCTGAAGGCGGCCCCTGAGAACTATTAAATTCAATATCTAAGTTGGTCTTTAGTAGACCTATTCATAAAGTTTCAAGATGTCTATATCAAATATCTTCTATGAACAAACATCAATCGTTTTAACCCTCGACGCAAAAAGAGAGGTGTTATGAGTATGTCAGTCATGTACATCGAGTATGTCATCATAGCCTAAACCTAAACGAATAGATCTTTTATGTTGTGTTTTTTGTTTGAAAACTGACGTTATCGAGATGTTTGTTAGCTGTGTTTGCTAAGTACAATAATTATATACTCGTATATATTATGATACTCTTACAAATGATAAATAAATAACTAAATGATGTTTGATTACTGATGAATCTTCATCATGTTTTTTTTATTAAAATAACTAGTTTACCTGACGTCAAAAAACTTTTGATCAGATTGCTACCAAACTTCGTCGGATTACCCGCTGGGCTTAACTGAAGATAACTTGCAAATTTCATCAAAACCGATACAGCTGTTTCTGAGTCTTAGAGAGATATTATTATTAATTATATAAAAAATGGCTTAATTTTATTTTTGACGTAAGCAACATTCATTACCACGTGTAATTTAATTGTTAATGACACTAGTGTGTCTAATGTCAGCTATTAAAATTGTTAAGCTTACAACCCGTATCCTTATAAATAATTTATGTTATAACCCCATCGACCTGGTAATTTAATGGTTGACTTAATAGCCGCGTTAGAACATAATGGGAATGTTACAAAACAGAATTCTGTAGTGCGTAACATAAATCCTCTTCACGACTTCCTCTATTTCATCCCGTAGATAATAAACCACGCCCTTTACCGATTAACTTGCCGATTATCGGATAAAGACGTTTCAATTGTGTTTAGGTTTCAGTTTTGGAAAATAAGGATATACAATTTTATGTATTCTAACGATTGTCCTCTACCTAAAGGTAGCCTGGAAGAGATTGCTTATTTTAATGTGACTGTGTATATCTGTATTTGATATACAAATAGAGTATTTGTATTGTAAGATCTAGGGTTGTCTAAGTTTTCACGGATGGCTGGTGCTAGTTTTTGTGTTTATCTTTAATTTTTTACCACAGATAAACGCTAAAACATTGGGTATATTTAATAACAATAAGAAGTAATATTTTTAATTTGTATGAATAATAAATTATTACAAGATTGCACGTTGCGTGCGTCACCTAAGGATAGATAAGTGGATGATACAGAATGAGTGTATTTCAAAAGCGTTTAAGCGCAGTGTCTTCCATTAGTTGTACGTTAGTATATTAGTTCATTGGAATACCCATAACCAGTATTGAAAGTGATAAAAACCTTAACAATGAAATTGAAGATTTTGTACTAGTGCTGAAGCTAACAAAACCTTAAAAAATAAAGAAATTCTGTTGACACAGTGATCGGGTTATCTATATTAGCCTTTTTACGAATTATTTAATTATTTAATTACTATTGTAATCATCATATTTAATTACTAATGTATCACTTATGCTTAAATTCTTGTACAGATTTTTTTATAAATTCAACATCAAAGCTTCCTTTCATCTACACTAATTTAGGCTACGTAATGAAAAATATATTCCGGGCTTAAGGAAATTATTCTCGCATTCTCAATTAACTGGGTGTACAGGTTCCCCGCTGCTTTTCCTTGTAAGCTCTTAGCGTTACGCCATTTACCTTTAATGTAATTGTATGGTGTGTAATAAGTCACCTAGATGACAGCTTTGAATGTCATAATACTTTTATGAAGATACTTGAGTTTGTGATGTTTTTATATACCTGTGTGTATGTATAAAGTGCTGTACCCTTGTCATAATATTGTTAAGTTTAATAGGTTTTAAAATTATATTTTTAACACGTTTTTTAATTTCCTACAGATATGAATTCTACAAGCTATACTCGTAAACTAACAAGAAATAAGTTAAGCATTAAGTTAAGGGTTAAGGATTAAGTTAGTGCGCTCACCATCCTGGACCATATCTTCACTTACCAACAGGTGGGATTATGGTCAAGCATTAACTTATTTTATGTAAAAAAAAAACAATACCATTAATATTATGAAATGTGAAATTTTGCAAGGACGTATGGGGGTGTATGGTTCTTTATTACTCCTTCATACAAAAACAACAGAACGAATTTTCATGAAATTTATCACACAGCTAGACCGTGATCTGGAATACGATATACTTTTTATCCCAAAAAATGTGGGCAAAGCCGTGAGCAGAGCGTTACTAATTTTATAAACTTATATATAATGCTGTAAAATAGCGATGGGCGATTATTACTGAAATTAATCGAATTAGTCTATTGTTTTTAGTCGATAAAAGTCGATAATAATTGATGTTAGTCGTGTTTGTATGGAAAAAGATCAATACACATTTTTAAACGACTGGCAATTCGGACTGCCGATGACATTTTCTTTCGTCCCAACGTCTAAATCGATAGTAATTAGTAGTTCAGCTAGTAGTTTATTCGAATAATTATCGTGAGGAACTACTAAATCGATAATCAAATGTGCAATGGCACAAACGATTCAGTCGATTGCTTTTTTTGCAACAATCGCCCACCACTACTGTAAAATATTACTTTTCAAAACCTAGCTGTGTAGACGCCATAATGCATGCGTCAATAAAAAATGTATATTTTGGTTAAAGTGCTTGTGCAAAACCATGCCTGTTATAAAATCGTGACGCACCGAATAAACAAGATTTATAGTGTATTTTGAAGCAAAACCCACAAATACATAATTTAGCAGTGAGTCGGGAATTTCAGCGAAATGAAAAAAAAACTCGGAATATTTCGTCGTAAGTTACAGCAAATCTCAAAGAGTGGAACATCGTGTGAAAATAAAAAGGCAGGATGATAAATTTCTCATGAAAGCAGTAAGTCGCTCCGCCGTTAAAAGGTCTTTTCGTGTTTGTTTTTCCTGCATTTGGAAATCAGCTTGGAGAAGAATATTTTTGTCCTTAATCTGGTTGGTTACAACTAATGAGTGTCCCATTAGATACTTTTTTGGCATGGAGAGATTCTACATACGATACCCGCCCTCTTTAGGTAAGTACCATTTTTATAGACCTATGCGTAGATTAATCATTGTTTTTCTAAATCCTTACTACTTATTACTGTCAGTAGATTCTTATCTCTGATATTAAAACTATGTAATATGCTTTATTTAACTATCCATCATCCATCCATCAGCCCTTGGAGGTCCACTGCTGGACATAGGCCTCCCCTAACTTGCGCCACTCTGACCGGTCCTGAGCCTTCTAAATCGATCAGACGCCGGCTGTCTTCTTTAGGTCGTCAGTCCACCTGGTCGGGGGACGTCCTGTGCTTCTTTTTCCGAGACGTGGGCGCCATTCGAGGACCTTTCTTCCCCAACGGTTATCGGTCCTTTGCACTATGTGGCCAGCCTATTGCCACTTCAGCTGGCTAATTCTTTGAGCTATGTCGGTCTTTATTTAACTGTGACGCAACAATTAGTACAATAACTTGTTTAGAGAAAATCTAAGTAAATCCTTTGTTTGTTATATCTGTGTTTCAAACCGAGAATGAGAGGCCCTTCGTTTGTTAAGATAGATAAGGAAATTATATTATAATACTATACTAATCCTATTAATACTATCATAGTATTATTAGGATTATTAAGCCTTGAGCTTGAAATAATCCCATTCCCATACCTATCTGTTGCATAGAATATATTTATTGTTAGGCAATTGACTATAATGGACAATAAAAACTTTATAGTTGCACGGAGTGATGTGTACTTCAAATTAAATGCCATTAATGATAAGTACTCACTCATAGCCCGACACTAGAATCCCAGTGTTGTTGTCTATGGCACCCATAGACAACAGAGCACACGGCTAGACCGTGAATAGAAACTTTAAACTCATCATTTTATTATAATTTCTGCTTCAAAATTCAAAATAATTTATTTATATAGGTATCAGTGATACACTTATGCACGCCATTTTTAAAAACTTCACTGGGAATCGAACGGCGATCCAGCATTGCTATACACGAGTCGTCATTACCATAGATATCTCTGTTTTTTTTTTTATAAAATCCAAAGTTTTTACCACATAAATATTTTCCCTTACCTAAGAGTTTATCTTTCAGGATCTACGTACTATTTTAGTTTCATTATTTACAATCACAGCTACCAAAATCTATTTGGTTCTTACACAGATTTACAATGCCGAGGTTGAGTGGATACGTTCCGCTGGCGGTCGTAAAAATACGACGCATTACACACACAGGAACAAATTCGAGTGCCTTATTGTATTGTTATAGAGAAATCACTTTACTGTTTATCTCTGTGTGTCTTTCTTAATCCCTTATTTTATCAGACCTATTTTCTACTACCGACTTAACAGAGATTACTCGAAACTTCATTTCCGTGGAGTTAAATTACAAATTAAATTGTATGGCCTTGTATTATCAAAGACAAGCATTGTTTAAATATGTATGTGACTTAGTTCGCTTTTCCCACGTAAATCCCGATCCTGTGGGAGTTCTGGTAAAAACAAGCCTATATGTTGTCATGTAACTTCCTCTATCTTCCAGTGAATGTCCTTTAAAATTGATTAAGCCGTTCCAGATATTAGTCCGAACGAACAGAAATACAGAGAGACAAAACTGCATAAAAAATATTTGCGTTTTAATATCGTATAAATAACTATAAGCATTTTAGAAAACACAGTTATTTTTAAATCACAGACAGACACAAGACCACAGACAATACAATTTAACTTGCCAGTTTTTCAAGATGATACCAACATAGAAAAAAGAGGTCGACCTGTATATAATAACCTCAGTGTAGTACTAAAGATAAACATAAAAGCTAACATGATGGTCAGCTATCTCTGATATAATCTACATGGTTATCTGTGGACGGGGGAGTATGAAGTTACTCTATGGCGGGACGACGAAGTGGCGGGAAATATCTGAGGATAAAAGTAATTAAAGTGTGTGAAAGGAGCCGATACTTAAATTACTATATTGATATAAGTACATTACACTCAGATTATTAATTAAATCTAAGAAATTAGCTACATATCATAACTATAGTTAAGATTAGAAAGTAAAAGGTCCCGAGTTCGATTACCGGCAGGGTTAGCTATTTATGTACCAGATAAATGATTCTTCTCAGGTTGTGAATGTCAGTGTTTAATTTGTGTGCTAATCTTACTGCGGGAATTTTATAATGTTATTGTACCCATGTTTACACTTATATTATGTCGCTATTGCACAAGAACCTACAATAAAAGTTTTATTTCCCTTCTTTATATTAAAAGCGTAACCCTGTACGTTCATGTATTAATATACGGACAAACAGGGATTTATCTCTGTGACATTTTACGGAATACTGAGCGCCGAGAATGACTCGTGTCTGTGGAACTCGAGCGTTGCGTATTACATTCCTAATTTGCCGCAAGTTAGCCGTTTCGTAGCGATTAACTTACCTACTGTCTCCCAGATTTTACATATAGTAGTAGAGTTTAGCCGTTCATGATATTCTTATAGACCATATATGAGTTACATTGGAAATTCATCCATCCATCCATCAGCCCTTGGAGGTCCACTGCTGGACATAGGCCTCCCCTAACTTGCGCCACTCTGACCGGTCCTGAGCCTTCTGAATCCAGCGGATGCCCGCTGTCTTCTTCAGGTCGTCGGTCCATCTTGTCGGGGGGCGTCCTGTACTTCGCTTTCCGAGACGCGGGCGCCATTCGAGGACCTTTGGAAATAATAATTAGTATGAGTAATCCGTAAAACTATAAATAAATAAATAATGCCACACGATCATAGACCCACACTAATATTCCTTGGGTCGAGGGTACCATGAGCAACAAATAAAGAGAAGAACACACATATCAAGACTGAGAACAGAAATTCAAACGCATCATTCAAATTTTCGCCTTGCTGGGAATCAAACCCAGGGCCCTAGCACGTCGATCCGGCATGGTAACCATTGCGCCACATGAGTTATCTTTATCCTGAATCCCTATTTTAGCCATTTTTCTCTGGATAAATTGTATCTTTGTAATACACAAACTCATTGACGTGTCTGTTATATTATTATACATTATAATTATTCATTAGAATGTTTAATTATAGACGCGTCCACCAATAGCTGAATAATCTGTGTTGTAAATGTATTCTATGTTTATTTAAACGCGCTGTCGTCCGATCCTACGTAATTAAACGGTCAACATTCGTTGTTTGTTAAAGAAACTCACTATTCGATAAAAAATAAACATTGAAAGCCGCTTTAAATACAGAGCGTTGAACATTTTGAGCAATTAAAGCTGATGTAAACAAAAGGTCCTGGAAATTTAACGCGTGTATGGCATCGTATCTCCCAAACGGATAAACGTTTTGATTCGAATTTATCAACAGTATTCTGCTTTACCGTAGAGCACTTTAAAATAATAAAGATCAATTTTTGCATATAACTAAGTGATACCCGTCAACCATGAACATTAGTAAGACCGAAGGCATAACCAATGCGTTGCTGGTAAGAAAACCGAAGTTTCAATAAGCCCTGTATAAAATACACTCACAAGGTTGACTGGGAGAGAATGTTTTTAGTATTAAGTCCGCCTTTTGTTCCTATATATATTGTAAGGTACAAAAAACATTAAATAAAAATAAAATTAATAAATAAAGATTTGTGTCTTGTTAATTATGTTCGCGCCAAAATTTTTTGACCTGCTAAAATTTAAATTAGTTAGAAATTCAAGTTCGTTTGTCTGAAACAAAATTCACAAAGGGCTTCCGCTTCAATGCTTTTAATTAGAAACTAAATTGATATCGAAAATTCTTCATTGTTTACTTATAATCATTATTGTTGTTGGGATATCGGTATTATGAATGTTTTCGTTGTAACCTTTATTGTTATTTATAACGTTGATAAATAACGTTGATATTACAAATAGGTATTTTAAAGGTTTTACCGATAATAAGATTGTCTTTTAACAAAAATTAAAAATCATACTCGTAATTATAAATCATGCATCATGCAATAACGTTATACTATATATACGTATGTACATCAAAGTTAACACTTGTATTATACTAATTAGAGAAATAAAAATTAATCAAAATTGTAAAAATTTTTTAGGAAACGCTTTTATATAAAATTAGCTACAAGTTGTGAAAATTTCAAGTCTCTACGTAAAATAGAACATAGAGAATTATGCGTCTAAAGTCTGAAAATCGTTTTTTTTAATTTAACAACAAATAAACAATGAAAATTAGTTTAAAATATGATTTTCGTGTGTTGTCATCGGAAATACACATGTCTGCCAAATTTCATCAATTTTCATTAAAGGGAAGTCATTCAAATTAACGTTACAAGATTTGATGCTCCGAAGTGAAAGTAAATAAAAGCGTTTAAAAAAAGATATCCATCCCACTGTCCCATGTTGTTTAGGAGACCGTATGAAGGTATGACGATTATACTGAGGTGGTCTGTTGGACCCATCTAAGCCAGGCGTCGATTAGGAGAAGAAACGCGCCGAATGGAAGCGATTCCCATTTATTCCTGTGCGTCTATCTCTGACGAATCGAATCGAATTTTTGGAACGAAGTTCCTTATCGCACGTTGTGAAAGGGGGCTAGACGGAAAAAATTCTTACGAAAAGTTGTCACGACACTTTTTGAAGTGATTCAGTAATATGAAACTAGATGGCGCTGTACAACTTACGCTACGCGTACGCGTACGCTAGCGTGATTCAGAAAGTTGTACAGCGCCATCTAGTTTCATATTGCTGAATCACACTGCTGAGCGCGTAAAACAATACTTAAATTGAAAGGAACTTCGTTCCATCCGGGTGTCCCTTGACACCTCTCAAGATTTTTTCATTCATCGCCAACTCTTCATCAAATTAAGTCGTGTTTGCGTCATGGACAGCTCGAATGAGATGTTTTTATTTCAAATACTTTTTGATGAAAAAAAGAGAATCTTATATCTTTAAACGAGCAATTCTTGTATATATCTATATAATTGGAATCTCGGAATCGGCTCCAACGATTTTCATGAAATTTAGTAAATAGGGGGTTTCGGGGGCGATAAATCGATCTAGCTAGGATTCATTTTTAGAAAATGTCGTTTTATCGGTGTTTCAGGCAATGATAAACTTCTACAATATACTCTTCCTGACATCTACAAGTATTGGCAAGTAGCAATACTAAAGCTACTTCAGTAAATGGCGTTGTTAAGCAACACTAAACCGAGCAAAGCTCGGTCATCCGGATATTATAAGAAAAAGGAAACGGCGTGCTCCAAAATACTGATTACATGACATTTATATGAAAAAAATAACTATGGATTATAAGAAATAAATAAAAATACGATGGCGCACCTCGCTTCTCCGCGTCGACTGAGGCGCGCCGAGTCGAATCGAATCGCATTGGCGAAGAAATTCGCCTGTCGAGCAACTCCTGCGGCGATTCGATTCAGCGCGTCGAGACTCGTCGCTAATGGACGCATTTTCATAGAAAATGTATAGGAGCGACTTTCTGCGATTCAATTCTACTCTGCTCGGCGAGCCTAGTCGACATCAGCCTCAGACGTGATAGTCTCGGAGGCAATTGCAAAAACTGCTAGGGGCACACTAACCCACGCATATTTATTTATTTTTATTTTATGTCATTTCGTTTCATTTCAGCGCTTTCGTGCTTTGCGGGACACATGACGCCGACGCGACGGTTTCGGTTGTTATTATCAGACATTACAAAGTCTCTTCATTTATGAGGAGTTTACTGTGTTCTTAATATTAATAAATCTTTACTTTTTCAATCAAGTTGTGAATCCATGTCCTCAAAGACACTTAAATTGGGAACTAATCCTGTTACTGAATAATTTTGAAGTCTGTGAAGTTAAATTATGCAAAACCATTAGCATGTTTGATTAAATGATCCAAAGACGTGCGTGTAAATCTAGCGTTCAACACGATAATAATACAACTTTTTGCATACATTACCGAGTTATTATTCTGTATTACAGGCACTTCGCTCCTGCAATTACACACGCTTTTGTGTACTCGCTTCTACACCATTAATCCCCAAGATTAAAGTATGCGCTGCACAATTCCCTAAAATTTCGCTGGTAATAAATGAATCCCGGACTTTAATTTTGACCTCTGCCACGAATAGCGCCCGTATTAACTATTCAGAGACGGTGTAACTGTATGAATGGAGGAAAAATGTTTGTTTTACGCAGTTCCAGGGTCTTTGAAAGGCTTGTAAGTTGTTGTTGGTCGCAATGTTTAGACATAAAAACATTGTAAAAATATAGATAGAAATCGCTCACACATTCAGACCTCAACACAACGATTGGTCGCGAATGGCATGGACATGGATAAGATGTATATGTTTAAATTACGTCTATATGTGATACATAGGTATATCATTAACAATCCCGACTTGAGAACCAACTTTTAATAATAATAATAATAAACATTTATTGCCTTTAACAACACAAGTACAGTTTGTTTAAAAATAAATACTATCAAAATTGAGGCAAAAGGAAACGGCTCAGCTTAGTCTGACACGAGAAAAATATCTCGTGCAGTGCTGATTTTCAGCCGTCCCCTTCTCCCTGAGCTCTAATGCCAGTACTCTTTTGTTAGTGTTATAAATGTCTGCCCTGGCCTCATATGAAAGAACAGAGGCCCTTAGAAGTAGAAGTACAACTTGCAAGTTCTAATACAAGACTTGACCAACCAAAGTAACGAAAAGCGAATTAAGTAAAGTTTACTTATTACTGTATATTTGTGTACAGTAAAGAGTTTTTTTTGTTGTTGTTGTAAAGCTAATAAAATACTCACAAAGTCACTCTTTCACCTGCGACTGTTACAAATGAAATTCAGTTTATTTACAAAGCCTGTCTTTTAGAGGATATTTTAAGGATCATGACACGAGTCAGATCTAAAGGAGAACCCCAATTTTCGGCCTCGAACCATATGTAATCTGTGCTAGAACATCGGACTAGACAAGAGTAAACTATATACCAAAAAATTCGTCTTATTTATAAGATAAACATATTTAAATCTTAGCTTCAACTGCTCTTGCCAAATGAACAAAATAATGCAAAAAAGTTTTCACAGTATTTACCTCATTACATACGATTTTATAATAGATTGAATCGATTGATAATTATCGATTGATGGAACATAATAATATAATATTTTATGTATTATTTATTGATTATAATTATAATATTAATTTATTTTTTACATATTTTCGTATTCCATATAAATCAAAACTATGTAATATATTATAATTACCATTTAATCGTTACGCTAATTTTATTAAATTACATTTCGAATATTTTGACATCGATTAATCGATTGACTATTGATCCCTAATAATGTCATTTTGGTAACTATAGTATTTATAAATAACACCACTGTATTGTCATATTTCTCATCGATCTTTAATCTTTCTACGCGTGTTTTGTATATTTTTACTATCAAATATTTTCAGCGTATTTGGAGTCTTATTTACTATTGAATGAAATGAATGAAAAAGTGATTTTAATTTTCTATTGTATTCGCTTTCGTACTTGTGTTTTGGTGAATGTGTTTCGCAGTTTCGCTACAATTTCTTGCAAACCAATACTATATGAATATGGACTCCTTAATCGCCTGTTTTCTGACTGACAAAGGTTCAGAATAAGTCCTGAACACTGGATAACGTACCCTATACATCTTTAGAAGATCAGGAAGTTGCTGTGGCCATACTTACAATGAGTATATTATGGTATCGTATGGTATCTTGATTGGGCAAGGTACTAACGAAATATAGCGCCTCCTGCACAACTACACGAAATATCAATATATTATACAATATATAATAACTAATAAAATCTCTTGAAATATGCAATAGCTTTTATTATACAACCTTTTTATGACATTCGTTTTGGGTGAAAACCATTGAAGTAGTAGATAGTATAATAGACACCCGCCAACTTAGTTTTAGCCATTAAACTCGTAGTTTAAGTGTTAGTATTTGTGAAAAACGTTTGTGTGTTGGTGTTTGGTTTATAGTAAGTGTAACATACATATTAAATAGCACTGTGACACGAGTATGACATAATCATAACCTATAATTAAGGTAATTCATTCTAGGATTTCCTTAGTTGGCCATTGCTGGCAGCCGTGAAAATTGGAGAAATTGAACCTTTTGCAATAATCTAATTAACAGCCAATTTCCAGTCTTGTCTACTTAGGCCTGAGTTTCTATGGAAACTGGGGTTCTCCTTTACAAATAACGCAAAGCTTCCCAGGTTGAAGCTTAATCTAGCTTTGTATTTAGCAATTTGAGAGCGCGACGTTAAACCTACCATGAATTTTTTAAGTATTTTCGTTTTAATTGCACATAAAATTGCATTTTGCAACAACAACGCTTCGGTGATTATAAAATCTATACTAATAATATAAAGCTGAAGAGTTTGTTTGGTTGAACGTGCTAATCTCAGGAACTACTGGTTCAAAAAAATGAGAGGTGTCAAGGGATACCCGGATGGAACGAAGTTCCTTTCGATTTAAGTATTGTTTTTTGAAGTGATTCAGAAAGTTAGCGTGATTCAGAAAGTTGTACAGCGCCATCTCTGTAAAACTCTCTGAATCACTTCAAAAAGTATCGTACCAACATTTCGTAAGAAAATTTTCCTTCTAGCCCCCTTTCATAACGCGCGATAAGGAACTTCGTTCCAATATAAAAAAATATTTTTGTGTTTGATAGTCCACTTATCGAGGATGGCTATAGGCTATATAACGTCATATATTTAAGTAGTTATTTTTTCCACAAATTAACGCGGGTGAAACCGCGTGGCACAGCTAGTGTTATAATATGTGTGTAATTGATATTTGTGGGCGACTGTGACTATTTACTATTAGGAGACTTATCCGGTCGTTTGCCAGTTATTAACATCAAATTCATGCCAGGTGGTAAAGCCCGATAAATAAAATTAAAAATTTACTTCTTTTCTAAGCTAAGGCATAAGCTAAGCTTTTGGCCTATGTTTCAGAACACCAACAAGGCTTCCACCCCGATTTAGGAAGTGCTTCCTTTTATGTTAATTATGGCCAAGTATATCGGCAAGTAACATAATCTAAAATGTTACCAAAAAAAAATCGACTTCAAATGAAGTACATCCTTTCCAATAACAATAAAAAAGACTCATCGAAATCGGCTGACGTGATATTGAGTTAGGTACTCGTCCATATGTCGCGTACATACTTAATGAAAATTTAAGACTTATATTGTTTTCTCATAGATTACACTGTCAGATCTCAACAAAATTTAGGTAGGACCACACCACAAGCACCAGCTTTCGATTAAAAAAAGAATCATCAAAATCGGTTCACCCAGTCGAAAGTTCTGAGAAAAAATGCAGACGAATTGAGAACCTCCTCCTTATTTTGAAGTCGGTTAAAAATAATCTTTACATTACAATTACAAATTGGAAGATCATTGCAAGCAATACAGGCATCATAATTCAGTTACGGTAATAAGCTACTTAACCTTAGTTTGCCTCTAGCTCCCAACCATTTCATTTACAGTTTACTGCCTTGGCAAATCACATACGATCAACCTCGTATTACAAAAGAAAAATGGATACAGAATTTTAACTACATTTTCTAGTGTTAAGCATAAAAATAGACGACTACTCGGCCTTTGAACGGTCTAAAATACCCCTAGTAAATAGAGCAGACTACGTAATGGATGTGCGGAGGGTTTAATCAATTCTGATAGATATTTCCGTTCACAAAAGCTTTTGCGCTCTTTTACTTACAAAGGACTAATTGATGATGATGTGAATAGTTTTTTCTTACGTTTTTCTTTGTCATTGTTCAAGGATTAAGGTGAAAGATTTTATGAAGGATACGAAAGTCGAACTATGTTTAAAATATACTTGACAGGTAATTATTAATTATTACTTAATTTAATCATTTATTTTTCACTTAGCATCAGGTGGATTGCAGTCAAGCATTGACTTATATTGTGTAAAAAAGAGGTGGGTGTAATAAATTATCTTTACTAATATTATAAAGAGGAAAGATTTAATTGTTTGCATTGAATAGGCTCCGAAACTACCGAACTGATTTGAAAAGTTCTTTCACTGTTGGGAAGCTATACTATCCCCGGGTGACATAGGCTATATTTTTTTTTTCACTATTTTTCCTGAAGCAAAGCGAGGGCGATTTCCTAGTATGTTATAAATTAGCATTTGCAAATCCGTAATTAACAAGATGAAAATAAAACAATAACGATGGTAATACTTTCTTATTCTATTCGAAGTTATACGATCACAGTACGAACGAGCAACCCCCAAGCGACAAGCCACAAAAAGAAAAAACCTCGCCCGTTTTATTTGGGAGAGAGAGCTAAGGAAGTCACGTAGATAAATAGTAAAGTAATTTGTCCATTGTTAAACAGGCAATAAGGCACGTGGAGTCTTTGTTCTTAGAGTATGTAATTCGCACGTGGCGCGTATTTTTACAGCGGAACGAATCCACCGACTTCAATCTGTATTGTGGTAACTCAAGGTTCAGTTTAATGGAGTAGTGGTTTGAATAAAACGGTCGAGTTTGAATTGGTCATATGGGATGTTCTGAACTGCATTATTTTATAGAGCCGACAAATCAAACAACAATCAAATGGCAACTGGTTGCTGCTGTCCATCGACCGATGTGATGATAGTCAAAAAAGAAGCCGTTTCAAAATTTAAAATTTCCGAATTTTTATAATAAAACAATTAATTTGATTACGTAACGATATCTTTTAAAAAGGTTAATATATTATAGTCTTAGACATAACAAGTAGAACGGTAAATAATATTTTTTAAATTTAAATGCAGGCACTCTTAATGATTATACTCCGAATTTTAACTTTAAACACATTCAAGCGATTCATTTCAATTAAAGAAAATTGATACAATTTATTTTATTGTATTATATCTTACCAATTTTAATAATACATCTGGAACACAAGAACTTTTCACAGAATAATCTATGTAAATGAAAGCAAAAAGATAAGACACGAACATACAAACACCCATACGCAAAACAGGATTCCAGTCTTCATTTGTACGGAACTCTAATTAGATTTCATATACTGAAATACGTTTTGTTAGTGTAATGATGCATTGTTGAAGCAGAATAATACAAACAATAAAAAAGAGAAACGACTTCCACTAATTGAAAAAAATGTTGGCCATTGTCATAAATTATTCTGGACCTAATGGCTTCCTTGAGAAAAATTTTGGCTCATAAGTCCAAACTAATGAACACAATGAATTAATTCTCTCATTTTTCACTCGGTTTAAATAAATTTGTTGTGGTTATTAAGCTACTAAGCACCTATAAGGTCGATAAACTCTTAGAAACATTTGAAGCTTAGGCTTAACGGCCCCATTTATTTTAAGGTCAACTTCAAATCACTGAATATTGGGACTAATGGACGTAGCAATCATATATTCTAGTATTACCAATAATATTATTATGATGATGGTACTACAACCTACGGAGTGTATGATTACTTCCAACATCTGGGTTGGCCACTAACCCCTTCATCAATCCGCACTAGAGCAGCATGGTGAAGTATGTTCTAGGTCTCTTCAAGCTTCCTCAAGATAAGAAACCCATGCACAGTAGCCGTTAATGGCTTGAAGCCAATAAACGATCCCTTATTTTGATACGAGTAAAATGTAACACTGCAGTCGTACAGACAGATAAATAGTATTGCCATTCTAATTTAAGTTTTCTAAGTTCTTCTCCTATACTGATTTATTCCAACTGAAATAGCCGACTATCGAGACAATAGAGCAGTCTATGTTTGCCTTCTATAAATAAGGTTTAACGTAGTGAATAAACCAAAAATAATCTGTTAATAAAACGGATTCAGTCTCGACTGATATTCCAAAATAATTCAACCTGACCTTAAAATAAGACAGTTTTAGTCTAAACTAAAGCATTGTTGAAACAAAGATTTCGTTCTTCTATTTTCCTATTTGTCAGAAATAAACTAGAAGTCGCGGTTCTGGTGTTGAGTGTTATTCCAATTAAGGTTTCTGTTTCAGATTATGAAGCCCCCGGCGGGGCGCAGCCTCACTCAGGCGATATGTGGAGTGCGGGAGTGTTCTTCCTTACACAGATAGTCGTCTGCCAATTCACAACAGGTATGTATTTTTTTACTAAAGTTAGGTTTTGTATTACTACCTATATTATTATTAAGTAATAAATGTATTACTGTTATTTCTATTATTAGTTGCAAATCCTGGTTTGCTAGCTCTTCCTTGAGTCAGTCTCCAAACGACTCGTAGTATCCCGGGTGGGGTTTGGGAGCCAGGTCTTTCTTTATTTCTCTCTTTTCTTTTTCGGTCACAATGCATAGGTCATACTACATCAAGTGGATCCTAAGCTCATTTGCCAGCCTTAAGTCCCTCATTTGAAAGGAGACGATTCTAAAGTTATAATCCACACCGGATTGTTATAAATACCTAATTTGACATATGATTCCTTCTAGAAAACTCGTCAACGTCAACGCCGCAAGAAGACCAGACCGTGTCGCCATTCTACGCTCTCAGCACTGGCATTGCTCCAGCACCGGTCATGCTACGACTTGGAAACTCCACAATCGATAGCACTAAGGCCTTCAAAGTGCCTCAACCTTCCCAGGAACCTTCCACAGGAACCCTCGCAATCCCACCAAATGATAAGCAAGAAATGGTGCCATATGTAGTGTCAGTAAAGAATACATACTTTGATCACGACCGAAGATATGGACCGACGTTTGAGGATACACCAGATGGCAATATCACGAAAATTACTGTGCAGCTCGGGGAGGATGCGCATCTCAATTGTAGGATAAGTCTTCTTCAGGATAAAACGGTAAGAAATTAATTAAGACATTGTTAGCATTTATTTTGTATCAATTAGAGGTTGGATGTCGATGAATTATTAAGTCTCGTTTTTCTACCTTGGAATTTAATTTTTGAAATTAAGTTAGATTAAGAATACAAAATAAGTAATTCACATAGTTTGGCCTTTGTTCGTTTCAGAAGTATACTTTGTGAAACTGCGTGTTAATCTAATAAAAATCTAATAATAATCTAATAAAAGTTTTATCAATTGTTTCTCCATGCAGTTGTTCAAGAAAATTTATTGGAAAAAGTAAAGTCGAACTCCCAAATTCTGTAACCCGCGCTTGAGGTTAAAGTTTTGTAATTAGATAAATTATGAAGTTCTTAATAGTTCGGTAATAAAATTAAATTCATTAAAAGTCTTTGTCTAAATTCAGTAGCTTGCTTCTGAAATGGAAAGTCCTAATGTGAAGTTAATACTTTCAATGAAGATTTCTGCAGATATTACCAACGTTTCACTGATTTCATCTTCATAGTATCTAATCTTCTATACATACATATAATACGTTGAAGATGAAATTTATCTTCAAAACCACGCACGCGATTCGCATATTTTATATATTACGAAACATCAACAAATTCAAGTAGGTATACTAAATTAAATAATTCATCCAGAATTTCGTCGGAGTCTAGACAATGGGCGATGTTAAAACAAAATAAACTTGCTCCGGTCCGTCAGAAAATATTTTGCCTTGAAATATTCCAAGTAATATCCTTATATCACAATCACCAGGGCATGAATCTCTGGCTTTGCGAGCGAGACAAAAAGATGCAAATCGGTTCAAGCGAGTCGTATAGGCTGTCAATGAGATAAGGGTATAACCCCCTGTTCGCCGAATGTTTTGCGGTGAGATACGATGCCCAAGTCTGTTTTTAAACCCTGACGAATAAATGGTGTTATAAATTTGACGTATCTGTGTATGTGTGTATCTGTGTATGTGTATATTTATGTGTCTGTCTATGGCATCGTAGCTCCCAATCCCAAACGGATGAACCAATTTTGATCTAGTTTTTTTGTCTGAAAGGTGACTTAATCGAGAGTGTTCTTAGCTATGTTTAGTGTAAATAAAACTGTCGGGGGTTTTTAAATTTAAATTTAAGATTATTATAACAATTCTTATACTCGTATACTTACATACATATCGTCAACTTGTAATGGAATATGTCAAACAAAATACTTTGAACAAAGCAGGTATTAGGTACTTTCAGATGGGATTGTCTAACAGTTAGCAGTGAAAAGTTTTTTGCTAATTAATCCTCTAAGGGATATTCACGTAAAGTGTAAGTAGCGTCATGATGGTCTGCCCCAAACAGATGAATCCTAACAGAGCTTGCGCGTGGTGGTAAAGGTATAAACTATTCCTACACGCTTACCATCTCCTTGTAAAATAAATGTTACATAATGTTACCAGTTATCAATGCTATGTGCTCTAGGCATCTTAGAAGGATAACATAAGAAAATCCGAAGCGTAAAATTGCATTAAATATTTACTTTGTAACAAAATGCAGGCTAGAAATGGCTTTATTACATTTAGTATGTCAATAGGAATCAGATCGGAATTTAAAGCATGAAAAGTTGTCTCTAATTCGCCGTGAAATTCAGCAAAGCGTCGCGTTGAATTTCAGCACATCGTAAATCAAGTCTTCGACAAGGCATTGAGCGGAAAGCGGCGTTTATCGGTCGAGTATTTGTGATCGGAAACTTGCGAGTGAGACTATTACAGTGATCTCTTTAACGGCGGTATTTCTCACGTTCCTCTTTAGTTGTACCCATCACTAAATCATATAGACTGTGCCTGAAGGGTAATCAAAACAAAAAAAAACTGGAATATAAGTTGGTTTATTATCAGATCTTGCTTGAGGAAAATTTCGTTGTCATCACCGTTAAAGTTATACAGGGTTATTTGTAACTCGACGTATTCCTGGCGGGAGCTGATGAAGGAGCCAAAATGCAATATATTTAATGTTCATTTGTATGAGCAAAAAAAATATATCTTGCTAATTGTGGAGATATTTGCAATTTAAACTTTTTTCGTTATTTACCCGGATTTCTGCGTTTAGGTACAAATTGAAAAAAAAATACGTATGGTATGGTTATTATTTAAAATTATTTTTCTAACTAACACTTCAATAAAGCCCACCCTACCTTATTAAGATGAAAATTCCTTCAGAATGAAAAACTACGAGCTACAACAAAAACAAAATTATTTTAAAAATACATGTTACGTGACAAAATATGTTGTCTAGTTCAAAAAATTACCATGACACTAGGCATACAAGTTAATAAAAAAACTTGCCCATTTAATCAGCTTTTTAAAAAGGTATTAATGTTTATCCTTAAACATGTAATTCTTAACAAAAACGGCGTTTCACTCATCGTAGGTAGACAAAAGCGAGGACGCGACTTTGTTTTGGATGTCGTATTTATTATCTGCTTTTCGATGTGATTCCTGAGGGGACGATGTGGATGGACTGCTGGTGGTTGTTGTGGTGTTGATGTTCCAGAAGAAATTAAATCTCTAGTGTCATGGTAATTTTTTGAACTAGACAACATATTTTGTCACGTAACATGTATTTTTAAAATAATTTTGTTTTTGTTGTAGCTCGTAGTTTTTCATTCTGAAGGAATTTTCATCTTAATAAGGTAGGGTGGGCTTTATTGAAGTGTTAGTTAGAAAAATAATTTTAAATAATAACCATACCATACGTATTTTTTTTTTAATTTGTACCTAAACGCAGAAATCCGGGTAAATAACGAAAAAAGTTTAAATTGAAAATATCTCCACAAGTAGCAAGATATTTTTTTTTGCTCATACAAATGAACATCAAATATATTGCATTTTGGCTCCTTCATCAGCTCCCGCCAGGAATACGTCGAGTTACAAATAACCCTGTATACTAAAATCTGTACGTATTATCGTTCCACTAGCATATTAATTTGTATTTATGCGTGACATCCGCATCTTTCTCACCTCGAAACCGTGTTTTTAAATAAATAATACTGTGTACATACGTTGTACGAAACCGTGTATTTTAAATAAATAATAGTTTGTACATACGTTGGGTGTAATACTTAATAACATTATATTAGGAGTAGGAAGCGGTATGCGCGCAAAATAAAACTGTTGGGGCAAGAAAAAAAATTCTTGAGCGTTTCCGTGTTTCGGAAGGCACGTAAAGCCGTCGATCCTGGTTTTTATCATAAGATAACAGTCGTAAAGCCATGTCGGAGGCTCTCGGGTGGTTTGAAAACTTCCGACACTCGGGTTGGCCACTAACCTCTCCACCAATCTGCACTGGAGCTGCGTGGTGGAGTATGCTCTAGGCCTCCTTAAGAGGAGAGACCCGTGCCCAATAGTGGGCCTTTAATGGGTTGAAGCCAGCCAGGAAGCGGTAACCACTTTCTGTCAAGTGACCCGTCAACTTGTCTACCAGTCATAATAATTAAAGAGAGGTCAGATCACTTGTAGTATTTATTACCGCGTAATGAATTTGATTGCAACTTTAGGACGTCACTTTAACAGCTAACCTTATTCGGTTCAATGATTTTGGCTTAAGTTCCCAGTTTTAACAATGTGCCTGTGAATTATTTCAATTAGATCTTTTAATTTTACTACAGTATACATTATACAATATACATCTACATAATATCATTGAATTTAAAGCTTATCTTCCGAACATTAATTTAATATTTGCTTTGCATTTTTCATTTCGTAAACTTGATTGTGATGTACCAGGAATTTCCAATCTTATTATTGAAGATTTCTTAATAAAACGTTCACTTTTTGTGTTCATAATAATTTCTACAGAAGCGTAATACTCGTAAAGACGGATCGTAATAATTCACTTCCTTCAAAGCGACTCGAATACTAATCGTGTTGTAACGAAAGATCTCTTATCTTAAGACAAAATTAATATAAATTATAGAATCCTTTGTAATTGGCCCCAGGAGTTTCCTGTTTGATGCTTTTAACAATTCTAGTAATTACCTCAAAGGATCGGAAACATTAAGCGTTTTTAACATCGTTACCAATTTTTCGATCTTAATTGTAGTTATCGTTGAAATAGTACTTCAAAGGACTTCAGTTTTTGGACGCTTTGATATGAATGGCGCTATGAAGTTTTATTATGATTGGCTTTATCAGGTCGTACCGTTCCCAGCGATAAATAGTTGTGAGGGATTTTCGCGCGTTTCTCGTAAAAGTGTTGTCATTTCTAAGGCTTAGGATCCCTTGTCTTACTTACGCATCGTGTGTAATTTGGGAAATAAATGTGACTTTAACACCTGAAACTCTCGCTATTTTAGTATACATCGTAATAATAACGTCCTATCTGAGTATGATCTTTTGAATAATCTAATGAAGTAAGTAACAAACATGGCTAAGACTGTCGAAAATGCCTTTCAATACATGAAACATTTCTCACCTCGATTGTTTATGAGCAGGGAAGAAATATAGCTCAAGAATTAACCAGGGCCATCTCTTATGAATAGCTTTACAATTATTATTAGCGCCGACGTGTATAAGTTATGTAACAGTTATAAAAATGAAAAGTAGCGTGGAATTACACCTCAGGGAACTTTAAATAGCCCAAAACTTTAAATCTGCATTAGGACAATGAAATGATAATCCTTCTATAGTTTAGTTATTCAGTAGTTAGTACTTTTTACAACATTCTGAACTACTGGACTTATTTTTTCTTTTTAGTTTTTTACGCAGTCGGGTTTATGGTTTTTTAAATTTTTGAAGTGAAACTTCTTTAGAATCGTTAGTGATTTCAAACCGGATGCAGCAGCAAAGACAGGTAAGATAACATAACCGCTAATTTCGTCTTAGAATTTAACTTCTCCGTAGCTCAATGATCACGACGTAGATACACAATACCTGATGCGCAGGTTCGCGTCTCTCAGTATTTCTTTTTTTTAGTTTTATTTTTATACTGTTTTTTTTTAGTTTTTTTTTTATACTGTTTTTAAATACTTTCAAATGCTCTTTTAAATATTTTCAAAGAATTTATCAACAAAAAATAAGAATTGCATTTTCGTTGTTTAATATCTGTCGATCGACCGACCGATTATACAGACAGTAAAAATGCTAAGTTGTATTCATAGATGGCGCGAGGAGTAAGATAGAAGATTCGTTTTATTGCTAGATAGATTTTAAAAAAGTGCTAAGTTGTATTCATAGATGGCGCGAGGAACAAGGTAGAAGATTCGATTTATTGCTTTTTCATCTCATTATCTTGAAGCCAAAATTTTGGAAAGTTTCACTTCTACTACGTGTGAATTGCACACATTTTCTTTTTTTTTAATTTTACCCTTTTTAGTTAGGATTCATTGACTTCTTTACTACACGAAAAAATTCGCAATGTTGTCATTTCATTAAGGGAGTTATTAAATTAGCGAGAATGGTTGTTTATAATACTTTTAATCGTTCTATTATATCCTTAACTGTCACTTAAAATTAAAAATGATAAAAGGAACTTAAAAATCACTTTTGAATACTTATTCAATGATACCGTGACCATGATTCAACTGGGTCAAAATATTGTCATAAACAATGACATTTACCTTACAAATCAACCATAAAATCTGTTCCGAAAAGAGCTACAACACACGTTTATCTTTTGTTTCACTACACCAATCACACTACAATAATACACGAAGGCATTTTAACGTTGTATGTCAAATTTCAAGCGCTTCTGACAACAACAAAATTGTGCCCATCGTCTTGTATTGACAGAGCGACTACGAGCAGACGAGATCAATTGACTGCTCTTACGATCTTAATCTTCGGCGCGCTAGTGACATTATCTACCTCTTTTTTACTTATAATATCACTGGTCATGAAATACAAACATCGTGAATAGGTACCTGTTCGCATTCATAATACCTAATACTTTTGCTGACTGTGCCTACATACTAAATAACTTTTCAGGTATCTTGGGTCCGTCGACGTGGCAGGGATGAGATTCCTGAACTGCTGACGGTAGGTGCAGTGACGTACGCAGCCGACAACAGAATCACCGTGGCGAAGAGATATCCTGGGAACTGGAAGTTGCTGGTCAGGGAGGTCAAGCCTGATGATGAGGGGGTCTACGAGTGTCAGATCAGCACGCACCCGCCTAGAGTCAGTCGAACTTTTTTACATGTGAATAGTAAGTGTATTTTGAATAGTAAGTATGTAAGGTATTTTAATGCGTAAAGAGAAAATTTTATTTTCAATCAATTTGAATGAAAAATATATGTATTTTTTCTCAATTACACAAACTGCACAACGTACTTTGGGCTTCACTCAAAAATGTAAAGGTGACGTCATAACTATTTATTAATACGCTAGTAAGTAATTACGATTTCTTGAAAAAATCCAAAATAATTTGCCTATTCAAGAGAGCCTTTTTCAAATAGCTTAAGCATTTGTACTAAAAATTTGGTGAGGAGTTAGGCATAGTGCTGATACCAGATGTGATAAGTGCTCAATCATACAGACAAGGATTTCATACGTTGTAGATAACATGGACAAACACAGACAAACGCCCCAACTCACTACTAACGGTTACTTTAATCACTCCTTAGTAAAGAATCACCATACAAATTCTGTAATAAGGAGCAATTTAAATAAACGTTAGTAACTCTAAGTTGAAGTGAAAGAGAAGGGAACATCCAAGACCCAAGAACTAGCATTAATGTCACATAAATGCCAAAACCAGTCGAAAATATAATCCAAATGCTGTTTCCTTTAGAGCGTACAACTTTTAACCAGCCATGAGGAAATTCTTAACGAAACGCATTTATTTATTTATTTATTACACTTATTACACGCATTTATTTATACTTAAGCGCTGTCACACAAGATATAATAGTACATAAATATAGCGCCGTTCACTTTATGAAGCATAAAATAATTCGAAAACATTTAGTAAAAGGGGCAATTTATGTCACAAAAATGTGAATATTTAATAACTTAATGTACAGAGAGAAAATTGGATCATGAAAAAGTATTTTATTATTAACCCTTAAAACTTTTATAACTCGCGATGTATTACAGAGAATGAATAACCTTATTAGAGTTCCCGAGTAAGACAAAATGCTAAAAACATAACAATAGTTGAGTAATATCATGTTTTACGCTGAATACTCTGAAATTTCTTAAATTACTTAAGATTTCATCAGTAAAGGATAAACTTTGTGCTAAGGAATATTGTGTTGACATCTTTAAAATTATGATTAGATCCATATTTAGGGATAGGCATGTTAATAACATGGTGAAGGCATTTGATGGTAAATAGTCAACCATGGATATTATTATGTATTGGACATCTCCGGCATGAAGAAAATGGCAAATCCGTTTGCTGTCTAGCAAACACAATAGCCAAAGGGTGTAAAAATATTTCAATTTAATTTTAGTAGGTAACTAAGCAGGCAAAAGAGTCCTATAAATGTTAAGGAATACAGTTAGATTACAATGGTATAGAACCAAATAAGCTTATAACAGGAAAGACTTACCGTTACATAGTTTGTTATTTTGCTACGTTATAGTATGGACATAGTGGTGAAGATTTAGAGTTTTTACTCGCCTAACTAATACTACTACCACAGGAAACCATAGCCAAGTAATACTCGTAAGTGGGCTTGATTTTTAGCTGACAACGCATTGGTTTTTGGAAACCCCAATTACCATCAGATACCATGTCTACTCTTATGTCAACTATTGACATAAATAAAGCGTGTAAAAATTAACAACTTTAATACTCCAACCCTTGCTTCAGCGCCTCAAGTGTGGGTCGTGGATGAAGCAGGAGCCCCGCTTCTGGAGAAGTACTATGAAGCGGAGTCAACCCTGGCGCTGGTCTGCAGAGCTAGAGACGTGGAGACTCCCGTCGTGCTGACCTGGCTTCATGAAGGGAGAGCTCTAAACGCTGATACTACCAGAGGTGGGATCAGGTAGGTTAATTTTCCGTCATATTAAGGAAAGGCGTAACTGCCATGATAATAAAATGCTAACACATTTATATTCACGCATTAGAATTCCATGAATCGCGGGTGGTATGAATAACACATATAATTCAAGCATTACATAGAAATAAATAAACCACCTTGAATATATTGGCTTTTCAGACCCAGTTTATTACAAGTTATTCCAATTTATAAAGAAAATTCTGGAGCCCTAAACACCCATTATACAAGGCTCGGAAAAAGTGATATGACAGGCTAAAGCTTCTTACACGCGTTAAGGATACGACAGATTATAAATAAATAATGATCGTAGTAGACATCATATTAAACCATGTGTGTTACACAAGACAGAAGCGAGTAACGAATTCATAAATAAACGCACGCCATTTATAATTAAGTATACAATGAATTACTAGAAATTTAAGTTGTAATCAGAGTTGTAGAGTTATTGAATGAAACGGAATTATTTATTATTGATAAAAGTAAGTCAGTTCTTATTACTGAGCAAGTAAGAAGCAAAATGTTAAGGAGTTATAAAAAAATTGATGCCTCGTCAAATTATAATATTGACTTAAATAACAGTAACCTAATTAAACAAACTATGGAAAATATATGACGGCGCCACCATCAATGTTTTGTAAAAAACAGCGTTCAACGGGCAATTCGAGCGATCGAGTGATGTGTCACTCGATTCACACCACAGATTCCTATATAAAGCAGCGCACGCGCACAACTCGGGTCATTCGTTCATCGACCGTTGCCCAGTGCACACGTTACGTAGTTACCGAGTAGTTTTGTTACCGAGTATCAGACGACTTTGCGAGACAATCAGTTCTAATCGCGTATTTAATTATATCTAGTGTAAAACCTGTGTTAAAATGAGTTTCTGACTAAAGTGATGTAAACGCCCACTGTTGCTATTATTTCCCGGACCACCACCCAACCAGTCATATTTGCCTACATATACTTATGTTACTATTTTGACTGATTTGAAAAAGAAGGAAATTTAATTGGTTGAATTTTTTATGTATCTTATGTTACCTCAAAACTCCGTCAATCAACTGGTTTTGAAAAATCTTGTTTTATTTGATTCAACTGGTTCTATAGTTAGCAAAATTAAGTTATGATGATAGAATCCATGAGAAGTTGAGGGAATATTATAGGTATATAATTATGGCAATTTCAAAATTGAAAAGATCGTTGGGGTTTTTAAAATTTACATAGTGTTTTAAATTAACGCTAAATATAACAGATTCATCTCAATCACGTCAGCTTTAAAAAAACGCATCATAATCTGTCTATTCGTTTAGGAGCTAAGATTCCACAGACAGATACACAGATACACAGAGACGCAGACACATAGTCACGTCAACTTATAACACTCTTCTTTTGCGTCGGGGGTTAAAAATGGCATCATGCAAAGCTCCGGTTCGTAATTTTTGATTCTCAAAAAGGGAATGCTGCAGGTCTAATAATATTTGCCTGTATCGGTCGGTTATCTCATTATCGCGATCAATGTGCAATGTTCTTTACATCGTATGCCCTAAGACCAAATTAGGTCACGTTCAGTGGCGTTACAATGCGACGTGATTTAAGTTAATGTTAACGCTTTGGCGTTTTTTCGAGGTTATCTCTGTCTGTATAATTATGTTGTATGACGTTACTTCACGTCACGAATATGATTAGTAGACCCTCAGATTAAAGAAAAGGAGTAGATCTTGACAATCATATTTGAATAATAAGTAATTCAACCACAATCAATTTCAACAACTTTCTACGTCACTTTAAATATTAAATACATATTAAATGAAACTATCTATACGAGTATATAAATATAAAACTAAAGTATCTGGGACTTACACACTAAATTACTATCTAGTAACTAAAATTCTAAGTACTAAGTAAATTTATAAGATTCATACAGTGATAATGCAGAATCACACACCACACCACACACACACACACACACACACACACACACACATACACACGCACGCACGCACGCACACAAAAATGCATGCCAGACACAAACCGTTACTTAGTTTAGTATTTTTAATTTTCTCATTTTAAGTGATGTAAAAATCTTATGAGAAATAAAGTTCTTTAAACCGAAACCGAATCATCAGAAATTTATTTAACATAATCTCTATGTTATTATATACTAGTTTCTTACTTTGTCTCATGTTTTATTTTTATGTTTATCTATACTTAAATATTCCTCGTAAATAACATAATATGTGAGTACTAGCCACGTGTAACAACTAAGTCTTTGTGCCGATAAAAGTTCATGACATTACGCAAAGTACGCCACTTCGTTTTTACCAATTTATTACCGTCCTCTATACACAGGGTCGGCTTACGGTAACTGGTGCTTTGGGCGAAATATGTACTAAGAGGTCCCGTTATCTACTGTCCAATCGGTATACGCAAGTGACAAGGGATATTCCCTTATTTTTAGGATAATTTTTGTTTAAGCATCATGTCACAATATACAACATGAATACACACGGACACACAAACGCGTTTGCAAACACATAGACATGCAGACATACCCACACACAACTGTGTCCGTATTTTCATACATTCACACAGATACATGTGCGCAGTGCGCACACATACGCAAACTTATTCACACACATAAATACACATACGCAAATGTACACACATAATAATTATTATCTCGCTCCAATGATATTATATATTTTAATATATACATGTATAGTTCAATATCATTGTCTCGCTCGCATGCACATACACCCAGACTCGCTAAAGCCGTTATCGATAAACATAACCAGCTAGAACAATAAAATTTACTACCTCTTATATTCATTTCTGTATCGGGATATAAAAACAGTGATAGATTTGTTATTGTCGTATTTATTGTCGTCTGAGTATTGTTCCGCTTTCGTTTTGTTGGAAACTAGATATCATTATTCTTTGTAAAAGTCAAAAGTCAAAAGTCAAAATATTTTATTCATATAGGTATCATTGATACACTTATGCACGTCAATTTTTTGGCTTTTCGGAAGGTGCTTTGTCATGGAGGAGAAGAAAAGCCTAAAGAAACTCCTCAGCACATCTTTTAAAAAAAATATTACAAAAAAGATATTATCATACAAAAGTTTACTATTCTGAGTGGAACTGGTTGCAGAGCTAATCATTTCCATGCGTCTTTGTCATTTAAATACTCGTCTACACTATAATATCCCTTGCCTAACAATTGTGTTTTTACACGTTTTTTGAAAGATTCTATTGGCAAGTCACGTATTAGTTTTGGAATTTTATTATAGAAATGTACACCAAGCCCTATGAAAGATCGTTGCACTTTACTTAGGCGGAACGAAGGCGTAATTAATTGATACATTCTTTTTGTTTGGCGATTATTAATATCAAAATTTTGTTTATACGCGTTTATATTCTTCCTTATAAAAACTACATTATTGAAGATATACTGGGAAGCTACTGTAAGTATACCTATTACCTTGAACTTTTCACGCAAAGATTCCCGAGACTTAAGTTTATAGATAGCCCTAACAGCCCTTTTTTGGAGTATGAAAATTTGTTCTATATTTGTTCTATATTGTAATCTTTTAAGGTTATAAAAATGTATGACATAGTTTAAATCAAAATTGACCAGGATTTATTATCTTCAACATTGTAAATCTCAGCAGTGAGAAATAATGGGATTTCATTGTACTAAACTCCCAGAATCAGAATATCTCAGATTTTTTTTTATTAATTTATCCTATTTTGACACATTATTTGGTCACATTAGGCATACGACGACGATGACAATAAAATATGCAGGACACATTAGACTCGAAGCAAGTGACGCTATCACGTACTGAAGTATTCAGAGCATACGCACAGAGTATAAAATGTATTTATAAAATATATGTTTAATACAATATAATGAAGAAACCAAACAAACCAATAGTAACTTTCAAAAAACGTGTAAAGACTCAATTGTTAGGCAAGGGATATTATAATGTAGACGAGTATTTAAATGACAAAGACGCATGAAAATGACCAGCTCTGCAACCAGTTCCACTCAGAATAGTAAATACTTTTGTATTATTATCTTTATTTGTAATATTTTTTTAAAAGATGTGCTGAGGAGTTTCTTTAGGCTTTTCTTCTTCTCCACGACAAAGCACCTTCCGAAAAGCCTAAACATGACGTGCATAAGTGTATCGGTATCACTGATATATGAATAAAATATTTTGACTTTGACTTTGAAGGTATAATTTCACATAATATGACACTTTTAAAGTAAGGGACTTACGAGTAGTTTATCTGTAACCAACATCTGCATGTTATACAAATATACGTATTATTAACTAGCTGTGCCTCGCGGTTTCACCCGCGTTAATTTGTGGAAAAAACTAACTACTAAAATGTATAATGTTATCTATATAACATCATATATTTTAGTAGTTAGTTTTTTTACAGTTACAGGCTATCCTGTAGCCTTCCTCGATAAATGGACTATCAAACACAAAAAGAATTTTTCAATTCGAAGCAGTAGTTCCTGAGATTAGTGCATTCAACCAAACAAACTCTTCAGCATTATAATATTAGTATATATGAGAAAGTTTGTATGGATGTCACTCTTTCACGCAAGAACTACTAACTAACTATCGTTCAGATATTTCATGAAAAGCACACAGCCCATCTGGAATAAGATATGTGGTTCGTGGGTATTGCGTTTCTTAATACAATGACGACAATGGCGTGAGCAATGAAGTGGCGCAATGGTTACCATACTGGACCGCCATGCAAAGGGTCCTAGGTTATATTCCCATCGAGGTGAAAATTTTGTTCTCGGTCTGGGTGTGAGTGTTCCTGTCTATGTGTGTTGTCCATAGCACGCATGACACAGATAATCCTAGTGTGGGGCTATAAGTGTGCAGCGTTATTTATTGAATAATGTGAAAAGTATGGATATTTGTTGCTCTGTCACGCAAAAACTACAGAACGCATTTTCATAAAATTTAGCGCACAGGTAGACCATAATTTGAAATATTTTATAGGGTATTTATTATTCCGGAAATTATTTCATTTTTTGGCATAAGAGCCAGTTAGTAAATTTGTTTCTTTTCTTCTCTCTTTCTTTGCCGGCTACGCCTTGTGTCCATGGGTGACGATAACCACAAACTATCAGATGGATCGTCACCTTATTTTTCTATAAAAAGTTCCTAATACAATGATTTGTTACAGTGTAAAGACGGAACAAGTTCCTGGCGGTGCGGACAGTCTTCTGCGACTTGCGCGTGTAAACAGCAGCGACGCGGGGAACTACACATGTGCGGTGCGCGGTGCTCGCCCGCATACCGTCTCTGTGCACGTTCTTAATGGTATGAGATTGCTTAATTCAAGATTAAATTATTCTTAAATTAAAATATTTTCTATGAATATCTGCACAACGAGACAAGTGTGATTTGTGTGAAGTCACGAAACAACTGAACGGAACTAGTGGGGCAGACCCAAATTTTTCGTGATTGACATTAATTCAAGTTGGTAATTTATAGCAATATACGTTCAAATATTCAAAGAATTTTTGTTCTGTAATAGAATCTAAAAAAATCACATGCCGTCAGATGGATCGTCGACTTATTTGTTGACTATTTGCATAAAAAACTGGAACAAATAACCTCAATAACATTTACTGAATTTTAACTATATTCTTGTTATACATATAAATAGATGATCTTGGGCTTCGAATCATATTAACCGTATCAAAAAAATTTTAAACGCTATTACATCACAAGCAAATGCCACGAAACCGCAACACTGTGAAAAATGTAAATATGAATTTTCAACTTGCTTCAAACGGAATATTTTGTACGTACATTTTTCGTGACATCGTCAAATTTGTGGTTTTGTAATATTGCATAGCTTTTACTGACATGTTCCAATAGAATTGGTGAATATAGTGATTGATCAAATGAATCGTGTTTGGAAATTCAGTTGAATGTAACGATTTTTTTTTTATATAAGTTAATGCTTGACCATTATCCCACCTGATGGTAAGTGAAGATATGGTCCAGGATGGTGAGCGCACTAACTTTTCTTGAAGTCTTCCACGTCATAGGTGGGTGGGAATGAAGTTTTCATCAATACTAAGTCATTGCTTACTGACTTTTAACCTATTTCAAAAAAGGTGGAGGTATTTAATTCGGCTTTATTTTATGTTTGTTCGACTGGGTGAACCGGTTTTGATGATTTTTTTTAATAAAAAGCTGGTGCTTATCATGTAGTCCCCCTTAAATTTGAGCGAGATCTGACCAGTTGTATTTAAGATATCCTTAATTTTGAAGTCGGTTATTTTTTGTCAAGAATTATGTTGAAGTCGGTTAAAAATTCAGGTTTCCCAAAGCAAGCAAGAGCAGTTACTATTACCTTATAAATTTAAATTCAGTGGATAAACACACAGATATAAATATCGTACGTACTTACTAACCATATTGTCTGCTTTTCAATGATTGATGAAGCAAAAACTTTATTCATCCATTCGTAAACAAAAATGGCTCCACGCAAATAGGCTATCGCGATCAACCGCCCGAAACCCGCGCATAAGCGTTGTCAAACGATGTCATTAGGGACAAGTTTTTGTCTCCTGTTTCATGTTATTCTGAACTAGTGGATACCCGGCGTGTGCTAGTACGCTAAAAAAGAAATATATTTTTTTAGGGAAAATGTTTGTATGTGAAAAGTCGAAAATCGACTTTATTATTGGACCAAATGTACCTAATGCATTGTTTTATTGGTCTCAAACCATCTTCGCATTATTGCCTATCAAATGAAACCAGTTTTTTTATAACCTATAAGTTAATACTTGACTACAATCCCACCTTATGGTAAGTGGCGATGAAGTTTGGGGCACATCAGTTGGATGGTTTCAACGTATATGAAGGACATCGCCTCAAACATTTTTTTTGTTTTATATCCCTATATATATAAAAAGAAGTTTATGTTCAAAATGCCATTTTAGGAGTCCTAGATTACTTCACTAATGACGTTGGTAGAAGCCGCTAAAAATAAATATTATTTCAATGTTATTTCGATGTTTATAAACCTACGATTTACAGCGGTCATTATGATACAAAAGACGTACTACTGAGCTAGTTTGAGGAAAAAAATTACGAGCGTAGACCGTAACGGTTAGGCTGTATTTTCAAGTTTTCTCAAAGAATCGGATTTCTTCAAAAAAGTTACTAATTCCCAATTATCAGCTGAACCACTGAATATTGCTAAACATACATGGAGGTTAAATTAGTAGGTATTTAGGGCATCCATCACTGGGCCACCATTGATCCATCACCCTTGTTACACCCTGTATATTATTGTATCTACTGATTTATTTACAATGAAAATGAGTTTTATTACAATAGAAATTCACCATAATTACCTAATGGCTTTTTAATCATTCTTTCCGTTTTTTGTATCATTTTCTTCGAACAATTTACTGAGCTCATTGTAAACAAACTTGGTTCTTCGCAAATGGCCTATTGAGAGCCAAAACTTGGCATGAACCGTTGTCACAAACGACGTCATTAGAGTATTGCCAAATTTTTGTACTCAGGCTCATTTGGTTGAGCAGTTGAGCTAAGTTCGACTTTTTATTTGGTTATGAAATCACGAGTTAATAATAATCAACCGATTACTCCTTGTTATTGCATTAATGTATATATTTCTTATTAACGTACCTTTACGTGAAGAAACAGCCCCTCACGTAATCCTGGAATGCGTGGGAGTAGCAACCCAACGGGCTGAAATCCTCGGCACCCCGAGGTCGTTCCGTGAAGCCTGTGGAGACACCAGGAGGATCCTGCGCTTCTGGACGGAGCTAGGCTGGCTAGATAACTAACTGGCACACATAGTTACGTACAATGGCCCAACTTAGAGGCTAAGTACGGAAACTGGAGTCCATCACCATAACCATAACATAACCATAACCTTTACGTAACTAAAGCTGATAATGAGATTAAATATTTAAATATACGCTCCGAGATTCCCTTTTTAACCAACTTCAAAAAAGGTGAAGCTCGACTGTACTTTTATGTTTGTTACCACAAACCTTCGTCATTTGATTTTATGAACCGATTTGGTAAATTGTTTTTTTTTTATTTGAAAGGAGACACTTTTAGATTGGCCCCATAATTATGTCTAGTGAGTAAACGGATTCGGGTTCAATTTGCAACCAGAAAATTTTACACTCAATTTTAAATCAACGTAATAGTGGGAAGTTCTTTTAGCGTCATACTGCGTACACCGTACTCTTAAGTTCCGTGTGTTTATAATAAAAATAATAATGAAGATATTTTTGAAGCACGCAAATATTTACTATCATTACTATATTATACTGGTATTAATATTACAGGTATATCAAATGTAATTATCGTTATCCCCATCGAAGTGGGCCAAGTGTGCTTACCCGAGCTCACCTAAAAGTTCCCTAGCGTTTTACTGGTATACGCCAGGAATTAATATTTGATGTCTTTTACTGTAAACGAAATATTGAGTTACGTGCCTTTTTTAACAAGATCATTCGATGTCAAGACATAAGACTAGAGATAAATTCAATCAATGAATAAATAAATATTTTGTATATACTAGTACATTTTGGTAAACATTAAAGTACTTACACTTTTTTGACATTTCATTACGTGCCATGAGATGAAGCTGGAAAACGGGAACCTTTTACTTTCGAGAGTCATCTAAACTTTAGGGTTTAAACAAAACCCACCAACAAAAGAAATTGAGTAACTCGCGTGCGGGATTCAATTCGCTCGTGCAACTAACTCGTAAAGAACGTCCATACAGTGCCTTAAAATTGCTGCTACCCTAATAGGGATGTTAACACTAACTGTAAATTATTATAAATTAAAGTATCAAGAAAAAACGGAAACGTTTAAACACCTAAAATATTATCATAAAATTTTGTCGAAATCAATCACAATAAATTTAACATATTACAATTAATTTAAAATGTCAAAAGTATTACTCACTGTCACGTGAACTCAAAAGCCATTTTGAGCTTATGACGTCATTGCTCTTATTTTTTATGCAAATTCAATAAACTTCAGTGGACCGCTAATATTGAATATCGGTTAGTGACGTCATGTAACGTTTTTGGTGGGAAATTTGATAAAGATTTTTATTTATCAAGTTTTGTTTTTAAATTGAAGATTGGTAGTGGTAAATGGTAGTTCGAGACTGATTTCTGAAATTGATTGGCTAGCCCTGCCTGAAATATATAATACTTTGGTGGTGTTCATTTTCCATGTTCTAAAATAGTCAAAAATTTAGGAATTTTTATGGACTTGTTGAAGTTGTTTATGCAGTATCAAAGCACAACGCAAAGTTACTCTTACTGATGCAACAAGTTGATGTGCTGAAAGGAATCCAATTTTTGCAACTTTGCAACAACATTTGTAACTTCATTGGAGTTGTGGTGGACTTTCGCTCACTTCTAAGCGTTGTAGAAGTCTTTAGAAGTATCCCCGGAACTTCACTAAATGGCTTCACTTAACTAAGAAAAACGAATGGTATCCCTTAAAATAACATTATTATCATATGATGATGGCTTGCTTAAGAGTTTAAGCAATTTTTGCTCGATTAGTTGTTGAGTGTAGGCTCTTATGTCACAATTCTACTGATTTTCAGTAAATGAATATCTAGAACTCGCTTAAAGATATCTCTTAATTCTGGTAATTCCAGTAAACATAAATATTCGTATGTTATAAATATGAGTATTATACAAATGAATTAATATTTCTATCGATTTTTGTGAGACAAACTCAACAGCTAATAAAATCTATTAGCCAACACCATATTGGCGGAATCTGGTAATCTAGCATAATGATGTGTAAGAGCGGCGAATGACTATAACCCACCATCAATTTTATTATTCGCCAAATATAAATGTATTAAAAATTACTGATTTTCTGGCAAATACTTATAATCTAGTAGATTAAATTCTTTATCTTTTCTCTCTTTGGTCTTGGTCAGCTATTCGCATTAAAAAAACAATTATTTAATTCTGTGAAAACTAATACAATAACCTTTGTTCCAGAAGAAAGCCTAGCTGAGTTGCATGCCGCCTCCAGCCTCCATCAGGCATCAGTCAAACTAACTACCACCCTACTAGTAACTCTAATCTTATATCAGTCGCAGGTATTCTCAACTGCTATTGTGTACGCAGCTTTAGAACATAAAGTTAGGGCCCAAGAACTAAAATTTAATCGCCATAAGGTAATATTGTTACCTACGTGATGAATTATTACAGATATATTGTAAATAAAAGTATATAAAATAATGATTTGATTTTAAATATATAAATTATACATAGTTAATTGGAAATAAAATTTCATTATATACATTTTTGTTTTATTTGCACTACAACTTTTATCTATCTATCTAGATTGTTAAGACAAAAATAGAATGGCTGGACCGATTTGGCTAATTTTGATCTTAAAATATTTGTGGAACTTCAGGGAAGATTTAAACGATGAGAATCATAAATAATAAGTAAGGAAAAATACTAAAAATGACAATTTAATTTTCCAATACTAAATGTTCCTAGCTGTGAAATATTTCATGTCTTTTGTCTTTTTAGAAATAAAAAATAGTCATTTGGTGGTCAAATATGTATTGCGTTCAGAAAACCTGTTTCATAGCTATAGTATGAGGTCCGATCTCTGAAAACTTAACGACCATGTTAACCTGATCGTGTATGGCCAGCTTAACTTTTTTATTTTATAACTGACAGTCGAGGGAGAGAGAAAGGGACAGTGACAGGGAGAACGGATGGGGAGGGAGAGGGGAAGGGAGAGAGAATGGGGGAGGGAGAGTTGAAAGTACAAAAAATATTATTGTCCATATTATACCTACTGACGAGACGAATACCTATATTTTTTACTTTCACCTCTCTCCAAAATTGTGACCTACATAGGATTCACCTTCTATCACTAGTACTTAGCTACTAAATTATATTAACATGACCCAAACACGAAATATGAGTCGAGGCCGGCTGCAAATTACATTATAATGTATCCTTGACGTATTACTTACGCGAACACGACCTAATAGGTTCTACTTACATTATTATATAATAATATTATGTTGTAATCGTTCATGGTTAGTGTGGGCTCGCAAGTATCCCTTATAATAAACTTAGGCTCTGTTGCTTAGTTAGAGCCAGTTGGTACAGACATTTATATGACAATGGAACCACCCTCAATTCCCATCAGGAAACAATAGAAAACGCCTTCAGTGTTACCAATGCCCATAGGCGGAGGTGATCACTTACCATCAGGTGACCCGTCTGGTCGTTTGCCTGCTCAAGGCATAAAAACATAGGTCTCAACATATTCAGTTTTACTTTATCTCAAGACTTAATGTACACACGACCTCTTGTCTTTTCTAAATCAAGCTTCGAGTAAAGAATAAGTCCACAGTAAGCCATTTTATTTGATAACAATAATAATAATAATATGTCTATGTCAGAAAAGATAAAGTTTAATTTTAAAGTACCTACACAGAAAGCTATAGGTTACATTTTGAAAAAAGGTACAAATAAGTACAAATAACAGCATAGCATAGCAGTGAAAGCCTACCAGTTTGAACGTTGATCTCCCGAAGACAGGGACCTCAGTTTAAATCCTGGCAGGCACCTCTAACTATCAAAATGATGTGCGTATTAGAAGTTAATTATCATTTGCTTCGGTGAAAGAAAACATCGTGAGGAAACGTGAAAACTTGAAAGATCTCCATAATTTTTTTCAAAGGTGTGTGAAATCCACCAATCCGCACTTGGCCAGCATTATAGACAATGGCCTGTACCGCTCACATTGTGAGAGAAGACCCATGCCCAGGGGTGGGACAATTAACGTGACTTTGACAAGTACTACTATACAAGAAACAAATTAGTTTTTTATTCTTATGTGGGCTTTAAAAGGCATTGTCATGAGTTTTTACATCGAAAAAAACATAGAAATTGAAAAATATGTTCTACCATACAAATGTATGATAAAATATGTTTACCGACTGAAAATGTAAGTTTGTTCATATTTTTACCATTCTTATAAGTTTTTCTGTAATATTTAAGTAAAAAAAAGAAAATGTGTGCAACTCACACGTGGTAGAAGTGAAACTTTCCAAAATTTTGGTTTCAAGATAATGAGATGAAAAAGCAATAAATCGAATCTTAAAGCAATAAATCGAAGCGCCATCTATGAATACAACTTAGCATTTTTACTGTCTGTATAATCGGTCGGTCGATCGACAGAATGAAAGAATGAAATTCTTATTTTTTGTTGATAAATTCTTTGAAAATATTTAAAAGAGCATTTGAAAGTATTTAAAAACAGTATAAAAAAAAACTAAAAAAAAACTAAAAGAAAAGAAATACTGAGAGACGCGAACCTGCGCATCAGGTATTGTGTATCTACGTCCTGACCATTGAGCTACGGAGAAGTTAAATTCAAAGCCGAAATTAGCGGTTATATTATAAGATAATCACAACCTGTCGTTGCATCCGGTTTCAAATCACTAACGATTCTAAAGAAGTTTCACTTCAAAAAATTTCTGTACTTTTTTCAAAATTCTAGCGTCAGTAGTTTAGGAGTTATAGGAAAGGGAATGGTCAATTTTTGGCTTTAATCTTCGTTCTTTCTTGAATAATTTTAAAACTGTCTATTATAAAACCATAAAAAACATATTCGAAATCCTTACAACAAGCACATTCATTTTACATACTACACGATACGGTTTGCAAAACAGTTTTTGTTTAATTTTAATTTTGTTAAATTTTTTTCATGATTCAGTGTTTATATCTTCGTCTTTGGGTCATAAAAATGTATATTAATACCAGATTTCAACTAATTTAGTCCAGAACTTTCTGAGCAAATTGGCTGTGAAGGGCGGTCGTCCAGACGCACCGTTTTTGTTTTTGTTTCCGGAAGTTACTGGCAGAAAACAGCATGGTTTTTGACGTGGATGGGCGTGGTAGCTTGTAAGTACAAGAATTACGTAATCCAGCACGGTATTTTTCTTCCTCAGTCAAATACAAGGCGGTAAGTTACTTACCTTATTTATTTATCTGTGGTTCTTGGTAAATCACCATCATTTCTTATATATCATATTTTTCTCCTGTCAGAATATACTAACTTCTCCGTAGAAGGCACTACGAAAACCTCTGCATATCTAAAAATTATCCAATTAGTCATAAATACGTGTAATGCATGACCGTGCTCATTTTAGTACTATTATTCTACATTAAGAGGAATCTAAGTTATTACATAACAAGGATAAATAGAACAACCGAATACCCAAACGAACAATGTAAAAGATTAAATCGATGTTCTCGTACAGATTCAAACATGATGTTTCGTAATATAATAACTATAGTAAATAATAACAAGCGATTAATCGTCCTTTGCATTTGAATGCTACAAATATTTAGGAACGACCATTTGTAAGCTGATTACAACAGATTAAATATTTTATTCTACTTACATTCTATTACAATAAGGTATTGAATGCCGGGACACAATTAAAGACCTTCCCAACCCAAACAATACGAGGACTGTGTCTCTTACATAAGGTGTCCCAAAAATAAAGGAAGATTTTAACTTGCTGTCATTTGCGTGGTAAAGTGTTGCCAACAAAAAGTGGTTTGGCAGCCATTGAAGTATTATTACTAGCGTATATAACAGACACCACGAACACCATGTATTGTGTATGTATGACATTCAATGGATTCGTTCGATTTTGAAAGGAGAACGGGGTCTCAATTTTGAAAATTAAACCTTACGGGCGGGACACACATTTTGTTCGAGATGTCTGTTCTATGACATTATACTTCAATGTTGACAGCTGATATAGCTAATAATGAAAACTTACTTTCATTGTTTATATAGCAATATTTCAACAATAATGAAAATTTTGAGGCCACAATTAATTTGTTTCGAGCACAATACAATAAAAAGATTAAATTACTTAATTAAATACCTCTAGCCACAAGAAATGTTGTTTTGAAAACATTTTGTACAGTTCACAAAAATACTATGACAGAAAGAATACAAATAATTTGAAAAACCTGCCAATTTCATCAGCCTTCCTAAGAGGTATTATTTGTTATGTAAAGTAGAGCATTTCTTAACAAAATGTTAACCAAAAAGGTTTCACATCATAATAACTTTAACATCTGTAGCATAAGAATAATTCTACTAAAAAGTTTTACAAAACTGGACACTTCTGTATATCAAAAATAATGTAATGACTGCGTTTGTCCTAAATATTCTCACTGCAGTTGCGCTAAGTTTCAGCATGAACAATGAATACTGCGAAGTGTACACCCGACTTGCTCCTTTTAAGACAAAATATAGGACAGGCAAGACATTTGAGCTGAAGTATTTACAGAGTCTCTTTTATACGTTGATTTATTCATAACTAGCGCTCTGCTCACAACTTTTCTCACGTGTTCAGGGCAATATCATGGTTTATCTCTGTGTTAAATTTCATGAAAATCAGTTCAGTAGTTTTTGCGTTTCATTCATAAAGAAAATTCGTGATATATAGTTTTGTTTTGATCGATATCTGTACAAATATTATAAAGAGAGAGGGTGAATTATGAAAGCACAACTACATGGGAAGTGACCTATAGAACCAAGGCACCACCTATTTTAAAAAATATTTTACAGTTTTCGAATATAAGATATTATTCCGGATGGTCATAAGTTATACTAATAATTAGACACCCTCATATTAGTAGTGATACTAGTATGTGTATTTACAAAATTGGACTTTGGATTACACATTGCAAAATAATGTGATATTTTCTTATACCGATATAAGTTTTCTCACTACTAGTAAGTAAATATTGAAACGCTTTAAAATACACAACGGCTTGTTTTCCATCACAAAAGCTATTCGTAATGAATTCATGGTTATTATCTTAAACGCGACGGAGACAAAGCAAATATTATAACAATCTAAACTTTCTGGGACAGTCATTATTAGCATTAATTTATTCCCAACAATTCGTCATTAATTATTCAGTAAATCCATTGAAATATATAATAGTTTAAGGTTAGTTTTTTTCTAGACTTTAAAATAAAACAAAATGAATCATGAATACATGAGTAAATAAATGTAATACAAAATAATACATAATAATGCCACTTAATATATATTTTTTACGATCAAACATGGTAGAATGATTTACTGATATAATTTAATATTTCCCAATGTTATATGGTCATGGTATGCAGTACTACAAGCCCTGAACAGCAAAATCATACAGTCTGGGCTCATACTAGAGTGCCACCAAGCATTGCAAGGTATCGGACTAAAAAACCAAGTTACCTTGCAATGGATCAAAGGGCATAGTGGCTCCCTAGGAAACGACATGGCAGACCAGTTGGCCAGGAGAGGTTCCGACCAGCTTGCGGTAGGTCCGGCTCCTATGCTACCACTAGCATTTAATCAGCTAAGGTCCTGGCTACGTCAAAGAACTCTAAAACAACATGCAGATCAATGGGCACAAATCAGTACGTGCAGACAATCTCGGGAAACAGTGCCCTGCCCCGATGCACGACTGACCAGACGGCTACTATCACTTGACAGGAAAGACCTACGAACAATCGTAGGTAATATCACTGGACACTGCCCACTTAACAAACATTTATATGTTCTAGGTATGACCGACAGTCCCCTGTGCAGGGCATGCCTGTCGGCTGAAGAAACAGCCCCTCACGTAATCCTGGAATGCGTGGGAGTAGCTACTCAACGGGCTGAAATCCTCGGCACCCCGAGGTCGTTCCGTGAAGCCTGTGGAGACACCAGGAGGATCCTGCGCTTCTGGACGGAGCTAGGCTGGCTAGATAACTAGCTGGCACACATAGTTACGTACAATGGCCCAACTTAGAGGCTAAGTACGGAAACTGGAGCCCATCACCATCACCATAACCATGGTCATGGTAATGTTACATGGACATTTTATATGTATAATGCACATTTGAACTAATACACAATTAGTAGATATAATATTAGAAACTATAATATTCAAAATCTACAAGTAACATTTAAAATAATTTTGAAATCTACTTTGTTTGGTATATTTTTGTAAAAAAAGCACAAAATTTTAATAAAACAATTAGAATTTGATAATTGCGTTTATAAGGCTAGGTAACCATCTTCAACTGATATATCAATCTACCTACATGCAGTATTAATATTATCTTATTTTATAATAATTCAAAGAAGTACAATTCATTCTTTCTATATACGACACAATGAAAGTACCATTTACAAGGAAGATTATAGACTATTTTATTATTAGAATTAAGACTTAGGTATCCGAAGCGAAACGAGTGTGGGTTACAAAACTATTTATTAAATGTTCTGTGGTTACAAGTAGGTATAACGTAAATCTACCGATTTAACGTCTTTTTCTTGTCCTCTTTTCAAAGATAGTCTCCGAAAGAGATTGCTTTTGAGCGATAAGACCTCCCATTGTGCTAATACGTCTTGCCTAATTTACTTCTTTGTCCTGCTTGTTTTTTTATGCGTTATTTATGTTTAGCGTTTGATTAACCTTTATTGTTTTCTATTTATTTCTGTCCTGTTATTTCCCATCTTATCCTATCCTAACTTATACGTACTATCCTATTCTATTCTGTACTGCACTATTATCAACAAGAGCAATACGCGAACTCTATCTGCAATGGAGGGGACAAACAACAGTGTAAGTAATACCTTAAACACAGTAAATTAAGCCTACTAATTGTGCAAATAACTTTAATTATATTTTTACTTATCAGTTAAATTACTACAATAAACGGAACTAGCTTTGTTTTTTGCTAAGTAATGCCTTTTATTAATGGCACAGTTGTTATTATAATAATAATTCACTTAAGGTAAAAACATCTGTTTCGCGACGAAGCTAAATTGTTAATAGGTTGTGTCATGCGAATGGATCGTTAAACAGAACGAATAAAATATTAAGATATTAATGTATTTATGGAAACATTATCCTATCCAGAATAAAATTATCATCATAGTCATATCATCATTTAAATATAATAAAACTATAACTGATCGATTGAAATATACTTGATAAAAACCATTAATTGGGGTATTTACTAATGCAATGGATTTTGGAATATTGATTTTTAGAATTTTCGTCTATTATTTGTCTATTATTTCGTCTATATATATATCTATGAAGTACTCATAGCGGCTTTCGTCGATCTTAAGTGATCGAAAAGTTAAGCAACAGCGATCGCGGTCGGTAGTTGGATGGGTGACGGCTAGTGGCAAAAAAATCTTGAGCTTTTCCGTGCTTCGGAGGGCACGTAAAGCCGTCGGTCAAGGTTGTTATCATATGACAACAGTCGTTAAGCCATGTCGGAGGCCCTCGGGTGGTTTGAAAACTTCCGACACTCGGGTTGGCCACTAACCCCTTCACCAATACGAACTGGAGCAGCGTGGTGGAGTATGCTCGCCTCCTCAAGAGGAGAGACCGGTGCCCAGTAGTGGGCCATTAATGGGTTGAAGCTTAGCTTTAGTCTATTTTATTATATTAGTAGCGAATAAGCGACTTTATCACTCGCTTCGCTTTCGATGTTACTTCATTGTTATTTAGAACAGAGTATAGGCTACCTAACTTTCTTTCAGCGTAGTTGTGGCGTGATTAAGGAACAAACATCCAAACATCTTCACAAACTTTCAATATTAATAGGATAAGAGAGAAACAAGAACAAAATACCAAACAATACCAAACAATACTTTATTATTTTTCTTAAAAAAAACAAAATGTTCTACGTGTGCTAATCTCGTGATAGAACAATATCTGAATCTATTGCTACTGATACGGTCAAGACTTTGGTCAAGATATCTATGCATCACTGACCATAATCTCTGTCCAAAGCATAACATCTACTAAAGGAGTACACGCAATATTTTACACGAGTCGAATAATGTACGTTTTACGATACCATAATAACCGGTGGATTATGGATGCGGCGAAGATATTTTTGTATCTAGAATCTAGATGACTGATATTGCAGACGAGTCACCTGTAAGTAAAATCGACGCGGCGACGCCCACGGACGTCGGTATTAATAAGTGAAGGACGTGAAGGTATTGTTTATCTAGCAGTGTTATCGAAATAATAAAAAATATTACAAGATCGAATTTATAAGCTTCAAACTGCTTGATCAAAAGGAAGATTTAAATTGAAGTGTTTGTTTTGATTCCAAAAGGTTAGGAATTGGAATAGATATAACTATTTAATATTTTAATGTGAATTAAGTATTCTAGCTATCGCCATGTTTGTAAAAGCAAATAGTAAAAGAGAAGATAACAATGTTAGTCACTATCGATATTCAGCAAGTTATGCTTTTATAAAAAAACGCTTGCACACTCATACCTCCGCAGTACCATTCCCTCTGTCGCATAGCATGAACAACACTAATAACACATCACTATAACACCCATGACTCATACACAAATATTTATCTGCCACGTAAATATCTGCTTCGGCCGGGAATCAAAACCAGAAACCCTCGCTTTGCACCAAGTAGACCACAGGGTCGTCAATCCACTCCACTTTATAGAGATGGAGTGGATTTCTACCAACCCATTCTAGCAACGTTCAGGCCTCAGTACAAGGTTCATCAACTAATGGGATGAATTCATAAGAATTTAACAACCATATAAACCGAGCCTTATTAATACTTATCAGGAATCAAGCGAGAGTAAGAGAATTGCCAAATTGAATTGCGTTATCTCAATACATTTATGGACCATTTGTATTCGGGGCGGAGAGAGTCTGACATTCATACATATCGCATGTTCTTTGGGAATATCAAACAGATAGACAAAGTTTCATTCATACATGTTCAGTAAATATTGTTATTGGATGGTGTACAATCAAATATTGAATTTGTTATTGTTTTTGCGCATGATATCTGTAAATGTTCGACTAATGGTCATAGCACACATATCAACTCGTAAACGGAACGTAAACGTATCAACTCTTGCATGTCAGTATTCTTTGTATGAAACTCCCTACTGTAAAGCACACTTATCGGATTCGTAACGTAATCGCCTCGCCTCGAGACAAGCTCACGAACCGCGGTACGGTGCGTGGACGACTTGCCGTACCCGCGCTTACGTCTCACCGTACGCTATCCGTCGACTTTCCGTTTCCTCGTGCACGCCCTGCGCCGCGGCTACCGCTGCGTTGGCGAACTGCTGTCATTCATTCCGTCAACCAGCGGCCGGCGAGCCGTAAGCGCGGCGTCGCCTAGCCGTAGCCGAGCTTACGTTAGGTTGACGGCGAGGCGATCCGGTGCCGATCCCTTTCCGAGTTGATATGTGCGCTACGACCATTATTGAACAATCAAACAACGCAGAACAACTTTCTGACTGGGTTATCGACAATGTATGATTGTAAATATCCAAATATTACCTATGTCATAGTAGTACAAAGTTAAACATATTCAATTAGTGACAAAACAGTTTTTTTAAACTTTCAAAGCGAAGAATATAATTATGACAACATGGTTACTCAGTTGGTAAGAGACTCCGCCTGTGAAGCGAGGGGACCCGGGTTCGAATCCCGATCGGGGCTGACATTAACGTGACGTTATAATGTCTGTTCTAGGACCGTGTGATTGAGATATCTAATTCATACCTACCCACCATATCCACCGCAGAGTTAATTCTAGGTGACCTGGGCACTGTATACATTTTTTAATAATGGGTATTGAACGCTCAGGGTCCATCGAAATGTTCAGTTGATTTTGAGATACACATATAGAGAGATACAAAAAGAGGAAATGAAATGAGTCTATTGTATTCTGAAGTGGACTTTGATACACAGAAGCGGAATAATGTCTCATGCTATCTCTATTATTGAGGCGTAGGTAATGTTTAGACAAAATCTATTGTAGATTACGTAATTATATTTTTTATACGGTAGCACTTAAACCAGTTTACTGAGTAATTTATCATTAACAGGCTAATAATTATATTCAAAAGGTTGCCATGCCTTGTTTACACGACGACAAGTATATTAATGAAGTGGTGAAGAGTACGTGAATGAAATGGTTGTGTGTGTTAATGTGAATTATATTTTCTATGAAGCAATTTATATTCAACGAAACATTGTGCTAGAATAAACTGTCCCTATTCTGTGACAAGCAGAAAACTAAATTGATTTGATGTAAAATTTTTTGTAGTCTGATGGGCTGAAGACAAATGAACGAGCCATTTTACGTTGTAAAGATAGTTAACGAGCTTGCAATGCATCGAGCACAAATCCAATAGAGTGGCAATTCAATTCGATTAGTGGTCCATTCAATTCTGAAACTGATCAATATTTCACTAATTATCAAGTCTCGCTCGCCCTAAAACAGTAGTGCCAACAGCCAACCTTTGTACTTCTCCGTATCATTACGAAAATCTGATGTAGGTACATACAAATTCTTAAAAATGGTAAAAATACTTGAAAATGGTCAAAAATTGTTAAAAAATGCTAAAAAAGTGCGGCGGTCGGCGCAGTGATTTAGCGAAATTATTTTCAAACAAAATATAATAAATGACATTTCCTCTCTATTAGGTATGTGCTCGATGCAATGCCATCATCCTCTGCTGGCTGCTTCCCATGGACGTCTTTGGCACACCATTAATAGGGGCTGTAGTCAGTTATCATACTAGATTTGGACTAAACATAAAACTACTATACTACTGCTACTTGTACTATGATACGGCTACTTACGATATTTATTTTGTACAATCGTGTAAACAGTACGCAGTTCATTCGTGACCACAATCCATGCAATTGGGTCGAAATATCGGTGAACAAAATAAATATCGTGACTACCCGTATCATAGTTAAAAGTTATCATACTACTCCTGTAAGTATTAGGTGTTAATAAGAATATTAGTTAGTTATTATTCTTTAGTAGTCATTAGTCAATAACAGTTTGATGGTAAGTAGTTGCCGTCTCCTTTGAGCGACAACAGAGTCGCCAATTAAACGGCCGACCTGAAAGAGATTTTGTGGCATGTCAAACCAGATCTTAGCGTGGCAATGTGTCAGCATGGCGTAGTTACCACGTCAACATGCGCTCGTAACCTTCTGACTCTCTTCCCACACGGCTCAGCGATTGTCTCTCTTTCTTTGCGCTCAGCTCGTATAATCGGTATAGATTACGCAATAGTAATCATTAAAATAATAGTTATTTACAACATAGGTATTGGTAAACTGCTGTGTCCTTTTATTAGACGTTATCATGTCATATGTAATAATAGGTTAGTATCAATGACTTGAAACTTTATGTGACCCTTTTTATTGCGTAATAATGGATAAGTGACACGGGTCTTTGGTCCCTCTCGGGGGCAGCGACCTCAATATATTGTCACTTGAGAGAATAATACATAACAGAAATCTCTGCAATACATTTTATTACTAAGACTAGTAACTGCCCTTGCATCGCTTCCTATGTTATAACTAGATTAAAAAAAGGTTTGAAGCTAGCCCAAGTGCTAGAAGCTTTTATGGTGAACGCACATTTATAGGTATCGTCCGCGCCGTCCGTATCGCATTTGTATGAAATCATATTATGATAGCTCGATGCGGATGACATATGCGTCGGCATATTATGTCTTTAATATTCAGTTACTGTAACGACTATATCAAATTACTATCAGGTCAATCGGCAGCTCGTTTTTCGCTATTTCTATGCAAAAAACCCCACTGTAACTACTTGTTTATGCTACAAGTAGCGTAAGCTCTGACCTAAGCATAAATTACGTCTTTGAAACTAAGCACCGACAGAGAACTCAGGAAGACCGTTATACCTAGTTTATATTCTACATGTTTTACGATCAAAGGTAACAGGAACGCAGTATGTACTTTATTTCCAGGAAACTACATGTAATAAAGAAATATAACACTACACACTAATAGCTCCACATTAGGATTCCCTGTATCGTTGTTACCATGGACAACACACAGAGACAAGAACACAGACACAGACCGAGAACAGAAATTCAAACTCATCATTTAAATTTCCTCCCCTCTGGGAATCGAACCCAGGGCTCTTGGCAAGACGGTCCGGCATGGTTACCATTACGCCACACAGGTCGTCAAAGTATACAATTCACAATCGAACCACCCATGGACATCATTAAGACGTTTCCAAAGCATTGTCCACCAATATAAAAAAGAACACAAGCATCCAAATCCAGGGACAATAAGGTATACAAAATATTGGACCTAACAAGCATAATCTCTTTAAAAATAACACAAGTTAGGTACAAAAGCATACGCGTATACAAGGACTAACAAAACTGTTCAATGTCCGTCCTTCCATGGCCAAAGTGTGATGAGATCTAAATAAATAAATAACCAACGCGAATACAGTTGTTCCCTGTTCCCGCCAAAACATCGTTTAATTAATAACAACTGATCGAAAACAACCTCGTTTTAATAATCGAGCCAATCACGCTTAATCACTGAAGTTCAGATTTATTGTACTGTTAATGAATTCTCCATTACCGTAAATTGTACTGGGTGTAAACGATACGTGTTTTATATCGCCACCGCAACTCATTATAAGGTCTGACGAATTTGTGAAAAAGTAATCAAAATTATTTTAAAATGTAACTATTGATATCGACATTAATAAAAACAACAATATTATGTACCTAACATAATCAACGTTTTTACCTCAAAACAATAAAATAGAATAATTGAACTAAGAATACCGTTTGTAATTGACGCCTTCCTTAAAATTTTAGCCGTATTTTGTACGAATTATTAGATGTTTTGTGCCGAATACCACGCCGGATGGGTCGTAAGAGGAGACTAAATCCAGCCCGCTGATGATAGAGCCCCTCAGAATGATTGTATTTGTAATTGTTATTTACTATGAAGACGGAATATTAATAATACGTGCTGGTCCGACTTCTCAGTGTCAACATTAACTAATTAAACATTATACGCCTGTAATGAGCAGGACTATACCATAATACTGTACCATACCAGTAGGTAATACCTACTGTCCACAGTAAACAATTTGATTTGATGTAATTTGTTTCATTCGAAGGCTGTTGCAGCTGGAGAATGTAAGATAATTTACTTAAAGCCCTGACCTTTTTATGTTTATTAGGTCTTTGGTAAAAGGAGATCTCCCGCCAGGCGAGGTGTGTTACCTGAAAGGCAGCCGAGCCCCTACTGACTGATCTTATTCTTATCGGAGCGTTATATGTGTATATGCCAGTGATCTTAGAAACCTCTATAGCGTGTTTCAGGTTGGCGTGACGTCACCGTGTGACGTGTGTGCGTCATAACCACAGGTCCTAACAATATTGAGGTTTTAGGAATACTATCTTACCGAACAGTATTGTAGGTCAGGAAGAGACTGTATAGCCGGAATACGATGAATTGTTTGGCGGATTACTATAGCCAGAAAGTGGCAGCTAGCCAGACTTCACGGAAAATATGTTAACATTGATAAAGGATTAATAAAGATATCCGTTCTCTTTGAGGAACGTTCCAGATTACTAATGGGTGTTTCTTCATAGTTCATCGAACTAAATCCTGACATACCTACTTGTGCAATAGTTAGAATTGAAAATGAAATGAAATTTAAAATTAATAAACCTCGATATTTCGCAATAGCAAGTTTATTAGGCAGTTTTTAGGGAACGATCATTTGGAAGGCCTAATAACTACCCATTTATTAAACAAATGAAAAGTTCAAAGCAAATAAATTAAATCAATGTCAATATTTATATTATACAATCAATAGAATGTTGACAAGACTAATAAACTATTATAAAAATAATATACAAACAGCGAATAAATATATAATAGTTCGTGGGGCATACAGTGAGTAAACAACCTCTACAAACACATAGAAACACAAAATTGGCTATATTTTATTAATATTACTATAAATAATAATTTTATAACGTGTGATGGCAAATTTAAATGTCTAGACGGTGTTGGCATTTATTACAACATCAAAGTCATTGATCTACTATGATATGTACAGTATAGCCTTTAATATCAACACTCACAATGCTCACACCCCTCTATGATAACATACACAACTGAGACATCACTTACAAAAGTCACTCATGTTTCGATACCAAAATATTTAACTTTAGCAAGAAACATTTACTACAAAATGACTTAACTTACGAATTCTTGCTAGATATACTATATTTTAACCAACTTCAAAAAAATGAGGAGGTTCTCAATTCGACTGTATTTTTTTTAATGTTTGTTACCTCGGAGCTTTGGACTGGGTGAATCGATTTGGATGATTTTTAATCGAAAGCTGGTGCTTGACGTGTGGTCCCACATAAATTTGAACGAGATCTGACAATGGCATCCATGTCAAAAGTATCATTAAAAAGTTCATTTGAAGTCGGTTATTTTTTTGTTAAAATGTTAGATTATTTTATATCCATCCTTCTATCGGCCTTTAAAATCCTCTTAACAACTAATTGATTTGGCTTCCGTTATCCTGTCTATAACACTAATTGGTCTGGAGCTTTTTGAATCAAAAACGATATCTTATGTCCACTACATTCAGGTATTTTATCCGCCTAGTAAATGGAGAAGAATGAGACGTTACCTGATGTTTTACACCGCAAAATTTACGCCCCAAGTAAAGACCTATTAAGTCTATACATTAACTTGCACAATACATATATTCGTAAGCGTTACGATGGGATTACTCGTACCAAGATCTCTAAAGGAATTAACCACAATAGCAGTAATTTAACAGAGGAACAAGTTAACAAGCGAGCAAAACGCAAGCTATTACAACACGAGTTACAACACCGCGTAAAATGACACACCAACGCAAATTCTATCTCCGGAATTGGAACTGTAGAGTTAATCGCTGGTATTTAAACCAAGTCATTACAGCTTGAGTAGAATAGTGACATTTAGTCGCAAAGGAACGTATATTATCAACTGATACTTTTTTGTATGTTAAGTTTCAAGTAGGTGAATATTTGAGTTATCTATCTATCTATCTATTACCTTTAAACGAGAAATTCTTGTATATATATTCTCGTAGTCTCAGAAATGGCTCCAAAGATTTTCATGTTTCGTATGCAGGGGGTTTCGAGGGCGATAAATTGATCTAGCTAGAATTAATTTCGAAAATGTCATTTTATCCGTGTTTTCAAGCAATGAAAAACTGCTACACTAGACTCTTCCTGACATCTATTGGCGAGTAGCAACACTAAAGCTACTTAATGAAGTAAACTGTCTACTGGATGGCGTTGTTAAGCAACACTAAATCGAGCAAAGCTTGGTCATCCCGATGCTTGCCTTTATATGATAAAACCTTCATATGATAGCTTGTTGTGTCAATCGTGATAGTCATATTAAGCAAAAGCAGGAGCGGTCGTTTAGCGGATAGGTAAATGGGTTCAAGCAATGGCAATTTATTCGTTAATTAAAAGGTAGTGATATTATAATTTTTATGCCAATAATGAGGCAACCGTGATAGTAATTTCATTTAGTCCTCGAAGGCTGGCTCGCTCACTTCTTGTTAAATCGAAGAATCATGAAAAGGCATCGTCATCGGAATTTGGTTCCGTTAATATTGCTATGATTATATAATTGCTGGCAATATCTAAAATTTCAACTCCGTAGGGTGAGAGAAAGTATTCTTATTGAGCTTTCAAGATTTGACTCATGTTCACAAACTAACCAACAAAGCAAGTTATTATAAATAAAAGCTTGTAATGAAGCAAGAAAGTAGCAAGTTTGCAACGACAGAGCGAGCATAGCAATTACTCGATCAGAGTGCCTTGTAGGCGTTATGGCACAAAGTGTATTGATTCTAGCAAATTGAGTCAGCTTTGTGTTGATAAATTTGTGACAATCTTTGTATGCAGAAAAACCATTGTAGGATCCGGGAATTATCGCTTTTAAAATCGATGGAATATTGAAAGCGTTGATCTACACAGACCGAAAATTCCTGTTTCTTTTCTTTGCAGTCATTGTAGTTTAGAAAAAAACTAAGAGTTTTTTTTCATTTTTACCGAACATTGGGATACTCTAAAGATATTTATTTATAGCTTGTAATAAAACCTTATTACGAAAAATATCGCAAAAACTTTGAAGATTTTTTTATTAATTATTATATTAAAACTATTATTAAAAACTACCAAGGACGTCTTTTCTAATTTTGAAACTATTTATGTACGATGATTTTTCTTGCTCTCGTTTTAAATTATAATGGGTCTATCCAACAACGTTGTTCAGATTTATGTATTATTTGCCTGCTACTTAACGGGTAGCTTTATAACTACAAGTTAAGATTGTTGTATCTGATGCAGTGCCCTGTGCTAAATAAATGTTTTTCTTTCTTTCTTTCTTCTTTGTAAATACAGCTATAACTTGTTTTATTTACCGTTAGTTGCAAATGTGTCTGGTTGTAAGTGGCTTGAGCCAGGTGAATTGCAAGCCCCTTTACAACCTCCATAACAATAAAAATAACAGACATGCGGTCGAATACGCCCCGTACTGTAGATACTTACGAGTATCTACGTGTAATGTTAGCAGACTTGTTTTATTGGGGTTCAGAGTACCAATAGTATTTCATTTACAAAGTAAGCGATCCTATACCAACAAAAAATTGATTTCCTCCATCGTAATAAATGTTTTAGTGGACAACCTTTTTGTCGGCAAAATCATACGCTAAAGGCGTGTTTGATACAAAATTAATCAACCGAAAACTACAGCTAGTAATATCCGGCCGCATTGTTAATACAATTCATAAGGTAATGAAAATGAAAATATAGCTAAATATAATTTCATCAAGTTTCTTGATATGGTATGTTAATGTACTTTAGACGAACAACTATTTATTTGAATAAATATGTAATGTATCCTCCAAAACAGCCTTAATAAAATAGCCCTATGAAGTAAGGTCCCGCCGACCTTATTCTCAATGGCTTCATAAGAGCAAGTACTCTTTTGAAAAAAAAAAATGACTCCACAAGAAAGCAAACGTTACTCGTTCGGTTTTAAACAATTTTAAATTTTGTTCATTTTCAGCAGCATCCGAGTAAAAATGCATACTTATTCATATACTCATACTTATGCATAACGTATTTTCGCGGATAATCCTTCAATTATGCGGCGAGCGCGCACGTAAGCTTCGGGTTCTTTGGCTAGTTTATGTTTACGTAAGTCTTCAAGTAACTTGGGTAAGTTATAAAATTGCTTATCAGAATAACTTCATAAGACGGACGAGATTTTAAAGTTTATTGCGAAAGAAGTGGTCTGCCCGCGGGTTCACCCGCGCTTTCCGGTATAATACATCCCTATGTATCTTATAATACTATTCTAGATCAAGGTGTACCTCGTGCTAAATTTTATGATAATCCGTTATGTAGTTTTTGCGTGATAGAATAACAAACTCCCTTACCTTTTTTATAGAAATAGCCGGCAAACGAGCTGACGATCCACCTGATGGTAAGTAGCTATCGCCGCCCATGGACATCAGCAACACCAAAGGCATCACTGATGCGTGGCCGGCCAAAAAAGGATGAAGAAAAAGAAGAAAGAACTGACTCTCAAGCCCCCAGCCGGAACACGACGAGTCGTTTGGCGGCTGACTCATGCTCAAGGGTGGTAGCTATCTATCTATTTTACCTTTAAAAAACGCCATGAAAACCAGCGGTCGTGATTTGCTGCAGCTAGTGCTGAGTGTGGCCCCATTTCATCAAGTTTTTACTAATGGCTTCAACCCATTAATGGCCCACTACTGGGCACGGATCTCTCCTCTTAAGGAGGCCTAGAGCATACTCCAACACGCTGCTCCAGTGCGGATTGGTGGAGGGGTTAGTGGCCAACCCGAGTGTTGGAAGTTTTCAAATCGTCCGAGGGCCTCCGACATGGCTTAACGACTGTTATCTTATGATAACAACCGGGACCGATGGTTTTACATGCCCTCCGAAGCACGGAAATGCTCAAGATTTTTTTGCCACTAGCGGTCACCCATCCAACTGCCGACCGCGCCCGCTGTTGCTTAACTTTGTCGATCACTTAGAACCGACGCACACCGCCGGGCTATAAACGCTTTACTGCTACGAGACGAGTACGAGTACTTTACATTTATTATAAGTATAGTGTATATTGCTTATTTGTACTGCAGTGTTAACATGAAGAAATAAACACTATTCTATTCTATTATATTCTATTTTTACAAACTTTCACATTTCATATAACCTAGGTAAGGGATCTACATTTATTATTTCATACTTTCACGTTTTTACGTGTCTGTCCCGCTTAGGATGAAAAATATCAGATCAAAAAGAATGAAATAAATAATTTTTGATATTCACGCATTTAAGTAAAATTTCTTTAAAATAAAAGCTTATCTATACTAATATTATAAAGAGGAAATATTTGATTGTTTGTTTGCATTGAATAGGCTCCGAAACTACACTAATTTCACTGTTTGGAAGCTACACTATCCCCGGGTGACATAGTAAAAAAATATATAATATAGCCTTATTATATTTTTTTTACTATTTTTCCCGAAGCGAAGCGAGGGCGATTTCCTAGTTAGTAATAAACTAATACTTACAGAATTAAGCAACAGTGCTTTATGTAATTGTTCAACAGTTCTTCAAGTTATTAACTACTTTGAGTACTGTTAAAGAGTAGAGTGGGGCAATTTGTGGGGTAACTTCTATACGATTTTAAAGTGCACGCCGTCTTTTGCTCGCAATAAGAAATAGTAGGTAAAAGCTTTTACTTAGGAATATATTTTTTAAGTTACGCGCGTTATAAGCCGTACCTACGATTTTAGAGCCTTTCCATTTCTGACTAAGTCACTGTTGATAATTCTTTAATGTATAGGTATTTCACACTGAAAATTAACAAAAAAGTTTTTTTTGTTGTATTTTTGTGATAGTAAGGTAACAGTATTTTTTTGTTCTGTGATTTGATTCTTTTATCGCATTTTTTTATGGTGAAGCCACTAAAAATATAAACGTTTTTAATATTGAATGTACGTCTCATTATTCAAAAATTCCTGACAACTTTTCAGTTTCCTAAAATTCCGGACACGACATAAAATTCCTGTCATTTGGCTACCCTAATCGTGTGAGTGGTGTAAAATCTATGTCTGTGGGTGTAAAGCTATGTCAATGACCGCAACAATATGCAAAGCTGCGGAGATACTCTTATGACGCGTTCGATCCTTTGAACGTAGCAAGTTTTCAGTGAACTCTATATTTTGTGACATTTCTGAAAGACTTTCTGAAATCAAAGGTTGCAGAAAAATAAAGAAATCGTCGCTGTGTTCGTTTTACGTATGCTAATAATATACTGGAACAGAGTTAAAGTAGATACATATTTAACACATAAGTATTTGATGTTTTTAATCGACATCTGAACAAGGTTTGACTTGAACCCATTAATGACCCAATACAGTCACTCAAAAAACTGAGGCCTAGAACATATTCCACCACGTTGCTCCATTGTGGATTAGAGGTGAAGTATCGAATGTTTATTAAGAATAAAGTATGTATACCAAAAAAAATTTTTACCTTGTTCATTGAAAGCAAGTTAAATAATAATAACAAAGAAGTCAACAACATTCTTATAAAAATGTGTGTCAAATGTGGGTGCGTTGTAAACACGGAATACCCAAATCATTACCCTTTGGCCTCGCCGAATTCGAGTTCAGAAATCTTATTGCAGTCTGAAAAAATTATTGTAGGGAAAGCAGAGAGAATTAAACGCGTCGTTGTCGAAGATATCAAAATGGTCGACTGACTGTCGGCCTTTGTATAATATATTGAATAAAAATGCAAAATGTTAACAAAAATGGTGGTACAGACATTTTACAAAAATATTAAATTTAAACACAGTGCACGAAATGAACAAAATATTTTTTATGGATACGAGGTAAACATTGAACATAAATATGTAAAATAATAAATATAGGATGAATACAGGAATAATATGATTGTAATTAACGCGCGGGTTGCCTACGACTTTATTATCAAGTAACTCAATAAATAAAATTACAAGTTTTTACCAGTTAACCGTAAGATATTAAATTAATTGGTAACGTTGAATGACGTAAGCTGCGTCGCAGTGCCCGCGGAGCATAATGAAATTATTCACGGAACAGATGCTGCGGGCTGGGAATTTATAGGGCGTCACCGGGAATATGCTTGTAATTGCCGGGAATATAATCAACTCGGGCTTAATTCCGGGATTCTATATACAATGTACGTGACGCATGATGCAAAGTATAATCAGTCATCGTTTATTATGAAAGCTGTCGGAATCGGCTGTTCGCGTCAATTTAGAAATCAGGAAATGGGAATTTAAGCCTATTTGTACTATACACATAATCAATGACCACGTATGAGAATTGAGAAATAAAAGGGGTTGAAATGGGTAATCTCCTGGCTTAATGTCAAAACATAATTTATTCTAAATTACCTTAAAGTTTTTCCTACTTACATGTATTAAAAATGTGAAGGTTTGTAAGGAAGTTTGTCTTTCTCTTTCGCAAGAATTAGTGAACGGATTTTCATGGGGGTTTGAACATTTTTGTATGAAACCTGGTATACCTACAAGTCCGCCATTTTGAAAATACTCGTTTCGGCGGCCAGTGATGAAACATATTATTATGTCAGTCGATGGATTAAGTGATTACAATCAAAAAGTACTTTTTGATATGTCGTAAGTGAAATATTTCACTTACTGAGATATTTGAGTTACATACAAATAATAATTTTTAAACGCTTTTATTTAGCTCGTCCTAGTTCTGTGGATCTAATTTGCAAGCTTAATAAATAAGACTTCCTTTTATCCTCGGAAGTTAAAAATTTACTACCTACTTACAATTTCCTGATGACAATGTATTTTGGTGATAAGTATGACGAAATGTGATAAGCAAGGTTAAGAGCACTGTTCATATACTCGTAGTACATTACTGAAATGAAATGAAATGAAATGAAATGAAATGAAATGAAATAATCTTTATTCATGTAGGTATCACTGATACTCTTATGCACGTCATTTTTTTAATCTACTAGCTTTTCGGAAAGGTGCTTTGTCATGGAGGAGAAGAAAAGCCGTAAAGAAACTCCTCAGCACATCTTTTAAAAATAAAACTTATATCTATTACAAAAATAGGTATTCTTTAACCTGTGCAGAACTGGTTGCCTAGCTAGTCATTTCCAAGCATCCTTGTCATTTAAATATTCATTTATGCTATAGTAGCCCTTGCCTAAGAGCTGAGCCTTTACACGTTTCTTAAAAGATTGCACCGGTAAGTCATGTATTTGTTTTGGGACTTTATTATAAAATTTTATACCTAGTCCCATAAAAGAACGTTGCACTTTAGAAAGACGGTACGAAGAGGTAGCCAATTGATGCATCCTTCTTGTTTGACGATTTGAAAAATCACAATTTTGTTTATATGCAGTTATGTTATTCCGTATAAACACTAAATTATTATAAATATATTGGGAAGCTACTGTAAGTATACCTATTTGTTTAAATTTGACACCCAAGGACTCCCTTGATTTTAGTTTATAAATAGCTCTAATGGCTCTTTTCTGTAATACAAAAATTTGTTCTATACCGGCTGCTTTGCCCCACAGTAAAATGCCATAAGACATAACACTATGGAAATATGCAAAATAAACAAGCCGAGCAGTGGCGACGTCAGTGAGCTGCCTTATTTTTCTAACAGCATAAGCAGCCCTAGCAAGTTTAGTTGTGAGGGATGCTATGTGCGGGCCCCATTGCAGTTTACTGTCCAAGGTCACCCCTAAAAAAACCGTGGATTCCTCTATATTTAATGTTTCATTATTTAATTTAAGAGATTTATTTACTTTTTTTACATTTGGCAACACGAATTCTAAGCATTTGGTTTTCTTTGCATTTAAAAGTAAATTATTTATAGTGAACCAATGTGAGACATGCGACAGAGCACTATTAACATCGTCAAAATTATTTTTATTCCTATCAGTCTTAAATATTAATGATGTATCATCTGCGAACAGCACAATGTTCGCATGGTTTTTAACATAATGTGGTAAGTCATTTATATATACCAGGAAAAGAAAAGGGCCCAAGATCGAGCCTTGCGGAACACCCATCACAGTAGGTGACCCTGATGACTTTTCATCGTTTATATTAACCTTTAGTATCCTATTACTTAAATAAGATGCGAGCAAGCTAAGGGCCTTGTTTTTCACGCCATAGTGACTAAGTTTAGATATTAATGTATCGTGCTCAACACAATCAAACGCCTTTGATAAATCACAAAATACACCTATAGCATTTTGCGACGACTCCCATGCTTCATATATATGCTTTAAGAGCCTGGCTCCGGCATCTGTTGTACTACGACCTTTAGTAAAACCGTATTGCTCCGGATGTAATAAATTATTATTGTTGAAGTGGGTTAGCATTTGATTCAGTATGATCTTTTCGAAGATCTTACTGAGTGTTGGTAATATAGAAATTGGCCTATAGTTATTAATATCCGTTTTTTCACCTGTTTTAAATAATGGTATAACTTTACTGCATTTCATTAGATCTGGAAATACACCAAGATCTACTGCTATAGTACATTGACGCTATAAATAGTAGGTACGATTAAATGACGTGAAATTAGATTGATATGAATAAAACTGCATCGATATAAACTAGACAATGGATTATATGCATTTGCATGTTTGCAATTATGCAAATGCATAAAACGTTATTTTCTAACGTTATTGCATATTTTAGTACCTTTTCACTGATAGTGCTTATTCAGTGTAAAATATGATATATGTATATAGGGTGACCATACGACCTGCTTTCAGGCTGACTGTCCCGCTGTCCCCCGCGAGATAAAAAACTATATAAGTTAATAATTACATAATATTAAAATTAAATTAAATGAAATAAATACTTCTAATTACAAATTATAAAATTAAATACTTATAATTAATAATTACTTATAATTAATAATTTTAAGTATTTAATTTAATTTGATGAATTCATATTTCTCAAGCGTATTAGGTTATACAACAATTACGCATTTAGGGATTTTGGATGACATATATTTCTTGTAAATATTCTTATTTTTATAATAATTTGGTTTAAGGTATTTTTCTGTGTTATGTTAGTTAGTTTGAGTTTTTTTTAATGTCCAATGTACTTTTAAGTTATTTTGTCAACTAAAATAGTTTTTTTATTTTATTAATGAAAACTTACTACTAAAAACTATTTTAAACTATTAATTAAAACTATTTTAAAATAGTTTTCATTAATAAAAGCTGTAATAAACTAAGCCATAATTTTGATATAACCTTTTGTGCGAGCAAATAAATATAGTATTATTATTATTATTATTATTATAGTGTCCCCTTGATATTACAATGTCCCTAAAACCATAAAACCAAGGCGTTAAATTGTAAGAAATGAAGTCGATTGATAATTTGCTTTGACAATGTATCTACGACATATACATGTCTATGGTGTTTCAATTATTCACCACTTATTCACTTTTGATATTCTAGTTATATTAAATGTTGTAAAACATGAAGTAACAATTTACTACACCATACATCGGATGCGATCACATCATTAATATCAGAGTTACATATTATTATGTCATGTAAGGTATAAAAACTCTTATCAATGTGAGCACGTGGTAAGCACCAATTTACAATGTTGTCAATAATTGGTACCTTCTCGTATCAATTAAACTTGTCAATGCAATCATGTTATGTATCGAGTAGAAAATATGTTTTTACACGCTTTATATTAACTTCACCTGTATATTTGTTTGTAACTTGTAACCGACTCCTTTGGATTTGTTTTTGACCCATTTCAAACGGTCAGATTGTTTTCAAACTTCGTATACTTATCGAGGAGGAGGAGGAGTTCCCCAAGAAAAAGTGAGTTAGGCTATTGTTAAGTGCCATTACTCCGTACTACTCGTACTATACTTCTGCTCAGTACATATTTTAGTGTAGTTAAGTACCTACTACTCAATTATAGTAACCTTGTGTAGTACCTTACATAAATACCGCTTTTATTGTATACCAAAATATTACATTTTCTTTAAATTAGTAAGCAATACGTTATGTCAATTTGATCTTCACCAAATTCTTATTTGTGGATAATAGAATTTCATATAGAAAGTTTCACTCTCGATAGCTCATAAAAGTCAAGGAACCTAATATATAGGTTATAAATAAGAATCTTATTCTGAGCAGCCGTAAAATACAAGCTGTCTCGTCGGGTATTTGCTTAACAAAATATCTTGCCAATATGCAGTATACTGGAAGAGTTAGTCACTGTCGTATTTTAGGTGAAAGACGAGAGGCTGTGGTATATAAATGGGTTTATATTCTTGGAATAGGATGGAATAGACAATATGGAGCTTCTGTACCCCGCCAGACCATAGTGGTTAGCTTTGTGTTTGAAAACTCGTGTGACAAGAAACATGATAGGATAATTTGAGTGATGGAGATTTTCAAGATAAAAATATTTGACGTGTAAAAGGCTCCTTTTGTGTAGGTCTCTAAGCTGTGCGATATATTACAGGTATTCTAATCTATACATCTATACAAATATTATAAAGAGGAAAGATTTGATTGTTTGTTTGCACTGGATAGGCTCCGAAACTACCGAATCGATTTGAAAAATTCTTTCACTGTTTTCGCTGTTGGGTGACATAGTTATATATTTTTTTGTTATTTTCCCGAAGCGAAGCGAGGGCGATTTCCTAGTAGTTTTATAATTTGGTATGATAACTTATTGATCACTAACTTATTCACCAATATAACCATTAGTTGTTCTAGTAGGTACAACAAGGCCTTAACCCTCCACGCCGGCCGAATGCAGATTGACAGACCGTCTTTGAAACATAGAGACGTATAAGTTTCATCATGAGGTTATCAGTCACCGATGTAAGCGTTAAAATTGGAATTAATTCATTACATTAATTCGAATATAATTTTGAACGCTATATTGGTATCAAATCCGAATCAGGACTCCTATTATTTCTGGCGTAACGGTACTGCGACCGAAATACATAAATCTTTAAGGAGGATCCTAAGCCAAGCAAACAAATTCTCACCACAGCTTGGTAACAGAGACAACCTCAAATAGGATCTCGCGTTTGTTCAGCAGGGTACATCACTAGCAGGGGAGAATTATATATTTCATTATATCGTATTATTCGAATGTTACCCATATTTTGAAGTCGAATAACTTTTTTCTCGTATGGGTTACAAAGCCGTTACCGCCATACAAAAATATAAGTAAAGTGTTTTCCTTCCAATGATAAAGGTATCAAGTTTCAAAGGTGGGTAAGTGTAGTCTTATCTTTCTTTGGAGCAGTAGCTTTTTATGCTAAATGAAATCAAGATTAAAATCTGGATGAAATGAACGAAATCAAGGTTAATGAAACGCTATGTTAATGAAACCTTTAGTCAGAGGAAATATGGGTACCACTAACGTGTAAAACGCCTACACGAAAAAGTAATTACGCCTACACGGTACATACCTTAATAAAAACGTGTGTGTAGCTCTCATTAAACTGAGAAAAAAATAAAGAAGTTGGTAATGTTTTAAAGCTTCTTTCTTACAAAGGTAGACCGTTAACTGTTAAGGACCTTTAATTTCAATCAAGCCTTTAATCTATAGTACTATGTAGCTGCTAGTATAGGCCGCTGAGCCTTATTTATTTATTTACTGGACGCCAACATAATGTACACTATTATTACAATATTTGTCGAGCATGAGTGATATTATAAGTGTCATTACAATTATAGGCGAATACTGCATGCATAAAAGTAAGCGGTAACATTTTGAAATCTTTATCATGGACATAGTGCTTTATCTTTGAGAAAAAACTGTTAAAAAAACTGTTTACAAAGCATTATTTGCAAGTCTGAATTCTAAATTTTTTGGGATTTGTGTTTTTGTTTATTTTTCAAATTTTGATTCGTTTGTCGCCTATAATACCACAGTCCACACGTGATACCACGCAGAACTACTAAATATTTTTTTTTAATTAATACATTGAAAAAGAGATAAACAAGCGATTGCTATTGAGCAAAAGCAAAAGCATTGGCTTCTGACGACTGAACCACAAAAAACAACAAAAATAGTATGGAACTGGATATTTCTAACGATTATATCTCTAGTATGATAATAAAAACATCTCCCACATTATTCCATTCAATGAATTCAAGTAATAGTCCTAACTATTATACCATATCTGTTATGTTTGGCCCTATTGATTATCTGGCATGGATAGGAAATTCTATGATCAGAAAAAACATTACAAGACTGAACAAGTTAATGTTGTCGAAATGCGACATAACAAGGATGTTTTTGCTTACGAATGGATGACAATTCAGAAATATAACCCCGCTTCGTAAATACAAAAACAATTCACAAGAACTGCACGAGCCTGATGTAACAAAATAACAAAATTATTTAAATAAAATATTGGTGTAAGATAAATACGATACTAACATTCGACTCTCCTTTGCTAAATACGTGATGCATAAACTACAGACGTATTTTTATGTAAATAGCCAGTGGAAAAGCACACAAGCCACAGGATGGCAATTTGTGACCTTGCCTATGAACGTTATCAACATCAAAGTCATCATCAATCTGATGCCGGCCAAATACGAAGCGTTTATTCTGGCTCTCCGTCACCGTAGATTCTTTTTTTGTTATATAGTCATACAAGCTAAGTAGGTCAGTTTAAGCCATTAGAAAAAAGATAGTTTACTAATGTGGAAACTACTAAACTTGTTTATTTTGCACAATTTCATAGCCTCATGTCCTATGATATATTGATGTGGGGTTCAGCGGCTGACATAGATGCTATATTTGTTTTGCAGAAAACGGCAATCAGAGCCATTCATAAATTAAAATCGCGCGATTATCTGCGTGAGAAATTTAAAGAAATGGACATATTAACCTCTCAATTTATTTACAGTAATATTATATTCATAAAAAAACAACTAAGACATGTTCTAGCAGAATAGGGATTCGCATAATCATCTAACTAGAAACAGACAAGTTTGTGACGTCTTCTTTTCGCCTAAGTAGGATACAACTTTCTTATATATGCGGCTCGGTGTACGTTTTTTCAATAAATTACTTAAGTCATGATTTGCCTATATGTTTGAGAGATATGTGAAATCTCAGCTAGTAGGCAAAGGATAAAGTAAATAAGTAAATGAATATAAGATATTGATGACAAAGACGTCTGGAAATTAGTGCCGCATCCAGTTCCGTGTAGGTTAGAACATGTTATGTCACTTTTAATTTTTTTAAGATGTGCTGAAGAGTTTCTTTACGGCTTTTCTTCTCCGGGATGATAAAGCACCGTTCCGAAAAGTTGGCAGATTGCAAAAAATTACGTGCATAAGTGTACCAGTGATACCTATACGAATACAGGAAATCCTAGCGTGTTCGTGGTATTTGAAAACTGATAAATGTTCGTTAAGAAACAACGTTTCATATTTACGTCGACTCCAATCATCTTGGATCTAAAACAGTTTCAAACAACTTGTCCCAGAGAATTCCCGAAGGCAACAAAACGTGCCCAAATTTTAGTCTGTCCGATGTATCAATTCATTATTTAACTTTTCCCCCTATTCAATTACAACTTTTGTCTGTGAATAGAAAAGTTTTACTATTCAATATCTACGCAGTTTTTACTATTCAATATCTGCGCAGTACACTACGACTATAAATTCAATTTAATGTAAGCATTACATAGTTTATTACTTTGGATAATGCTAGCCAACAACCCCAGAATATGGTCGAAGATAATGTATGAACTAGCTGCTGTTGCCTAACACGGTAATAGGATCAATATTCTTGTATTTTATACCAATATTTCGATACTGGGTATTAACATGACAAAATAAAATTTCTATGAACAATGCTCATGGTGAAACTGACTGTCTTATGACTACAAAAATCGAGACACAACTGAGACACATCACAAAACCTCTTGAGACAACTCACCAATTATTATAATAATGTATAACAACCAAAAATAACCTTCACAAAATAAGTACAGGTATCACGTATCGGCCTCTTCAGGGAAAATACCTTTTTGTGACGAAATTTTGCCGTAATGCTGATATCACATGCCATTCCCTCAACCCTAGACGTGATGTTACTGAATTTATTGTTCAAGATTGTGTTTAAGTTATTGCGACGTCAGAAAAATGATGGATGTAAGGCGTGGACGGAATCCGTTGCCGTGTTATGTATTTTAATGGAACATTACATATTATAAGCAGGTTATGAGTAGGTTGTAAGTATGTAGTTGTATGTAGAGTGAATGTTCGAGTTAGAGTTTTGAAGTGAAGAATGGAAACATGTTGTTTGCTGATGTTATCACCAATGGAACAACATGTGAAGAATTCCGTCTATCTTTGAATACATTGCATATTACACTAACGCCCCAACTCATACTTACTAATGGTTACTTAAATCACTCCTTAGTACAGAACTTGGGATTCTTTAGGAGCAATTAAAGTAACCGTTAGTGACTCTGAGTTGGTTTAGTTGAGTTAGTGACACTGTGATATGTATTGCCTAGCTTTATTCTAACGTTACTCATACATGACCCTTGATATTTCTTACTTTCCTATGTTTTTTCCAGCTGTAATTACAAAACTAAAACACAAAATCCTGCTTCCTTCCAAAATAGCAACGTACTACGGGGATTAAAATTTGTCACAAAATCTTACTTGTTTAATGACTGTTAAAAATCTTAATAACGAATAACTTTGACGACCCATATGGTGTAATGGTGGTCTATGAAGCCATTCCAAGGGTTCTGGGTTTGACTTCCAGCGAGGCGGTGAAAGATAAGTTTGAATCTGTGTTTTTAATCGGGATGTGTATGTTCTTGTGTTGTCCAATCCTAGTGTGAGGCTTTGAGTGTTATCAGTATGGGCGTTATTTGTTTTTATTTTACAATCTTAAGCCCACTTGGTGCTCCGGTTACATAACTCCAAGGTCCAGCTATGTTTTCAGGTATCGTTTCGTGCCAACAGTGAGCCCATTACCGCGGTATATGGACCAAATAAGACCAAATAAGACACATTAATTACTCTCTCGCTGCCAAGTACATTTGCTGCATATCTCCTTGTCGGTCGAAGTAGCTACTGCTACGACCTATTTGGCGCTATCACGCGAACATTCCCTTGAACAACTAACGGAATTGGAGCACCAAATATTCCGGGTCACGGGTTTGGTGCTCCGGTATGGTAATTCAGATTTTTTATTACAAAGCGGATTTGTTTTAATACCTTTAAATCGACCTTTTTTAATTTGTAGAAAAACTTTCGATCTGCTTTTGGTAAAAATTATATAAAGAAAAAAATCCTTGCCAACTAGGATTAAGATTTTCTTAAAATCTTTTAAATTTTAATGCAGGTATTCAATTTTAATGTCATATGTATTTGAGATCGATTCTTTCTTTTCCGTTCTGTTTCCGTCTTTGAGAATATAAGATATTTTTTTGTACTTAATTACCAGCCACTTACCATCAGGTGGATCATCAACTCCTATGCCAGCTATTTCCATGAAAAAGCCACCGTATTTTCATCTGAGATTTCAGTTTAACCTAACGCCAAAAAGAGGATTAATTTAACTTGTAAGATTGGTTACTAGTATGCTAAGGATTACGGATATAACTATAAATAATGACGTGTCGCGATCTGATCACTATTTCCTAGAAATTATTTGTGATCTTAAATACGTACCTACTCACCAAACACACCAAAAGGTTATTACAATAATAAAAGATATAGTAATCAGATGATGCTTATTACGGAGTATTGTAATGAAAAGATAGGTAAGATTGTTTTCCAACGAACTCACGGATTCGGATAGACTACTCATTGATGAGATGTATTCGGAAATAGAGTATGCTGCAGATTGGGCTATTTTAAGCCACAAGGCTGTTTGGCGAAATAAAAAAGGGTATGTTACCGGGTGGCACAAATATGTGGCGCCACTGCACGCGAAGTCTCGTCTGTGTTTCCAGTCGAGAGTTGAGGTGGGGAAGCCAAGTACGTACGTACGTACGTCACGTACAACGATATGTGCGAGTTCCGTAGGCTCTTCAAAAGTAAGCAGAAATGGTGCCAGAAACACGAGAAACAGATTAAAATGGACAGGTTGGCCAAGACCCATGACACATAAAAATTTCGGTAGGTTCTGGCACCAGACAAATAAATTGAATGTTCGGGCGAGCCTTCCCGTGGAGGTAGGAGGTACAAGTGGATGCCAAAACACAACCAATACGTTAAGGTCTCATTTGAAAAATGAACCACCAAGTACATCTTATCAATTAGAGGACGTAGATCGAGATATCGTGGACGTACGAGAGGATCGGGTGCGCTTTTCAGAATGTGAGGTGAGTGGTCTGGTGAAAAACAGGACGGGTAATGCAGCAGACAGATCCAATCACAGGCCCATATCCCTTGCGACGTTCATAGCTGCTGCTGGACAGTTTGCTTGATACGCAATAAAATAAATCCACGAAGATCTATGACGCGCAATTCGGATTTAAACCAGAGTTGTCAACTTAGACAGAAAAACTCCTGTTTATGCGTGCTTTTTGGATCTGTCCAAAGCTTTTAAATTGGTGACATATAAAGTTCTATGGCACAAGCTTAGAACCGAGACTCACATAAGGCCTGAACCGTTATCATTGTTTCGGTACTGGTACGGCAATCAATTAAATGTAGTGAGGTGGGGAGACGCAATGAGCGACCCCTACAAACTGAGTTGTGGAGTAAGGCAGGAAGGGCTGACGTCATCAAGGCTTTTCGACCTCTATGTCAACCAGCTGATAGAGAGGCTCAGTAAGATGGGTGTCGAATGCTCGACTAATGTAGTTTTTTAAACAACATCAGTTATGCTGATGCCATGGTCCAGCTGAGTCCCTCAATCAGTGGCCTCCGAAAACTATTGAAAATATGTGAGGAGTATGTCAGGGTGAATGGACTCAGCTATAATGCGAAAAAGAGCGAGATCCTTGTTTTCAGGGGGAAAAACGAACCTTCTAATTTTAAACCTATTTTTACACTGTGTAGATCCCCTCTGAAACAGATGGCTGAGTTCAGGTACCTCGGACACATAGTTGACGAGTGCCTCGAGGACGACGGTGACGTAGAGAGAGAGCAGCGGGCAATGTCGGTCCAAGGTAATATGTTGTCCCGCAGATTTGCAAGATGTAATAGGCAGGTAAAGTTATCGCTCGTTAGAACATATTGTCAGTCTTTTTACACGTGCAGTCTGGGGACGGACTATAAGCAACGGACCCACAGAGCCTTTCGTGCAACTTAGAATAATGGTGGTGCTAAGCAAGCCTTGGTATTGTATTGCATCCGCCATGTTTGCGGAGGTTCGGATGGACGATTTTTACACAATCATCCACAAGCGTGTGGTGTGGATGATGAGCCGGGTGGTGGAGACCACTAACACCCTCAGCACATTGGCGTATAAACTAGACAGCCTTCTCTGGGCCTGCTGGAAAGATGCACACACTCTCGCCAATAGGCATTGGTGTATCTGGTATCTAAGTTTTTTGTGTTGCTAAATTTTAAAGCCGTTGTCTTAATACTAACCCGTATGCTATTTTTCGTAAGTTAATAACTAACATGGTTTTTAAGAACACAATGTGTAATTACTAAACAAATCTATGGACTTAATGGTCAGAAGTAAAGTATTATTATTATAGACAGGTATATGGAAATAGATAAAAGCTTTTACTAATATCCATTTTAACTTTGGAACGAAAATATCAGACAAAACAATGTAGCTCCCATCTGGACGCTGAAGTATTTGTTACCTTCGTTCGTACGTAGCAGGTGTGTGAAGTCACGTCAGGTGTCTCACGTCTGGAATATTATAATAGATAAGCTAGCTAAGTCTACAGTTCGTGAATGTTTGCGTATCAGATACTGATCGAATTCCGCGGTGTGGTGTTATTTATTGCACTGTATTCGTTTTTGTTTTTGGTCGAGCATTGTGGCACCACAACAAAATGCGACGGGGTTGCGGTGAATAAAATGTATGTCGGTAGCGAGAGATTACCATGAATTTATGGTGACGTGTGGTCTGATGTCAAAATTATATGCGGTTGAATAGTCGGTAATAGGAATAATACTGTTTTTTCAAATGTTTTTGGTAACCTACAGGAACTTTGATTCTTAGTAATGAAGTGAAAAGCTGTCCTGTTTTTGGCGTTTGGAAAAAATATGAGAGTAAAATTTTTACGATGCTACAGCCAAAAAGTGACATGATGAAGGTGCGTGATACTAGGCGCACAGCATTCGCTGGAATTGTTTTGGATTGCTAGCACGGGTAATGGGTGCAAGCGAGATGTAAGATAAGTACACACACACACACGTTTTCTTTAGATTGATATGCTGTCAGAGCTTTGCATACAACTTATAAATTTGTGCTTGTTGGTTGATATGATTTGTAAAACTTAAGCAATTATAGCCATGTGATAAGCAACACTGTCATATTATACATCTCGAGGCTCCATAATTTGGTTTGGAGTTCCATATAGGTATTTTACTTGGAGAAGGAGGTCTGTTTATGGAGGCAGTTTGGTTTATACAGTCATGTTTTAGTAGGATTTCATCCAGCTGTTTCAAATATAATCGTTTAACTTAAAAACTAATAGGTCTAATTTGGCATCAAAGCGTCAAGCCAATATAATTACACATGTTATAAACATATTAATATGACTGTGAATACACTTTATTATTATCATACAGCCGTAGACACTTTGCAGTCTTAACCCAGTTAAATCAGTTGAATTAACTTCTATTCTCCTCAGGCCAATTATTGTTCACAAACTTCTAAAGAGCTGCTGAAGTACCACATACCCAATGGACCACTAAACAGATAAGGAAGAGTGTAAGTCGATTAAGAGTGTTACCGTCAAAGTTGCATGATAACGACTGTTCAAAATAAACTTAAAATTATTTACTAAATAACTTTTACCATAAGCAATCTTACTAACGTTATAAATGTGATGCTATGCTTGAATGTTGTGCTATGCTTGTATGCTTGAATCACGTACAAATTGCTGAATCGATTTCGATATAAGGGAACCAAAAAATACAGTACCGTACAGTACAGTACAGTAGTATATAGTACTAAAGGTATCTGACCTAAATTGCTGACAGATGGACATAACGAAATTATAACGGTTCCATTTTGACTTTGAAACCCTAATTACAAACCTACTTATTCGTATACTGAATTCGTTCCATGTTCATTATGTAAATTAATTAGTTTACAGGTTATGCTAGATTAATTCAGTAATCTAAATCGACTCGCAGATTGTTGCAAAGGTGATTAATTTTGATATTAATTTATTAACACTGTAACGTCTGATAATATCAATTGAATGATAATAATTATGAAACTTACCTGTACAATACAAAACTTAAATTATAAATTATTTAAATTTAATAGAACTTTATTTTCTTTCTTCTCTTTTTCTTCTTCTTTCTCTTTATTGGCCGGCAACGCATCAGTGATGCCTTTGCTGTTGCTGATGTCCATAGGCGACGATAGCCACTTACCATCAGGTGGACGTTCAGCTCATTTACCGGCTATTTGCATAAAAAAATTGTATCACATTTTATATTTTACAGTCAAGATAAGTTACAAATAGCACTCGACCAGTTTTCGCTCGCAGCTTCGCCTACAGTCGTTTGGTTTAATAGAACGAAATCATAAAATTTCCATGACTAAATCCTCCCAGCTGAACATACAACTGGAAATAAATATAATCTACGTCTATTTTGTTGTCCTGGACATATTAACGATTAACACGTACCTAATAGAAAGACAAATAATAAAACATTCAAACATATAACATATAACGTAAAAGAAATGAAAAGTTTTAACTTATTTAAAAAACAACTTAAACTTCATATCATGAACGAAAGTAAAATTAATTTATAAAGTGTCACATCTAGTCATTCCTGAGCGGTATATCTTGATTCTTGTTTTCTGCGATCGCATGACGACGCTGCGCTGTTCGACTAGTATTTTGTTAAACTACCTCCATGATTCGATTCTGCATTTGAGTAATAGTACTTAATAGTAATTTTATTGTAGTTAATTCCTGTGTTAAACATTTGTTAAAATAAGAGTAGTATTCAAGTGCTGTTGACTTTGTGAATGGTTATGTCAATGGGTCAATAAGTGTTCTGCACGCTATGTCGCAACTATTGTTTAGTGTACCTACTCTGAGTTATGTAAATTCTCATGTAAGTGAATTTGTTAATTCTTATGAGAAATAAAGATTCTTTAACCACAAACATCTTCACAAACTTTCACATTCTTAATATAAGTATGATTATTATGCGAGTCTAGACCTCTTGGATGTGTGATCATAGTTGACGCTAAAAACTACTGAATCGTTTAAAGCTTAAATTATATTACCAATCCGAAACAGATCAGATAAGAAACCTCGTTAGTTTCACGACTAGAAATTTAATAGCTCTGCTTAAATCAAATTTTTAAGAATGAAGACACTTAGATAAATGCTAGGGTTCCGCTGGGCATATTTTAAGTATAGCTGTACTAAAGTATACCCTACAACTACGAGTATAATGTCTCACCAGTAGATATTTCTTACAAGATCCATAAATGGTAAAACTACGAATAACTAAAAGGAACGCTACTCAAAGCTTCACTATTACCACAGAATTGATACCAGTTATCCAATAATAGGAAGACAAAGTTTTGTAATTCACTATGAATATAAATGTATATGTGAGTACTTAAGCGTCGTAGCAGAGTACTCACTCAAACTTAATTGAACTCCGCAGAACATGCTGCGAACTCTCGCAAGTTTGCAAAATTGTATGATGTAATGAATTGTTACGGGATTAATTTGTAACGTATACGAGTAGTTTTGATAACAACGGAATCTGAATGTCGTGGGCATGTGATGAGGGGAGGGGAAACGCTGAGATAAAAAGAGTGATAGTTATGTATTTAGATGGACAATATAAGATAGAATCCATAATTCGACGGACAAACAAACAAACAATCAAACAAACACTCTTTATTGTGCAAACACGGACCAGTTTGACAACTAAAAATGTACTTTTGCTAGGCCAGAACATAAGCATTGCTATTCTTATCGATATTATGAAAAGTTTCATAATATTTTAGACTGTTAAGGTCAAGTCAAGTTTATTGTTAGTTCTTTAATAATAATGTGACTCTTTTTTATTTATATTAATTACAGCATTATACAACGTATCTTTATTGATTTTTGTCAGCATCGAATTAATATCTGAAAGGAATTTTAATTACATTGGAAGTAGTAGTAGTTTTTCACTGCTCGCCGAGATAAAACGTTTTTTCGCTACTAACTTTCTCGGTGGCTTGAGAATCGATACTGAAATATCGACACTTACCCCTTACTAGTAATTTTCTTCAAAATCTATATAGCAACACCGTTTAGACTTTAGAGCTATTATGATTGCTTATAGGATCATAAGGCATAAAAATGGACATTTAGTTTTAAACATAAGAACAGATTATTAAAAATAATATCAATAAGTCTGCAAATACTTAACAAATAACATTTTATCCAGCATGGAGTCAACCAGCAAATGAACGTATAAGTATTCCGTTTTGACATGGAATGCTCGAATCTTTATTTCATCTCAGTACATCGCGTCGCCTTCATGAACAACTTGATGTCAATCGAATCAAAACAAATAACACCTTATTTATGCAAATACTCGTAATTGAATAACAATCAGACCAAACATGGACAATCTCATAAAATGACCATTATCTCCTCTTAACTTGGACTTAACACTAAAACCATCACCAAAATAATAAGAAACCGCTGATTTAAAATTACACTATTAATTTACAAAATTCCAATAAATAGTAAAAAGGGTTTCGAAGAAAATTCATAGCCATAAGAAGCCGAAACTCGTTGAAAATCCACTTACCTAAAACAATTTGAACCGTTAATAGCGTAATAAAATACTATACTCTATTAAGACTTAAACTTACTAATAACTTAGTTGAGTTACAAAGAGACAATATAATTAAGAAGTCTGTCTCTTTAAAATGTTCAGAATTTACTTAAAAGATTAGGGTGTCTCGAAAAGGCCTCGTCATAACAATCGATCACGTGCAGACTAAGACAAATTGATTTAAGCACTGAAACTAAATTATATGATGAATTGAGCTTATCTTTAATTAATGATTTGGCTTTTAAGATAGGATCACACACTGACGAGTGTGCTTTGTCATTAGTTGTGTTAAGAAAGAATAAGTCGGTTTAATTTCTTTTAAAAAGACACATTAAAAAGACAGTAAAAAAGACTTCATTAGGTGTAGCCATAATCCATTTATTATAATGTTAATTTTTATGTGTTTTATTTTGTATTAATGTTAATGGCTCACAAAATGTGATCGAGAACAAGTGATCAAATCTATGATAAATTCAAATGCATTACGTTGTCAAAATATTTTTTTTGGCATTCAACTGTTTAATAAATAGGTAGTTTGTTAACGCCACGTAGAATATTTCATTGCTGTACTCCGACTCGCTGCATTCAGGTTTGTATTGAAAGAATCAAACGGTTTTAAAATAACAGGCAGTTATTTACGAATAAACTCACACAAGGCAACAACAGTAAAATCACTGAAGCATTTCTGAATTAGAAAGATGCGATGTTGTCGTTTACTAATTTACTTTTTAACACTTAATTTGTGTTGATTGAATTAGGAATTTGATTGTAAGTGAACCTTACATAAAAAATTAGGAGGATCTTAAAAGGAGAGTAGTAGTTAACCAGTCGTGGTAAAAACTATAACCGTGCATGTATTCCTCCGATTACACTGGGTATTAGAGCCCAGTGACCTTCGTCAATGATCTGTACCATGGCCTCATCCATTGTTCAGATAGACGAGGTCGCCTTGGGTTCAATAGTCGTCTGAATAGTTTGTCCTAATAAATTGTGACTTATTCATTACAAGATTATTCACAAAAGGTGAAATGAGTCTATTAACAGGCTATAAAGGTTAACTTTCCAAGCTTTGCCATTAAACTTGAGTCAAAAAGCCATAAAGGGAAGAACAGAAAAACTTGTGAAAATAATCATACAGTATTATTGTAGACTTTCATAACGTGTTTTGCCCCTTTACCGCTGAAAAACGGCAACAATCAACAATACGGTCCGTCTGACTGATTGTCGGTTGTTTTACTTAAAAAAACCAAGAGACACATTATAGAAATTGTGCCCAGGAACTGTATGAACTAAATTCCCTAATTGCTTTCTTTCATTCTTCAACTCATTGCTTCGTTCCATAATGAAAAAAATCATGATTGAACGGGCTGTATTCGAATAACTTGTAATGTCCTATCAGAAGCACATTATATTCAATACTACTAACAGATAACTATTTGGTTCACTATCGTCCAATGACTAGAATTTAGATTTTTACTGTGTATATTCATAATATAGGTATATCGTCAAATATACTGTTCAGCAGAATCTATACATCTATACATATTAATAAAATTGAAGAGTCTGTCTGTGATTTCGAGATAAATGATTTTTCAAGTTGCAAATCGTTACTTGCACGATACCAACACCGAAAAATGAGTTTTTAAAATTTTTGTCTGTCTGTCTGTTTGTTTGTCTCCGCTAATCTCCGAAACCGCTGAACGAATTTTAACAACAATTTTACTAGGATATTGCAAAGTGTTCAACTTAACAACTAAGCAAGTTTTTAGGGTTCTATACTAAAGGGTTCCTTGGGGATAGTTTGTATGGAAAAATAAAAAAATATGAGCTGATTTGTTTCAAACTATTAAAAACGTATTCTCCTTACAAAAAGAGTAATACATGCATTTCTTAGATTTTACTTATATTGCATGGAAAGGCCATAAAATGCATTTTACGGTTATTTTTTTCATTAATTCAAATCCCTATTACTGAGTGGATATCTATTTTTGTATTTTGTTTTTAAGAGCATATTGTTTGCGTATCTATGTCCTCCAATATTATTTCAGCATTTTATAAATTTAACCTGGGAAGTGGTAGAAAAACGCAAATTAAGTCTGTATGAATAACCGATATCCAATAAATAACCGATTACTATCTCGGCAACTAGATGGCTCTGTATTTGTTGATTCAAGCCAACGACTTTAATACATATACCTATAATACATAATATAATTATGATTTCGAAATAACTGCATTTTTCATGTTATAAATCGTTACTAGCACGGTATCAAAACCGAAAAATGAGCTTTTCAATTTTTGTTTGTCTGTTTGTTTGTCTTCATTAATCTCTGAAGCTACTGAACGGATTTCAATAGGACTTTACTACAATATCAAGTCTTCAACTTAAATTGAAAGGAGTTTTTATTTGTTTTAAGCTTACAAAAACCTTTTCTTCACACAAAATAAGGCATACCTACATGCATTTCTTAGTTTATTTATATTTCGCAAGATGGAGCTAGAATATGGCACTGAATATTTTTTTATTAAATATCTATTTTTATATTCACTTTTTTTAATCATTAATTGCCTATTATGGCCTCCAACTTAAATTTAGCATTTTTTTATATTTTACCCTGGAAGGGGTTGAAAATCATAATTTAGTGTTGTGCAAATACGAGTAGTAGACATTGAACAAATTGAATAATTGATAATAAAATACATAAATCCACTAAACAAAACGTATTGCGGCGTGTTAAATCAAGCTTAGGATTGTTTTTTGAAATAACTAATAAACAGGGTCGATAATTTTTGAAAACAAAAAAAATTATAATAGGATGAAACCTATTGCAAAAGGAAGAGAATATAACAAAAAATAAAGGAAAAATAATTTACGGGCGATCTGAGGTCGGGAAGTGGGGGGGAGGGGGGGTTTAAGGGTAAAAAACGGTTTATCTCAATTTCCAGCAAAACTATAAGTCCTATGGAAATAAGTTAAATGGCAAAGTTATAGGTAATAAAAAGGTCTACAATTTTTGTATTTACACTTTTTTCACATAACCTCAAAATTTATGTGAAAAATTCAAAAAACCAAGTTTTTGGTTTTTTATTTTTATCTTTTACAAAAATTTTTTTTTTTTAACGAAATTTTGTGAAAACTTACCTTTCTATGTCCCAAACATACTGTAATTTTTTTGATTTAAAATATTTATTTTTTCACCTTATTTTGACTTAATATCGAAAAATCACCCTAATTTTCAATCGAAAATTCACCTGTCAAAATATCCGCTTTTTTAAAAAAATCTGTGAGCTTTTTATTTGCTAAAATCTCTACTTTCTGATGGTATATAAAAAAATATACACTGCCATGTTAAATTTTCTCAGAAAATGCAATGAAACGACAACTATTTTCACAAAAATTATTCGAGTTCGAGTTTTTAAATATATATTTTTAATATTTATGTACAATTTTGAGCCATTTATTAAAATTTACACTTTAATAAATCGAAAAACGTCAAAATCCATGTTAAATTAATAAATTAATAAGCAAAAAAATTACAAATCCATAAAGATTGCAAGAAACATGCAAAAATAGTTGTCGTTTCATTGCATTTTCTGAGAAAATTTACCATAGTAGTGTATATCTTTTTTATACCATCAGAAAGTAGAGATTTTAGCAAATAAAAAGCTCACAGATTTTTTTAAAAAAGCGGATATTTTGACAGGTGAATTTTCGATTGAAAATTAGGGTGATTTTTCAATATTAAGTCAAAATAAGGTGAAAAAATAAATATTTTAAATCAAAAAAATTACAGTATGTTTGGGACATAGAAAGGTAAGTTTTCACAAAATTTCGTTAAAAAAAAAAATTTTTGTAAAAGATAAAAATAAAAAACCAAAAACTTGGTTTTTTGAATTTTTCACATAAATTTTGAGGTTATGTGAAAAAAGTGTAAATACAAAAATTGTAGACCTTTTTATTACCTATAACTTTGCCATTTAACTTTTTTCCATAGGACTTATAGTTTTGCTGGAAATTGAGATAAACCGTTTTTTACCCTTAAACCCCCCCTCCCCTCCACTTCCCGACCTCAGATCGCCCGTAAATTATTTTTCCTTTATTTTTTGTTATATTCTCTTCCTTTTGCAATAGGTTTCATTCTATTATAATTTTTTTTCACTTTTCATTATTTTTAAAGGCTTCTACCCTGGTCTATAAGTATTCCGTCATTTTTAGAGTTCCGTAGTAGTGATGTTGTAGTTCTGTTATAATGCAGTCCTGAGGAACATCGTGTTGAGAGTGCAGAGTGCTGAATTTTCTCATTTTCTGTGAAACAGTTTTTTCCCTTCCCTTTCCCTTTGCCAAATTATTGATTGGCCAAAACTACAATGTAATAAATGCGAAAATGTGTTGCTCCTTTATAACCATTCTCATAAAACTTATCGAATTAACCTTAACTCTCTCTCATCGCTGAACCAATCTTGATGTGTTTTGGTATAGACATAGATTGTACCTTGGAGAACGATATAAGACTATTTCTTTTTTTAAAGTCTGGGTACCTAATGTGAAATACTGATGGATCAGCAAACGTCATCATACAATTTATTTATTCAACGTTAAATAAGTACTAAGGGTTAAGTAGGAAACACAAAATTTAGAAAATAATATGATGAAATAACAATAATAAGTAAAAGCAACCGGCTCTGTGCAAACTAGGGTTGTTGAACCTAACTTTACTATTTAGTAAAACCTAACATAGATAGATAGATAGATATATTACTCTTTATTGTACACACCAACTATGCCATTGACACAATAAAACACTTAAAATTTGAGGTACAAAAGGCGGTCTTATCGCTATAGAGCGATCTCTTCCAGACAACCTTTGGGAGGAGGACACAGTAATGAGTGTGAGAAGGGTAGGATGCACAGACAATATAATTAATACGATAAAATAAAAAAATAAAAAAAACTAGAATAATATTACTGACACATACAGGAAAAGAAAACACATAATAATACAATATACATAATTATTGGAATGCAACACATACACATAAATAAACTAGTACTGAGTGTTAAGGCTACCAAGGTAAAATAATTTAATTTGATTCTTGAAGAATTCAAGGGATTGGGAGCGTCGGATAGCTAAGGGAAGGGAATTCCAAAGATGGACAGCAGTTACAGAGAAGGGCTTCATGTAGAAGGAGGAAGAGTGGGTAGGAATACTAAGCAAAAGATTATGAGTGGAGCGAAGGGATCGATCGTGCATAACATCGTAACATAGCTGTGTAACGAAAAGATAAACGGAACAAACTTAACTTTGCCGTTGAAAAACTGTTGTCCCCATGTATGTATCGACATGGGTCCCGATCAAATTACCAAGTTCTGCAAATAAATAGGTTTAAATTTTTTTTTTGTGATACTTACAAATTCATAGTTTTAAGATTTTTTATTTTACCTACGTTTTACCTAAGACTAAAAGCAAAAAAAAGCCTAAAAGCAGTGATAGCCTAGGGGTTAGAACGTTGGTCTCCCGAACCGAGGGGCCCGAGTTCAAATCCTGGTACGCTCCTCTAATTTTAAAATATTATGTGCGTATTACAAGTTAAATATCACTTGCTTTTGCTAAGGAAAACATCGTGAGGAAACCTGCACACCTGAGAGTTCTCAAGAAAGTTCTCAAAGGTGTGTGAAGTCTACCAATCTGCACTTGGCCAGCGTGGTAGTCTATGGCCTATACCCCTTACATTGTGAGAGGAGACCCCGAGCCCAGCAGTGGGACAATTAAGGGTTGTTGCTTTGCTTTTTTTACCTAAGACATTTCTTCTAGCCGAATGTTTTTTGATTGCGTTGAGGATACAGAATATTATATGTTTTCACAGCTCCTAGAGATTGCAGACCTGAGTGTTGGATTAATTTTAATTTGTTACCTTCACGCGTTTCTGAGAAAAAAGGTCTTGAAATACAGACAGACAGACGGGCAATGGAGTAAGTGATCTTAAGGGAACCGTGTTTTTTCTTTTGTGGTAATGAACCCTAACAATATCGAATCGTTATTTTGAGTATTGTTGTTGTATGTTACCTTTCATAGTAACGTGGTTCTAATGAGCGATCATGCTGCTTTAAGAGTATCACAGAGTATGTAAGTTAACTAAAGCACCTAAGATTTTTTCCGAAGCGAAGCGAGGGCAATTGCTAGTTAGTATAATATTAATGTACCAAAATAAATGTTTTCTTTTTTCTTTTCTTTCTTAAAAGAAAACATTCAAGACGTTTTTTGCAACGCTATTATGGTGCGATGTTTGCTTTCATCGACCTCATAAAACATTCAATGCGTCACTCCTAATATTTCAAAGTCAAAGGACTGAAAATAAAGTATTTCTATTTGAATAAAAACACGAATAAATTTAATCAACTTGAATTTCATTTACATTATTGTTGTTATAAAATATTTTAATTTGACAGGGTGAACTTAACGCATAATAGTACTTTCTTAAAATAAACCTTTATTGGACTTTGAATTATAATAATTTGCAGTTTAAAAAATCTGTTTGTCAGCCAATTTCATCTCACAGAAATATTAGTATACAAATAACATAGATAGAACAAAGATTAAAGAAGAAATTACCTAAACAGGTAATTAATAAATAGGAATGGCATTAAAACTGTCTCTAAACCATCAGGGTGGACAATTCAAATCCAATCATTAAAGATAACAGAATTTTGAAAAACTAGTTTATTTTCTAGGTTATTTTATGTGCGCCAATTCAAATATACAATACCGCAGTTTACCTATTAAGGGAACATACCAAAACCACGTGCCCCATTTAGGGGGGGAGGGGGGTCTTCAAAACACCACGATTGGTCACAGAGGGGAGGCGGGGGGTTTAGGTTTTTTTCACGTAGTCAATATTTTAGCAACCATTGCGCCACAAAGTCGTCAAATATAAGCAAAATTATTATTTTTTAACTCTGTTTTTGCAAAAAAGTATTGAAACCCGTATTTATCAATTACCACGTGAACACTAGGGGGGAGGGGGGGGTCTTCTCATATACTACGGATGGTCACGAAGGGATGGGAGGGGGGTAAAAAGTTCCCTAAGGTTTTGCCACCGAAACGAATAAATAAGCGCTAGAATTCAATACAAATGTTTCTGCTTAGGCAACTCCTAATAAATATTACGAGACTCTCAATTACTACAGCGTTTGTAACTATAAAGTTTGTAAACAAGTTAGGTAAGTAGTTTTCTCATCAGGTACCTTAAACATTGCGTTACTCCCCAAACTTATTCCTAGTACTTCGCGAGCATGAAAAGTTTTGAGACTGGTTCTAGTATTTACCTCCCAGGCAAGTAAACAATGTGTTAAAGCACATTTGTAAATAACCTTTATGAGTCTGTTAGTTTCCACACGCTTCGGCAGCGAAGTTGATTTTTGAAAGGAAATCACAAACAAACTTAAGAGAATGGGACACCTGGGATAAAATCTATTCCATGGCCTAATCTTAAACATGGCCTGTTTTTTCCAAGTTTCATCTTAATCCATAAAACAGTTAGCACGTAATGAACATACAATTTTAAATATCTTTACTACGAGTACTTTCAGATTAATTGTTTGATTCAATTAATTGAAATTAGTTTGATGTGCAGGTAGATTCTAGGTTAAAAGGCGAAGAAGATTATGAAAAGTATCTTGATGTAGAAGCGGCGCCATCCATCTCGAATCCAAGGCAACCTTTTCTGCTCGCGGTACACAACGTCCATAAGTACGACGAATGGTGCCTGCTTAAAGATGCTGTGCTCTGTATCACCACTACTACCTAGTTTAATCCCAACAAATCTTTTTTTATCTTAGATGCCACTCTCTTTCTAATACACTTTATTAATTAATTTAATGAGAAATTTCAAGCGTTCAAGCGACGTAACATTATTCGATAATTTACTATAATTTGACATAGTTCCTACTTTGGTTGCTATGGCAACCATTGCATTGTTACGGTAATTTTGAGTTACAGTGCGGTACGGCTGTTAGTTTTGGTCCGACCACGTGCGAATGCATTTCTGACGTCAAAGATTTTATTTTCAAAATTGACAATTCTCTCTTTGAAGGTACCTGTAAATTTTTACAATACTTCATTGTAAACGTCAACATTGACAGACATCAGGAATCCATTTTCTCACTGGTCAAACTATAGTATTATATTTTAATAAAGCCAGCAAAAGCAGCATCAATAACACTGTTAATGTTTTAAAACACCTATAAACCTGTAATAATAAAAAACATTTTACAACTTATGCGGCTGTAAAAAAATTAACGACTTCAAAACCGGTGGGATTAGATGATGAAAATTTTGTTAGCTATGAGGAAGTTCAAAAATATTACAAAATATAATTAAAGAGTTAGATCATAATTTGATTATTATTGCTATGTATGAAAATATGATATTTAAAGTATAGGTTTTTATAATGTCACTGATTATTCTATGCAATAAATTCCAGTACAATATTTGTTATTTTTTAGAGCATAGACAAATTTTAGATACAATTTCTTATCGTAGCATAGAATCGCAGCTGACCTATGCCAATGGCTTCAACCCATTAATGGCCCGCTACAGGGCACGGGTCTCTCTTCTTGAGGAGGCCTAGAGCATACTCCACCACGCTGCTCCAGTGTGGATTGGTGGAGGGGTTAGTGGCCAACCCAGTGTCGGAAGTTTTTTAAAACCGCCTGAGGGCCTCCGACATGGCTTAACGACTGTTATCTTATGACAACAACCGGGACTGACGGCTTTACGTGCCCTCCGAAGCACGGAAACGCTCAAGAATTTTTTGCCACTAGCGGTCACCCATCCAACTACCGACCGCGCCCGCTGTTGCTTAACTTTGTCGATCACTTAAGATCGACACAAGCCGCAGGACTATGAGCGCTTCAGAGCTATGAGACCTATGCCAATAATATTATATTATTAATATTCGAATAAAATACATACTTACTAACGATGATTTTATTTCATTATCTTGCTTGACTTACTTTGCGTGAAGAATGAAAACTTGTAATACATATTTGTAATGTGAGTCTATATATTTTATTTGACTGAGTGTCTCTATTTGACTGACAATGACATCTTTGGATAGCGTTTTCGATGTTCTACACTCCAGTACCAGTAGCCGGTAGTATGTGAAAATTGTTATTCAAATTAAGTAGTTTTCTTTTGTTTAAATTAACACTGTTTGTGAACCTAATTGAGGTGGATGTGATGGCGTTAAAACAATATTTGAGAAATTATTATTATTTATATTTTAATCTATATAAATTGTATACACCACAAAAGCTAATAAATCGAGTGTAAATTTTGGCAGCTACTCAGTTCAATCCATAAAGACAGAATAGTAACAAAACAATACAAAGAGTGAATTTCAATAGCTATCACAAATGAAGTGAAAATTATTGTGCAGGGAACTTACAATACACTTGGCAATAACGACTGGATTCTTTGTACCCACGTGGATTTCAGGTATATGATGGCTTTATTATTTATTATCACAAAGATAAAAGATTTATTTATGTGTACTCTATTGGAAAGTCTATAGAATCATACTTTTGGCAAGCTTTATTATATTTCTAGTCACAAAATTATATTTCTACTGAAAATCTCATAAACCACATGTAGGTATCCTCACGCTCACGCATGCACACAGTCACAGACATACACACACACACACATACATACACACACACATACACACACACACATACACACACACACACACACACACACACACACACACACACACACACACACACACACACATACACACACATTTACACATCCTGGCGCATTCCTTAGATATATATATTTACTTACTGTTGTAATTAGTACATTGTTATATTTAGAAGATTCTTTTGTTTTTGCAGTCTATTATGTAATGTTTATGTTAAGGAAGAGCGGGGCATCCTGCCACAAGTGTAAAATTTTTATGCTTACTAGGTTGCTTCACCAACTGTATAACCATTGTGAAAATGATAGACTGAATAAAGTTTTTTTTTTTATTATTGTATCTTCTTACCCGACTGCCAGGAAGATTTACGTTTCCGCGCGTATCTTGTATGTATGTATGTTTGTATGTATGCATGTAATATTCTTTATTACCTCGTATCTTTCAAACCACTAAATGGAATTATATAATTAAGATATCGTTAGATTCGTCTTGATAACCTAAGTGTTCTTAGATAAGTGAAATTAAAAAAACAAATATGGTGGCTGTGAGATGCCATTGTTTGAAGAATAAAAAATAAAAATAAATCGAATAATTCAATATGGGTATCAAATTAAAGAGCTCGCCATAAGGATTTCATGATAAGTTTTTTGATTGCAGGCGGGTTTTCTTATTTTTACATTTATTTAAGTCTAGAAGATGGTACTAGTGTATTGTTAAAATTTCATAGATTTTTTCATAATACTTTTATTTTAAATAATTTTATCTGTATCTAATCACATGAGTTATGAGGTGAGGCTGTGCTGATGGAGATAAACTCTCGAGTCTTGTCAGTTGACACTTGGCAGGCATATTATGATACATATTTGTAACTCCTAAATCCTCCTGTTATTTATCGACCAATTTCACTACATGTTATAAAGAAGAAGTCCCCCGCCGCATTTGTCTGTCTGTCTGTCTGTCTGTTCGTGATAAACTCAAAAGCTACTGAACGGATTTTCATGCTGGTTTCACCAGTGAATAGAGTGATTTTTCAGAAAGGTTTTCGTGTATAATTTATTAAGATATTCTATAAATTGGTTGTTTGACGATTAATGCAGAGAAAGTCGAAAAAATCAAGCCGTCTGGGAGCTTTCATCGAAAACGCTGCCAAATCCGTTTGAAATATCACAAAACAATGTAAAGCGGAATTGTTTGTCTTCTATATATCTACAAAAAAATCCGCGATGGCATATGTATTATCTTTTAAGAATAGCACACACACTATAACCATTATAACTTCTAAATAATGGTCACGTACGATGTAGTAACTGGAAAGTTATTTAAACGGATACAGTATTAATCCTTATCAATTGAAATGCTTTATTTACCGCAAGACTTTATAGGCTACTTATAGGCAATTTATAGGCTACTATAAATAAAGTAAAATAAAGCTCTACTACCCGTGCGAAGCCGGGGCGTGTTGCTAGTAAAAATATGTTTTTAAATTGGATAGATTTTTTCCAGATTCGAAGATTATTTTGATGGTAGGATTCATGAGAATTTGAGCGAACTCCTCTCAATTTTAATATGTTCTATTGGCTACATATATAACGATTTTAGTGTCCTATTTAGTGAAATCGATATTTTCTTTTCTAACTATTTACACAAAATACATAAAACCCCGTGATTAATTCTTAGGGAGCAGGGAAGCGCTCATATAATTTTTTCCGCTCGCATCCATCTTCCGACCGCGGTGGACGTTGTTTAATTATATCGATCATTTACGATTAACACGAGGCAGTGTTACGAGGGCATCGTAAACTACACTAATAATATGATGATATCAAGGACGCATCGCTTCACTTAATATTTTATTATTCTTGTGACTTTGTAAGCAAAATGTTTTGTACACCTGCCATACGCCTGCCTGGTCATTATCGCATCATGTGAAAATTGGGTGTAGATAATATTAATTTATTAATTAATTGATTTCAATATAAATTAATTTAGTAATTACTAGCGCTCTGCGCCTGGCTTTACGTGCGTTTTCCGAGATAATCAGTAAACTGGGTGCTAAATTACATGAAACTGATTTTCATGAATATAAATTTAACAGAAATATTTATAATATTAGTAGAATATATTTATAGGTTGCATTTAGGACACTTTATAGCAAGAATTAAAGTGGATTCCGCGAAGTAGGAGATTATTCCACTATTTGGTAAAGATGTTAGGAATTAGGATATTTATCGCAGCTTAAGTTATATTCTACTAACTCTTAAGTGCGATTTACACATATTAAGTAGTTAAGTAGATAACTAAATTTTAACAAAATTTTAAGTAAATTAATACGTCTAAACGGACAATTTAGTAACTTTTTAGTTAAAATTTAGTTATACTTAACTACTTAATAAGTGTAAACTGGACTTTAGTCCTAAAAGAACAGAAAACTACTGACATAAAAATGATAATACTAAATACAAATAAAATTTATAATCCGTTTTAAAAAATGAGTTGCACTTTAATTTACAATAGTAAAATTTGTGAAGACATTTTTCGAAGGGAATGAGGTCGATTTACTATTAATAAATAATAATTTGTTCGACACTATAAAACTGCTTTCACATTAACCACCATTATAACCTTATTGTGTTAAATCGCACAAATCCATTTATTCGTTGTGTTTATTGAGACGAATAGTTCGGGGAGAATGGGCTAAGTTAGCGCCTTTTATGCATTACTTCCGGAGTTTTGCTTTTAGGTAAAATTTATTAATGGCTTGCGGATATTGCTCGCTTTTACATATTTTTCTTGCTGTTTAGTTTTCATTTGTTTGTGTGAAAAAAAACTTTTAGAATTCTTGCTCATAGACTTAATTTACGCTCATTTTATGAGCCGCAGAGTCTTAAAGTGGATTTGAAATGTTAATGAAGTGTTATGTGAAATAAAATACCTTGCGGTATTTTATAAAATTACCTTATGGTATTTTATTATTAAGTAAAGGTTATTAACAAATTCAAAGTACAAACCAAACAAAGTGCCAACTTTGTGCTAATTAGGATCGTAAAATATAATGGAACATTCAATTTGTACCTACTTCTGATTATATTTGAACGTCATATTTTAGACAATTATTATTAAAGGTTTTTCAACAGGTATTTTATTTACAATACGCTTTCTGTGTCACTTCATATTTCGTACGTTTGTCCGCGCGAAGCTATAACGGCCGCTAGGGTCAACAGCTGTCGAAAAAAACTACGAAAGTAAGTACAAAAGTCATACTATAAACGTCTATTCTAGTTCTTTCTTCGCGGCAGAAAACATATTGGTGACAACCTTGCTGTTATAAATGTTCATAGAGAGAACTGATCACTTATCACCGAGGGACCTCATCAGCTCTTTAGCCTGATTAATACATAGAAAACCCAAGCATGGAAGAAAAAGACGAATAGCAAGTAACCCAAGCCAAGCTCTTACATTTCTTAGACAAGAATATATTCATATCCGATAACCTATAATAAAGAATCATGGGCATTATTCAGGCGTTTTCTTTACGTAACGAACCCTCAAATTCGCTTTTTGGCGCAAAGCCAAATCAAATATGTCGACCCTGCTGCCGCAATTCTTCGAGCGCCCTTAAGTCTCCGTGGTTGCATTTGGCCAAAATTGTGACGAAGGTTTTAAGATAAATAGGTGGACTGTTTTCAATTCTCATGCGCTACACACTTATTTACTCGATTTCTAGATTCTAGCGCTAGATTCTAGATTAATGCGCTTCAAAACTCAAGTAATTTTAATTTTCTTCCTAATTTTAAATTAACTCCAAGCCTAGTTGATAGTGAACTTGTGACTGTGGTAGAGGTCCTGGTACAATTTCTTGACCAACCACATCAAGCGAATCACAGAAATATTAATTATGAGTCATGTTTGTAGCACTCGTGACATAAAGGAAATCCTAGTACGGGGGGTATGAAAATGAAAGGATTTTATAACATAAGTTTTATTTTAAAATATGTGCGTAGGAGTTTATTTCGCCATTTCTTCTCCTCTTTGTAAGGCATCTTAACAAAACGGTTGTAGATTCAAAATAAACTTTTTGAAATAAATCATTTTATTTTGAAAATATATTTTTTTACATTTTTATTTATCTGCCGTGGCCTTTTTTATATCAAAAATTATCTTATTCTCGCTGATCTCTGCAGAAGATCTCTGTGGAGAATGGCAAGGGATCTGTGTCTCAAGTGTCACCTTATTACTAGGGCGTGAACTTGAGATAACAAATACTAATATCTCCCAGTGGAGAGATGGATCCCGCTCTTTAGCCTTTCCTATTACTCGCTTAGCACAGTGCCAAACGTTTTCTACCAGAGAACACTACTGGCTAATCAGAAATGGATTGATTACAACTACCTCCATCAATCAACACTAAATCACAGGGACCTACAAGTCATTGATTGATCAATCAATACCTAAATGGGACAAAAAATATAGTCAAGTTAAAAATATGTTATGAATACCATGTAGCAGAGATGACAATAATACTGTTATTAAATATTGATATCGAATGGCTTTTATGTTGTAAAATAACGGGGAATTATCCATTCTAGCAGATACTTCAGGATTTAAAATTACAATAGTTGGGTAAGTAATATAATCAAAATAAGAAATGGTATTTATTTTCATTATCCAATCTTTAAAAGAATTTCAAATCAAAATTCGAGCAATGAGGAAACGTTAAACCTCGAACTGAGCATGTTTCCGAATAGTTATCGTTATTCCGCTTCAAAGGTAATTCAACTTCCGGAATTTGCTCTGCGGTAATATCTTACAACTATGGCTGGGAGAATGTGTTACCATTACCGCTGAGAGTGTTTTCATCGGCATAATTATGTTATTTAGGATAGACAGCACGCTGTGTTGATCGTTTTGACATCTGCATAAATGTACTCAAAAGTTTTGCAACTTACACTTAACAATCTGTGATATTTTTCTATAAAATTAATACAAGTTAACGCTCGATTGGTAAAAAATTACACTGTAGCATTAGAGAGTCATCGCTTCCTTCTTGTGCTGTAATACTTCGATGGTAACGCTTCTAAGGTAACGTTGGTGACACTTCGGTAACTGTTGGGTATGTGAATGGCCATAGACAGAGAGCACTTGTTACTTCGATTTATAAAAATGTAAACAAAATACTTTCCTTCCTTTGCTTTCAAATTTTTAAAAAATCGAACCATACCGCTCCCCAAATATCATTCATAGCGATCATCATACCTAATGAGAGACCTCTTACACTAATTTAATATTCACATCTACCTTTCCTTTCAAACCTTATCCTTTGATACAACCCAAATTCGATACGATATAAACACGTCACATCTACAATATATCATTAATCCATTCGACATACATTCCCCGAAGGCTATGTAAATCATATCGTTATCTTTACTACCCAGATGATACGTGAACCCCGTCACTAGAGGCAATTAAGGTTGTGTTATACATGAGGTTACGACTGCATTACATTGGATATTAACAACATTTAATTAGCGTAGTGTACTGTAATATCGAGATATTAATGATTTCAAAGTCAAAGTCAAAATATTTTATTCATGTAGATATCACTGATACACTTATGCACGTCATTTTTTGGATTTCCGGAAAGGTGCTTTGTCGTGGAGGAGAAGAAAAGCCTAAAGAAACTCCTAGCACATCTTTTAAAAAAATATTACAAAAAAAGATAATAATACAAAATTTATTTATTTTTTTATTTTCACAAAAGTATTTACTATTCTGAGAGGAACTGGTTGCAGAGCTGGTCATTTCCATGCGTCTTTGTCCTTTAAATACTCGTCTACACTATAATATCCCTTGCCTAACAATTGTGTCTTTATACGTTTTTTTTAAGTTTCTATTGGCAAGTCACTTATTCATTTTGGGATTTTATTACCGAAATGACCAAGCCCTATGAAAGATCACTGCACTTTACTTAGGCGAAACGAAGGCGTAACTAATTGATGCATTCTTTTTGTTTGACGATTATTAATATCAAAATTCTGTTTATACGCATTTATATTCTTCCGTATAATAACTACATTATTATAGATATACTGGGAAGCTACTGTAAGTATACCTATTTCCTTGAATGTTTGAACACAATATAGGTGCAAATTTGACGCTGAAAAGTTTTTAGTCGACTTAAAAAATAGGAGATTATCAATTCAATTGTATTTTTTATATTTTTACTAGCTGTTACCCGCGACTTCGTACGCCGAAAATAAAGATCCCTTCATTATAAAACATGTTTTTCATAAATTGACAGCAAACTTGTTAATACTATGAAGAGAGGAGACCCGTGCCTTGTAATAGTCCATTATGGGTTGAAGCTAAAACACCTACACTTAGTACATATATCGTATTATGTAAATGAGTAAAATATTAAACAAATCTTTAGTGTTGATAATGAAATGATAACTACGATCTGATATTGTAGCGTGATTGGTAGTCAGCAAGATACTAAACTCTTCACCAAAATTACAGCAAAAGTGACATGTTCTTACAACCCATTAATTACCCATCGGGAGAAGCATTCATAGCCCGGGCGCAGCGGCTTGTGTCGGTTCTAATAGTAATCGATTAAGTTAAATAATAGCGAGCGCGGTCGGTAGTTGGATAGGTGACCGCTAGTGGCAAAAAATTCTTGAGCTCTCCGAGCTTCGGAGGGCACGTAAAGCTGTCGGTCCCGGTTGTTGTCGTAAGATAACAGTCGTTATGACATATTGAAGGTCCTCGCCCGGCGTAATGACTTCCGACACTTGGGTTGATTTCTAATCCCTCCATCAATCCACACTGGAGCAAAGTGGTGGAGTATGCTCTAGGCGTCCTCAAGAGTGAGTGCTCAGTAGTGAGCCATTAATGACCCACCCATAGGAAAGGTCCCAAAATAATTGAACTTCTTAGAATTTAGAGGTTTATCTAAGTTAGGGCCTGAGAGTTTTTGAATTTTAAATTTACATTGTAATTTTACAGAATACACAAAAAAACATATCTTTCTTTTCTTTTTGGGCAGCAGCAAATCAGTGATTCCTTTAGCGTTGCTAATGTTCATTGGCGAAAGTGACCACTTACCATGAGGTGACTCATCTGTTCGTTTTACAACTTCTTACCCCAAACTTACTCTAAACTTACAACCTCTAGTTTTAGCCCTTAGGGAATGTATTACCAAACAATCATGTTACAGTTATTTTTGTTTTATGTATGACTAGCTGTTACCCGCGACTTCGTACGCCGAAAATAAAGATCCCTTCATTATAAAACATGTTTTTCATAAATTGACAGCAAACTTGTTAATACTATGAAGAGAGGAGACCCGTGCCTTGTAATAGTCCATTATGGGTTGAAGCTAAAACACCTACACTTAGTACATATATCGTATTATGTAAATGAGTAAAATATTAAACAAATCTTTAGTGTTGATAATGAAATGATAACTACGATCTGATATTGTAGCGTGATTGGTAGTCAGCAAGATACTAAACTCTTCACCAAAATTACAGCAAAAGTGACATGTTCTTACAACCCATTAATTACCCATCGGGAGAAGCATTCATAGCCCGGGCGCAGCGGCTTGTGTCGGTTCTAATAGTAATCGATTAAGTTAAATAATAGCGAGCGCGGTCGGTAGTTGGATAGGTGACCGCTAGTGGCAAAAAATTCTTGAGCTCTCCGAGCTTCGGAGGGCACGTAAAGCTGTCGGTCCCGGTTGTTGTCGTAAGATAACAGTCGTTATGACATATTGAAGGTCCTCGCCCGGCGTAATGACTTCCGACACTTGGGTTGATTTCTAATCCCTCCATCAATCCACACTGGAGCAAAGTGGTGGAGTATGCTCTAGGCGTCCTCAAGAGTGAGTGCTCAGTAGTGAGCCATTAATGACCCACCCATAGGAAAGGTCCCAAAATAATTGAACTTCTTAGAATTTAGAGGTTTATCTAAGTTAGGGCCTGAGAGTTTTTGAATTTTAAATTTACATTGTAATTTTACAGAATACACAAAAAAACATATCTTTCTTTTCTTTTTGGGCAGCAGCAAATCAGTGATTCCTTTAGCGTTGCTAATGTTCATTGGCGAAAGTGACCACTTACCATGAGGTGACTCATCTGTTCGTTTTACAACTTCTTACCCCAAACTTACTCTAAACTTACAACCTCTAGTTTTAGCCCTTAGGGAATGTATTACCAAACAATCATGTTACAGTTATTTTTGTTTTATGTATGATTACATACTAACTACCAACTTTCACAGTTTTAACTTAAAAAACCGGGCAAGTGCGTGTCAGGCCACGTGCAATATAGGGTTCCAAAGTAGTAAGTTTATTGACTATTACTCATTAACTACTTATGCTAACATAGCCTTGATAGTTTTCCTTATAAATTCATCGTATAACCTATTTTTGAGAATTTTTTCACTTGTCCAACTCCAACCGTTTAGCCGTTGGGGGGACACTTGACTTGACTTGGGTACCCAAAATTAGCACTTTCAAGCCAAATATACGTATTTCGCAAACGGAGCCCTACATCCAAAAATGGTCTCAAAAGACCCATAATATTTTTGAAAAAACTTTTCAACGATACCCCACACTATAGGGATAAATAAAAAAATAATCCTCACGTTACCTGTAGTGGATGTACTCCGAAAAAAAATTATTTTCAGTAGTTTATTCTACAATTTTGGAGTTTTAATAAATATGTATATCCATGCCAAATTATAGCTTTCTAGCACTAAGGGTCTCGGCGCTTTGCTTTGGACAGACGGAAAGACTGACGGACGGATATGACGAAGCTATTAGGGTCACGATTTTACTTCAGAACCCTAAAAATGACGAAGTTTCGTATAAACATTCCCTGAATTAACCCTTTAAAGATTGATTTTTCAAATTATTTTAAAGTTAATTTTTGTTTATAACAGTCGAACTGAGAACCTGTTACTTTTTTGAAGTTGGTTAAAAACCCGGCTAATAGCGTGTCAGGTCACTGGTAATATAGGGTTCCGAAGTTCTAAGTTTATAGAACTCAATAACTACGTATGCTAATAATATAGCCATGATAGTTTTCCTTTTGAATTCATCTTAATGGTATTGCCATTAATTTTTTTACGTGTCCAACACTTACGAATATTTCCCAAACAGACCCCTCAATCGAAAAATGGACTTAGCAAACCCATATTATTTTTGAGAGACCTTTTTCACGATACCCCGCACGTGCGTGACGGAAAAAAATTATCCCCATATTACCTCTAGGAGAGGTAGGTATCCTAAAAACATATTTTTAAAAATGTTATTCTACCAGTTTAATGTTTAAATAAACATGTATATCCTTGCTAAATTACAGCTTTCTAGCACTAAGGGCCTCTGCGCTATGCTACGGACGGATGGACGGAAGGACGGACGGGCATGATGAAACTATGACAATTCTGTTTTGACTTCGGAACCCTAAAAAGAGTCATAAAAATCGCTTCATAAATAACGAATCTATCAAATACATATAACAAAATTTGACCTTATCCCTCAGGAACAGGTCTGTTTTCCGTGATAAAAAGTATTCTATGTCCTTTCCCGAGCTCAATTCTATATCTGTACCAAACATCAAAATCGGTTCAGTTGTTTAGGCGAGAAAGAGTTATCTCTCAGGAATAGGTCTATTTTCCGGGATAAAAAGTATCCTATGTCCTTTCCCGAGCTCAATTCTATATCTGTACCAAATTTCATCGAAATCGGCTTAGTGGCTTGAAAGAGTTATCCCCCAGGAACAGGTCTATTTTCCGGGATAAAAAGTATCCTATGTCCTTTCCCGAGCTCAATTCTATATCTGTACCAAATTTCATCAAAATCAGCTTAGTGGCTTGAAAGAGTTATCCCTCAGGAACCGGTCTATTTTCCGGGATAAAAAGTATGCTATGTCCTTTCCCGAGCTCAATTCTATATCTGAACTGAATTTCATCAAAATTGGTTTAGTGGCTTGAAAAAGTTATCCCACAGGAACAGGTCTATTTTCCGGGATAAAAAGTATCCTATGCCCTTTCCCGAGCTCAATTCTATATCTGTACCAAACATCAAAATCGGTTTAATGGCTTGAAAGAGTTATCCCACAGGAACAGGTCCATTTTCCGGGATAAAAAGTATCCTTTGTCCATTCCCGAGCTCAATTCTATATTTGTACCAAATTTCATCAAAATCGGTTTAGTGGCTTGAAAGAGTTATCCCACAGGAACAGGTCCATTTTCCGGGATAAAAAGTATCCTTTGTCCATTCCCGAGCTCAATTCTATATCTGTACCAAATTTTATCAAAATCAGCTTAGTGGCTTGAAAGAGTTATCCCTCAGGAACCGGTCTATTTTCCGGGATAAAAAGTATGCTATGTCCTTTCGCAAGCTCAATTCTATATCTGTACCAAATTTCATCAAAATCGGTTCAGTGGTTTTGGCGTGGAAGAGTTATCCCTCAGGAACAGGTCTATTTTCCGGGATAAAAAGTATTCTATGTTCATTCCCGAGCTCAATTATGTTTCTGTACCAAATTTCATCAAAATCGGTTCAGTGGTTTAGGCGTTATTGAGTAGCAGACAGAGTTACTTTCGCATTTATAATATTAGTATAGATTTTAGTTTAATGGAATTCAGGTAACTTTGAACATTTTTTCGACAATTTTAACATTAGGTACTTATTATATATATATGAAATAAAGTTTTCTTTAAAACCACTAATTATGTTTTTAAAAGGATTTATTAGAATAGGCAAAGTAAGCAACAATTTGACAATACTGAGCTACGATTGCATTAAAGTTCACATTCAAAGTTGTCATGAGTTTTGGAAAACTTTGAAACTGTTTATTCCTTCCTATAAAAACCTTCAATTACAAATAATTGGAGGTTTGGTTTGTAATGGATAAACTCAATGACAGATTTTAAGAATTACTTCACCAATTCACCAATAGGTTTATTTCTTGTTGAAATAATTGTTGTGAATAATCTCTATTATTTCTGACGATACTTTATTAAAACTAGTCACAAATATCTCGAACACTCAATAACTCTGTAATAAATTACTCTCCACTTGTAACGTTTTACTCTATTTACAACTATGATACTTTTTCCAACTTTGAATCGTTTTACTCTATTTCCAACTTCTTCTCTGTTCTTCACTTAAGGCACATAAGTATAACTAGGGTTACCAATACCTACAATCTCTTCTTCGGACAAAATAAAAAATTACTTGTATAATATTTCTGATTATTATTATAGGAAAAATATTTTTATAAAGATTATAAGATACATTATTTTGAAACGACAACAAGCAAGCATGCTTGTTTCCTTTAAACCCAAACAATGCCTGTGAAATTATTATTTTATAATGTAAATCTTCATCTTAAATCATTTGAATTAAGGCAATCTTTTTAAATAAGGAAACAAGAACGTTGTTTAAAGCAATCTCTAAGAAAATAATTGGCTAAGCACCTTTACTTATAACGAAGTACTGTGTACGCTCATTACAATATTTTGAAGAACAATTTTCGGCCTTCCCTTTATTCAACAAACATTTTAACGTTAAGAAATGAAATTATGCCTTATAATAAATTTTATCATGTATTTTCATTAATTGTTTCTTTTCTGTAAGTCTCAAATTCAAAGTTGAATCTATAATAAAATAATGATTTTCTATCATCAATATATTGATAATATTTAAATAACAATTTTAAAATTGTTATATTTGTAACAATAAGCACCTTGATAATCAATAGTACAATCTATACATGTGGCCACCCTACCACAGTAGGCATGACAACCGGCAAAGAGCTTTCAGTTACAAGAGCGCTTCACTCAAGTGTCCACATGTTTAGTGGAGTATTCGGGACACTCTTAACCTGTAAGATGCTCTAAGTACCGGAAGAATATTGCCACTAGTTGTTAACAACTAGGCCAGGAAAAATGTATTTAGAACGGATTTTAATTTCATAAAGACATTGCTATGAACATTATGAATTTTGTTGGGAAACAGCAATTAACTCGATGTATATTTTACTTTTATTTTTTTATAATGTTATTTTATGAGTAGGATGCACTCAAAAGAGAGTTTAATGTCATTTGTCTCCCATTGTAACCCACTGATTGACACACAGTGCAACAACACACTTTCGAAAGTGATGATTCATTTCTAATTAGTGATCTGCCCGCGGCATTTCAAACGTTTTCCGGGATAAAAGTACCCCATACAATATTCTAGATAATAGTCTACCTGTCTGCTAAATTTCATGAAATTCTGTTCAGTAGTTTTTGCGTCAAAAGCATAACAGCTAACACCCTCACAAATATTTTAATAAAGTAGGATGCACATAAATTTTAAATCAAAATAAAACCATTACACATCATTACACATCATGGACGTAATTATAACTTAAAGAAGTAATCTTGGAACTATAAATAAGCTTGTCAGACAAGTACAATCCTGACAAGCAACGTAATCCCAGTGTAAAATTTATAGAGCCATTAAATTAGAAACATTAATATTTTATGATCTAAATTCCTCCTTACACGGTAACTTTATCATTAGTTTTAGTGTGCGTATCATGAACCTGTCTTAACCCAAGATTGTGATGTCAAAATAATAGAAGAGGAAATAATTACCGCAAGAATATCTAAGTGAAATAACAATATGTCACTGTTCATTACTAAAATAATACCACAAGCAGGCCTGGCGCACTTGGCGCTTTAGCTATGAAGTTACAAGTATATGCCACGTTCGATGTGTCGGACTAATTCAAATTTAGTGTCAGGGCTGTCCATCATAAAAGTAGATTAACATATTTTTTAGTAGCCCAATTATCTACTGAAAATTATAAAAAGGTGACTAAATGGGGCACAATAAATATCACATCATCATCGACCAAGAGCTGATTGAAACCAAGAGCGCCAGCTTTTGTTTTCAAATTCAGGCCCCAGAAATGGTTGACATTAATCGATAGTGATAGGCATACCTACTTTAACACCTAAAACAGATAACATTTGTTTCATAGATAAGGTACACACACATAATATTATGCAGTCATTTTCAAATAAAATAGTTTTATGATCTACAAACTACTGAGTAAGTACCTAGGCTAGGTTAATTTGAAACGTCATTTGTTTACAAAAGTAGCCTGGTAATTGGTAATGAAACATTCAGATTAATTATTCTTTCAAAAAAGGCAACTCTAACATGGCCAGAGAGGATAAGAGATAGCGTTAGAAGTTATAGTGAGGCAACTTATTACAGTTAACGATTAGCGCTGTGCAACCTAAATTACACTTTGTTGTGTCAGAGCAAGAGTTGCTATTTATTTAAATGATTTTGCGGAGTTAGTCTTCTGTATCAATAGTTACTATTATATATTCTGTGCCACAAGTGAATACAAAAGAGACAACTTACAAATCAATTTTGTCGGAACGAGAAACAGCAGTTTGTTTGCATCTATTTTACTTTATTTTACTTTTCGGTTAGGTTAGGGAAAGACTATAGTTTTGTCTTTTATAGTTTTCAGTTTAGGTTTTTCATATTAGATGTTATACTCATTTTTGATTTCCCTTTCAGAATAATAAACCCAATCTTACTTCACTTGAGTACACCTTTTTAGTTTTACATAAGTAAAAGTACACATAGGTACTCACACAAACTCGAGACTATATTTCTAAATATTGCATTCCCATTACGACAAGTTTCAAACGTTAACTTAATATTGCTCTCATAAAAACCTTTATTACGTTCTAAACTACGAGTGGCTACGTAACTAATAACCTTATTACAACCCACTACGGATCACAATAGCTTGAATTCTACGGTAATGTTGTAGAAAATTTCTTTTACTGTGTTACTAACACCTTGTCTAAGGAAATAAGCTCTCACACGCCTTGAAATATTCAAAAAGGGCATTACTCCGAACGTTCCCAGGTGTTACCTTGTTAAGTGAAGCAAAACAAATTCGACTTTATTCGTTTCACATAAAAGTTATATTAAAAATTTGATCTTTGGGTAATGGCTTTTGGTCTTCTTTTAAAAATAAGCGAAAAATGAAAAGAATGACTTTTATCGTATCATTTACACGTGAACTTTCTTCTACATCAATATGAAGACACATTTCGCTAGGTTAATTTTATTAAGGATCCAATCAAACTATTATTGTTATCCTACAAAACAATGTAATATCGCATTGTAATAATCATAATCTGTTTCACTAACTTTTATTAAATTACCTCAGGTTCAACACAAATCATCAGGTGATGAGCACTTGATTATTAATTATTGAGCCATAATTACGAAATATATTATATGTATAAGCAAACAATAAAATCCTTTAAACATTTTATAAACAGGTACATAGTTTAATTTCTTGCTCCTGAACAAGAAGTCTACCAGTATACTTGCTATACCGTTGACATTGTCTGCTTAAAGTACACATTTAGGATAATTTTAAAAATGGCTAGCAAATGTGTAAAAACCAGAAGTTCAATTCAGCTGGCTTGAAGCCAAAATTACAACGTTGGTGAAAACGACAAGCTAGAACGCCTTCGATAAAAGATAAGCGATAAGTAAAAATACGTGTTCCAAAACTTATTTTTACGGTTTGATGTTAACAGCAATAGTGGAAACAAATATTATAATATTATAATTTTACTGAAATTTTTGAAACGACGTATTAATTTAGTTATAAGATCTACGTGTGATTATTTAGATTTATATTAATTTATTCTCTTTATGTATATAGATATATGTAATGATAAATGAAAAAAAAACGACGAATTAATATTATTTCACTTGTCACATCTAATATTAAAAGCTTGTAAAATTTAATTTGTCATAAGTTTCGGAGTGAAAATCAAATAACGCCCTCGTTTCCAAAAGTGAACGGCGGTGAAAGAATAAGCAATGACTTTCCAAGGAATTTTATTCACTGAGAATGGTAACCATCAGTCGAACCACATAATTGTGTTATGGAAAAAACGTGAAAACTGTATTATATTTACTTGTTTCTTGCAAGTTCTTATACAGTAGGGCCATACTAAATTGTATAAGGTAAACGCGCGTATTACCGCCAGTTTAAGCCGACTTTGTATGAACTTCAGAAAATTAGATATATGCTGTTATGCTAGAAAAGGTGTTTTAATTTATTCTTTAACATGATTAAATATCCTATGATATTCAGTACGTAAATTCAGTATTAAATCACACAATATTTAATAAATAATAATTGAATCTAAAATAGCGATTGCTTCTATTACCGACGCATGGATGATGTTTGTTTCTAATACCGTTTTTTATGTTTCTATTACCGACCACTAAACTAGTATAAAATTAATAAGCTGCCTGCCATCAAAAAAGGTATCATGACATTATACCTTTTTGAAATCCTTATGCTGAGCTCTTTAGTTTGATACCCATATTGCATTATTCGATTTATTTTTATTTTTTGATACTTCAAACAGTGACATCTCACAGCCACCATTTTTTTAATGACACTTATTTAAAAATACTTGGGTTATCAAAACGAATCTAACGATATCTTAATTGTATTATTTGGTCCAGCCGTTTGGACGATACGAAGTAATAAATATTATTACAGACATACATAATATACTTAGATGATCACTTCGGTGATCGGTGGATAGGGCGAGGAGGACTGTGCCATGGCCGGCGCGCTCCCCGGACCTCACACTGATGGATTTCTATTTGTGGGGGGAGGTTAAAAGTGTTGTGTATGCTACGGAGTATTCGAACAGAGACGAATTAAAATTAAGAATAGTGTTTGCTTTTGATAAAGTTCGAAGTGAAGTGTTCTTGTGCTAAACCGCGTAAAGGACAATTTGTGCAAACGTGCTGAACTCTGCATCACTCGAGGAGGAGGAGCATTTTGGACATCTGTTAAGGCTTGTGTAAATAATAAAATCAATACTTAAAAATTCAATCATTGTAAATAAACCCCAATTTAATCATTGTAAATAGGTATGATTCCACCGTGTGGTGACGCTGTTCTTCAAGAAGGGCGATAATGCCCTTTTGAAGAACTACAGGCCCATTGCACTTCTGACCCACGTTTATAAGCTGTTTTCGAGGGTCCTCACAAATCGCATTGCACGCAGGCTTGACGATTTCCAGCCTCCCGAACAAGCAGGATTCCGAAAAGGCTACAGCACCAAAGATCATATACACACACTGCGGCAGATTATACAAAAGACCGAGGAGTATAATTTGCCGTTATGTGTTGCCAAAAAAGCCTCCAGCAGTGCCGGATCGACTACCGGTATATCGAGGTGTTGAAATGTTTGTACTCATCTGCCACCATGTCCGTCAGAGTACACGACACAGCAACAAGCCTCATCCAATTGCAGAGAGGTGTCAGGCAAGGGGATGTCATATCCCCAAAACTGTTCACCGCTGCGTTGGAAGACGTGTTCAAGCTGATGGAGTGAAAACGACGTGGCATTAACATCAAAACTCTTTTTTCAACCTCATCGATAAAAAGTTCAGTACCAAAATTATCACGTTCCATTTTGAACGAAATAAGACCTCTCGCTGCGGATACGCGCGTAGTACTGGACGGAGCAATGGCGTCCGAGTATCTCGACTCGCGCGTCTCTCGCGCGAGCTACGTGCGAGTCGCGCGAGAGCATCTGGACGGGATGTATGTAGCTCTAGTACCTCGGTTACGCGCGAGTGACTACGCGCGAGTCGGCTCGCGCGTAACAGCCTGTCCAGATGAGGCGTTTTACGCGCGAGCGGACTCGCGCGCTACTCTTTTCTGTTGCGTCCAGATGTCGCGTTTTACGCGCGTACCTGCGCGCTAGTTTTTTGGAAGGGACTAGTTATAAACCTGGAGGCAGACAAAGCAGTTGTGTTTTGGCTAGCATACCATCGATGGAAACGTCGTAAACACTACTACTACGACTACGCGCGAGTCCGCTCGCGCGTAAAACGCCTCATCTGGACAGGCTCTAAAACGCCTCATCTGGACAGGCTCTTACGCTTGGACTCGTTTCTCGCTTATCGTGTCCAGTTGAAGAAATAAACTGGCATTAGACTAAAAACATAGAGCAAATTTTTTAAGTAAAGTGTCTATTATACCGTTTTCAAGAACAGAAGCGAGTAATTAGTTTAAATTATTCAATTAACTTCTTATTCTGGTTTCGGATGGACGCTTTTGGAGTCTATATGGTGATTGGTGGTCTATATTATTATGGTGTTTAACTATTCGGGCCCGTTAATTGACTTCAGTGGACATACAAGGATGGTATTAACATTGAAGTACTATTACTTCGTATAGAACAGACACCCCGAACATTGAGTCGGGTGCATGCATTGTGGCCAGGGTGGCTCACTTCATTCACTCACTCGCTTGTCACTCACCTGCGCTCATTGCGGCCGCATGCCAAAATTGTTTAATAACAAACTGAAAAAATGCCGTCTTGCGTGATGAGAACCTGTCACAATTGCACGTAAAAAAAAACAAAAACTAAAATGGTATTACTTATCATCAGTAAGAAAACAAAATATTAACTTATATCAACTAAAACGAATTTATTTCAATTATTGTGCAATGTTCCCGCCATTTTGAATGAAAAAAATATGAAGCGGATTTAGACACTTGGCAAGCCGTAAGCGTGTTAATGGACTAAATAGACTTGCTTAGGCTTGCCGACGCTTGTGATGTGACCAATATATTGTTATGTTGGTTTTTCGACACGAATCAATGGTAAACGATTGAAAATCGTTCAAACGCTTTTGCACGCTTTTATTTTTAATTTTGTTTTGCACGTTAAATATGCGTAGTAATTATGGCAATAAGACGTATGTGTCGATTTGTGTTAAATGTTTTGTGATAAATTAGATTGCTTTTAATAAATTTTCCTTAAATTTTTACCATGTAAAAGTAATCAAAATATTATAGAAATACCGGTATTAATTAAATTGATATTTAAAGAATTTAAAATACAAACTATTAAAATACACAGTGTCGGCCTTACTCAAATAATAAGCACGATAAGAATGATTAATGTACCTACTCTGTGGTAAATAATAAATAAAGTGTATTACTTTAATCAGTAAATTCAATTAAACATTAAATAAAACATTTGGAAGAGCTTGTAAAAGTTTGGAGTCGTTGACTGTTTGTCGTGGTTCGGCAAGTGTCGTATACAAAGTTACTCTATGGCAAGTGTGTAAATCGGCTTCTAGAGTTTGAAAAAAGAACGCGTCATCGCGGTTTCGGGACACACATTTTGTTCGAGATGTCTGTTCTATGTCATTATACTTCAATGGGTATTAAACGTTTTTTTTTTGGTATTGTATGATTTCAATCTGATGAAATAGTTCTGAAGTGAAATATAGACATAATTTCCACTTTGTTCAACTAATTTGTATCAACCTGGATGTTGCGATTTGTGTTGGATCAAACTTGGTAGTAAGTAGGTCGCGCGTGATCCACACGTCACACTTCATTTGATTATCGTTGAAAAAAAACTCAACCGCATAGAACACTAAATACAGGACATAATTTCCATGCCATAATCGAAGAGTTGATGTAATATCCTCACACAGCCTTGAAAACGAGTGTACTATTGATTAGTAGGTAAAAAAATAAAACCCTGCAATCAAACCATCCATTAAAATTTAACATGATCCAAATTATTCTCACACAATACGAAGGAATCGTTGCTTGAGGCTGAATTCAATTCTGAATACGATTTATCTTCTATTGGCTAACGATATGAATTATTATCTTTGCAGTAGTTTCTCTATAAATCAACGATGTTATAATGCTCTTGTCCAAGGCACCATAATTGTGATATTGATGGCGGCATATATTATTATACATAACACGGGACTTCCTCTGTATCTTTTATCATCATTGTTTTTCATATTTATGATGAGTAGATGTGGATATTTGGAATAAAACTATTGGTACGCCTTACAAAATCTTGTTATATGGCATCCACTGCACAGAGAATCTTACGAGTAGTGTGACGCTGTGAGTGTGTATCGATATTTATTTATTTACTTAATTTTTGATACAAAAATTCTATTATTCCTTTGGTTTTACGGACGTCCATGAGTGAAAATGATCTTATCAAGTGGGCGTATTGACATAAAAATCAAGGAGGCCACACAGTTATCTATGATCCTAAACAAATAGTCTTATTTGAGGATAATATTCTGTAAACAGTAAATTGGTCTGCAAAATAAATACTATCTCAATACTCACGTTTATTTTGTACACACATTGTATTGTGTACACAAAAGATTTTATAAATAACAGATAATCTGAAATAGTGTAGCAATATATAGGGTTTCTGAAATTCACACAATAGTTGAACAGAATAGAAAACATAGAATTTTCTTAAAACAATATTCCAATAGGAGTAGGGTTTAATATGGAATAGAACATAAGGACAAATGGTCACTGCTTGACCAGCCAATAGAAGTAATCAATCATCAATTAAATATTTGGATGGTATTTTGTTCGAAATTTGCGAACTATGGCCACTAAATATTTTTAGAATTAAACTCCTTTAGAATCGATTTTCATATATGTATTATACATACATATAAGCCCGGAGTATAAAAATGTATGAGGAGTAAAATCAAACTTTCTCCGTAACGTTATGCATTATGCTTCAGTTTTGCAACTACCAACCAATAATCTAGATGGCGTTGTAACTGATTTACTAGTCTAAATATTTTATAATAGTTCGTAAGGAGTAAACTCCAGTCATGCGTCAGAGCTGACACACACAATTTTTTTGTTGATAACATTATACCACTCAAATGGCAGAAAATTAATATCTTGAGTAAATTTAAGGACACCTAACGGTATAGAAACGGAATCGTCATTAAAATGAATGATCTAAATAATGAATGAGTCGTAAGTAGCCGATACTATATTTGATAATGGATTTGATAATAGAAACCCTAACGTACGAAGCGTCCTAGCATGGTTCGAATTTAAACCAAGTGCTTTATGAGAAACCTGAGTGCAGCTTAACTTTGCAGAATCTTGTTACTTTGAGCTTGATATTATATACTCGTAATAATATTGCATTACAAGCACGATTTTGAGCTCTTGTATTGTGAAATATGAATTAATTCAAAAGTGAGCAAGGAGTAGGTAATACCTAATTATATCTATCTATTATTGTCTCTAATTATATTTTTCTCTATAAAATAAGCAATATAAAAGCTCGGCAACGTACAATACTATTTCCTAAAGATATTAGTTATCAGTTGATTCATTATTACTTCTGATATCTACGAATGACGTGAAAACTGAAGATTAAAGAGAAAGTTGAATAATAAAATGTACGCCATTTGGACTGCAAAGCCATTTGTAACCTTCGTATTGATACGTGAATAATCCAGGACGTTATATTTAATGCCAGATATGCGGTAACTCGTGCAAATACATATATTATTGGCATATATTGGCAAACTAATTGCAATATTGGCGTATCGCAAAAGCAATCAGCTTCCTTTACGAAACGTTCAATAATCTTAACCAAGCGGAATTAACGGGAGCTTTGTGACAAATCAGATTAGAATACTGCTTCCAAATTGTAATTAACATGAAATGGTAAATGGAAGTATTGCATTTAATCCTGGCACTAAATAGATCTGATGGTAGTATTTCAAGGAGCTCAAATACTAAACTAAAATGGACAACGTGAAATGCTAATTGTAGGTATTAGATATCATCCATCCATGAGCTTTTAGAGGTCCATTTCTGTAGTAAATAAAGTTATGAGCCTCTCCTAATTAAATACTTTAACCGATCCTGAGCCTTATGTATCTAGCGGTTGCTATAATTTTATTATACCTTACCTATACTTACCCTCAGAAGACAGCGGGCATCTGCTAGATTCAGAAGGCTCAGGACAGGTTAGAGTGGTGCAAGTTAGGGGAAGTCTATGCCCAGCAGTGGGCCTCCAAGGATGGATGGATACTTACCCTTACTAATCGAATGACATGATTGGAAGAGAATCTATGCTACTTTGGCCAAGGCTTGCAAGTGTTGTCATTAGAAGTTCTTTCTACCTCAAGAGTTGTCAGCCCTTCATAGTATGTATCATTGGACTCAAGTTCATGTCATCTGGATAATTGTACATCTGATTTTAAAGATCTATAAGGGATTTAAGTTATTGATTCTTCATAATTAATATTATAAATTTGAAAGTTTGTACTTATGTTTGTTACTCTTTCACGCAAAAACTACAGCGGATTTTCATGAAATTTTGCACACAGTTAGACCATAATCTCAAATTGTATATAGGCCCTTAATATCCCGGAAAATGCGAGTAAAGCCACAGCCAGAGTGTTTGAATTTACCGCTCAGTAAAATTAAATAGTAACAATTGTTTAGATGATCAATTTTACGAAAATACTCCTTTGACAATTTCAGTCCTTTTAATTTGAGCAGCGATCTCGATCACAATCAGACTAGATGAAGCAATGCTCTGTTTGGCAAATATAGGACTAAGTTGCAAAATATTAAATCGAGAACGAAAGTTAGAATGTGTCTTCAAGAGGAGAATAAATAAACTTTTACGAAGTTAGTGCATTCATAAACTTGGACTTCATCGCCACTTATCATAAACGGATATTTTCGACAAGCATTTACCTAAAAATTTACCTAAGCATTTATCTAAAAATAACCACTGGAGGCTGAAATTTATTGAGTACTTGCGTGCTTTGGAAAGCATGTAGAACCGTCGGTCCCGGTTGTTTCCCTAAGATAAGGGTCACGAAATAAGTCACGTCAAACGTAAGCGTAAAGGCCATTAAAACCTTCAATCTGGATTGTAGTAACGTGTTGCCTGTGCCCAATAAGTGATTCCAAATGTCAGCACTGAAACCGGGATTGTCATGAATAAATAAATTAATGTTGTTACTAATAAGAACAAAACTATAATAATTTTGTTTAAAATTGTTACCAAACCTCATTTCCAAAATTAAACAAAATGATACAACTATACTCATTACCGCAAAACTAATTAAATAGAAAATAACGTACAAAATGAAATATTCGCTAGCGTTGCTAATGAACATAATCTAATTAGTAAACGCGAGTTTATCGACGATTAGCTTGTTAGTGCACGCGAGCATATTGCAGGGGAAATAGCACTGCATTTTCAATAGCGCGGTGTGAATGTGCGCAAGTAAAAACATATTTTGTAACATCGATGTTGACTGAATGAAAATTATCGATTTGTTACATCGATATTATTATTATTTTGTTTTTGTTTTTAACTTAATGCAGCTTTCAAGGTAAATGAAATGTTTGTAAAAGTTAAAATCTATACTTTCAGTATATATTAATTAAAACAAAGACAGTTTAAAGATTAAGAGTCCTCGGTATAATTATAGATAAATATGTATTTAATTTTCATGAGTTATAATGTCTAATTTGTATTTTTCATCACAATTACCAAGATGTATGTATATGTAAAAAAAAGCAAAAAGTTTTACAGTTTTACAATATTGATTTTATACAGTAAATGGTGCAAAAATTTATGTTGAATTTCTAAAATTCGGTGAGCTTCATTGAAGTGTTTAAGTTATGTTATTTAAAGGAACTCGCTCACCGTTAGCATTCGCCTTTATGTAATGTTCAGATTTGAGCACGCAAATGCTTGCCAGCAAGCCAATGAACGTTATTGTAATTCTCGGTGGGGAAGCACCTTAACATACAGATGGTGGGTAATAGCTTAGGTAAGGGAGCGGCTGAAACTTCTGATATTGCGCATGAAGTAATGTTTAGTAGAAGGCAACCAGCTAGCCTGGAAATAAACTGAGTGGTATAGGGCCCACTGTACTTTCTCAAAAGGAATTAGACTCACGCTTCGTTAATTAACGAAGTCCACCAAAGTGGAGGGTTGACTTGGAGTCAAGGATAGTTGTAGGCTTTCCTTAAACTTGACAATTATTACAACTGTATGATTATTGGCATCAGATAAACACTAGTGTGATAAAAAATCAAGAACATATAAAATGTACAACTTCGTACTAACGTAAGTTTTCAAGAATTGACCGGCAGAGGATACTATGTCTATGGTCGTCTAATGTAATGTACATATTTTGTCGCTAAAATTTAGTTGTTTAGCATTCTCACTATTCATCCATTTACAAACACGCTCTGTCGATAAAATACGGCACATTTTGTTTTTATTTTCATAACCCTGATAAATCCCACAAATATATTCCATCAAGTTTTGTCAATTTGCGGATTATATTGGAATCCGGGTTACGGGTTACGGTCCCATTTACCAGATCAGGATTTAAAATTCAGGGATGACCCGTACCGTATGACTGGTGAAAAGAATTAAATAGGTAGTCTAGTCTATACAAACTGTTCCCATTCCTGTGTCGCTAGATTCGCCCATATAAATAGACAAAGAAAGGAGCCATTTGATTTTTATACCAATGCGGCTTAAATTTTAAATTGTTTTCTTTAAAACGGAGTTTCGCAAGATTTGAAATTGATACGATATGTGAGGTAAAGTGATGTCAGTAAAAAGAAAAGTAGTTTTAGTGTTAGTGTTTATAAAGACGTTAGGACCACTCACAATAATATTTATAAATAATAAAAAATTTTCAATCACACTTCGCATTTTCGAACAAATTTTACTTGGATTATCTTGTGACATAAAACGTTGCCGAAATCACACCTCAGTCAATTACGAATCCACACCAGAAAGGCATTTCTTTTATCCTTTTACGTCACAGAACCAAGATGCACAACTGAAACTAATACGAGTACATATAAAAATGTTTATACGTCACCATATTTGTACGCTAGTGATAAATGGTTGTTGATGGCTATGTAGTAATATTTACCCACACCTCATTTATCACATCTATTGTCCTGAGAATTTTCAGTAAGATAATTTCAGTGTACCTAAACACTGAAGTTTCTAGGTACTCAAAGCTCATAAACTCTAGCACCAAGAGACAGCTATAGGTTCTTTTGGGTTCTCTAAATCCGAAATAGATCTTCTGGCTCCAGGATGATATATTTTTTATTGACAAGTGTTTGATAAATTGCTTGAAATTCATTATTTTCTCCCCTAAGTATACTGTTAAATTAAAATTAAAAATATACTCGTACTTTTTATGTATTCGTGTAGATAATAATTTAAATCCTCGCTAGCGTTCCATCGCTACGCAAAATGTATTAAATTGTAGCAATAAAAATTGTTTTCCAATTTTTAAAACCGCTGCCATATTGTGTCAGTTCGTCAAAATTTGGAAGTAATTAAAAAAGCAAATGAAATCCGCAGTTACGCGGATTTCACAAATCCGGCTGAGAGCAATTTAAACTTCACGGTGAAGTGGAATGACTGTCTCTGCTTTTTCCTACGTTGCGAAATTTATTAACAGTTCCAAAAATTAATTTTCCAAAACGATTCTTTTACTTTCATAGATTGCTCTTTACGTTCAGCCAACAGGAATCCAGTTGACGAATGCTGTAAATTCCACAGTTATAATTTTTTAATATTTTCGACATACTTTTTAAAAATTTAACACATACCCACCGTGAATAAAAGAGCAAAACGTTGTTATTGTCTTGTCTCATTACATTTTTTTTTACTTGTTTAGTTTATCAAACAGTAACACAACAGATATTATGTAATATATTATGTAGTTTTAACTTAATATCAGGCTGTGAACAATACCTTTATCCACAGATTACTCTTAATATTATAAATTGAAAGCTAAGCAGCAATAAATCAAACCAAAAAAAATCGAACTTTTTTATACATCCTCTATAAAGTCGAATTTTCCAAGTGAGCGTAGATGGCTGAATTCTGAACTATGAGGAATAAGTATCAAAAAATTGTCAAAAGAATCTAGGGGCCGATTTTGATGAAAACTAAAAGTGCATTATTACATTTTTTAATCAATATTTCTAATCAGGATTCGAACCCGTTGATTTTGAAAAAAAACACATACTGTATTATTCCGCATCTTAAGGTTGTCTGGAAGAGATCTATGTAGCGATAAGACCGCCTTTTGTACTCTATATACTTGTCTATTTTACATTGTTTTTTTCGTGAGCAAAAAAGAGTTAAATAAATAATAATCCCTGTTTTATTTATATTCTTGCCTATTTAACATTGTTGGATCCTTCTGATAATTTCTGACATAGATAAATATTTCTTCTCAGATCATGCGTTATTGTGATGTCTTATTTGTGTATGATCAAGCCATGAAAAAGGATATTTTATTCCTAGTATTGAATGTAATGTAAAATATTTGATTTTGATAAAAAATATAACGTGACCTTTTATTAGCAAGCTATGAAAGCTCTCAATGAACCGCTATGTTACTTTCCGAGAACAACCAATACATTTACCAAAGACAAAGTCTCACAATTCTCCTAAAGAAACCTACACTAATTAAACAGCTAGTAAATTAAGAATAATTTCGTTCTTGCCTTTCAATGACTTCATAGAAATAAGATTTGTAATTAATTACATTCATAAAGGCATTAATAATGAAGAGAAAATAGAGCATTTGAACTGAGTTTAATTGGCTAGTGCGATAAAAATGATTTATTTGCTGTAAAATGTGGATTGCACGCTTTTATTACTTTTGTTCGTGATCGAAGTAATGCTTAACTTTTGAAGTTATTATTTATTTGAGAAGGAAAACTGTAGTTGCGATTACGCATATAATAAAAATAAATTGCTCTAGTCGAAGGATGGGTAAATAATAATACATCTCTGTTTTATGAAATAATTGTTATTTACGTAAATTAAACAAACAAGAACTAATTAATAAACCACTAATTACTGTAAACTATTTGAATAAATGATAATTAAGGATGCTTTACATAAAGTCACAAAAGTAGGTGCAACACACAAAAACCCACGTTAAAAATATCGATATCGTATTGACGTCTTTCCACATACGCGACAATAGTTCAAGTAAGTCCATATCAAGTCCTTGTTCGTGGCCCCAGTTCACGCCACGTTCCTTACACGTGCCTCTCGGTACCGCTGACGATGCAGTAAGCAACCGCGTTGCCAACACAAGACATAGTACCTAATACATTACTAAAACATACATACAAACATACATTACATTAATTGGTTGACATTGAGTTATTATTTTAAGAGATTCTGACATTGTTATGAATGAGTTATATGATTATTATTTTAATGCACTTGTATAATTATTATTTTTATGGATTTTAATGATGAATATTTTATTTAAGGATTGCTGACTGAATGTACCTACTTTATTTTTATTTTTTTTAAATTGTAATGTAAATTTAAATATAATTAGGCACACTAACGAATTGGGGATGCCTGTAATGTTAATTAAGCCTGTGAATTAAATAAATAAATAAATAAATAAATAAATTATGGAGCTAACATCAAAGATCTTACCACTAACCACCATTTATTGGAAGAATAACTGTTGCCCGCAGCTTCGCACGCGGAAATTATGCTTATCATATTTATCCCCTATTTTACTCCTGTAGGGGTTGAATTTTAAAAAATCCTTCCTTAGTGGATGCCTACGTGATAAGAGGAATACGTGTGCGAAATTTTAAGTTTCTAGCTCTAAATTACTTTTGCCTTTTATACGAGTATACAGACAGATTGACAGAATTAAATCTAAATAGTCACACTCAAAAATTTCCCAAAAAATATTATACAATTATCACAAGCGTTAAAAGCCGAAATTTTCTCTTCACGTATCAGTTCAAAGTTACCTCCGAAATTTTTTTTGGTTACTATTATTTAGAGTCGGACCGAAACTGGTTTTTCTAGTCACCGTGTGACGTGCGTGCGCTGTCGCCACAAAATGAACAAAAAAAACAATAATAAAATTAAAGTACACATATTATCTCACAAATATAATTAGTATCAGTTTAATTTATTTATATCAAATACAATTTAATTTATAACAAAATATCATCATCAGTCTTTATTAGTCCACTGCTCAACTAGGCCTCACCTACCCAAATGAACGCCAAATATCCATGTCGTGGGCTAAATTAACAAATATAATAAACAAATCAAATTAAAAACTTCTCTTGGAAAGTCAGCCACCATGGGTTAGCCGCGAAGTTAGCCTAACTACGGACGACAATTCACGAACACTGAGTTTTTCCAAATGACCGAAACTGAAACTAAGGCTGAAACTAGATTTTTAGCCGAAACTGGCCGAAACCGAAACCGAAAGGTTGGTCGATCTCTTGAAATCCCAAGATTTCATAAGAGATCCCAACTTTTCATAACAGGCAACAAAATGTGAGACAAAGATGATGTTAGACGATAGGACAATTATAAACGTCTACTGGAAGCCTGAATTCTGAATAACAAGTCCTTCAGAACGGGATTTGCGAACAGTAGATACAAGGCCTCCGTTGATATATGAACGGCTTAGGATGTCGCTGATATTGAAGGAATCGTATTTCTCTATTCACACCCGAGTTATTTACTTGTAACTAGCCTAGTCTTTAGTAAATAATAGCAGTCCTCTGTGAGCATTACATGCATCATTCCAAATCTAATAGGACCATACAAGTAAAACAAGACTTTTACCATGTCCTCGTGGTCCGATGATACAAATATAACTTTTAACAAATAAAATAAACAACTTCAAATAAAATGATAACATCATCAACGAAGTCGAAGTCAGTTATACGCATTATTAGTGAAAACTTAAAACTTAACGAGACAAGCTTGACGAGTAGCGTCAAATCTCGCTCAATTTTAAATGAGACCATATGAAAAGCACCAGTTTTCGAATATAATATTAAGAAGAATCATCAAAATCGGTAAACACAGTAGGTATAAATTAATGAGGTAAAAAACATAAAAAATACAACCAACCTGAGAACTTCCTCCTTTTTCTGAAGTCAAGAAAACATACTCACCGACATCGATACATAATTATACTTTACATCTCTACAACATCATCCACAGCTATCTCTTTCTATCCAACAATCTAGAAACTCCAAATCGAAACACCGCAAAGGCCAGTTTTGCTACCGTTTCCTATTTATGGGTAAAACAATCGCTTAATTGAGAGAAATTTTTGGGCCCTGATTATTCGTAGCCTTCAGGGCTCTTTGTAACAAAGGAGAAATGTATAGATTGCTGGTTGTTTTAGTAATTATGTTTTCTTTGCTCAGCCGTGAGCGGTTTCAAGGTTGGCAGATGGGTAAGTCACGGAATATATTTAAATTAACTTTTTATGTTTAGATTCTGTTGAATTAACTACTATTTTTTTGCTTAAACTATGCACAAATGGAAACCTTATGGGATCGGTGTGTAATTGTCTGTTTTATCTAATTCTTTAAACGACTACGGCGAAGCCAAAAGCATAACAATATTTACAATTTAAATTCAGTTACATACGTATTAACTTATATTTAACTTATATTTTTTTATTTTCTTTTTCTTTTTGTTTCTCTTCTTGTGTATTAATTAGTGTAATTGGTGCTAACCGTTCTAATTAAATCAAATAAATAAATAAATAACATACCCTAAGCTTAGATAATTACATAGCTTATTAACATCTTATGTAACGCATAAAATAGCAATAAAGCTGATTAATATGTTAATTTTTCCCTGCAATTCTTCTCAAGAGATATTAGTCTAAAGTGATTATTATAATTCGACAGTTGACTTCAAATTCTTCATTTAAAAACTTTAAATATAATTTTAAATTAATTGTAAAAGACCTTTTTTCAAAAAAAAACCGACCGAAGCGACCACAAAATCTATTTGAAATAAACACTGCATTAATAGAAAAAAATATCGACAAACCGTATTTTCGGCAACCCTATACTGTGGTCTCAGACTAACAATTTGGTTCGGTGAAGGACCCTTCGAGTTTTTAATTTCAGAAGAACGGCCTTCGAAATTCAAGTCTAGGATTTCATTTATTTTAAAAAACCCTTTGGTTTTTTTATCTTGAAAATGACACTAACATTGAATTACGTGACTTGTGATTTTCGTGAAATCTATATGATAAAAATATGTATGATAATTTCACCTTTACGGTACAGAAATAACATCTCAAAGCTTTCGTAAACAAAAACTTTTAAGTAGACCAAATGCGTTGACGAATTTTGATGATTCTTACGTCAATCGATTTGTCTTAATCTTGAGAGTGCTACTAAAGACATGACAATAATCATTTATCACAGCGACAACCAGACCATGTCAAAATGAAAAAAAAAGCATTGTCGAAGTAAGTCAAGTGGGGTATAATTAAATAGGTATTTAAAGATGATTTTTAGGTGTCTTTCGTTATTTTTCATTTTAAGTAACACTTTAGATTATATGTATAACGAACTCTTTAGTAACAAATAGCGTGAGAACACAGGTTATCCCATTTTAAGAGCCCTCAGCAACAATACCGTTCACCCGTATTGTCACCAATTTATATGACGGCAAAGGATTACTCCGCATCATCAGCATTATACTGTCGTCAGCATAAAAAATCTCTTTAGCCGCCGATTCAAGATTTATTACAGGGACGAAGGGTTAGGTAATGAAAAATTCAAGGCCCTTCACGAATACCGCTCTTAGCCACGAAATTCCGATGTAATAATGGCGGTAGCATAGATGCATGTAGACATAGTTGTGCATTTTGGGTAACTATTGATTAAGAAAAGGCTGTAAAGCTGAGACTGGATCTACATGAATGGAATTAAGCCGTTTCTGACGTTAGCAGAAACAAAGGCACAGTCAAACAGACGAGAATAGTTGTGGATATTTCTTTAGTAAGTTCCTCTGATAATAATACGAAATACCTCCCGTCTACACTTCGATCTGTTACAGTTTTACTACACTGGTATTACGAATAGAATATGAAATTTTATTTTCCGTGTATCGTTTCATCCGATAGAATTGACAATTCAACTGTATTCGCAACTAGACGGTCTCCAAGGAATTCGCTTGTTGAATGGTTGACTGGAATAACAGAGTGTTGTTTCAGCTATATGTTAATTGGAAACAGTGCGAAACATTGGTTTTCATAGTAATACTTTTCGAACTTATTTTGTTTTGAGGTATGCACAATTTTATATTTAAATTCAAAATCACTATCGTTTTTACTTTATAACATTATGTAGCTATGTGTCATTGGTGGGCTTAGATCACTAATAACAGAACTTGTGTGCGTAAAATGTTTTGAAAATTTATAAATTATTAGTACCTACATAATTGGTTTATCTTGAATGAAAAGATAGATCTAGAGAAACTCAAAATATAATTCTAAACTAATATAAATATTATGATACTAACAAAATAGGTTAAATTTAAATGAAATATATTGGCTCCAACCCATTGATACCCCTTGAGGAGGCCTTGATCATACTCCACCACGCTGCTCCAGTGCAGATTGATGACCAACCCAATAGGGATGTTGACTAATTTTAGGATTCAATTTTATTTTATAGATATGACCTTAATATTCACGAAAAAAATATTATAAAAATAATAATCTTCAATTTAAAAACAAAAATTGATAAATAAAAATCATTATCAAATTTGCCACCAAAAACGTCACGTGACGTCACTAAATGATATTCAATACAAAAAAAAAAAAATAATAGGGATCTGTCTGCTAAGTTTGTTGAATTTCCATATAAAATTGTTCCAATGACGTCATATTCTCAAAATGGCGTTTGAGGTCACGTGTCAGTGAGTACAATTTTTAACATTTTAAATTAATGATATTTAATTTATTGTGATTGATTTCAATAAAAGAATCATATTTTAGGCCTTTAAATGTTACCACTAATATTTTAGACATAAATTTATATTAATTCATAATTAGATAGAAGTTTTAATGTCGCCCGAGGGCCTCTGACATGGCTTTCACATGGCATGACTGTTATCTTACGATAACAGTCAGGACCGACAGCTTTATGTGCCCTCTGAAGCATGGAAACGAAAGAAATGTTTGCGCTTAGTCACCCATCCAACTTCCGACTACGCCCGCTGTTGCATAATTTTGTCGATCACTAGGATTAACATAAGCCACCGGACTACGAGCGCTTCAAACTTAACTACTTACAGTAACTTACATGCCTACTTGAAATAGATTTCAGAACTTACTATGTATAAATGTATTGATCAGGGATCTCCCATCATTATAGGGCTTACCTACTCTAATCACCATGGGTTTATCCCATGTGAAACCGGGATGGACCAGATACATAATTTTGAATTGTTTTACATTAAATTATTCCTTGTATTTATGAGACGAACCCAACACTAATCAAATCTACCGTGTCTAATCTTAATGACGTGTGCCTTTATTAATAGGGATGTTACTCTGCCGAATATTAGATATCCGAATCGATATCCGACAGTTAAGCATCTTTGAACAAAAAATGTGTTATTAATTTAATTAACACTTTTAAAATTATATATGCTTTTATATTAAAATTATATCCTTTCTTCTCTACTATGAATCATACAAATAATTTTACTATGATACAACGTAAAGTGTATTATGTATAAAAACTTTATCCTGTTCGAAGATGAGGTGAGGAGAGATACGGAGTTGTAAATTACTTGGAGGAGAGGGAGTCTTACAAAATACCACTGGCTGGCGAGGAAGATCCATTGATGCAGAATTTAAAAAGTTTATTTTATTTAACTGGTATAAATTTGAAGTATTTCCATTCAATTGTAAATTATGTTCGAAATTTAATTGAATTCGTCCAATATTTATGCTCGTAAACAATATTCAGTATCCGAAAACGCAACATCCCTATGAACCCTCTAATTATATGTTTCATCCTTTGTGAATAATTATAATGAGGGACAGACAAATGAGTTGCATAATAACAGTGTGTAAAATGCTGGATCATTATGGATGGATGGATGGATTCATTCTTGAGTCTAAGATAACTCTTGCTCATGGTAGATCCTGATGAAGACGAGGCTATGGCTCCTGTCCCTGATGTTAGCAATCGCTGGGTTATATATAGTCAGCAAAAGAGTTAGATATAATTGGTATACAGGGCATGATAAAATGTTCCTGACTGTTTTACATTTTATCATACGTAGGGGAGAGTGTGTATGAAAGAGCCAGGTTTTGAAAGATCCGATGTCATTTTAACTAACTTCCCGATATTTTACCATAGATTCATTTTACTTTTTATAAAGCAACACTGGACAGTTTTCACCCACAAAAATTTGACAGTTCTATGATAACAAATGGCGTCGTAGGATTGCAGCAAAGATATGGATGCCGAAAAGTAAGTTTATTTGCATTTACTTAAATATTTTTAAGAACAAGAGTGTTACATAAATTGATAAAATGGATATGCTGTGTTGTTATGCTTATACATGGTTTTCTTATTCACTAAAAATATTGGATTTACGTTTTGGTGATAAAATTTCAATATATATACATATATTGTAGCATTAAAGATCACGGAACGTTTTTTATCATGCCCAGCAAGCCTCTTCTGCTGATTGTACCACCCAGATTATTCCCATTACGGTACTAACGATCTTTCAACCTAGCTACTACTGGAATCGCAAACCATCCAGCTGATAAGTGGTAACTGTCATGAACGTCCATAACATAAATAGGCATTATTGACCCGTTATGACCATGTGTGAAGCAGAGGACCATTTGTTACTTACTTGACGCGGACGGCCCGTTTGGCGACCAGACTGTCATACCAAGGGTAGTGAATTAGATTTCCAACGACATTTAAATAATGAGTTTAAACTTTCTCGGTGTGGGTTCATGTTTTCTTGTCTTTGAATGTTGTCCATGGCACACGAGACACAGGGAATCCTAGTATAGGGCTCATAGAGTGTGTAGCTATATAACGTATATTATTATATTTACCTTCTTATTCATAGCGTTACTAATAAGGCAGTTAGTTTATAAAAGCATTTTATCCCAAGCATAATATAAACAAGCCATTGTAGATCATTCCATATTCACAGTCCATTTGCTCCCCCGCAAATACTTACTCTCACTTCACTAGACAAATGACTACGATCATATGAACAAAGAACGGGACGGGCCCACTCCATTGTGTGAAACATGCCTTAAAAACTTATTAATTGACGGGCCTTTCAGTAAAACCTCTACGCTTAATATTTTCATAGACTAACACGGTGCAGAAGGTTAAATCGTGTTGAAGGTACTCAAGGTACCTACCGTAAACTCAGTGACCATTTGCATGTTTCGCTAGTTTGGTAAAGATTTTTAAACATACAAAAAAATCTAGCTTTAAAATTAAGTTGTAATTTGAGTCTTTTTTTGAATTTTACTCTTTGGAAATCGATTTATATCATTTATATTAAAATCCATGGAGAACCAAATGAACCGTTACCTGGAAATCAATTGAGCGACCCATGCATTTCACAACTTATTCTAAAGAATTGCAGAACCAAAAAAGACTTAGAACCATGCATGATACAAAGGAGTTCAGCCTTAATGGACCAACCTTAAATATGCATTCTAGTAACTTCCAAGAATGGTTAGTATGATCATTGAGCAGACAATGCCCTCAAGAGGAAAGATTAGTGCACACGTTACATACAAATTTCATTGCAGTGTCCCTACTGCATGTAGGATAATCTGTTTTAAAAGTACTTTGATGGAATAAAATCCTACAGCGTGTCAAATTGCCTCACATTAGAAGCGTGTTAACATTGCAAACAAACACTTTTGTTCGTCCTTTTTAGATACTCTTTAACTAGCAACTGTACTTATGTAAAATGTTTAAAAAAGTTTTTTACCTGAGGATTTAATCAACAAGGTTGTTTCCGAAGAAACATTAGATGTCATCGTTTTAAATGATATTGAGCTTCGGGAATATTCAAAAAGAAGGCCATGTTCACCGTAAAAATAATCATGAAACCCCAACAGTGATTTCTCCAACTATAGATCATAATTATTTTGTAGTCAGTCAGTTGTATTTGTCGATTGAAGTACTCTTCAATCGACAAATGCCTAATTATGTGTACCACACCTAACTGTTTCGTGGATAGCTGCATAGACAGACACATATTGAGATACGAGATACAGAGACACAGCCTCGGTCGGGAATTAAACCTTTGACTCCTTACTCTACAGGCAGAGCTCTTACCAACTAGGCTACGAGTCGTCAAATAAATCAATACTCCAAAAATTTTTCATTCCTTCACCTTTACCTCTACCTTCCTTTTCCTTGTCCTCATCCTAGACCCAACCCTTCCCAGGTAATATTCTTAAAAGAGTATACATACTGCTAGTATCCTTTGAAGAAACATTCATGATGATCTGTATTGCCTACTCCAATTCTTTTTTCCAAGCTTTGAAATAATGACATTGCCAGTGGTGGATGGATGGAGCTAGGGACGTACCACAGAGAATGAAGAACGCGTTTATCTTTAAACATTGTGACAACAAGTAGCACAGAGCACGCACTAACAATGACATCAGCTGCGCTATTTTATTAGTATTTTTAATGATTCAAGCAAACTCTATGATAATATTGTTACTTTCCTTTTCCAACATAATTTTCCCTGCGAAACACTCAAGACTGACATTTAATAAAATATGATTAGTGCTTCAATTAATCTGAAGCTCGCGAAAGTGTTGTAATTTTTAGTGTTAGCGTCTCACTATCGGTGGCAAGCTATTGAAAGTTTTTCTCAGTATACTAACCTGCAATTGAAAAAAACAATAAATGTAGGTATATGTTTGAGAAAGTAAAGTTGGGTTTTAAATGTAACGTTTAACAACCTTATATTTAACTTGTCTTGTTATTAACTTACAAAGTAAGAAGCTAAAAACGAGCTAACTTGTCAAAAGTCACCATCAAAAACAAGAATTTTTATATGTGCATTAAATTTTGATACATCATTCTAAGTTCTTTCATAACCTGATCTCCGCGCTCAATACAAGAAATCTTCTAAATGGCCAACATCAAAGACTTATAATATTAAAATTTTGTTCTATAGCTTATTTTTTTCTATAGTACCTAATCTTACAAAAGCGCAATGAATGAAACCATTAAATCAACTTGCTTCTTAACTGGCTCCCCAGCTACAATCGAATCTTGTTGAATGCATTGAATACATAGTTAAATACATAAAATCTATCGCCATGGAGAATGTCTGAGAATAGATAATGTCTTTACATATAAAGTTAAGTAGGAAATACTTAACCTACCTTCTTCTAAAACTAAAGAAATTGAGGTACAATTGAGGTACCATTGTTCAGCAGAACATACGGAAAGCAGCTAATTTTGGTTCGGACAGGTTGGACTCAATGATGGAAAAGAAGAAAAATTCATCCAAAAAGTTGTTATCTTATCAAAAAAATCGCAAGAGATACGACATCACCCCAAAAGTTGTTTGAAATTTTGCATTTTATTAATATTTCCGTTTTGCGATATAACAAATTGGAATCATATTTCAAGTCTAAATTTAAATCTTAATGAAACTGCGAGGATCCTAGGGAGTCATTTTGTACCTAGTTACTAGCTTCATTTCTATTCCACTTATTCTCAAAGTAATAATTGTCAGATTCTCTTGATAATATTAAATACATATTTAGCTCTGAGAGCACTTACATTTTGTTTTTAATGATTTTTAAAATCTTGTTTGTTACTACTAAAACACTATAGATTTTTAATTTGGTATCATCAGCTACTTTCATTTTGACGCAATAATAATGATGAAGGATATTGTTTATGATATTCATTTTATTATAAGATATATTACTTAATATTACATTAACGTCGGCAAAATTAAGTAAATTTTTTAATTCTTGAAAATTTTTAATAGATTTTCCTTTTCTTTTAAAAAATTAAGTACTGAACCAGAATGAAACAATTTTCTAATTTTAAAAATTAAAACATAAAACATTTAATCAAGATTGTTTCTTTAAAAATCTGAAACAACTAATTCAACAACTAGCAAAAATGCTAAATATTTCATGATGAAGTTAACAAAACATAAAAGTTTAAGTAAAACGTTCTTTAGAGTTTCTTAAAATAATTACTCTCAATGAGCTCTCTACTTCATTTAGTTAATATCGAATGGGTCTAAACAAGTGCGTTGTTTTAGGGTGCTTTTCCACCAGAGACGTGCTATGCAGCTATGCAGCTGGGTGAATTTCAACAAACTCGAATTTTGCCTAATTACAGTGGCGAATTTAAATTTGCTGTTTCTGATAAATTTTTTTGGCCTAAATAATAGATAAAGAGTAGTACTAATTAATCATATACTAGAGATCGCAAAAAAATGATTAGTTCATGAGATATTTCTATTTGAAATTATCAAATGCCACCGAAATTGCCGACAGAAACAGGGCACACTGAAAACCAGCGGCTGGGGCACTCTGCCACAGCTAATGCTGAGTGTGTTCCTTTTTCGCCGTGTTTCGCAACAAACTTTAGCTCCTCATATTTTGTTTTTTAATAGCATGCATTTTTTTTTTGTTATTTTACTTTAATTTGTTGTGTAAACTGGCGAATAAAGTTATTCTATTCTATTCTATTCTATTCTAAATTATTATAGGACCACCGGAATTAAAATCCAAGCCACCGAAATTGATTAAATTTAAACTTGATGTTTCTAATACACTTTATTTGGCATAAATAATATGTAAATAGTAGTGATAATTAGTCATATTATATGTAGTAGAGATTGAAAAAAAAATTATTTGTTCCGGAGATATTATCAAATTACACTATCAAATGCCACCGAAATTAGGACCACTGGAATTAGAATTTGATCCACCGAAATTGATTTATGCCCATGAGAAATCATCGCAGAATTAGGCAGGATCATTTAATACTTTAAAGATATTATGTACATTTTGAAGAATGATGAACGGACTCCTTTTAGTGTTATTAGACAGGCCCATTGCACTTCTAAGCCACGTTTATAAGCTGTTTTCGAGGGTCCTCACAAATCGCATTGCACGCAGGTTTGACGACTTCCAGCCTCCCAAACAAGCAGGATTCCGAAAAGGCTACAGCACCATAGACCATATATACACATTGCGGCAGATTATACAAAAGACCGAGGACTATAACTTGCCGTTATGTATAGCCTATGTGGACTATGAGAAGGCCTTTGATTCTAACGAGATCTGGGTGGTACTAGATTCTCTCCAGCGGTGGCGGATCGACTACCGGTATATTGAGGTGTTGAAGTATTTGTACTCATCCGCCATCATGTCCGTCAGAGTACACGACATAGCAACGAACCCCATCCAACTGCAGAGAAGTGTCAGACAAGGATGTCATATCCCCAAAACTGTTCACCGCTGTGTTGGTAGACGTGTTCAAGCTGATGGAGTGGAAACAACATGGCATTAACATCAATGGCGAATACATCACACACCTACGATATGCCGATGATATAGTCATCCTGGCGGGTTCCCTGGAAGAACTTGGAACAATGCTCGGGGGACTTGAACAGCGCCTCACAACGGGTGGGTCTTAAATCATGTCGAATGTCCATGTCACACCCGTATCGGTTGTTGTTGACGGCGTTGCTCTCGAAGTTCTAGACGAATACAATTACCTGGGACAAGTGATCCAGATGGGAAAGTCCAACTTTGAGAAAGAAGTCACTTGTAGAATCCAACTCGGATGAGCTGTGTTCGGGAAACTCCGTCATATATTGTCGTCCAAAACACTATCTCAGTGCCTGAAGTTTAAGGTGTTCGAGCAGTTTGTGTTGCCGGTGATCACATACGAATCCGAGACGTGGTGCTTTAGTATTGGCCTAATCCACAACCTTAGAGAAGCGCAGCGGGCTATGGCTGGCTGGAAGGCTATGCTTGGTATTTCTCTACATGATCGCATCAGAAATGAGGAAATCCGTAGACGAACAAGGGTAACCGACATAGCTCGAAGAATTAGCCGGCTGAAGTGGCAATGGGCGGGCCACATAGTGCGAAGGACCGATAACCGTTGGGTAAGAAAGGTCCTCGAATGGCGCCCACGTCTCGGAAAAAGGAGCATAGGATGATAGGACGCCCCCCGACCAGGTGGACTGACGACCTGAAGAAAACAGCGGGCATCCGCTGGATTCAGAAGGCTCAGGACCGGTCAGAGTGGTGCAAGTTAGGGGAAGCCTATGTCCAACAGTAGACCTCCAAGACGCTTGTATTTCTATGGCCTATACTTCCCTATACGCTTTGATTTGCCACCGGAGCCACCGAGATTGCGCCACCGGACTTAGAATCAGAGACAAAACTTGAATTTTAAAGAAAACTTTTAGTCACAGGTTAACTTTTATTTCACAATTGTAGCTGAAAACCGTTAATGGAACCCTCCATAAAATTTCTAGATAATCTGCTTTGTACTTTTACTAATATACATGACATCGGAATTGGATGATTTTGTATTCCTGCGCCACCGCAGTTAGTACTTACGTGTTTGGCAGGAAAATTACGCAGCCAGTCGGTCATCCTAACACGCAGTTTGCAAGAGCACAACTGAACGGTGCGGGGAGAGCCAGTAAGGTGTCTCCCAAATCGTGAAGTAACAAGTAATGAAGTATACAAAATGCGCCACCGGTATTGCTTTTTTTTGTAGCATTTTTAAAAGATGTTTTAAGAGCTGTTGTTTAATCTTAAATTACTCCAAAAATATATATTAGTTGTGTTATTTAATGTATTTCTAAAAAACATTGCCTTTCAATGAAATTTATTTACCAAAAAAAATTAAATTAATAAAATATGTAAATAAACGCAGTTTGGACAGTACACCGGAATTAGATTTTAGGTCTTAGATATTTTTTTATTAAGAATCTATGTATTAAATACCTCTGAATACTTCACTATCATGTAGATCACTACTTAAGCTACCTATATAAAATTATGCATAATTGTAGTTTACCTCCACACATTAATTTTCAACCTCGCCGTCTCAAAAATGCACTTGGGAAATTCACCCAGCTATGCTGCGAAGATGTGAAATCTACGCTACGAAATATGTGATCGTTTCCACCAATATTAAGCTATGTAGCTGTGCGAGGAAAGATGTGATACTCGAGCTATGCTATGGTATAGATAGTAGGGAAACGGCGAGGGCGGCGCGGTGAAGGGAGATGCACTCGCGACGGCCCATAGCAGGCATCCATAACACGCATCCATAGCACACATCCATAGTACGCATCCTTCCATATAAAAAACATATCTTAGTTGAATCCGTTTCCACCAGAGCTAAGCTATGTAACGCCCTGTATTAAACCCTGTAACAAACTTAGGTCTTTAAGTAAGTTTTTAACCAAGATTACCTATACCTAAGATTTATTACGAAAATTGGCTAACCATCAATCTTGCCAGGGTTTGGATCGATGGATGGATATGTTACAAGATAAATGTAACCTTGACTTTGACACGGGTTAGTGATGTACCAAGGCTACGCGTGTATTTGTCCCGAAAAACAGATGTGAGATATTTACAAACACGCAGACTAGGTTGATCATCAAATTTTTCTGCTTTGGCTTCAACCCATTAATGGCCCACTACTGGGCACGGGTCTCTCCTCTTAAGGAGGCCTAGAGCATACTCCACCACGCTGCTCCAGTGCGGATTGGTGGAGGAATTTTTCTGCTTGCTTTAGCTTATTAACTTTTTCTTCATAAAAGAAAATATATTTTGCGAAAGGTCTAAAAAGCCCGCATACACACAACCAGGTTTCTAGTTTGCGTGATACTAGTCTTATAACCTTACATTTAATACGTTCAGTCGAACATCCTTGTCGCTCATGATGTCCATTAAAATTTGTGTGAAGATAAAATTAATTTGAAAAAAAAAACATCGTTCCAAAAAATGCGACTGTATTTAGTGAACACGTTCAGTCGAACCTCCTCGTCACACATGATGTCCTGGTACTCCTAGTACAAATTCATTAAAAAATGAAAATATACAGAGAGGTGTCGGTAACAGTGTCGCGAGTTGAATGGTTTTTTCCCATCTCAAAAATGCCCAAAGAAATTTGTCTTGTCTAAAGAAGTTTTTACTGCAAAAATAAGTACAAAGTCATAAACAACTACAAAGAAATTGGGTTGGCTACTAACCACAAATCCAGACTAGAGCAACGTGGCAGAGTATGCTCTACGCCTCCAAAAGAGGGAATCCCAGTGTTCAAGGCATTAATGGGTTGAAGCATTGGTTGAAGCCAAGTAACAAAATACAATAATCTGAATGTTACCTACATTGTCGTAATATTTCAGCTTTCAACTACATCCTATTTACTATTACATCCAAGATTTATCGCCTATCGGTAACCAATTTGTCTTGGTACGGTCTAAATTGAAGGTCCGACGGGCGAATGTACCCAAAAACCGTGCACTGAAGTTAATCATACAGACAGATCACGTACAAAGTTGTGTATTTGGTTGAACTTTAAACAAGTACAAAAAAATGTTACTGAAGGGTATGTAAATCAAAATGGAGATGATAAATATCATCCGGGGGTTTATTTCGTAACTAGTAAAGGTTATTTCGAATTTGAAAAAAAAGTAAAAATTGTGTTTTCAAATTGACATTTTTTTTTTTTGTATATATACAGACAAACAAGGAAGCCGACAAAATAACAAACAAGCTTAGAATAACTAACAATTTACCCAATTTATTGTTATATCAATATAGCATTAAAATATAGCATTATTTAGCATTAAAATATAGCATTAAATAGAGCATTAAAACCTTAAGTAAATCGTGGTTACTGTAGAGTGAACAAAAATTTATCACCGTTTAGAGCTCTGCTTGTGGCTTTGCCCACGTTTTATTTATTTAATATCCGGATGACCGAGCTTAGCTCGGTTTAGTATTGCTAAACAACGCCATCTGCTTTAGCTTTAGAGTAGCTACTCGCCAATAGATGTCAGGAAGAGTCTATTGTAGCCGTTTTTCATTGCCTGAAAACATGGATAAAACGACATTTTTTAAAAATGAATCCTAGCTAGATCGATTCATTGCCCCCGAAACCCTCTGCATACTAAATTTCATGAAAATCGTTGGAGCCGTTTCCGAGATTCAGAAAAAATATATATATACACTATATATACTATATATACAACTATATATATTATATATATACTAAGAGTACAATGGGCGGACTTAATGCCTAATGGCATTCATGATGGTTCTCCAAGATAATAAGTATCATGGTCTATTTGTGTAAAGTTTCATGTAAATCCGTTCAGTATTTTTTGCGTGACAGAGTAACCAGCATCCGTACAAATTTTCACTATTATAGTATTGCACTCTTAGTGGAAAAAAGGCATAACATGAAAATTGCAATTTTACAGGAGAGGAAGAAAACTTAAAATATCAGTAAGTAGTCAAAGGAATTTGCATTACGATTTCTTGCTTATAACCGTAAAGATTAATGATAAAATTTTGAAAAAATTGAGCATATGCAGCTTTTGTCCCACTTTCCAATTATATTATTAACTAAAATTCAAAGTAAGACGACTTATGCTTTTTTTCCACTGTGGGTGCGATATTAGTAGGATGTAATTGACATAATAAATACAGATATTTCGACCTTGACGCAAGGGATAAAGAAAAACGTACGCAGGAAACTGGTACGCCATTTGTTACGTCTCGGGAGACTTTTATGCGTATTGCCCTAAGACAGTGTACATAAATCTGCCTCCGCTGAGATTCGATCTGAGATAATATGACATGATGTGACCTGAAACACCTGTTTGGTATCAGATGATGTATGGTTTATTCCACAGGTGTTCAAACTTTGTTTACCGTCAAGCCCACCACTCTCAAAGAAAACAAAAATGATTTATCGAACATCGAATGATGACCTGTGTGGCTTAATAGTTACCAAGTCAGACCACCATACCTTGAGTCCTGGGTTCGATTCCCAAAAGCAATTTGAATGATGAGTTTAAATTCTTGTTCTCGGCCTTTGTGATCTTGTCATTGTGTTTTGTCCATGGCACCCACGACACAGGGATCCTAGACCTATTATAAACCAAGTTAATGCTTATGATTTTTAATCGCGTAACTACTATATTATCATCGTGGTCACTGACAATTTTAAATGCAACGGTTTCGAAGTTGATGCTTTTTTTAAAAAAAACCTATACTTTCACTGTCTTGATTACGCCTGCGTACATACTACTTACGCACTACGGATTTACGGACTTTTATTTTGTAGGTTTTGAGAGACGTTTGGCAACACTTGTAAACTATCCTAAAGCCCTGGAGCGATATAATATCTTTAAGAAACGAATAAAAAGAGTCGCTTAAGTATTGGCGACTATCACAATATGTACACATATCCATAGACGACTTATCACTTACCCATGGCCCGTTAACTTTCAGCCCTTTAGGCTGTAAAATAACCTCTTAGTAGTAGTAAATAGTATTAGTAAATAACCTTGTAGTAGACCTATGTAAATAGAATGTAAAAAGAAATAGTTTTTTAAAAAGAGCTTTAAATGCGATGCAAATCTCTGCTTATAACTTGAAGTCTGATCTACCTGCAAAAAGTATACGTTCGAGTGAAAGAACAAATCTGTGAGCGAAACAATGATATTATAAGTAAAAAAGAGGTAGATATGTCACTAGCGCGCCGAAAATGAAGATCGTAAGAGCAGTTAATTGACCACGTCTGCTCGTAGTCGCTCTGCCAATACAAGACGATACGCACGCTTTTTTGTTGTCAGAAGTGCTTGAGATTTGACATACCTACAACGTTAAAATGTCTTCGTGTATTATTGTAGTGTGATTGGTGTAGTGAAACAAAAGATAAACGTGTGTGTGTTGTAGCTTTTTTCGGAACAGATTTTTTGGTTGATTTATAAGTGCATGACGTATCTATATTTTTTAAATATCTTTGAAGCGAAACGGAATAATTAACTACTCGAAGTTTTGCTTCGAAGTTCGACGTTTGGATATAAACTCGTATAATTTTATATCCAGCAATAGGTATTTCACTCTCATTCGTGATTATGTGACCTGGATATTTGAAGCTATTGGTTTTGCAATTAAAGTTTCACAGTTGACCAATCGGCTTAATGAATTAAGTTGTTCAGTAAAATAAAAAATAAATTGCCGATATTTTTTATATTTTTTTTAATAAAAATACTATAAAATAAAGCTTGTGTTTATGTTTGAATATGATTTAAACACTACTCGGACTTTCAAACTGTAATACGCATAAACTAGTAAATTAAGTAGTTAGTGATAAAGATAATACAAAGTAAAACTTTATACCTATTAGTTTGACAAATTACTAGAAAAAAAGAAGTACTAGTAACTATGAAGAGGTCTTCCAAATCAAGAGACGTCGTGTACAATTTATCAAAAAACTGCGTTTGCAAACAAGTTTACAGAGGACTTGACTTGGCAGTCTTCCCTTTCCAGTAAACTTGACGGTGTATGGCCACGGTATAGCTATATGGCCAATATAGCTATCTCATGCAAACTGGATGCCGCATCAAGTCAAACTGCAAACTTGACAAGTATACTTGATCATAAAAACTAAAGTCCTCATATTTGAAAACGCAGTGAATATACATGATTTAATATAAAACAACCAATCCTCTCAATCGGTCAAGACCTTAAAGTAATAAATAATCAGTAGCAAGAATTAATAGCGCCAGTTTAAGGAGCTATTTATTCGGTAATACGAAACATGGCTCTAAATTATGGCATTAATTTTAACGCCATGGAATTGAACAATTTAGAAAATGTTTTTGCTTAGTCTGATTCTATCTAATTTGCTTAATATTTCTTTGTAACTTTATAACAATAAGGTCAAAGATGTTATAAATACAGATACGTTATGCCCTTACAAATCGACCGAAAAATCTGTTCCGACCGAGCTATAACACACACACGTTTATCTTTTGTTTGCCTACACCAATCACTAGTACATTGGCAAATTATGTAAAAAGGATGGCATTACTAAAACCATAATAGTGAAAAAGACAGCTAGTGTTTGTCGCTCGCGTCAATCTATATAGGCTACGGTCTTTATTGCTCTCGCGTCAAAACTAGATCGCTATCTCTTTCTTCATCTGAATATGGCGTCTTTGCATGAGTTATTAGATTGTTTAGAAAAATAATTGAAATAGACTAAATAATCTAAGTATCTTAGCGTACTCAAATGTGGTATGAGATTCCTTGTGTTTTGTTGACCTTGGAGTCATAATTGGTGTACTTTCGAAACACACACGATGGCATTTTGATTTATTTTCGTAAGGACGTATGAACCTACGATGCGCCACGCTCGTGATTGCGCTCGACGCAGACTAATCACAAGAGTTCCCAATTGGGAACTTTTTGAGTCACACAACGCGCGCGGTTATAACGTATCTGCCTCTTCTTAATATATAATATCTTTGAATAAGGTACTTGTAAGTTTAATTCCATGCAACTTAAAGGAAATTTATTTGATGACGGTTATGTAATGTATTGTAACGCAAAATATAATGCATGTAATACACATATAGACAGATTTAATCTATACTAATATATAAAGAGGAAATATTTGATTGTTTGCATTGAGTAGGCTCCGAAACTACCAAACCGATTTGAAACATTCTTTCAGTGTTGGGAAGCTACATTATCCCGGGGTGACATAGGCTATATTATATTTTTTTTACTATTTTTCCCAAAGCAAAGCAAGGGCGATTTCCTAGTATAAAATAAATAAACGCTTACACACTCATACCCCCGCAGTAGGTCATTTACCTGTGTCGCGGATGACACAACACAATGACAGCTAGGAACCGAGTACAAGTATCTAACTGTCACATAAATATCTGCCCCGGACGGGAATCGAACCCGGGACGCCTCGTTTCGCAGTCAGAGTCGCGGTCGCTAGAAACAGGGCTATAGAGCCGTCAATTAGTTTCAGTGCATTGAAGGTAATATTTTTGTAGCACTACTAGATAAAATAAGCATATTTCAAGATAATAGTCATTATAAAAATCATATTTTTACCAAATTGCACCAATACGTATTGAAGCAGCATGGTTGAGTATGAACTAGGCCTCTTTAGTTAGGAGGAGAAACCTGTGCCTTGCAGTGGGTCATTAATGGGTTGAACCCATTTCAAATCTCAGTTCCAGTTTTAAATAGCAATACACAAATACCTTATTTTTATTCGCGTCATCGTTCGCTACTCCAATCACTAACTATTCAAAACAAAATTAATGCGGGTTTTGTAACTAAACTTTAGATAAAAATACAAATACTGCGAAAAATTCGCGAATAAATAAAATTGTTTGTTGGTTCACAGAACTTCTTAAACAGATCACTCTCAAATTTATTCCGAACTTATGATTTGGCACTGATACTCAAATTATCCAAGAAACTTGAGTTTGGCTTTAAGTATAATATAATGACGGGTTCTATTGTAAAGTAGTAACGAGTTGAAAAGTATTGTTTACCTATAGCTAAAAACCATTACATAATTAAATCACTGTTAAAATGACAGTTTGGCGTAATAGCCGGTGTAAACGAGGAATAATCTTCGGCGTACTTTTGTCCCCGTCATAATACAACGATCATAAAACTGTATTGACTAATTTAAATGCACACGAGTTCCTGATAGTACCGCGTACGAATAAAATCTCCCTTAGCTGTTGGTCGGTTGGTAACGCGCTTACGTTAGGTTGACGGCGAGGCGATCCGGTGCTGATCCCTTTCCGAGTTGATATGTGCCCTACGACCATTAGTTCACGAAGACATTCACGCACACATACCGAATGAAAACTCGCATTGAAAATGTTCTCGGAGAATTTTTATGTATTGTTCAGGCTAATATGGCTTAAATAGTAAACGGGTATTAAAGTTTTAAGTAATTGTACTTTTGTTATGGTAGATTATGTATTAAAATTTATATTATGATTAATTTGAAATCCGACAAAGCTAACAGATCTGTCGTATTATGAATTCACGGCACGTGTCAAAGACATTCTTCTGACGAAGGGTTACTATTAAGATTTAAGGACACAAATACGTACGTGAATTTGAGTTTAATATTTAATCACATTGTTGAATGAGAAGGATATTTAATACTAAATCATAAGTAATCCTTGAGCGTTTCCTTCCAGAAGTGGCATTATAACAATCGTAATTTAAGGTTCAAAAAGTGGTTATAAAGACCTATGTATATCGAATAGACTCTGTGTAATTCATTCTTTTTTTGATATAGAGACAAAATATAATTTTTAAGACCTTGAATAGACTCTATGAAATTCGTTCTTTTTTTGGTACGGAGGAAAATATAATTTTTTATCTGATTAAAAGTTAAATAATACACCTGACTACATTCCTTACTGATGTTAAGTAGCAATGAAGCTTGTGGGATAAACATACTGACATGGAAAAAAATATTCTTTCTTTACTTAAAGTCACCAATATTACCTATAATAATCGAACAGGAACGGTATATTTTCTTTGTCTTCAAATAACAATGTTTTACCCGAATTCCTATATCCACACGTCTTCCCTTTTTCATTGAATTCAAATAGGCAAATAACGTAATTTACCATTTGTGTTTTTATAACGGTATACCTTTCGTTTTTTTATACTTCTTTATTTACACTGTATCTGAATATTATTATAGTGAATGTAAAATTACCTGGTTATTGTCTTCCTACATGGAAGATTTTGACTTCTGTCGCAAAATCATAATACTATTTAAGTATAAAAGGATACAACAAGATTGTTTTTTTTACTTAACTCATCTGGAATGGACTGAACTGATTTTAGTATGATACAGGTACTCACGATATTTATTTTGTACGCCGATAAAAACCAATTTATTTAATAGTAGTTCTGTTAAATTCAATTCACTTCAATTTATTTATTTGCATTAAGTACTTTGAGGCACTTAGCCCATAATAGGCTAAGTTGTTCTATTGCAGGTATATGATTTAAAACTTATATCAACGCGGACACTAAATATTTTAAATGCAACAGGTACTTATGGTATCGTATTTAATAATCACGGACGTGAAAATAACCCGGACGTCACCTTGTCTTATCAAGAGTGACGCCGCCCGCTTACATGTGTGCGTAATTTTTAGTGCGGTCTGACGCGGTAATTTGTTGTTAACATTCCGTCTGTTACTTTTTTAGTCTGTAATGCGCCATATTGCGTTAATGTCAAATCAACAGTTGAGTGGTTAATAATATAAAAAATAGTTGCACAGTAAAATCGTACTCAGAGAGTTCATTAAATAAGTAACGTAATACAGAGCAGTGTTTAAAGTCACGTTTTGGATCGTTAAACAGGACATACTTCCCCAGCTGGTGCCTTCTAAATTGTACTGCACATAGACGTTCAAAGTTACGAGACAAAGTAACAACACATGTGGTGCTAGAACTGTCTTGTCTGGTTTCAACCCTAAAATATTCATACCACAGAAGTGGCGAATTTGTTAATGTCTACGTCGCACTTTATGAATCTGCCAATCAATAACGTACTTATTGTTTTATGTTACATTAAACGTGAATATTTCGTTGCTTTAAAGGAAACATTGACTAAGCGACATTGGAAGTAACTTTACAGGAGAGCAGTTTAAAGATGGATTTTTTAGAAATATAATCATATATTTTTTGTAATGCTTCTACCGACGTTATTTTTACTGTTTTGGAATCCTTATTTTATCATTTATATTGTGACATATACAACTTTTCTAAAAATGTAACTTTAAACTGCTCTCCTGTAAAGTTAGCTTAATGTTGCTTAGTCCTTTCAAGTGTCGGTTTGTATCTTGATTGTAATGTAAGACTATAAGTTATTAAGTACTGTGAAGTACAATTCCCAATATTGAACTAATTGCAAAATTGTCGGACATTGTATACCATTGATTTTTGAAAACTATTTCACTAACCATAATTCATCTACGGATTAATCAGTTCAGAGAATTTAATTAACTTCAAAGTATTTTATTTTACCACACAATAAAATTTAATTAATTTTTAAATATTCTTAGATACGTCATCTATTTATTGAAATAATAGTTATCTAACTCTCCATGAAAAATGAGTTAGTTTGTAGCAGGAAAAGATAAAACATTATTTGTTTGGGTCAACTATATGGAAATTGACTTTCCACGATGTGATATTTCGATTCGTTATCTTTTTGTGGCTCACATGTTATTATGTGAAAAGGACCCCGCAAAATCTGTATGGGAATTGGCTCTCGGCTAAATTAGCTGAAATTTTGCACTGAGGTAGCTATCATCTAGCTGATCAAAAGTCTCAATGGGCGCAACCCCCTAAAATCAAACCCAGACCCACCACTCCCTCTCAAATCTCAAAATACTCCCCAAAGCACATTGGATGAAAATCAATGCAAAAGGGATATATTCATATGAAACTTCGCACAGAGGTAGCTTTCATCATGCTGATCAAAAGTCTCAATGGGTGCAACCCTCCAAAATCAAACCCAGACCCACCACTCCCCCCAAACACCACCTGGCGTAAACAGGTCGGGTATCACCCAACATCTTGCCTTCATATGCATGTATTAGCCGTATATTTTATTATATTTTAGCCGTATTGGGGCGGCTTAGAATACTAACCCCAATCCCACGCCGGAAGGGTGTCGTAAGAGGCGACTAAATCCGGCCCGCTGGTGGTAGGGCCCTCGGAGGGATTTTATTGGTAGTATTGATTTTAATTGTTAATTAATTGTTAATTAATACCATTATTACTATTATTATTTCTCCAGGGGTTCGCCTGGATGGACCACCCTCGAGCAATGAGTCGGCCGCCAAACGACTCGTCGTGTTCCGGCTGGGGGCTTGAGAGCCAGTTCTTTCTTTCTTTTTCTTCTTTCTTTCTTGGCCGGCAACGCATCAGTGACGCCTTTGGTGCTGCTGATGTTCATGGGCGGCGATAGCCACTTACCATCAGATGGATCGTCAGCTCGTTTGCCGGCTATTTCCATAAAAAAAAATATGTCCCTTATGCATTCCATCGTAATGTGCTTTGGGGAGTATTTTGAGATTTGGGGGGGGGAGTGGTGGGTCTGGGTTTGATTTTGGGGGGTTGCGCCCATTGAGACTTGATCAGCATGATGAAAGCTACCTCTGTGCGAAGTTTCATATGAATATACCCCTTATGCATTGATTTTCATCCAGTGTGTTTTGGGGAGCATTTTGAGATTTGGGGGGGAGTGGTGGGTCTAGGTTTGATTTTGGGGGGTTGCGCCCATTGAGACTTTTGATCAACATGATGAAAACTACCTCTGTGCGAAGTTTCATATGAATATATCTCTTATGCATTGATTTTCATCCAATGTGCTTTGGGGAGTAATTTGAGCTTTGGAGGGGAGTGGTGGGTCTGGGTTTGAATTTGGGGGGTTGCGCCCATTGAGACATTTGATCAGCATGATGAAAGCTACCTCTGTGCAAAATTTCAGCTAGTTTAGCCGAGAGCCAATTCCCATAGAGATTTTGCGGGGTCCTTTGTACTTTTGGCTAAGGGTTTCTTGGGAATATCAAAAACTATATCTGATTAAAGCTGGCCCATCTCATTCAAATAATGTTCATAAAGATTCTCGCTTATCGCAAGGTATAATTTCCATCCGGAACTGACATTTATTTTAGGTGTAATGTACATTTATATTATATATTATTATAATACTTATATTAACTATTATAATACAAGCAAGCTGCTTATCAGGATTAGGTTTAAGCGCCTGAGCTCGGAGGCACATCTGTAAGTCAGCTGAAAAAGTTTAATGCTGCCTCGTGGTCCTCAAAAAAGCAAATCACTAAGGAGAAATTCAAGCACATACACAGAACCGGCAAGAGACTGCTGAGCTATCCGTGTGGTAGCCGAGCGTTCTGGTCTCTGGCCAAAGCCAATCAATGCAATATCTGTTCATCGTCCCTTCCCCCTTTGCGCAGAGCAGATACCCTGGCCCACACCGCAAAAGAAAAAGCCCGCACTGCAAATACTGGGCACTCTATTTGCGTCGAAATTGACTGTTGATGATAGCGGTATCACATTGCCCATCATCCCGCAGTGTGGTAAGCTATCATTGTAATTCAGTGTATGAATTCAATAAAGTTTAAATAAAATGAAATGAAATAATTAAATAATTATTATGAAGACTCATACCAAAAGTTAATAGCCTGCTTTACATTATTTTCTTTCATTACTGGGGCTATGCTTCTTAAATACCTACATATATGCGAAAGTACGAGAACTTTGAATAAAACTTTAAACTAAAAACTTTAAGCAATGGAAAATTATAAAGATTCATAAGAAAAGCAGACATTGTGAATCATTAAAGATTGCAGAATTTGAAACGAGTTGCTAGAAATTAAAACAATATCAGATTCTATCAACAATCAATCACAGAGTCACTGAAATAAATATCCTCAATGCCTTCAAATTCAGGCTAAGAGGTCAGGTAAAAAAATTCTTGTACTTAATTCATTCATTTGTTCAAAACGTCATTCCTTGTGATGAAAATATGAAAGTCAAATAGATATTAATAGTATTTATATATTGAAATCAGGAGTGAATAGACTTTTACTAAGTTAGAGCGTTTTACCATCTATGACTTACTACGTTTTACCATCCATAACTTACTACTTACTATCAGGCGATATTGTAGTAAGCATAACCTTATATGCACCAGTGAAAAAATAAAAAGGAATCGTCGATAATTTTTTCAAGCGAAAGATCTCCTACTGGGTAGATACACACACACACATACGTGCGCACATGATACACACTCAACAAAATCAATCTCCAATCAGCCGGAACGACGTGTTCTTCTGAAGGGTCATTCCTCACTTTGGGACGCAGCCTGTCCGGATACAAAGAAATTTGTACCTGTCACAACTCATAAGGAAGAAATGCCTCCTCACCAACTCAAGGTTTCAAGCAAGATCAACTTACGCTCTCGGATCTTTTGTACTTTGATGCTATGAAACAGGGAATAGGATTACTTTGTTCTGATGGATTGAATATTGATGTATCAATTTTTTTAATACAACCAGTTTATCCCATTTAATTATTTAATAACATATAACCAATTAGTGCACCGCTAAACACTTTTAGAAAATAATTTGAAAAAAATATAAAAAAATCAATTACAATTATAAACTCATAGCCTCACCCTAGGTTTCTCTGAGTCGTAGGTATCGTGTACACCACGCAAATAAAAGATCACATACAAAGTTCTGCCTCGTCGGGAATAGAATCTAGGACGCTTCGACGCCGATCGGGCAATGTTTAATTATTACACCACACCGGTCATTACTTCGGAATTATTGCGATCACTACAGAATAAATTCTAGACATTACAGAATAATCACGTAGATCTTAATAATACGTGTAAAATTTTAATTTTATTCGACTATAATATTCCATTACATTCATTACGTTTTCCAGATCATTTTCTCATTTTCCAACCGTTTTTAATTCAGATCCCGTTAAAACCATTATAACTTCTCACATTTGTTTTGCTTACCATGTTGTTGGCTCATTGAAGTTTTCTACTTACGAGTATGCTTCATTAAGAATTGAACTTCATTAGGAAGCGCAGTTTCTTAACTCGAGTTATTCAAGAGGCTACTACGAACACCGAAGATGAATAATACATGAAAATGGGGCTAGTAAATGAGATTCTTATGTTAAACAATGATCCATTAACTCTTCATGTAAAATTTGGTGTCATAGAGATTTAAGGATGTTTTATTAACCTTCGCGGAAAAGGCAAATGATGTTGTTTTTTATACTGTGAAAGCTTTGGAGCCCAAATTATTTCTGGATACTTGTGACAGTTACCAATTATATTTAATTAGATTTTAATGCAACAGCAACATTGATACCTGGAATAATTGATATCAAGAACGTAGAGCTTTGAAAATAGGTTTTTATTTTCAGCAATTCCTCTTATTCCGAGAGCCCAGGGAGCCCATTCTGACGGACAAAATGTTATAAAATAGACTAGTGTGTGTAGTGTGTACAGTGAACGTATAACTCTCAGTTAACTTAAGCCAAAGGTACGAAAAAATTGGATTCACTTTACTTACAGTTTGATAATTGATTCTTACGTATATTGTAGGAAATATTTTAAACAATTTGAAATGGATATTCCCAGACACATCCTACGGGCAGTATTTATTGCTGGACGTCAAAAATATTAAAAATTCTGACGCTTACAGCAAACCGAAGAAAATTTGTTTCATTTGACACTCCAGTGCCTGCGAGCAAATTACGTTGCTAGCCTTTGGAATAATGTTCACTTGAAACAACTTGATTTATGAAAATTGGCCAATGGCTTAAATTAACTGATAGTTATACGTTTACTGTAAACATTGATACTATTCTATTGTATATATTTTGTCCGTCAGATAATAAGTAATCTTGTGGCCCTGGGCTCTACAAACATGTGATAAAGTTTTCGGAGACTGTATGTGACTTTCAAAAAGCACCTAGGGGCTCCCGGCTCCCCTAATGGTTTAGTATAGTCATTAATTAAGAGTATACGGAAGCATCACATTACCTTATTTGCATGGAAATAGTCGAGGAATGAATATGAATCATGTCTGGTTCGCGAGCATAGTAGTTACAATGCTAATACGAAGTAGATGATAAATATGGAGATGAATTGTAGCAACCGGGGCATTGACCTCGAGGAAATGTTCTATTTCAACTTAAACTCTTTATTTTGATTCAAGTTCGAACCTTGTAACGTTGCCAAAGCATTTTAAATTTATTCATATGTCTTAATTAATGGTTAACAAGAATAATTAACTCAATGAATAATTTAACTCTACCAAAAAGTAGTATACATATACTATATGAGTAAGAATAAAATTTGGGAACTCCGAAAACTATATCGTTTGAATGAATGGTAATTCTGTTTATACAAAGCTTTTCTTATGGTATAATACATATCGTAAAAGTGAGTGGTTTTGGAAAATAAGACTGGGCGTTTACATAATTTTATTCAAATCTCATTTTAACAGAGGTTTTACACTCGTAAGATAACCAATCACTAATGGAACGCGGTGAAGTCAGATTTACAGCGCGGTACGGCATTTAGGATAACCAACAATAATTCACACGTTGCGTACTGCTCAGCTCGGGGGCTGTCCAAAAAGTGCCTGTTGGTAGCTGGCAAATCAATATCTCTCCCCGGTTATCTCGCTACAGCATGTACTCAAGAATGACAGTAGATAACTTGCATAGTGCTGACATCTTCAACATCCGAATACATCTAAGGTTGTTCCGGCTTGACATTTCATTTTATGATCTCTGACATACATATCTACTGATTTTATCACATTTAGGTTATTTGTTTTTTAAGCTAACTTAGAAACATATCGTGTTTAGATATATTGCTAATCGTGAAGCCTGAAATACCTATGTACCACGAGCCACCGAAGATAAGTGGCGCGATGGCGTCAAAAAACGATTTGAAGATGGACCACAAATATAAAATAATTCTTACTGCTGCTTTATAGCCATTACAATTATGTAATGTAGGCCTAAACTCAGAAGGTTGACATCTTTTTATGTATCAATAGTAAAATTTTATTTTTAAAGCAAACCATTATTCAAAAATTTATTTGCACTGGATATATGTCAAAGTCAAAGTCAAAATATTTTATTCATATATGTATAGATATCACTGATACACTTATGCACGTCATTTTTTTGAATAAAAATTGTCACTACGTCCTCGCACAAACGATAATTCTCAATGAAAGGTGGTCCCAAACAAATATTTTTCATGATAAATTTAGAAGCTGTGACTTTAGTACGAAAAGGCAGAAAGTCTTCAGAAAGTCTTTTAGTTCTCTATGGTTCTTTTAGTATCTTCGTGGTTACCGTGGATGCGGTTGTAATTAATACAACACTGGAGTGGTAATAATTAAACTTATCATACTTATATTGCTGGAACTCCGTGTTAAGTTCAATCAAGTTCAAAGACATCCTTTATTAAAATAGTTTAATTGAGTTAAGCAATGATAACCTAGTGGATTGTAAGATTGTCTCTCGTACGAATGACGAAACTTACACGCAATTGCCTCGTTCAATAAATATAAATATGTTGAATAAAACAGTGACCGACCAATATTTGTACATGGAAGATATTTTTGAGGAATATTAAAGACTGTATTAACGTTATTATAGTGGATACCTGGCGTAAGCTACCACGCAAAAGAAGAATGGAAAAATTAGAATAACAAAAATGTGCTTAATACATAATTTTAGTGATCTCAAGCCATCTTCGTGTTATTGCCTTGCAAATTAAACCATTTTGGGGCATATCAGTTGGATGGTTTCAAAGTCTATAAAGGACGTCCATATAAACATTTTTTGTGTTTTTGTTTTATATTATACTAGGAAATCGTCCTCGCTTCGCTTCGGGAAAAAAGTGACAAAAAAATATAATATAGCCTATGTCATCCGGGGATAGCGTAGCTTCCCAACAGTGAAAGAATTTTTCAAATCGGTTCGGTAGTTTCGGAGCCTATTCAATGCAAACAATCAAATCTTTCCTCTTTATAATATTAGTATAGATTATACAGGGTGTCAGTTTAATTCGAGGGAAGTTTTTCAGGGGACATTTGGCTCGCGATGAGATCCCGAATAAACAAAGAAATAAATTAAAACACTCATAAATCACAGAGATAATAATATCAAACTAAATACGAAAAATCTCAAAACGTATGGACGCCCTAGCAGCGCGTCGACCTCGCGATCTACGTGAATGACTTGTAAGTACCTATGATTCCTTTTCCCTTAAATTCTTAAACCCTGACTTAGAACAGGCAAAAATATTTAGGTATCTACCTACTAAGCAAATATCTAACATAAAATAGGCAAACATTTAATACAAAATTGATTATTTCTGGCATTCCTTAAAAATTGGAAATGGTATTTAAAAACTCACAGACTCTGACCAGATAGTGTGCAGGCGCTTCGTCGTGTTGATAATAAATATTTCTGTGATAAATTAACGGCACATCGTCTAACATTTAATCCACCACACTTGTTAAAATACCTAATAAATCATTAATGATGCACTATCAAATCTTCCGTCAGTACGGACTTAATAAACAGTTGTTTAAAACACCGGTCCACACACTGACACTAAAACAACTTACACAACTGTTACACAACTTCTTTAACAAATAAAATAAATCGTAATACCAGTAATTAATATCGCACGCACTGCTGCGCTCACGACACGCGACGGTACGACTGTTTGTGAACTGACTTGTGTACATTGCTTTCGCACGGCAAGACGCAGGGGGCGGGACAGCCGAAGCGTGCGGCGCGGGCGGTGCGGCTTTTAGGAAAAGCCGAAAGGCGGCGTTTACCTTTGTAAACGCCGGCGCGGCGTATTATGTGGCGTGGCGGTACCTTTGGCGGCATGATCACGGCGGTGCCATAAAACCTAACTTCGTTAATAGCGGCGAATACAAAGCATTGCGAAATTCATTTATGTATTGTAAAATAAGGTTGACGCTTGCTCGACCACGGTGTCTATGATTACTGTATTTTAAAGGATAATTTGGTTAAAAATTAAGGCCATATTTTTTTTACATATTTGGGCTCAGAATCGTGAACAAAACGTCCTCCTGAAGTATTTATCTTGTATATAAAAACATGCTGTATAACAGCGAAGAAGATTTACAACATTTTTAGAGTTGTCTATTTATCGATATTTTGTTTGTCTGTGTGCCAAATCCCAGTATTTGTTTTATTTCAATTTCTTCCTATTTATTTCATCTATAAACATGATCAGGTACAGTTTTATTAGGTATATGTATGATGGTAAAGATTGTCTTCATCGTTTTTTGCACGGATATAGGTACATACACAATAATGCTTCATAAAGGAATAGCACCAAAATCTGGGCTCCTATGCTCAAATAGCTTTATTATTGGACTCATTTCTTTCTTTTCATTTCAGTATAAATTAGACTAAAAAAAGAAATATTAGTTTGCTATTTTCATAGATGATATTCAAGATATCTAACTTCAAAATTCTCTCTCTGCTTTTAACAGACGAAATTTTCAGTCTCACGGAAAACTCCGTTGGCTATTACAGGCTCAATATTTTAAAAATCTGTCAGAAAAATATTCCTGAGTGTCTTTTCATGAAAATTTAAGGTACAGCACTTTGCTTCCTGACGACAAAGCGTGGAATGTTCGCAGGTAATTTATGGCAGCGATACGCGGATGGTCGCTGTTTTAACCTATTTGGATTTTTAGAATAAGATTTTTTTTAGAATAAGATAAATTTTAACCATAAACTAATTTCATTACTGCTTTTTAATTTTTTTTCTTAACGCTTTGGTGTTTATTTATTTATTTTTGCAACACCTAAATCTAGGGTATACAAGGGCAAAAACTTAATGCCTAATGGCATTCTCTACCAGTCAGCCCTGGGTGCTGGTGAAAATCTTAGATAGGCGCAAACTGTCGATATTAACAGTCAAAAAAAATCTAGTTTTTATATTACACTAGCTGTTACCCGCGACTTCGTACGCCGAAAATAAAGATCCCTTCATTATAAAACATGTTTTTCATAAATTGACAGCAAACTTGTCCATACTATGAAGAGAGGAGACTCGTGCCTTGTAAATAGTCCATTATGGGTTAAAATTACAGCAAAAGTGACATGTTATTACAACCCATTAATTACCCATCGGGAGAATATAATTGAGGGAGGAGGAGGAGGGAGAAAATAATTGAATTTTTTAGAATTTAGAGGTTTATCTAAGTCAGGGCCTGAGAGTTTTTGAATTTTAAATTTACATTGTAATTTTACAGAATACACAAAAAAACATATCTTTCTTTTCTTTTTGGGCAGCAGCAAATATGTGATTCCTTTAGCGTTGCTAATGTTCATTGGCGAAAGTGACCACTTAACATGAGGTGACTCATCTGTTCGTTTTACAACTTCTTACTCCAAACTTGGGAATGTATTACCAAACAATCATGTTACAGTTATTTTTGTTTTATGTAAGACTAGCTTTTACCCGCGACTTCGTCTGCGTGGACTTGAGAATAATTATTAGTAATTTAAAAAGATCCCGGCCAAATGCGAATTTTTTGCCACCGAGGGTTTTGTACAAACTTCCAGAATCGAACATAAGGGCAATATCAAATGATTTAGTAACAAACTTAACTTTGTCGCTGTAAAACTGTCGTTCTCGTTTTAGGGACATACCGATCAATTAACCAAATAAGTTTAAGTTTTTTTGGAATGATTCCTCCACACATTCCTGAGTAAATAGGGTCGACAAACAGACAGACGGACGGATAACGAAGTGATCCTATAAGGGTTATGTTATTTTTTTTTTGAGGAACAAAACCCTGAAAAAAATATAAAAATAAAAATTATATGTAGTAACACATACGTAAAAGCAGACCAAACAATAATTATAACCTCTAAGCCCACCTTCCAAACTAAATTATACCCTTGATCTGAAGAAGCAGATCCATCTCCGACCCTCGAACGGCCCGATCCCGAGTCCCGACGAACATGCACCCTGATCTTTGATACGGGATATGAAATATCTGTGAGCCACATCTAAATTCATTTAGCCGCTTTAGCGAATTTAATTTTTTTATTAATATACGCTTAAGAAATATTAGTGGAATTTTATATACGTACACCATCAGATCCTAAATATATACATATGTGTACTGGTTTTGCTATGTCAAAGTTACCAACAACAAATATTTTTAAAACTGTTATTCCCACCCATTTTGGGGACACATATCTGTCTCTAAAATACACCACCAGACCCTGAATTGGTCAATGGACTGGTTTTGTAATGTCAATATGAACAACTTAAAAAACGTTTCTATTGTATTTCCATCAATTCAAGATTTACATATTATTTAGTCTCCAACACAACCCAAGGCATGGTCATACACATTTATTTTCTATTCTAATATTGCACCGACCATTGGCTACATGAGTCCCTCAGGGACGTTTTGCCCCTCTACATTTGACTGCCTGAGAGCTAAACGCTTCTGCAGGAAGAGTCAAAAGAGCCCACTGACTGTCTGGGGAGTTTCACAACCGCGGTACCAGCTAGATTTACGGTAGCGAAAGGATCTCCTACCCGACAGCAGGGCCCACCTCTCCGGGAGACTCTAGTTCTCCTGAGTTTATTCCTGAATGACTTAGGATTTCTAAGTGTAACTTCCAATTAAGCAAGACCGAGCTTTTCGTCTAAGTACCTGTACATATATTTAATGCCATACGTATATATTGTACCTATAAAACTTTTCAGAAGGAACTCATTGCTGATTCTGGATGAGACAGCATGCCTGCAGCATTACCATAAGATTATTTTATTTTAACTTCTATTTATGTATATAGCTCTGTACATCTTAATTCTAAGCTCTTTTAGATCATAAGCGACTCTCTAAAAAAATTATAGAATGGAAATTTAATCATCTTCATAATTTATTATTTTTTCATTCTTGTTTTCTTTATTGGATGACAACGCATGGGTGATGCCTTTAGTTTGATCACGGACGACGCATTTAGTTTAGTCATCCATGGACGACGATGAAAATTTACCATCAAGCGGCTCGTCTTCTTTTATGCGTCTATGGGTACGCAGACTGGTACACAGTGATAGAGAGATACTTACCAAGTTCCAGAGCCAGTCGGGACGAAATTCAGTCTGAGAGACCATGGTGGCTCGTATGAATCTCAAACTTCGGGCTGCGTCCGAGTGGGTTGAAGCCATGCAATCTTGTGAGATTTAACGCCACTAAAACGCAGACGTATCTATTTACCGCCATGAGGAGCCCGCTCACATAGGCTCCTACTTTTCGGAATGTGTCCTTGGATTATACCGACTGCCTTCATTTGTTAGGAGTAGACATATCCTCGAAACTCAATTTTGAGTGGTTCATTGACATCAAGGCTAAGGCTGCTGCAAGGAAACTTGGTGTCCTTGCAAAGGTGCGGTGGTACTTCACACCGAGGCAACTCTTTACCTTGTACAAATCTCACGTTCGGACGTGCGTGAAGTACTGCTCGCACATTTTGACAGGCGCAGCCAAAGTTCTGTAAGGCAGTTTCTGCCTTGGACTCGATGGAAAAGCGTGCAAAGAGGCTCATTGGTAACTCAGATTTGGTTGAGAGTTGAGACCAATCTGCAAAGCCTTGAGCACAGGCGCGGAGTAGCCAGCCTCTCGGTCTTCAACAGGGCACATTTCAGAGAATGTGCAGAGGAATTGTTTAAAATAATTCCACCATCTCCGTTTCTCCATCGAACGACACGATGCATGGCGAATATCCTGCACATTTTTGTCATGAACATCCTGCCGGTACAGACGACGCGATTTGCCTCGTAATTCGTTATAAGCACCATCAAGGACTGGAATAACTTCCCTGTGTCGACGTTCCCGCACGCCTATGATGTCTTCAAGAAAAGAGTGAATAGGCTTTTACTAAGTTAATGTTCTCACCACATTGGACCACATCTCCACTTACCATCAGGTGGGATTGTGGTCAAGCATTAACTTGTTTGTGTAAAAAAAGTGGCTACACGCAAATTGAAAATTATTGTAGTTATTTGTATTGCACTTACGTCCGGTCATGATCAGCCTATGCGAGGCCGGCTTGGTACGCATTGACCAGTAGGTGACGGCAGTAGATAATATAGGTTTAGGTTTATAGATCTTTATTTCTCAAATAAGACTACAATAAGTCACTTCTATGAGAACAATATCATCTTAAAAATAATAATTAACTTAAGTTTTCATGCGCCTTATACAAAAGTGGATTATATAAAGGAAAAAAAAATATACATAAAAAAAAAAGAAAAATGTTTTTCCTTTGCAACCTTTACTCATTCAACGCATTCAGTTTGACAGTGGTGAATTTTCTGTGTACACCAATGATGTTTAAATAAATATAGATACGTTATGCCCTTACAAATCAACCCAAAAAAAACCTGTTCCGATGTCCGCAAGGCACGCTTTATTGCTTTATCGCACGTCTTTATCGCTCTCGCATCAAAAACTACATCGCTATCTCTTTCTTCACCTGAATAAGAGTTCCCAATTGGGAACTTTTGAGTCACACAACGCGCGCGCTTATGACATAATCTGCCTCTTTTTAATATATAAAATCATTGGTGTATACATATTCAGCTAATTTAGTTTTGAACGCGTTGAATGAGTGTGAATTCTTTATATTTGTCGGTAATTTATTGTAAAGTTGTGCTCCCTCATAGGTAATCATTTTTCTTCCGTAATTTGTCCTGATTTTTGGAATAGCAAGAAAACTAGCTCTGCGTTTGCTAAATGGTTTTATTTTTGTAAAAATTATATCAGTGTGAATATTTTTATCAAGACATCTTCTGACAAATACGCAGGCATTATATAAATACATTTGTTTCAAAGGCGATCCCCAATTTTCGGCCCCGAACCATATGTAATCTGTGCTAGAACATCGGACTAGACAAGAGTAAACTATATACCAAAAAATTCGTGTTATTTATAAGATAAACATATTTAAATCTTAGCTTCAGCTGCTCTTGCCAAATGAACAAAATAATGCAAAAAAGTTTTCACAGTATTTACCTCATTACATACGATTTTATAATCGATTGAATCGATTGATAATGATCGATTGATGGAACATAATAATATATTTTATGTATTATTTAGTGATTATAATTATAATATTAATTTATTTTTTACATATTTTCGTATTCCATATAAATCAAAACTATGTAATATATTATAATTACCATTCAATCGTTACGCTAATTTTATTAAATTACATTTCGAATATTTTGACATCGATTAATCGATTGACAACAATGATGATGTAATCCCTAATAATGTCATTTTGGTAACCATAGTATTTATAAATAACACCACTGTATTGTCATATTTGTCATCGATCTTTCATCTTTCTACGCGTGTTCTTGTACATTTTTACTATCAAATATTTTCAGCGTATTTGGAGTCCTATTTACTATTGAAACTCATCGACACGTACACAGTGATTTTAATTTTCTATTGTATTCGCTTTCGTACTTGTGTTTTGGTGAATGTGTTTCGCAGTTTCGCTACAATTTCTTGCAAACCAATACTATATGAATATGGACTCCTTAATCGCCTGTTTTGTGACTGACAAAGGTTCAGAATAAGTCCTGAACACTGGATAACGTACCCTATACATCTTTAGAAGATCAGGAAGTTGCTGTGGCCATACTTACAATGAGTATATTATGGTATCTTGATTGGGCAAGGTACTAACGAAATATAACGCCTCCTGCACAACTACACGAAATATTAATATATTATAATGATAACTAATAAAATCTCTTGAAATATGCAATAGCTTTTATTATACAACCTTTTTATGACATTCGTTTTGGGTGAAAACCATTGAAGTAGTAGAATTATAATAGACACCCGCCAACGTAAGTGTAACATACATATTAAATAGCACTGTGACACGAGTATGACATAATCATAACCTATAATTAAGGTGATTCGTTCTAGGATTTCCTTAGTTGGCCATTGCTGGCAGCCGTGAATATTGGAGAAATTGAACTTTTTGCAATAATCTAATTAACAGCCAATTTCCAGTCTTGTCTACTTAGGCCTGAGTTTCTATGGAAACTGGGGTTCTCCTTTGGTATTTTAGTTTCCTGATATATTTTAACTGTTGGTGTTAAATACGGATATCGAAAAAGCATTTTTACTATTTTATTTTGTATTCTTTGGAGGTTACCTAATTTTGTTTTTGTAGCGCTGCCCCAAATTTCTATTAAATACAGTAAATGAGGTTTTATTAAGGTATTATAAATTGTATATTTTAATTTGTGTGGAATACATCTACTTAAGTTACGAAGAGAGGCAAGAAGGGATATCATTTTATTTTTTATATGATCAATGTGAACATTCCATGTTAGATTTGCATCTAACCGTAAACCAAGGTACTTTTCATGGCTTTTTTGTTCGATGGGTATACCATTTATTGACAGTGGTTGATGAGCGGGTAAAGTTTTGTTTTTTGCTTTAAATATAATATATGATGTTTTTGAAATATTTATTGTAAGGAGATTTTGCTGTAGCCAATTAAATAATGTATTAAGATCTTTCTGAGCCTGCAAGATGAGTGTATGTATGGATGGCCCAAAGTAGAACAAACAGGTATCGTCTGCGTAAAGAGTAATATGTCCCTGGAGCCCTATGTCTTTAATGTTATTTATATAAATCAAAAACAGTAACGGTCCCAAAATAGATCCCTGAGGCACGCCACATGTAACTGGTAATGCTTCACTTTGACAATCATTGATCTTAACAACTTGTGATCTGTTAGTTAGATATGATTCAAACATTTTGAGGGCATTTCCAGTAATATTTATTGACTTTAGTTTGTTTAATAGTAATTTGTGGCTTACTGTATCGAATGCCTTTTTTATATCAATAAACACCCCTAGCGCTACGTTCTTGTTATCTATATTACGTTTTATTTTTGTAACTACATCAATTGAAGCAGCAAGAGTATTACTTTTTGGCCTGAATCCGTACTGTCGTTCTGAAATGAAATTTATAGTATTTAAATATTTGTCTAATCGCTTTTGTAAAACTTTTTCTAAAACCTTCGATAGTACGGGCAAAACAGATACGGGTCGGTAATTTCCGGGATCAGTTTTTGGACCTGATTTATAAATCGGTGTAACTTTAGCTAATTTTAAAGAATCCGGAAATTTTCCTTGCAATAAAAGTTTGTTAAAGCATTTTGTAAGATGGCTTGCTATGTGGTTTATAATAGATTTTAAGATTTTCGTACTAATATTATCTACTCCGACACTACAGTTGGATTCCAAGTTATTAACGATTGTAATAAGTTCAGTTTCAGTACACTTTTCAAAGTCAGAAAGTTCTACATTTACAGAAGTTACTTCTTTAATTGGGATTTGAGAGGGATGGGGAATTTGGCTGGTAAGTATGTGCCCAATATTCGAAAAGTATTCATTAAAGACTTCACAAATTTCATTCAAATCGGAGACAATATTACAATCTAGAACAAGTTTCGAGGGAGCACAACATTGTTTTACTTTGTTATTCGCTAATGTGTTACCTAACTGCCACATTTTCTTAGGTTTTTTATTACATTTCATAAATTCATTCAAATAATAATCATTTTTGGTTTCTTGGATTAGTTTAGCTACCTTATATTTAGATTCGGTAAATTCTTCTCTTAAGGAGTCGTCATCAGGGTTTTTCATAAGTTTCGCCCATAACATGTTCCTGTGATTCAAAGCAGTTATAATATTCGCATTTATCCAATCCTGTAGAGGAGGATTTAAAATTTTGGTCTTGGATATCTTGCATTCTTCCTTTAAGGACATTATTATATTTTCCAAATCGGTGTACTCGCTATTCATTTTGTTAAAATCAATATCTTTAAGTGCGCTGGTCATTTTACTATAATCAATAGCTGTATATTGTAAACGAATTTTAGGGGGGGATTTTATTTTCTTTAGTTCTAAGTATATCTGTTTATGATCAGTCATAGGTGAGTTTATTATTGCCATATGGAAGTAATCATTTTTTAAATTGGTGGCAACGTGGTCTATAATTGAGTTTTTGGTTGGACATTCTCTAGTGCAGAATTTTTTTGAGATTTTATTTATAAGCGTGTGCCCGTTCTCTTTTAAAATGTCTTTATATTTCTTGGATTTGTTATCTTTTGTGAGTAGATCTATATTAAAATCTCCGAAGACAATTGCTCTTTTTCTTCGCTGTAGCTGTGAGTCATACTCTTTGAGGAAATCTGTAAAATTTGTATCTCCAGGATTGTAAATAAGTCCTATATCAAGTGCATATCTCTCAACTTTGATCCACAAATAATTATTTCCTCCTGTGTACTTTGATTCAGTTAAACTATGTTTTAAATCATTGTGAACAAAAGCAGACACTCCGCCACCTCTCGAATCGGTTCTATAATTATAATAGTGTGTGTAATTAGGTATTTGTAAAAGCAGGGCTTGCGTTTCTGATGTAATCCATGTTTCCGTTACTAGTACGATATGTATAATACTTGGCATAGATCGTAGTACACAGTTAAGTTCTTCAAATTTACCTTTACTGCAAATACTCCTAGCATATAATTATTCGTAAATATGTTATTGTACTTTCTATGTGCCTATTCCTCCAATACAATATGGAAATCAAAATTGTAATACTTTGTCAAAATTTAAGATTTTTATATATTTAATATTTAGAAAAAAACATTATTTGGTAATTTTCCTAAATTTTTTCATATTATTGTCGCTTACTCTGACCCACTCCATCATACAGCGAACTAATATAGGAATCCAATAGCAAAATATACACGTATTATAACATAGGTATGTTTCATTGATTGAGTAGGATAACTAATTTACCTAAAACCCCAATGTTTTAAATATTATAAATTTGTATCGGTACACATTAATTTAACAAAAGATTTATTGATGGTTAAGTCTCGTTCTCAGACCTACTTACATTTTTTAATTAAGACTTCTAGTTACCTACACTGACATCTGTTGTTGATTAGCAGAACTAATTCACTGCAAAATCATATTAATTTATTAAATTAAAAAAATTGGTACACATTGATATTTTTGAAGAAATAAAGTATATTTCCGATACTAAACAGTCTCTTATATTATTCTATTATTATTATTATTCTATTATTATTCTATTATTATATTTCTATTATTATTCTCTATCGGGAATTTTTAGTATTTCTTGCTGTTATGTGTCGTATCAAAAAGTCCTATTTATTGATATCTCAGCTTGTAAGCGACGTATCACGATAAAACATACACCAGATTTTAAGTTAGACCACCAGTAATACAACTGTGAAAACCGCACTCAATTTTATCCAGTGGTTTTGGCGTGATGCGGTGTCAAACATACAGACAGACAAGATTTTTAAAAATGACAGATTTGCAATCTATGGCTCCTATATAGTCCCCTGATATCAAAATTTCTTAAATATCTTCAATGTACAGACATTATCGAGTTACAATTTTATTATATATATAGATTACATACTAACTACCAACTTTCACAGTTTTAACTTAAAAAACCGGGCAAGTGCGTGTCAGGCCACGTGCAATATAGGGTTCCAAAGTAGTAAGTTTATTGACTATTACTCATTAACTACTTATGCTAACATAGCCTTGATAGTTTTCCTTATAAATTCATCGTATAACCTATTTTTGAGAATTTTTTCACTTGTCCAACTCCAACCGTTTAGCCGTTGGGGGGACACTTGACTTGACTTGGGTACCCAAAATTAGCACTTTCAAGCCAAATATACGTATTTCGCAAACGGAGCCCTACATGCAAAAATGGTCTCAAAAGACCCATAATATTTTTGAAAAAACTTTTCTACGATACCCCACACTATAGGGATAAATAAAAAATTTATCCTCACGTTACCTGTAGTGGAGGTACCCCGAAAAAAAATTATTTTCAGTAGTTTATTCTACAATTTTGGAGTTTTAATAAATATGTATATCCATGCCAAATTATAGCTTTCTAGCACTAAGGGTCTCGGCGCTTTGCTTTGGACAGACGGACAGACTGACGGACGGATATGACGAAGCTATTAGGTCACGATTTTACTTCAGAACCCTAAAAATGACGAAGTTTCGTATAAACATTCCCTGAATTAACCCTTTAAAGATTGATTTTTGAAATTATGTTAAAGTTATTTTTTGTTTATAACAGTCGAACTGAGAACCTGTTACTTTTTTGAAGTTGGTTAAAAAACCGGCTAATAGCGTGTCAGGTCACTGGTAATATAGGGTTCCGAAGTTCTAAGTTTATAGAACTCAATAACTACGTATGCTAATAATATAGCCATGATAGTTTTCCTTTTGAATTCATCTTAATGGTATTGCCATGAATTTTTTTACGTGTCCAACACTAACGAATATTTCCCAAACAGACCCCTCAATCGAAAAATGGACTTAGCAGACCCATATTATTTTTGAGAGACCTTTTTCACGATACCCCGCACGTGCGTGACGGAAAAAAATTATCCCCATATTACCTCTAGGAGAGGTAGGTATCCTAAAAACATATTTTTAAAAATGTTATTCTACCAGTTTAAAGTTTAAATAAACATGTATATCCTTGCTAAATTACAGCTTTCTAGCACTATGGGCCTCTGCGCTATGCTACGGACGGACGGATGGACGGAAGGACGGACGGGCATGATGAAACTATGACAATTCTGTTTTGAGTTCGGAACCCTAAAAAGAGTCATAAAAATCGCTTCATAAATAACGAATCTATCAACTACATATAACAAAATTTGACCTTATCCCTCAGGAATAGGTCTATTTTCCGGGATAAAAAGTATCCTATGTCCTTTCCCGAGCTCAATTCTATATCTGTACCAAATTTCATCAAAATCGGTTTAGTGGCTTGAAAAAGTTATCCCTCAGGAACAGGTCTATTTTCCGTGATAAAAAGTATCCTATGTCCTTTCCCGAGCTCAATTCTATATCTGTACCAAAGGACCCCGCAAAATCTCTATGGGAATTGGCTCTCGGCTAAATTAGCTGAAATTTTGCACAGAGGTAGCTTTCATCATGCTGATCAAAAGTCTCAATGGGTGCAACCCCCCAAAATCAAACCCAGACCCACCACTCCCCTCCAAATCTCAAAATACTCCCCAAAGCACATTACGATGGAATGCATAAGGTACATTTTTTTATGGAAATAACCGGCAAACGAGCTGACGATCCACCTGATGGTAAGTGGCTATCGCCGCCCATGAACATCAGCAACACCAAAGACATCACTGATGCGTTGCCGGCCAAGAAAGAAAGAAGAAAAAGAAAGAAAGAACTGACACTCAAGCCCCCAGCCGGAACACGACGAGTCGTCTGACTCAAGCTCGAGGGTGGTAGCTATCCAGGCGAACCCTTGGAGAAATAATAATAGTAATAATGGTATTAATTAACAATTAAAAACAATACTACCAATATAATCCCTCCGAGGGCCCTACCACCAGCGGGCCGGATTTAGTCGCCTCTTACGACACCCTTCCGGCGTGGGATTAGGGTTAGTATTCTAAGCCGACCCAATACGGCTAAAATATAATAAAATATACGGCTAATATACACTAATATACATATGAAGGCAAGGTGTTGGGTGATATCTACCCGACCTGTTTACGCCAGGTGGTGTTTGGGGGGGAGTGGTGGGTCTGGGTTTGATTTTGGGAGGTTGCACCCATTGAGACTTTTGATCAGCATGATGAAAGCTACCTCTGTGCGAAGTTTCATAGGAATATATCCCTTTTGCAATGATTTTCATCCAATGTGCTTTGGGGAGTATTTTGAGATTTGGGGGGGAGTGGTGGGTCTGGGCTTGATTTTGGGGGGTTGCGCCCATTGAGACTTTTGATCAGCATGATGAAAGCTACCTCTGTGCAAAATTTCAGCTAATTTAGCCGAGAGCCAATTCCCATAGAGATTTTGCGGGGTCCTTTCATCAAAATCGGTTTAGTGGCTTGAAAGAGTTATCCCTCAGGAACAGGTCTATTTTCCGGGATAAAAAGTATCCTATGTCCTTTCCCGAGCTCAATTCTATATCTGTACCAAATTTCATCAAAATCGGTTTAGTGGCTTGAAAGAGTTATCCCTCAGGAACAGGTCTATTTTCCGGGATAAAAAGTATCATATGTCCTTTCCCGAGCTCAATTCTATATCTGTACCAAATTTCATCAAAATCGGCTTAGTGGCTTGAAAGAGTTATCCCTCAGGAACTGGTCTATTTTCCGGGATTAAAAGTATCTTATGTCCTTTCCCGAGCTCAATTCTAAATCTGTACCAAATTTTATCAAAATCGGCTTAGTGGCTTGAAAGAGTTATCCCTCAGGAACTGGTCTATTTTCCGGGATAAAAAGTATCCTATGTCCTTTCCCGAGCTCAATTCTAAATCTGTACCAAATTTTATCAAATTCGGCTTAGTGGCTTGAAAGAGTTATCCCTCAGGAATAGGTCTATTTTCCGGGATAAAAAGTATGCTATGTCCTTTCCCGAGCTTAATTCTATATCTGTACCAAATTTCATCAAAATCGGTTTAGTGGCTTGAAAAAGTGATCCCTCGGGAACAGGTCTATTTTCCGGGATAAAAAGTATCCTATGTCCTTTCCCGAGCTCAATTCTATATCTGTACCAAATTTTATCAAAATCGGTTTAGTGGCTTGAAAGAGTTATCCCACAGGAACAGGTCTATTTTCCGGGATAAAAAGTATCCTATGTCCTTTCCCGAGCTCAATTCTATATCTGTACCAAATTTCATCAAAATCGGTTTAGTGGCTTGAAAGAGTTATCCCACAGGAACAGGTCCATTTTCCGGGATAAAAAGTATCCTTTGTCCATTCCCGAGCTCAATTCTATATTTGTACCAAATTTCATCAAAATCGGTTTAGTGGCTTGAAAGAGTTATCCCACAGGAACAGGTCCATTTTCCGGGATAAAAAGTATCCTTTGTCCATTCCCGAGCTCAATTCTATATCTGTACCAAATTTTATCAAAATCGGTTTAGTGGCTTGAAAGAGTTATCCCTCAGGAACAGGTCTATTTTCTGGGATAAAAAGTATCCTATGTCCTTTCGCAAGCTCAATTCTATATCTGTACCAAATTTCATCAAAATCGGTTCAGTGGTTTTGGCGTGGAAGAGTTATCCCTCAGGAACAGGTCTATTTTCCGGGATAAAAAGTATTCTATGTTCATTCCCGAGCTCAATTATATGTCTATACCAAATTTCATCAAAATCGGTTCAGTGGTTTAGGCGTTATTGAGTAGCAGACAGAGTTACTTTCGCATTTATAATATTAGTATAGATATCTTACATCCAATACTGTATATAGACATAACTGTATATACTGTATATAGACGGTGTTGCTGGTGGTTATCGACGAAGAAGTGTTCATAGCACCCCTCATGTATCAGTAATATTTATGCTTTATTTTTGCTTTGGAAAATAACACAAAAAAATAAGAAACAGTCGTGCGAAATTCGTTCAAAATATAATATATATGCAAATAAATGCGAATAACCGGCCACGACCCCATGGTAAAGTTGGCAGTGACCCTACCTGTGAAACGGGTCCCGGGTTAGACTCCCGGCCCGGGCAGATATTTATGTGACAGGTAAATAAATGATACACGGGTCGTATGTGGGTCGATGCCACCTGCGACACAGGGAATCCTAACAGGGATATCCAGATGGCTTAGGCGCAAAATGTCATTCGCGAAATGTCCGGCGGACGCAAAAGGTCCTATTCGCAGAATGTCCTATTCCCAAAATGCGTAAACTGTGGAACAAACTACCTGCATCGGTGTTCCCTCTAAGCTATGACATGGGGTTCTTCAAGAAGCGGGTCTATCGTCATCTTCTTGGCCAGCAACGCGTTGGTGACGCCCCTGGTGTTGCTAATGTCCATGGGCGGCGGTGATCACTTACCATCAGGTGACCCGTCTGCTAGTTTGCCTGCTCAAAGCATAAAAAAATGTCCTATTCTCAGAATGTCCTATTCTCAAAATGTCCTATTCGAGTATGTAGGTGTTTATTTATTTAGATCTCGGAATACAGAACAAGGAAATAAACGGTACACAATAGGGTTCCCTGTATCGTGGGTTCCATCAACAACACACAAAGACCAAAACACAACAATAAATGTTTGTTGAATCCGTGATTGGATTATAAAAGTGCTAAAAAAGTGTGTTTCCCTATTTCTTCTTCGTGATACAGGAATCTGGTTTTCAATGTGTAGTAAAAACAATGAAAGAACGTCATAGTTTATTCATACAGTAATATAAATTGTATATTATTATACTTTATATGTCTAGTATAAATGTGGTTATAAGCAAAAAAAGTCCCATGTTGTCCCAATTGTCCCACTGCTGGGCTCGGGGTCTCCTCTCACAATGTGAGGGGTACAGGCCATAGTCTACCACGCTGGCCAAGTGCAGATTGGTAGACTTCACACACCTTTGAGAACATTATGGAGAACTCTCAGCTGTGCAGGTTTCCTCACACTGTTTTCCTAATGTGGTGTGGTGGTTATAATGACTGTTTAATTCTACGGAGTTTTCCTTACAAAAACTTAAAATATTAAATAATAAGATTATTTTATTCGCTTCAACGCATTTTATCATTACTTTAGTCAAATCAATCGTTCCTTTTTAATTACCGAAATAAAAGCCTTTCAATCATAAAAATGACTTTGTGAAACCACTGAAGCGAGGAATTTGAGTTCTGTCAGCAGTGCCTCGCCAAGTTTCTAATTAACACAAAAAAATCATTAGAGCTGTCCTTGTGATGAAATATTGCAATGTTTCCCAAAAAATGTCGTCTAAAACTCGTCACGGCCAAAACGAATATTTTATTTTATAACGGAAGCGAGTGAGGGTTAATATCGATAAAGGTTAAAGATGAATTTGAAGTAATAGAGAAACGGAAAAGTTACACAAAGGTCAAAAGTTAGAAAATGTCCATGAAACTCGAAGCAAATGAAAGATCTTTCTCGAATTTACCATCGTTAAAATATTCCCTTGAACCTACTGCTGCAAAAATATTTTTAAACTACTTATGACGAATATTTCACTACTTATTTCTTACTATTATTTCCATTATTTCTATTTAAACGACATAAGTTCATTATTATGTCCGTAATATAATAAAAATATGAAAAAAGAAAAACTACATCGATACAACCGTTATTTAAAAGAGAATGAAAAAATAATACACACATTAGTAATAAAACATTTTCTGTTCTCCGACTACTTTTTTCCCTTTACCAGCTACAAAGCTAACATTTATTACAGTTTTTCATTTAAATAAACCTCGGTTACAAAGGTGTCGTGGAAATGTTGAATGCACTGGCTTTTGTGTCAGGGTATGCTTGTAATATTATTTCAAAGGATTGCACTTCCGTACGTCGGGAACATTGAATGAGTGGCTCTGTTGGAACGGAAAGTGAAGGCTTAAGTCTTCTATGCAATTTAAACAGAGTGAGCTAGGAGTGGCAATTGAAAACGTACAGCTCAGTTTAACTGAAAGAGTTTAGGTGGGAGTTCTTTTATTTTCATTAGTATCAGACAAATGAACCGTTAATAGAATACTACTAATATTTATTTGTTTATTTATTTAACTCTTTCTTGCACACCAAGAATAGGACAATAACAACCTAAAAGTAGGCAAGTATAAAGCAAAGTAACAACCCATAATTGTCCCACTGCTGGGCTCGGGGTTTCCTCTCACAATGTGAGGGGTACAGGCACTACAGGCCATAGTTTACCACGCTGGCCAAGAGGCAAGTACATAAAGTACAAAAAACCAGGCAAGTGCAATGTAGGTTTCCGAAAACTATCTCGGCTATGTTAGCATAACTAGTTACTCATTAACTAGTTATGCTAACATAGCCGAGATAGTTTTCTAAATTCATCATAATATAACCTATTCTTGAGAATTTTTCAACGTGGTCGGCCAAATTAGAAACTATGAAGAGTAGCGAAAAGTAGTCAAAGAAATCTCGGGGCATTGAAGTATTATTACTAGCGTAGAGAACCGACAACGCGAACACCATGTATGTATGTCCCAATACATTGGCGCCACGTGGCTTCAATCTTCAATGGATTTGTTCGATTTTGAAAGGAAAACCGGGGCTCAATTTTGAAAATCGAATCTCCGGACACACATTTTGTTCGAGTTGTCTGTTCTATGACATTATACTTCAATGTCTCGGGGCCGATTTTTATGAAAACAAAAACTTAGTCATAAGATTTTTGAAAAATTAATAACCCTGGCAATTAATAACCCTGATAATTAATAACCCTGATAATTAATAACCTAGGAATCGAACTCGTTGATTAAAAAAAAAATCTCACCCTGTGCACCATTCGATAGTATTGCTAACAAAACTAACTAAAAAATAAAAAGGTTTAAAATGCAGCAGTTTTTTAAATTCAACATTTCCCGTCCGGTTTGCCGTTCACGAAACACGTTCACAGAGAGTTCGATTATGGGTGACGTGGAGGAACTGGAAACGTGTTTTTAGGTAGGGATGATACTTTGGATTAAATAACACACAGTAGTTAGTTCTTTGAAAGAATGCGAGCATTTCTGTGAAGGCGAATGGGAAGCCACTTAAGCTTGGCTTGAGCTTGGCCTAATATTATAAATACTCTTTCATGCAAAAACTACAAAACGGATATTCATGAAATTTAACCACAGATTACCCCCAATAGATACCGCATAAGTGAAATTTTCTTAGAGTTTGAACTCACAAAATTTGGCGGAAGGTGCGGCTTGCGGGGGACATCAAAATGTTGACGGATCAGTATTGGTCGAAATTAATGTCGTGAACATGTTTCCGATAGCGCTGCCGTACTACAAGCCCTGAACAACAAAATCATACAGTCTGGGCTCATACTAGAGTGCCACCAAGCATTGCAAGGTATCGGACTAAAAAACCAAGTTACCTTGCAATGGATCAAAGGGCACAGTGGCTCCCTAGGAAACGACATGGCAGACCAGTTGGCCAGGAGAGGTTCCGACCAGCTTGCGGTAGGTCCGGCCCCTATGCTACCACTAGCATTTAACCAGCTAAGGTCCTGGCTACATCAAAGAACTCTAAAACAACATGCAGATCAATGGGCACAAATCAGTACGTGCAGACAATCTCGGGAAACAGTGCCCTGCCCCGATGCACGACTGACCAGACGGCTACTGTCACTTGACAGGAAAGACCTACGGATAATCGTAGGTAATATCACTGGACACTGCCCACTTAACAAACATCTATATGTTCTAGGTGTGACCGACAGTCCCCTGTGCAGGGCATGCCTGTCGGCTGAAGAAACAGCCTCTCACGTAATCCTGGAATGCGTGGGAGTAGCAACCCAACGGGCTGAAATCCTCGGCACCCCGAGGTCGTTCCGTGAAGCCTGTGGAGACACCAGGAGGATCCTGCGCTTCTGGACGGAGCTAGGCTGGCTAGATAACTAGCTGGCACACATATTTACGTACAATGGCCCAACTTAGAGGCTAAGTACGGAAACTGGAGCCCATCACCATAACCATAACCATAACCATGTAGTGAACATGCAAATGCACGTACGTGTTGGCGCGCGTCAGTTGCCTTGTATGCGGTATCTATTGGGGGTAATCTGTGAATTTAACACACAGGTAAACCATTATTTGTTTTAGGATGTAGGGAACTTATTATCGCGAAAGGGCACTAGTATACAATATCATCCTCATCAGAACGCATAACTGTACTAGGTACCTACTGCTGAGTTCGGGCCCAAAATCGTAAGCGTTTTCGATAGACTTATGGTCGTAGCACACATATCAACTCGTAAACGGAACTTAAACGTATCAATTCTTGCATGTCAGTATTCTTTGTATGAAACTCCCTACTGTAAAGCACACTTATCGGATTCGTAACGTAATCGCCTCGCCTCGAGACAAGCTCACGAACCGCGGTACGGTGCGTGGACGACTTGCCGTACCCGCGCTTACGTCTCACCGTACGCTATCCTTCGACTTTCCATTTCCTCGTGCACGCCCCGCGCCGCGGCACCGCGGCTACCGCTGCGTCGGCGAACTGCTGTCATTCGAGCCGTAAGCGCGGCGTCGCCTAGCCGTAGCCGAGTCGATTTGGAGCTGCTGGTCGGTTGGTAACGCGCTTACGTTAGGTTGACGGCGAGGCGATCCGGTGCCGATCCCTTTCCGAGTTGATATGTGCGCTACGACCATTATGGTCGTACCGCGGTTCGTGAGCTTGTCTCGAGGCGAGGCGATTACGTTACGAATCCGATAAGTGTGCTTTACAGTAGGGAGTTTCATACAAAGAATGCTGACATGCAAGAGTTGATACGTTTACGTTCCGTTTACAAGTTGATATGTGTGCTACGACCATTAGGCGTCGTCCTAATTGTCACGATCGTACGCACAAACGATTCGTTCATCGTCGTGCGATGAAAATGATTATGATTATTTATTATGCTCGTGCGATGACTAATTAGGACACACTTATTTAGTGTGTGTGTTTAATTTCGTCGTGCGACTAAATCGCATCGTTTGCTCGTACCATCGCTGCCAATTAGGACGACGCCTTATGATTTATCAAAGTAGCCTTTCTTTCACTGTTGCTACGATAATTAACAACCAAGCGTGGCTAGATTTATCTAGAAAAGAAGATAATATCGAGAAATATTACGTTTAAAATATTATATAGTTTTTATGCCCATGAAATCCAGTCTATTTTTAGCATCCTGAGACATTCTACGTCTACAGAGAATCCAAATCTCTTTACGAATATTCTTGCAAAAATATTATCTTATTAGTTACCTACTCTATTTTTGCAGCATAAATTTTTGATAACATTTTCTTACCTCCGACGAACTGTAAAGAATATCAAAAATATCTTTCATAAAATTAAAGAACAATGCCCAACTGCCATACATCGTTTTATTTCATTTTCAACTTTAGCGTCTTAAAATAAAAAAAATTCTAAAAATCGCCGCTTTAATTTCTGAGCTTAGATATATAAGAATTTTCAGCAGACACACCCCAGAACCAAAGTATTTTGAGATTGAATTCTTATAACCATTGAGTCATAGAGTAGGGGAGAATGTAATTTATACCATATTTTTTCATTCTGACTTTTTTTTGATTGACAACCGGAAATGGAAATTTGACATCATTACATTTGTTACCAACATTTATAACGAAATTCTGTGTGTAATATTGGCCAGAAGTCTCCTTAAATCTTGCTTGATACAAGCTTTGTATCGAAGTGAGTGCCCGAATCAAAATGGACATTGTTGACATAACTGTTATTATAGTCAATTCATCACTTATTAATAAAATTATTTTACGCTGGGTAATACGGGCACAGGTATTAATTATAAAATACGTAAAAAAATAATTGAATTGCTTCGGTATAACTGACGATTTAAGACGCTACAAAAAATAAAAAATAATTTTTGAGCATTGTTCTTTACACCAGTACTATCAAACCTTTACATCTTCCTTTAATGGAGGAATCAAATAATTTTATTTACGGAATAAAAAGTATTTTCGTGAACTGAATAACATCACAAGATCAGGAATAAGCCTAGAATATTTATATCCACATCCGTACCATAAGTTTATTGAGATGCGGATTCAGACTTATCGTAAATTGTTTTTAGGTATTAGCGGCTTATAATAAAATACAGGGTTTCTGGTAATTGAGAAGGGTTAAAGCAAAATAGATCTTACTTCAGCAAGCAGTTTCTGTGTATTGGAGGTATTGAACAACTTAAGTTTTTATGCTTTACGAGTAATATCCTACTATTATTATAAAGTAACTGTTGCCCGCAGCTTCACATGCGGAAATTATGCTTATCATGTTTATCCCCTATTTCACTCCCTTGAGGTTTGAATTTTGAAAAATCCTATCTTACTGAATATCTACGTTATAAGAGTAACGTGTGCGAAATTTTAAGTTTTTAGCCCTAAGTGTTTGGCCTGTGCGTTGATACATCAGTCAATTACTTTTGCCATTTATATATATTGATAGATATTAGATAAAAAAGAAAGAGATAAGATAGATGTGAAAGTTAGTATGGATGTTTGTTACTCTGATTTTTATGAAATTTAGCAGACATGTAGACCATGATCTTTAATAAGATATAAGATAAAGATATATTTGATAAGATATAAGATAAAGATATATTTAATAAGATATAAGATAAAGATATATTTAATAAGATATAAATGAACCCTTCATTTATTGCGGAATACGAGGGCAAAGGCACAAGCAGAGCGCTAGTCTTAATTTAGTGTATAAAAATTTCGTATCACATTGTTTGTGGTCGCACTCCTCCGAAATGTCTCAACCGATTTTAATGATTTTTTTTGTATATATTTGGTACATATGAAAATAGGTCATAAAGTATATTTTATAAGGCTAAGTGATTAGGGCGTCCCTCTCCAGATTTTTTTGCCAGAACAACGTTTGCGGAGTCAGCTAGTAATATTATATCCTTTGTCTTTAAAATATTTTAAGATTTGCAGTGGTTCACGACTTAATGTCCCCTTTGAAGTATGGAACCGCTAAAGAAATTTTGTCCTTGTCGGTCAGCTGTCCAATTAATGAGAAATAGGTCAATCACTTACAATAAAATTAGATACAACACAAGTAAACACAGCATAATCTAGTAATAAAATTTGTATTCGTTTTATTTCTTCCCGAAGAGAATGTAATTACCTACTAATTAAATTAGACTTACGAACCGATAAGCTTAAAATACATGATCCCAACATAAAATATTTTTTACGATGAATTTTGGGTTCCTTGGAGAAATTAATTTATTACGGACTATTTCTCAATTCTAGGTAATTACTGAAACAAAGCTACGATTTAATTATAATAAATATTTTAATTGTCATTGAACAAATGTTATACATATAGGTTTTGTATTGTAATTGAATACATAAATATTATACATATTATAATCCAACACATAGGATAGCCTTTGGTGGATGAAATTTATCACTTATCTATACTAATAATAAAGAGGAAAGATTTGATTGTTTGCATTGAATAGGCTCCAAAACTACTGAACCGATTTGAAAAATTCATACATTGTTGGAAAGCTACACTATCCCCGAGTAACATAGGCTATATTATATTTTGAAAAAAATTAGGGATCCTTAATAAAACTCCAATAATGTAACCCAAGGTGTAAAAAGTAAAGAAAACCGAAGCAGAGCGCGGTTACTCGTAATAAATAAATTAAATAAATAACGCTACCGCCACACATTCATAGCCCCAAACTAGGATTCCTTGTATCGTAGGTGCCATGGATAACACACAAAGACAGGAACACACATCCAGACCGAGAACAGGAATTGAAACTCTTCATTCAAGTTTCTTCGCTGAGAATCGAGTCCGCATGTTTATCATTGCGTCCAATGATGTTAAACTATAGATACGTTATGCCCTTACAAATCATCCAAAAAATCTGTTCCGACCGAGCTACAACACACACACGTTTATCTTTTGTTTCACTATACCAATCACTATTACACTGGTAAATTATGTAAAAGGGATGGCATTACTAAAACCATAATAGTGAAAAAGACAGCTATACGACCTCACTCAGAGGCAGCTATCAACTGTCTGAATTAAAATCGCTATACTTGACTAAATTCGACTGTCGTAATTACAGCGACGTCTTGGCATATCTACCTCTTTTTATACATATAATATCGTTGATTGCGCCACATGGGTCGTCAAAATGTGCAATGAAGGAAAACATCGTCAGAAAGAACATCGTACTAGAGTCCGGACTCTCTATTGTAAGATGACCCGAGCCATTTAGTGGAGCAGTTATGGGTCAACATGATGCTAAATATTACCCATATCACTAGAATACCATATGTAACGGCAAACCGTTTACCGTGACCACGATCAATACAATTAGATCTAGATATTTCCGTATCATTTACATTGTTATCATTGTCCCTATGATACTCCTACTGTAGTGATTGACCACACGGCTTCCGCTCCGGGACAATGTGTAAAATACTTTAAAAAAATATTATGATACCTGTGAAATTGGGGATTTTATAACCAGCATTTTTATATTTCATTATCTGTGGATTGGAACGCAATTCTTAATTCAAATTAATAAATTTTATTCAAAAGCCGTTTTATTTTTATTTCAAATTCAGTTATTTCTTTTTGTGAAATTGTAGTGGTTTTTGGCGCCATGGATAAACTGAAAATTCGTGAAACTTTAGAATATGAGTTCCTACGTGGAAATACCACTGTGCAAACAACACGAAACATTAACGACGTGTACGGGCCCACAACTTGCATAAACAGGGTCCAATATTGGTTCAATCGTTTTAAATCTGGAAATTTTGTGTTGAAGAATGAGCCTCGCGGTCGGCCATTGCCATCAACATGGCAAAATTGTATAGATAATGTTGGCCAGTACTTTAATTAGCTACAATAAAAAATATAAAATTTTCATACAAATCTCCATTTCATTGGTAAAAACATTCCTAGCATTGCCTATGTACAAAATTACTTTCATGACCTTTTGTAACCACTGTTATACGTGTACAGAAACTGTTAAATAATAAATAAATAAATAAAAACCTAATAATTATAAGCAAATTGGTAACCTCCTCCTTATATGAAGTCGGAGGAGTGCATTATATTATTGGTATAACGTGTAAGTGGCAATATTTAGAATATTTTGAAATGAAAATAATAATACGGTTGGATAGTTTGATTTAAATTATTATATTACATTATATTATAAACATAAATTTAATTTGTTTTAATTTTTTTATTATTGAATTATTATATAATTCAACTAAAACTGATAATGTATAATTTTAAATGATTTAAATTAATGTAATTTTAGTATTAATACTATCTATTTTATTATTGTATGCCTTAGCGAGGAATGACATAGAGACCTACATAAGGCCTAATTGAATCACCGTCCACAATAAACTCATTGATTTGATTTCATAATCTTTTGATCAAAAAACCCCATGTTCCGCCTAAATGACCGCTCAATGTCCGGATCAAAATGACGGTCCTCACACCGTAAAACTTCTTTCCCTCCTGTTCAAGTTTTTGCAGTGCCCCATTTTCTTGATACCGGCAGCCACTAAGTTAAGTACCAACATCGACGACCCTAGACTTCGCCTGTCGGTCGGTTAAAAGAACAACAAAACGATTTCGTTTTACACTCCACGATTTTTATGTCGTATCCGACTTAGGGGGAAGACAATACAAAAGTTTTTAACTTAACTAATCGCTAAAATTAACTTAAATAAGTTACGACATGACAGATGAATCGTAGCCACGGCTAAACGTTTCGTATCAGCGTACAAAATATATATCGTGAGTACCCGTATGATAGTAAAATGTTTTAAAAAAAGTTATATAAATTTCTGGTGATTTAAAATTACCTAACGTTAATATTATGAAAATTATATCTATGGTTATTTTGTTTTTCAATTTTCGTTTAAATTTAATACGAAGTATCACAATAATTACCAATTAGTAACAATTTTACAGTAATGTGTAATAAGAATCATAATGTATGCAATTAATATTTCCAATAACGAGACTCACTGAGTCAAACAAAATTTTAATTTCAATCGAAAATTAAGTACGTAAAATTATTGCCTAGATATTAATAAAGTAAGGTAAAATAGAGTAGAGTAAAGTCAATAAGAGTACAGTAAAGCTTACACAGAATAACAGCATAATGTAAGAATCGAAAATAATCTTGACCGCAAAGTATAAAGGTGTTGTAACACCAAAGTGGTTCATGTACAAAAAGTATAGAACGTGCATGTTATCTCCCCGCAAGTGCTTCCAGCGATGGTATGCTCATTGAGGTTATTTTATCTAAATCATATCTACATAACAGCTACATGGCGTTCGCTATCTTAAGCTTTATCCGTGAATGTAAAAATATAAAATCTTAGATCCATTTTATTTAATGCTTCGATGACATAGTTAAAAAGCGGTATAATTTTTACTCACAATACGTCTGATTCCTCATAAATACAACCGACAAGATTACAAATCAGATTGTTATTCTAAAATGCCTAGTGAAAGAATACAATTTCGGGGTCATAAGTGGCTTTACTATTTTTTTTATATATAGAAATAGCCGACAAACGAACTGACGAATCACCTGATAGTAAGCGGTTATCGTCACCTATGGACATCAGCAACACCAAAGGCTTGATGCAAAGCAAAAAAGCAAAGCCGTCAAAAACGAGAGCAGAAAAAAATTGTGTGGTTTTATGAAACCACGGTAAAAGTGAAACTTTTTTTCACACTATAGACATTTAACTAAAAATTTTTCGAATAATATTCCATTAAGGGTATAAAAATCGCTTTATCAATCTTAATTTTATACTTGGAAAATTGGAATGATAATGGGAAATAATAAAATTAGACTGTCTCTAACTAATATTTTTATTGAACTCTGTATCTTATAGAGTACGACTTACATTACAATTGGGGATATTTGTTCTAAGATTGCACTGCACGATAAAGGTGGAGATTTCAAATCATTTTTTAACCATAATCTATCACAAACAGTGCACGCAAAACCAAATGGATTATCCTCAAATAAGTTTTTAAAAAGATTATGAGCTCCGTTATGTCTTATATAAAATGGATAGATCGTTGTGGGGATAAACGTTGAAAGCTACGTCATCTTAAGTACTTCCGTTACTGAGAACCGATAAGTATATACCTGGTCATCATCAGACCTTCAGAATGTATCATGTAGTAGCACCCATACTCAATCTGATAAATGTTGAAAGCTAGGTCATCCTAAGTACTTCCGTTACTGAGAACCGATAAGTATATACCTGGTCATCATCAGACCTTCAGAATGTATCATGTAGTAGCACCCGTACTCAATCAGATAAATGTTGAAAGCTAGGTCATCCTAAGTACTTCCGTTACTGAGAACCGATAAGTATATACCTGGTCATCATCAGACCTTCAGAATGTATCATGTAGTAGCACCCGTACTCAATCAGATAAATGTTGAAAGCTAGGTCATCCTAAGTACTTCGGTTACTGAAAACCGATAAGTATATACCTGGTCATCATCAGACCTTCAGAATGTATCATGTAGTAGCACCCGTACTCAATCAGATAAATGTTGAAAGCTAGGTCATCCTAAGTACTTCCGTTACTGAAAACCGATAAGTTTATACCTGGTCATCATCAGACCTTCAGAATGTATCATGTAGTAGCACTTGTACTCAATCAGATAAATGTTGAAAGTTAGGTCATCCTAAGTACTTCCATTACTGAGAACCGATAAGTATGTACCTGGTCATCATCAGACCTTCAGAATGTATCATGTAGTAGCACCCGTACTCAATTAGATAAATGTTGAAAGCTAGGTCATCCTAAGTACTTCCGTTACTGAGAACCGATAAGTATATACCTGGTCATCATCAGACCTTCAGAATGTATCATGTAGTAGCACCCGTACTCAATCAGATAAATGTTGAAAGCTAGGTCATCCTAAGTACTTCAGTTACTGAGAACCGATAAGTATATACCTGGTCATCATCAGACCTTCAGGATGTATCATGTAGTAGCACCCGTACTCAATCAGATAAATGTTGAAAGCTAGGTCATCCTAAGTACTTCCGTTACTGAGAACCGATAAGTATATACCTGGTCATCATCAGACCTTCAGAATGTATCATGTAGTAGCACCCGTACTCAATCAGATAAATGTTGAAAGCTAGGTCATCCTAAGTACTTCCGTTACTGAGAACCGATAAGTATATACCTGGTCATCATCAGACCTTCAGAATGTATCATGTAGTAGCACCCGTACTCAATCAGATAAATGTTGAAAGCTAGGTCATCCTAAGTACTTTCGTTACTGAAAACCGATAAGTATATACCTGGTCATCATCAGACCTTCAGAATGTATCATGTAGTAGCACCCGTACTCAATCAGATAAATGTTGAAAGCTAGGTCATCCTCAGTACTTCCGTTACTGAGAACCGATAAGTATATACCTGGTCATCATCAGACCTTCAGAATGTATCATGTAGTAGCACCCGTATTCAATCAGATAAATGTTGAAAGCTAGGTCATCCTAAGTACTTCCGTTACTGAGAACCGATAAGTATATACCTGTTCATCATCAGACCTTCAGAATGTATCATGTAGTAGCACCCGTACTCAATCAGATAAATGTTGAAAGCTAGGTCATCCTAAGTACTTCCGTTACTGAGAACCGATAAGTATATACCTGGTCATCATCAGACCTTCAGAATGTATCATGTAGTAGCACCCGTACTCAATCAGATATGTTGAAAGCTAGGTCATCCTAAGTACTTTCGTTACTGAGAACCGATAAGTTAAGAAACGACCGTCACGCGACATGTGACACACAAACCAAAAAATTTGAGACGATGTAATTAAAACTTTCACTAAAGTGAAAAAGAAAATCTTGAATTTCTTCTTTTTTCTTTTCTTGGATTTCGTGAATTTCTTTTTAAAAAAAGAAATAAATAACTGGCTCTCAAGCTCATCACGTGAATCGCTTGTCAGCTATTTCTATAGCAAATGTAAAACAAGGATTGTATAATTTATTACTAAGACATGGATTTTTCAAAGCATTGCAAGCGCTGGTTATTGAGAAAATGCTACTAAACGTCTTTAAGTTTGGCAGTCAAAGAAACTGCTAAATGCAAAACATATTTTTCCCTCATTCCTTAGGCACAAATCGCAGGCGCGTTAACCTGAGAAGCTCGTATAACTTGCCAACTTATTCTTAAGGAACATTCTGCAAGAGTTGGCGACCGCGCACTTCGGGCTCAAAAAGTTTGTGAACTCCAGCACCTCAAATATTCATACTTTTAACTTTGCTCCAACGAATTCCATACGTACTAACTCTGGCTTAGGTCAGATAACTTCAAGAAATGAACTTGTTACTAAAGTAAGTATTTAGTTCAATTGCCAAGACAAAATATAAAACGTTACAAGTCAGATTGTAAAAAAACATTACTTTTTAGATTTACTTTTACTACGTACTTACGAATTTTACAGCCCAAAAGACTGACGATAAGCAGACGAGCCACGATCGTTTAATTTTCAAGGTAACATAGATAATATAAAATTTGATTTTTTTGTAAAAAAATTGATGTTTAAACACAAAATAGTAACATCCTCATAATTGTTTTTTGTAAACAGTAAACGTCCTAATATTGTGACTGTAAACTAATCATGCCTAGTAGGAAGAGTTGCAAACAACGCGTGAAGTACAGATAAGATTTCACGGTAAAAGATGCCAAGTATAAATTTATAATAATAATAATTATTATATTTTTAACAGATTTCAAAAACAGGAGGAGGTTGTTGAATCGATTTTTAATGATGTTTATAAACTCCGTTTTTTAACCGATGAAAAAATGGAGGAGGTTCTGAATTCGACATGTATATTTGCTTTTTTTGTATGATCACGCAGCAATCGGCACAGGGTGGTCCGATTTTAATGATTATTTTATTAATGGATGGCTTGAAGTTGGTTCTATTTTTTGAAAATTTTATTCCTACCCTAAAGGTACGAAAATAGGGGATGATTGACTGTGCACCCATAATATAACTCCTACAATATTATTGATTTAGGTACATGTGGAAATTTTGAAATAATTTTAGTATGTTCAGCGATAACTCTAGTGGTCCTTTTACAAAGACTATATCGTCGTAGTTATTTGAAGGTAAAGTAGGAAATCCTGGTAAAATTTTATAACACAAACGCATTTCCGCCCTTTCACCATCCGGCCACACAATTTATTCCATGATTTCTATCGAGCTTCGCAAATATTGGCTCATCAGTAATATCGCGCTCGTATGCAGTGTCAATAACTATCAAGTTATTTACCGAAGTCTGCGGCTGAATTGCTTCGGTACTTTGAGATTTAGCGAAAACTTTTGTAATATAAATATTGTAAATACTAGTAATGAACATGGATCCGACATATGAACTGTCTAAGAAGTTTAAATGACTGAACTGACTAAAAAGTCATCTTCTTAAACCGAATCTTGAGATTGCAGGAATCTTAAGATCAGTTTATGGCTTAAGAATGGCCTAGATCCACGCCATTCAAGAAACGAATCTGAAATGGCGGTTCGTACTTGTAATGATAGGTAGGACCGTCAACAAAACCAAGTTGCTAGATAAATGACATTTCTTAATAGATCTTTGTTATATAAAAATAAATATAAGCATTTATTAAAAACCCGACTAAGAAGTAATCGGAATCGCGAACCGCAGGTTACTTATTATCGTATAACCTCTAAAACCTAACATCTAATTAGGTTGAGTACGTAGATATATTGAATACTGGTTGAAATACACTGGAAAAGGTAACAATTTAACAATTAATTTAGAAAGAACGGAGCGCGTACCAACGTGTGTGACTAAAGACAGGAATAACATGCGAGGGAGAGGGAATGATAAGTGCCGGCATTTTAGATTCGTTTCTTTAGTGGCACGAGTAATAACAATCATAGCTCGGAAAGTGATTCAGCCTGTCACGCTCGCCTTTGTTCAACTAACCGTATTTTGTTCGCATATTGTATAGTACAATATACTGTATGTTATAATACGAACTACATTGCTTGCTCAATGCTTTTAAAACTTCAAGCAACTTATAAAATATTAACTAAATGATAAATTATTTTTTTGTAAATATTAAGTATCACTAAACTGTCTAATAAAACATCACTAGGACGCGGTAATTTAATTTCTTGAAACTTCAAGAAATTAAAATCTTAAGGAAAACGTTAATTAAGTGTTCTTCGGTTTCCTAATGGCGTCTTTGACAAGACCGCTAATGATAAAAATAAAGCGTGTATTAACTACCGACCAAAATTTTTCAACAGACTGATGCCATTACCTACTATACTCACATTGAAAACTTTGAGGGAATGGTACTGAGGAAGCTATATAAACTTCAGTCGTATATTCCTACTCGCATATTCGCATTGTATTAACATTATCCATTGTCATTATTCATCTTGTAAAATATAAAACTGAATTATGTAACATTGAAGGAGCTTATCACGCAAACTGGTGGTGAAAACATTGGCATATTACTCACGTAGTCACCAAACAAGAAGATTCACCAAAAAACATATCTTCACATCGCTTGAAGATGGATTTTTGTGAAATTGTCAACGGTGCTGAAATGCGCACTATATCATTCGTTTTATAAGTTTTTATTAGCACATCGGAGATTTTGATTCATCGCAGGAGTGCCGTGGAGAATTAAACTTAGTTTCATATCTTGGTTTCATTTTTGTAGTCAAAATTATGTAATCAATCAGAAATATTGTAAAACAATCATAATAAAAGTGTCTAACAGACGCTAGTAACAAAAGAGTAGCGAGCGTGGCCAAAACATTTCGTAAAGTTGACTTTTAATTTTAGAAATAAAAAAATCTCAAAACTATTGCCTACTGCTTTTACTTTTCTGCGTAATTTTTAGAAGAAAAATTTGTGTGAGCCATTGTTTTGCTGAATCAGGCCAAGTAAAACAAATAAGTCGCTATATTGATGACGGGTCTGACAAGGGTCAACATTGTAGCTTGTGAGATGGCTGTCCATTGCCAGTTGACCCTCTGTCTTGCTATTGTCTCCGAGGGCACTAAGAGAACGCGCGGGTGCAAAGGGACGGCTAATCTTACTAATTATAGGTGTAGCCTTTGTGTGAACGTGACTTTGGCTTTTCTTAGCTACTAGGTTCACTTAGGTCGTTTTAGACGGATACATTTCCAAAACTAAACAAGACTCAATAATTATGTGCTTACTTAAAATAACTATTGTATAATTAATATTATCTCTGGAAATTAACTTATAATTAGAAACTTTTATCTTTATACTACAACGCCATCTAGAACTCTTGAACTAAACTATTTTTTCAGCAAGTTCCTTTCTGACTCAATAAATATTTACATATCTTTGTGTATATAGTTTTGTTCATAGATGGCGCTTTCTCCATTGTTCGCTCGCTCGCGGAACGCGACAAATGAGTCATGCTTTTTCGTGCGTGCACCCGGCGTTCATCGTTTTAATAGACGTTATCATGTCAAAAATGAATCCTAGCTAGATCGATTTATCGCCTACGAAACCCCTTACATACTAAATTTCATGAAAATCGTTGGAAGTATTTCCGAGATTCAGAAAATATATACAAGAATTGCTCATTTTTAGATATTAGATAGATAGATAAATAGATGAATTGCTTCAGGACTACAGGATATGCTAAGCGAAGTGTGAGCGAGTTACCAGTCTTACATACAATACCGTTATTCATTGCCTAATTACAGCCTGTAGTCTCGGCACCTATAGCGTCTAGTTTCGTAACTCAGCTGCTACAGCGTAATGCATTTCTGTATTCAATTGGCATGTTATTAGCCAATGAGATTCTATTGTCATGTAAATATCGTGTTTACGGTTCCGTACGGTTATTACAGTACATTCGGTTCGGTTTGTTCAAGCCATACTGGTTTAGTGTGCATTACGTCACTATTATAACCGATTACTGTAAATGTAACCTATCTATTTATTTATGTGAAAAAATCTTTTAAACACACACTTTTCCACTATTGCCTTATACACTTTTTAAGATTAACCGTAAGAGACAAATTTGGTAAGGGTAAAGTTTATACAGAAAAGAACTGAAAGCTAAATTTTAGGTATATAGAAAGAAATAAATTAGTATTAAATATAACTTATTTTGAGGTTTAAGAATCTTTATTTCTCAAAAAGAATTACAAATTCACTTACTTGAGAAACATAACATATTAGTTACATGTTAAGGGCATAGCGTACAATAAAGTAATAGAGGGTAGTTACACAAAAATATTAGTAGTACAGTTCTTCACTGATACACAGAGTTAGCGAAGTACGTGGTTTATAATATATGCTGATGGAGAGTGAGTTAATACTCATGTTACATATCAAATAATTATTTATATTACATAATAATAATAATAAACAAATAAACCAGAATATACATTTTGATTACATCATAATCGAATCTATTCATAAAAACCTGAAGTGTGACTAGATACATTTTATATGAGAAATTATGCTATTTGACTACCTGAGATCTACATGTTCTTATAAAAATAAAAACTGATTGTCTTCGTAATTTAATTTTTGATTTATTGGTTCCAGAGAAGCACACCCACAAGAGTGGTGTGTTTTTGCTTCTACCTTGAAAGGCAGAAAGCGTGCATGTAATAAGGAAGACAGCCACATGGAGCGCATTTTTCAGTTTTTATAAGGTTTTAGAATAATAGTATTCTATCTTAACAGAATTCCATATTCATTAGATCCATTCTTGATTTTCAATCATATTTGTTATTTTCCCTTCTTTCTTCGAATAATCCTTATATTTAATGTTATATTAAGCTTACTTATGTAAGCAATAACCTCTACGCATATATTAAAAATAATTGGGACATTAATCAATACTATTTATTTATTTATGTACACTATATTGACCACAATATAACAATATTAACGGATAAATAAATGGCGAGCTTAATGCTAGTGCAATCTGTATTTGTTATTGATTATTGATAAAAAAAAAATTGTATCATAGGTATACTTAATTATTCCCATATTATATTAAAGGATACATCCTATATCTACTTTAAACATCTACATGTAAATATTAATCGCGAGAATTGAGCAGCGAAGCATAATTATTGATAAAACGAACTTACCTGTACGTGAAGTTCTATCAAAATTATGCGAGCTGCTCAATTCGAAGCGATTAATCGTTTAATTGCTAATATTGTTTATAATAGTTGAACTATTAATATAATATATGCTGATGGAGAGTGAGTTAATACTCATGTTACATATCAAGTAATTATTTAAATTACATAATAATAATAATAAACAAATAAACCAGAATATACATTTTGATTACATCATAATCAAATCTATTCATAAAAACCTGAAGTGTGACTAGATACATTTTATATGAGAAATTATGCTATTTGACTAGCTGAGATCTACATGTTCTTATAAAAATAAAAACTGATTGTCTTCATAATTTAATTTTTGATTTATTGGTTCCAGAGAAGCACACCCACAAGAGTGGTGTGTTTTTGCTTCTACCTTGAAAGGCAGAAAGCGTGCATGTAATAAGGAAGACAGCCACATGGAGCGCATTTTTCAGTTTTTATAAGGTTTTAGAATAATAGTATTCTATCTTAACAGAATTTCATATTCGTTAGATCCATTCTTGATTTTCAATCATATTTGTTATTTTCCCTTCTTTCTTCGAATAATCCTTATATTTAATGTTATTGTTATATTAAGCTTACTTATGTAAGCAATAACCTCTACGCATATATTAAAAATAATTGGGACATTAATCAATACTATTTATTTATTTATCCGCTTGCTTGCCCGTGTCAACCAGTAGTTAACAAAAAAAATACAGCGAATTGCCCATGTCAACTGGTGGATGACATTGCATCGCAGTCTAAATTGCCCGTGTCAAGCAGGACGTGACATGGCGCTGCCACGCCAAATGCCCGTGTCAACCTGTAGTTAACATCGTCCCCGCGCGGCCCCGCGGTCTGGCAACGTAAATATACTCGTCTTTATCGCTCTAGGGCATAGTTTGTATTTTTTATCTCGTTTCTACATTAAATCTGCCGCCATTTTGGCCCAGTCGTATATTGAAGGCCATAGGAAGAAATTACTAAACCAAAACTTGTCAATGAGTCATTTGAGTTGGTGCTTAGGTGCGTGTTTTTTGTGTTGGTGCTCTCAGTGTTTTAGGTGAATATTCAGTGATTTCCTTGTTAAATTGTGTTGATAATATTGTGTTTATCACGGTAAGTAAATAACTAACACGTAGATATAAAAATTCCAGCATGAAGCATAAGATTTGACTTTTTTTCGATACCTGCAATACGGCAGATACATTTTGGCGCGAATAACATTAAATATAAGGATTATTCGAAGAAAGAAGGGAAAATAACAAATATGATTGAAAATCAAGAATGGATCTAACGAATATGGAATTCTGTTAAGTTAGAATACTATTATTCTAAAACCTTATAAAAACTGAAAAATGCGCTCCATGTGGCTGTCTTCCTTATTACATGCACGCTTTCTGCCTTTCAAGGTAGAAGCAAAAACACACCACTCTTGTGGGTGGGTGTGCTTCTCTGGAACCAATAAATCAAAAATTATATTACGAAGACAATCAGTTTTTATTTTTATAAGAACATGTAGATCTCAGCTAGTCAAATAGCATAATTTCTCATATAAAACGTATCTAGTCACACTTCAGGTTTTTATGAATAGATTTGATTATGATGTAATCAAAATGTATATTCTGGTTTATTTGTTTATTATTATTATGTAATATAAATAATTATTTTATATGTAACATGAGTATTAACTCACTCTCCATCAGCATATATTATTTGAACACCACATCCTTATATTTAATGTTTTTTTTTTATCAATAATCAATAACAAATACAGATTGCACTAGCATTAAGCTCGCCATTTATTTATCCGTTAATATTGTTATATTGTGGTCAATATAGTGTACATAAATAAATAAATAGTATTGATTAATGTCCCAATTATTTTTAATATATGCGTAGAGGTTATTGCTTACATAAGTAAGCTTAATATAACATTAAATATAAGGATTATTCGAAGAAAGAAGGGAAAATAACAAATATGATTGAAAATCAAGAATGGATCTAACGAATATGAACATCTAACAAAACCTATTAATCCTAATAGGTCCTATTAATCGCTTCGAATTGAGCAGCTCGCATAATTTTGATAGAACTTCACGTACAGGTAAGTTCGTTTTATCAATAATTATGCTTCGCTGCTCAATTCTCGCGATTAATATTTACATGTAGATGTTTAAAGTAAATATAGGATGTATCCTTTAATATAATATGGAAATAATTAAGTATACCTATGATACAATTTTTTTTTTTATCAATAATCAATAACAAATACAGATTGCACTAGCATTAAGCTCGCCATTTATTTATCCGTTAATATTGTTATATTGTGGTCATAAATAAATAAATAGTATTGATTAATGTCCCAATTATTTTTAATATATGCGTAGAGGTTATTACTTACATAAGCAAGCTTATTATAACATTAAATATAAGGATTATTCGAAGAAAGAAGGGAAAATAACAAATATGATTGAAAATCAAGAATGGATCTAACGAATATGAAATTCTGTTAAGATAGAATACTATTATTCTAAAACCTTATAAAAACTGAAAAATGCGCTCCATGTGGCTGTCTTCCTTATTACATGCACGCTTTCTGCCTTTCAAGGTAAAAGCAAAAATACACCACTCTTGTGGGTGTGCTTCTCTGGAACCAATAAATCAAAAATTAAATTATGAAGACAATCAGTGATTATTTTTATAAGAACATAGATGCGACATTGAGCGTAGTATGTTTGCTATGAATGAAAAGTTCATTTGAATAATTTTTACTATTTATACTACTATTTATATATTTACGTATAGTTATAGTATAGTATAGTACAATGATATTATAAGTAAAAGAGGTAGATGTGTTACTGGCGCGCGAGGATGAAAATCGAAAGCGTAGTCAATTGACCACTGTGACCACTCTGCTTCTCATAACCTATCTGTCACTGAGCTGCGTCGGTTGTGCATTACGTAAAATAAAATTTGTCTTAAACCACGTCAATATGCCTTACTGTGCGATTTTATAGTGCAAGAATGATAGCAGAGCAAATGATTTATTTAATGGCATTGTTTCATACCACAAATAAGCCTAGTTTTAAATTTATTTTGTAATAATTCAAATTCAAAACGTAAAATTAAAAGAAATAATATTATAACTTATGATCAAAAAGCTACTCAATCACTTGGCAATAAGGTTCGTTTTATGTTTTAGATGGTATTGCTACTCGGCTATCGTTTTCCAGAACATCGTCTGCTACTCGGGGAGAGATGCGAATACAAGTTTATCGATATCGGTAGTTTTGTAATTTAAAAATATTTAGTTAAAAGTATTTCATATTAATTAAATATTACTATAATAATAATAATAATGTTTTAGGGTTCCGAAGTAAAATCGGAACCCTTATAGTTTCGTCATGTCCGTCCGTTCATCTGTCCGTCTGTACGTCTGTCCGCCTGTACATCTGTCCGTCCATCGGTCCGTCTGTTTTAACATTTTTATTTTAATTATATTTATGTACAGTTCTGCTATTTGATGTGCAATAAAGTATTGTGTTGTATTGTATCTAAATAAGTAAAAATGTATTAAATTGATATGAATTGATTTTTTTATTTGAAATCATTGGTAAATAATCTAGGATCCTTACGAGGAATATAACCGCATGTGCGCTACAGCCACAGCGTGCCTAGGAAATAAATTTCCACGAAAATAAATTCACCTTATTTGCTTATCCACTCCCACATATATTTATTTTCGTCGCTTAAAAGGCCCAAGCGTGGTATTCCGTGACTCTTTACTTAGTTAATGTTGATAAAAAATACTACGGTCACGTCTACGCCTTGTAATGTTTGAGATATAAGCTTTAAAAAAAAATTTAACAAGTGTTCACATAGGCAGTACAAACACAAGAACTTTAAGTACCAACTTGACGGGTCTACGCCTTGTAATGTCAGATTGAGGCTGCGGGCATGAGATTTGCGACGGGCGGCGCGATGGCGGTTGCGGGGCGGCGGCGATATGGAGCGATGGAAATGATTACTCAGTATGGCATTCTATGGGACCGGGCACGAAACAGTAAAAATTTACACCATAAAAATATTCTCCAAAATATAAACAAAATATTTTGATACTTATTCTCATAGTTATATATTTTTTTGAATGACACCTTTGTTATAAAGAGTAGAAAATTTTCCCAAACTACTTCTTCCTTGATTTATTGGATGAACACCATTTCTTGGTAATAATAATTCAGCTCTCATCAGAAAACTAGGCTGCAATGATTCTGTTCGACGTTAACTCATGTTTCACATAACGGAATAGATGACGCATGTACCTCCATCTGTATGAAAACCAAGCGTCACTTTTTGACCCATTATTAATAAATAAAATGAGTTTTTATTTTAAGTAGGTCTGTTACAAACGCTTTCCGAAAGTCACTTTACGCCATCGCTTTAACAATAAAAGTAAATTTCAAAAATATAAATAAACAGATCATAATATTGCCATTCTTCACAACACTACTTTAGCGCGACTGATCGACCCGACTGCCCGTCGCAGATCTCGTGCCCGCAGCCTGACAATAACTATTTCGATATAAATATCGATAATTGTCGATAACGCGGCAAAAGCACCACGCACAACTCTAAACCAAAACCATGAATGGATGAAGTTGTTAACCAAAAATGTAACTTATCTCATTACTTATAAGGTTCCTTCACATTCAAGATGCTAGTTGCGCCATCTAGCGTTCAGTAGGTGGAATTATTTAATTATTTTCCATATGGTTGACATTGTATTGCTCAAACTGTATTCAATGTCAACCTTATTACTGGACGTTAAGACTATCGTTATTTTGCCATCTAACGGTGAATAGCAGAACTTCAAGACTATTTGTAGTCGACAAGTAACAACCAATTAAAATGTAAGTTTGTTAGTTGTAAGTAATACGATTATGCATATACGTGTGTGTGCGTTGTTAGCTCTTTTCGGAACAGATTTTTTGGTTGATTTGTAAAGGGATAACGTATCTTTATTAAACATCATTGGTATAGTATAAGTTATTTTAATTAAATTAATTATGTGATCGTGTACCTTTCTGAATCACACAAACAGTTCATTTTACGCCCGCCGCAAGTGGTGTTAAGGAAATTCGTTCCGAATAAAACATTATTGTTGCCATTGCGTTATTAATATCCCCTAATCGTTTTTCTCAAATATCTTCCACTACTTAGCTGTTGCCCACAGCATCTTACGCGAAAATTATGCTTATCATATTTATCCGCTATTTCACCCCCTTGGGGGTTGAATTTTAAATAATCCTTCCTTAGTGGATGCATACGTTATAAGAGGAATACGTGTGCGAAATTTTAAATTTCTAGCCCAAAGGGTTTGGCCTGTGCGTTGATGCATCAGTCAATCACTTTTGCCTTTTATATATGTACATATACAGATATGCAGTTCAGTATCAGTTACAATTTAAGTGTAATATGTATGATGATAAGATAATTTACGCTACAAGCTAATACTACGTAAAATCTTAGCACAAAGCGCAGTAATCCACATTCGCTCTTATATAACACGGCTTACAATATCATTCCTGATTTGTAGCCATCTCCGTTCGGCATATATCATACAGGCAGTGTGCTTAAGGTTTTGATCAGCGATTCTTCTCTGCACTGACTCATATGACGCAGTATTTCAAAACCACTCCGAATCGTGTTCACTTTACGACATAAATGTATCTTTGATAACGTTCTAGCGATAATTTTTCATACTTTGCACCCAACAAAGCTGATGTCTCGCCCAAAAGTCCTGACGTTGTTATTTCGTGATTGATGACTGCGAAAAATGTTTATGTAAAATTTAGGCTTCAAAACTTTTAGTATGAAGATGTTAGGTTATGTTTTGTAAACTTTTTAATATGACTACGTGAAGTATTATATTTGTGAAGTATATGAAGCGAATACCTAGTTACGAGTTAGGTCGGACATGTTTAATATATGAATTTTAGCAACATGTTCATGCAGCAATGTGAGGCATCTACACGAATTCAGAGCTGCAGTATTTTAAACACTTGTGTGTTGATATTACCGTATCACTTTTAGTTCTGCACTTTTAATATAGATTCATGAAATTAAAATTGTATTGCCTAATTTTCCTTGTACATACCAAAATTACATTAAGCATTCCAAACGTTAACTTCCAAAACTTACCAAAGAATAAAAGAACATTAAAAATAAAATAGAATTTAAAAGAGAAAATAAATAAACAAGTTTTCTTTCATTATTGTTTATAAATTACCTCCGCTCGTCGTTTGTTGTCTATGTTCGTAAATTCATTTCCTATATTTCTTTGTTTTCTATTGTTTGTTTAAAGTGTATCCCCGCCGTACTGCCTGCCGAGATTACTGGGGTTTGTCTTTATCCCCACATGTCCCGCATTTCGATGTATTTCGTATTGAATCCGTTATTTATAGACTTTCCAACGAGCGTCTTAGACTTTTAATTTCCGAGTCTTTTAAAGATTTCTCAAATTCTGATCCAAGATGCCAAAGTAAGGTTGGTTATTTAATTAGGTAAATCTTCGCATATTTGCTTTGAGAGTCATGAATTTTATTTCCGTCTTAATTTAGAAATAACTTTTTAAGTTAAGTAAGTGCTCTCAGAAATATTCGCTTTTTCTCAGGATGTTTTCTCACTGAAGTAAAATCAATCACAAGAATGAACATAATAAAAAAATTAAGGTGAGCATAGGACTTAAACTCATGTTCTACACCCACGTTTAATAATCGCCATCAATGCCATCATCTCTATCATTTATTATAAATACATTGTTTGTATTAAATATTTTTTATGAAGTTTTCAAACCGCCCGAGGGCCTCCGACATGGTTTAACGACTGTTACCTCATGATAACAACTGAGACCGACAGCTTTACGTGCCCTCCGAAGCACGGAAACGCTCAAGAAATGTTTGCCACTAGCGGTCACACATCCATCTACCGACCGCGCCCGCTGTTGCTTAACTTTGTCGATCACTTAGGATCGACGCAAGCCGCAGTCGCAAAGGTCGTTTAGTACTTACGATGCCAAAGACATTAACACAGAGAGATACGTCAGACTCTTTCTGGGTTAATGGTTAAAAACATTCACGACCAATTTTAATGAGATTTTTTGCTACCCAGACAGGCTCAAACCTTTCCACTACGTAGATTACGACCTGAATGTCCAATGATACAGTGCCTAAAGATCTTATTAGATAAACCCATTCGGTGACCTTAGGGTGTGTTATAGGTCACTTGTGTGTTATATAGGGGTTTTAGTAGTTTTAAAGAATCTTTCTATTACATCTAAATCTCCGCTAAGTTAGAAATCGTAAGAAACTAGACGATCTATAAAATAAAAATAAAACTTATTGGAACGAAGTTCCTTATCGCGCGTTGTGAAAGGAGGCTAGACGGAAAATTTCGACACTTTTTGATTTTGCGAATGACGACACTCTTTTTGAAGTGATTCAGTTAGTTTTACAGAGATGGCGCTGTACAAACTGCGTAACTATATAAGGTAAATGAAACTAAGTATCCAGAGCGAATTCAAAAAATTTAATAGTTTCCTTGAACTTACGTATGTTACAAGTATAAGTTGATAGCGTGATTCAGAATTAATTTACTAACGCCATCTATCCGCAACTAACCAAACTAAATATCTTAAGTCTGAACATGCGCTGTACAACAATACTTAAATCGAAAGGAAATTCGTTCCATCCAGGTGTCCCTTGACACCCCTCATGTTTTTATCATATTATTTTGTTTATTCTTTGTAGGGTAAAACATTTATTTCTATTTATTTGATACAACATTGAAATGAAAATGCTTATTTTAATTTATTTAATTATTTTCCTTAATATTACCACTTACAAGTCATAACAATAATAAAACGCACCCCCAGGTTCATTAAATTTTATTAGTCGATCTCTAATGGTCTTGTGTTGCTCGCAGCTAACGATTATAAAAATATTATACTAATCCTTGGACTCCTTCAACGCTTGTATAAATGCAAGAAGCTTTGTACAAAAATTCGCGATGTTTTTACTGTACAAAAAACACAAGCAGGCCAAAGCAATATTAGCAGCAAAACAAGAAAATATTATCACAAAACTTTTACGAGTAACTTCAGTGAACTCACAGTTCTGACAAATGATAACACGTCTGAAAAATTAAGAGGACTTTTAATATAATACTTAGCGAGAATTCTAATTTGGAGAATGTCTTTTACGGTACTCTCAAGAAACTTTTCCATTTTGAATGCGGTCCTGTATTCTACTAATGACACCATTTGCATAGCTATCACTGCAGAGAGAGGAGTCTAGTGGACTATTACCTTGTGAATGCACAGAAGTGCAAATGTTAACTACATTTCATCCTTAATATTACTTATCATACGTATACAAGCTGTTATACCGAATCGTTTGAGGGTTAGTGTCCTACGAGTTTTCTGTACATCCTACTAATGTTTCAAAGTAATAAACATTACTTAAGCGTCCCAAAAATTACGCAAGATTGGAACTTAACCGCTAAAATTCCCATTCTTCGTAGCACCACAGTTACGGAACAATTCTCTTAAAATCTCTAAAAGTATTGGGATCCTTGGTGTCTACATTTTCCAGAAGAGATGTAAGCTCTGCGTATTCTACCGTCTGTATAATGGGGAATGTTCTGAAGAACTGTTTGGTTTCATCCCCGTGGTAAATTTTCGTCACCACATATCACTGTGTACCAGGTTCCATCAACACCACCCGAATACCTGGCGTTCGTCCATAGTTCGGTTCTCGCGTAGTTTTCTACCCCGCACGTATAAACTGTCGAACGAATTTCCTGCATCGGTGTTCTCTCCAAACTAGGAGATGGGGTCTTCAAGAAGCGGGTCTATCATTTCCTTTTAGACCGGCAACGCATTGATGACGCCCCCAGTCTTACTAACGTCCATGGACGGTGGTGATTGAATCATAGTGACTAGCACCATATCGTGATGATGCGGTATCAAATGGCTTGTCTATTCTTTTCGACTATTGGGAAGTGCGCTTTGTGACGTACAAAAAAATTAACACTACATACTCTACACTAGAAGTCCATGTGTCGTGGGTATCAGGGACAACACACACACCCAGACAGAGAACAAAATTCAAACTCATCATTCAAATTTCCCCTCACTGGAAATTGAACCCAGGACCCGGAAGGCAGTCCGGTACGGTAAACTTTGTGCCACACGGGTCTTCTATAATTAGACCAATATATTCAAAAGTTAGCTGCAGAGTATTTTAATGATTAAACTTATAAATAAATTATCATAACATAAGCTAGTGGACCTTTGTGGTGGTTTTGTTGTGTTGTTTAAGGATTACTTATGAAGATAGTTCGTTAACCGCGTAAACCAGGCTGCATAAAGCCGCGTTTACGTTTACCGCGCTGATTATATTGGTTTTATTCACAAATTACACTTATTCAGAGTCAAGAGGACATTGTAAAATTTCTTTATTTTTCTTCACTCTCTTTTGTTCAGTAACATATCCATGGTGCCTTTAGTATTGGTAATGTCTATGGATGACGACATCCACTTACTTTCATGTGGCGATTTGACGATTCAAATAATAATAATAATAACGCTTCACACTCAAAGCCCCACACTAGGATTCCCTGTGTCGTGGGTGCCATGGACAACACAAAAGACAAGGACACTCACACCCAGACCGAGAACAGAAGTTCAAACTTATCATTCAAATTTCCGCCTCGCTGGGAATCGAACCTAGGTCCCCTAGGCGCGGCGATCCGGCATGGTAACCATTGCGCCACACGGGTCGTCAAATTGATAATATTAAATGGTCATCGTCCCCCACGAACATCAGTAACACAGGGCAATATTAATTCGTTTTGTGCTAAAAATAAAGCAGGTCACTGCCTTATTTCTTACTCATTGCATTGCGACCGAAAAAATACGACTGATTTTAGAAAAAAGGGAATACCTACTCGTAATTATTTAACTTGGTAAAAACTATGCAACAAAATGTACCGTAGACATTGAAGTATAATGTCATAGACCAGACATCTCGAACAAAATGTGTGTCCCGCCCGGGAGGTTCGATTTTCAAAATTGAGCCCCCGTTCTCCTTTCAAAATCGAACGAATCAATTGAAAATTGAAGCCACGTGACGCCAATGCATTAGGACATATTATATGGTGTTGGCGGTGTCGGTTCTATACGCTAGTAATAATACTTTAATGACGGAAGAAAATAAATACCAAATCAAGTATCTGTTGGAAGGCATTTCACCTAGTGTATACGCAGCTTTTCACCCATATAAAATTAGTGACGTAAAACTCTGCAAACGGGGTTAGTTAAACGCTGAGCTTATACATCATGATTGATGAGCCAATAAAAGGAGCGGCTCAGCACTGACCTTGTTAAGAACTGTATTAGGGTTGTGAGCTGTTATAGTAACTCATTGAGATGCTGAAAAGTTTGCTCAGACAATAGTTACGTACAAGATCTCTGACACTAATAATACAAAAAAAATTAAGTCATATTAAACGGCTAACGTTAAACCTCAACTGGACATTACGTTTGTTCGGATATTTAATGATAATAAAAAATCATTAGGACTATTATTTTTCTTCTGAAAATTATAAATGTCGTGTAAAAAATGTCGTGTGCCAGATGTCGATTAATTTTACTGCTATCACCAAAAAGACTCCGAGAGAATATTCAATGGTTAATGTTACTAAAATATAGCAATTCCAGAATTTTTAAAGTAATACAATAACGATAGATCTGACTTTATCAAACCCTACTTCCTCGTTCTAATTTTTTGACGACACAAAACATTTTTCAACTTCACTTATAAAAGAATGGCCATTTTCACGTGAGCTAACTTACAAGCGGAATCGTTGCCAAGACAATCTAACTTTATAAAATGGATCCGATACATCGCCGCCTAATACATTTGAATACAAGTTGTTTATCCACTGTTTCGATCGTGAACTATAAGCGAATAAAGATGACAGATATGTTTTTTATGGAAATAGCCGGCAAACGAGCTGATGGTTTCACCTAATGGTAAGTGGCTATCGTCGTTCATGAAGATCAATAACACTAAAGGAATCATTGATGCGTTGCCGTCCAATAAAGAGATAAAAGATATAAGAGGTAATTTTGTATAAAATCTGAAAGTGAGTTTTTTGGCTTACCCAATAGAATCTATTTGTAATTTGAATCAAATTTTATATGAACTTATTTTACAACCTTAAATAAATATAAAATTATTTTAAATTGTAGGTATAAACTAAATACATAATATTTACACTATATAAAATAAAAATAAATACTTAAAAGTGAAAGTAAAATTAATTAAAATAAACGTGAACTAATTTTAATTAGTACCTCTACGAATCGCTGAAAATACGTATTGTATAGACCAATTAATTTCGGTCAATAATTGAGTCTCGGTTTTATATAATAGATTAGCCGCGTTGACGTTCTCGTGTACTGTGGTGTAGTCTTGAAAAAGAGAGTGAATAGACTTACTAAGTGCAATATTTTGTAAGCTCAGAATATGATGAGCTTACTAAATATCAGAGGAGCACTTCATTGCCACTTACCATTACACAAGATTGTGGTCAAGCATTAGTAAAAACAATTACCGGTCGTTCTAGCAATAGAATTAGATAGATATATCTGCTATTAAAAAGTTGTCTATAAAGCCTTCGTGTTGATTGCTAGAAGCTACATAAGCTTTGTTAAAAATTTGTCACTGGAGATTCCTATCATTCCTATCATCCTATTTAGCATCATATAATGATAATGCTAAAGATGCCGCAGGAGTTCATATTGATTGAAGGGACTAGTGACACTTTAGTAATATGGCTGACAAAGATACATAAAAAGAGGTGTAAATAACAATGTGGTAATAGATAGAGATTACAAATTAAATAAAACCGAAAATGCTAGCTTATCGCCAATCGCGTAGCATAGAACCACAGACATGTATTGGAACGGAAAAATAATAGCCCTCGTATCGTAAATAGATATGTATGCCTATCATATTTCACACACAATATAACGTAAATGTGATACAATTTATCCAGAATAACCTCACGTTCTGAAGCGTTCACAACCCGTTGGCTTCGTAAGTGATCAACAACATTGAGTAATCACGGGGTGTAGTTGGAAGGCGGTCAACGCTATTCTAGAAGAATCTAAGCCGTTAATTTTAGGAATTCTTATGTACTTTTGTACTAAAAAAGGCTGGTTAAACTGTCTCGGTTATTACTTTTATTCAATTCTACGCAGGAACGGCGCAAAACACATGCCAATATTTGGTTAGCTCATAACTTCTTTAAGGTTCTGTGGTCAATAAAAGTTTCAATTGGTCCTTATAGTTTCGTCATGTGCGTCCAGCCGTCCACAGCATAGAGCTGAGACCCTTGAAATAAAATGAAATGAAATAATCTTTTATTCATGTAGGTATCACTGATATATTTATACATGTTATTTTTTAATCTACCAGCTTTTCGGAAAGATGCTTTGTCATGGAGAAGAAGAAAAGTCGTAAAAAAACTTCTCAGCACATCTTTTAAAGATAAAACTTATATTTATTACAAAATTATTTCCAAACATCCTTATCATCTATGCTATAATATTATTATTTAAATATTCATCTATGCTATAATAACCCTTGCCTACGAGTTGAGTTTTACACGTTTCTTGAAAGATTCCACCGGCAAGTCACGTATTTGCTTTGGGACTTTATTATAAAATTTTACACCGAGCTCTATAAAAGAACGCTGCACTTTAGAAAGACGGCACAAAAAGGTAGCCATTTGATGCATCATTGGTGCTAAAAAACTGCAATTTAGCATCATCTCTGGATATGGCAATTGTAGAAGAACTGAAAGTCACCATTCAAGAGACAACCCTAAGAAGTTATTCGACGTAATTCCACAAGACGAAATTCCAGGGTCTTTAAGTAAAATTATATAATGAAAATACAGTCATAAGAACTCGTTTTATAAAATAAATCCTAATGGAACTCGAATTTTGCTGACAGCCCACGCGATATAACACCGAAAGCACTCTACGCGTGTCTAATGTTAGTATAATTTAAAATAACACTCGTATTTCCAGTATTACGAATGTTTTAGAATGTAACGTCACCAAACAAATTCTTACTGTTATTTATGTTAATATAACTAAAGATAAAATTACGATAGGATTTTTTCGTTTCATTTTATGTATGTTACTGCTAAAGCTGTTGTTAACTGCTGTTTACTGTTGTACCGTAGTCAATACTATGGCACAATGCTGAGTTTGCTCCTTTTTCTAGGTCACTGGACACATGCGAGCGTAATCTAGTAATAATTTTGCAAGGAGCTGCTTTTGTTTCATTTTTAATTTCTTATTCTGTTTTTTTTATTTTTTTCTGTTTTTTGTATACGTTCGTGGCCTTGTAAATAAACGTATATACTATTCTGTTCTATTCTAAAATCCAAAACGCCGCAAATCTAAAGATTCACTTGTGGGTCTTAACACTTACCTAACTTATAGACTTCAGAGTGATTTGTGATTCAGAAAGTTTTACAGAGATGGCGCTGTACAAATTTGTACAGCTCCATCTCTGTACAAATTCAGAATGTTGTACAGCGCCATCTCTGTACAAATTCAGAAAGTTGTACAGCGCCATCTCTGTAAAAACTTTCTGAATCACTTCAAAAAGTATCGTGGCAAAATTTCGTATGAATTTTTTCCGTCTAGCCCCCTTTCATAACGCGCGATAAGGAATTTCGTTCCAATAATAAACGCTTACGCTTTTTAAGTTAGTCGTATTTTTATGATATGTTACAGAATGTGAACCAAATTACACTTAGTTATTCGATATTTTCTACTTAGATTTTTTTAAATCCCATACTAACGATCTTTTAGGCATCCCGTCAAGCGGTTATAACCCGCACGCGTGACGTGAAGTACGCAATAGGCACAGCGCAAGGCAGCTAAGTATACTTACAGTTAGTATTTAGTAGTTCAGTTAGTAGTTTGTCGATCGTTATTCGAATAATAATCATCGCAAGGAACTACTAAATCGACAGTCAAATGTGCAATGGCACAATTTTCGATTAAATCGATTGTTTTTTTTTTTTGCAACAATCACCCATCGCTACCCCAGATGTCAAAACATTTCTTTTGTAAATCGATCTAATCCACTAAATCGCCTTGAAGTATCTAAATATTTCCGGGTAAAGTCCGAATCAAGTCCGAATGAACGTAATTTACGGATTTCCACCATCTTAATTGGTGATCGTCGACATTCACCATTGAAGTATTATTACTAGCGTATAGAACCGACACCGCGAACATCATGTATGTCCCAATGCATTGGCACCACGTGGCTTCAATCTTCAATGGATGTGTTCGATTTTGAAAGGAGAACGGAGGCTCAATTTTGAAAATCGAACCTCCCGGGTGGGACACACATTTTGTTCGAGATGTCTGTTCTATGACATTATACTTCAATGACATTCACCGGTTAATCTTTGAATTGATTTATATCGGACTTTCAGTAGCATACATCAATAATGTATTGATAGGATGTTCTCACTTCACTTCATTTTCAAATACGTAAATGTTACGTCTTTATTCTTATTGTCATTTGATTCAATTGATTTGGTATTTAACTTCCATACTTACTATTTTCTTTTGTCTTACTAGAACACAACCAATTCCGGGTATTATAATACATACAAAGATTAATTAATATTTTTTCACAATATTAGTCACAGATCAACCCGGCTTCAACTTGATCTTTCGAATTATTTTCAGGTGATAGTAACAAAAAGACAAACAAAATAATGTACTAAAAGTACTACATCACCGCCAGAGGAGCTACGAAAACAGCTACGACTTGTGCTCCGGCTCGTAGCCTCGTAGCTCGAAGCTACGATAAGCTGCTGCTACAGTACTACGGGTATTACATTGGCCATTGCCTACAGTTACGGTCATAGAAGACATTTAAACAAATAATTGAATACTTGACCACCATCACCACCTGATGGTAAGTGGAGATGTGGTCCAAGGTGGTGAACACATTAACTTAGTAAAAGCTTATTCACTCTTTTCTTGAAGACATCCACGTCATAGGCAGACGAGAACGCCGATGCAGGCAAGTTATTCCAGTCCTTCGCGGTGCGTATAACGAATGACGAGGCAAACCGCGTCGTCCATACCAGCGGGATGTTCGTGACAAAATGATGGATGGATACCTGCCGTGCGTCGTGTCGTAATAGTACATAATCAACGGTCACGGCCACGACTACGATAATAGCTACAAACTACAGATAAAGGTATGATTACGACAACATTTACGTACTATAGCTCTTATGCTGAACGCACATAATATGGCCACACCGTATGCGGCCGCATATATGTCATATGTCATCCGCATCGGGCTCTCATATGATTTCATACAAATGTGGCGCGTTTGGCGCGTACGGTGCGGATAACGTACCCTTAGTGGAAAAAAGACTTATAATTTCAGAGAGTAGTCAAAGAAAACATTACGATTTCTTGCACAAAAACCGTCAAGATTAATGATAAAAATTAAAAAAAATTAAGCATATGCAGCTTTTGTCCGTCTTTCCAATCATTTTAATAACTAAAATTCAAAGTAACAGGACTTATGCTTTTTTCGACTGAGGGTACGATATAATATGTGCGTTCACCATTACTATGACATCGGCTACGTCTATGACAGTTATGGCTACATCGATACATATGGCTGCTTCACTACTTCAACGGATACAGCTGTGATTATAGCCTTATAGCTACCCACATCCATTACATTGATGCCAATAACATTTGATAATTGCAGAACATGTATTATATTGACTAATTGAGGCCAGGACTGTTATATATACCCCACTTAAGCATGTCTTCGGCATTTAGAGTACACTGAGGCTTATAGTTGCAATAATGTAGTTTACAACAACGCAGTACAAGTCGTTAACAACAAATTAACTCAATTTGCCTCGCTTTACAACTAGGAACTGCAATAGTTGTTATCTCACTTACCTCTGCAACTTTGGACAATATAATGGTAATAAAGTGATTGCACGCAGTAAAGTTCACAAATCTTACGTCTGCGTGTTTCAAAGGAACAAAGTTTGCACTTCACAAAATATTAAATCATACAAAACTATAATAAAACTAAGTAATCGGTGTCTGTATCTACAATATCCTTTTATTTATTTTTTATTTATTTTACTTTTGCACCATACAATTTGTATAATAGCAAAGGCGGCCTTAATGCTAAAATCATTCTCTCCCAGTCAATCTTCGGATAGAAAGAACACAACGATATGGCGGTATTACATAACAATAAGTTATATGAAATAATACTCATCCATCATCCATCCATCCATCAGCCTTTGGAGGTCCACTGCTGGACATAGGCCTCCCCTAACTTGCGCCACTCTGACCGGTCCTGAGCCTTCTGAATCCAGCGGATGCCCGCTGTCTTCTTCAGGTCGTCGGTCCATCTTGTGGGGGGGCGTCCTGTACTCCGTTCTCCTAGACGCGGGCGCCATTCGAGGACCTTTCTTCCCCAACGGTTATCGGTCCTTCGCACTATGTGGCCAGCCCATTGCCACTTCAGCCGGCTAACTCTTTGAGCTTTGTCGGTTAACCTTGTTCGTCTACGGATCTCCTCATTTCTGATTCGATCACGTAGAGAAATACCGAGCATAGCTCTCTCCATAGCCCGCTGCGCTACTCTGAGCTTGTGGATTAGGCCAATAGTGAAGCACCACGTCTCGGATCCGTATGTCATCACTGGCAACACACACTGCTCGAACACCTTCGGCTTCGGCTTCAGGGTAGTGTTTTGGACGACAAGATATGACGCAGTTTCCCGAACGCAGCCCATCCGAGTTGGATTCTACGAGTGACTTCTTTCTCGAAGTTGGACTTACCCATCTGGATCACTTGTCCCAGGTAATTGTATTCGTCTACAACTTCGAGAGCAGCGCCGTCAACAACAACCGGTACGGGTGTAACATGAAATAATACTAAGATACCCAACAATTATATAGATAAGTATTATATAATTTATATATTGATTTATATACTTATATAGGTATATTGATTATATACTACATACATACATGCATGCATACATACAAACATATATATACACAATACTTAATTATATATGTTTGTATGTATTAATACATAAAACATTAAGTTTTTAATTACTTTTGGAGTTTTTGGTTATCGTTTATTCTAGCAATGTCAGAAACGGTATAACCAATCGAAGCGGTAGTAAGTTTGTTTAATATTAAGTGGTTATTTTATTTCAATCGGTTCACAAAAAGAGTTACATAACAATTTTTCGACTGTGTAGTTACTAAGACCACAGAAGACATAATACCTACTAGTAAGACCTGGGTTCCCCAAAACGAGGCAAGGGCAGTTACTAGTTATACATTATCCCACTCCCGAATTAGGCTTATATTTTGGCTTCAACTCATTACTTGTAAATGATACAATATCTAGCAACCAATAAAACAAATACCTTCTATCATAGTCTTGTCGATTAGTGAGGAGCTTAGTTTTCGAATATCAAATGTTGGCCATGTTGGTCGAGCAATTCCCATGCTGGATAAATTCTGCTTAGATTGCCGCAGTTGAATGTGTTGATGCAGTATTGTGGCCTTAAGTCAGTGAATGGCTTATGAGTTCATTTTAAATGCATTTTCCTTTACATAAGCGTTCTGCAGGTATGGGCATTACAACTTGTGCTGCGTTCAAATGATAAGAGTGCATGCTTGAATAATATTGTTGCGGAGATTTTGCTTTTCAGATAGCAATAGACAACAATGACTTCTATATGTATTTTGGTCTCCTAAACTACACCACAGGTGAAACCGTTGCATATTAAGCTTGCGTAGATAAAATCTATAATATTTGAGTGCCCTGTTTATAGATTAAGGGACTCTTAAATTTAATCGCGAACTATAAATTCCTGCTACAGCCTCATAGAAGGAATCTCAACTTTACGACTCATGTGCAACGTTGAAAGGAGAATGCCCATTTAGTATGGAGAAATGTACTGACATTAACATTTTTGTGTCTTGATAAAAATACCTTTATTTAATTATGTTATCTTAATAAATTACACATACTAACTTTAGTCAAAGTTAATATTAGGAAATTAGAGATTTTAAGCAAAATTAATTTGTATTTAGGTTATAGTAAACTCACAGTAATATGGACTCTATGCAGGCGTATTAAAATCGATTGCGTATGTAATGTCGATCTTTTAAGTTTCAAATTCATTTGACAGTCCCCAAACACCATGTAGTTTGTAATGTATTATAATCACAGAACACTATTACTCCTGGCTGATTATAATAATTTTCTAATTCATTTGACAGTCTCCTTACGTCATCTTGTTTGTTGTCATGGATATATTATACCATAACTGTTGTATCATAATTATAATCGAATCAATGCAATCTATTGGCCCGAAGGATCTTAAAAGATTCCTGATTGGCTCTTATCCAAACATAAATGGCCCAATGGTTTTCTTTTAAGTTACGTAAAGTTATTAATTTCAGAAAATTATTCCCAAGAAGGATTTTTTAGGAAATAGGGTAAAATACTTGAAATATTTTAATTAAATTTTTTGTCCAAAAATCATTGTGACACAATTATTTTTTTAAGAGTACTGGCTATGGGCATTCTCCTTTACTCAAGTACTAATTAAATACATGTTGAATGAGTATGAATTTAATAGAGTATGCATTGAGCTATGAATAAGTACTAAGATTCCAGCATTTTTCAAAAAAAATCATGGCAATTTTCAAGGCAGTTAACTATAATATTTAGTGCATTCTACTTATCGGGGACTCTTCTGTAGCATTCTGGCTATAACTTTAATGCTATTTATAAATGACACTCTCATTTAGCGAACATACCATCATATATGGCAGAATTCTCGCCGGTGTCCTTTAAAATGCTTGTAGTATCATATACGTTTCAAGTGTGCCTTATAAACTTACTGCTACGTACCTCTTTATGGCATTACAGCCAAAAGGTTTGCTTGAAGGTGAATAAAACATTATTAAAATAGAAAAAAATTAAATCATTTTTTGATGGCAGCAGGCAGAAAATGTACTACATTTTTTTAAGTATTTTCGAACGGAATTGAATAAATTCAGCGATGATTTATGAAATGACATGAACCAGCGATATTGGGCCCGCTTACAAATGATCCTTGAATTTATTTCTCAGGAGTACTAATAAATTTATGATTTATTTTATTATAATTGGAACTGGTATTCCCTTTTTTAGTCTTCTTTAGATCTTTTGTTCTGTTTGAGTAGGGTACCTACCTACAGATGAGTTTATTTAATACATTCTAAGGTGATTTTTTTATAAATATTGTTCAGTTGTTTTTTCTAAATATTGTTCATTAATTAATAACATTACATCAGGTAACTAAGTATATACTTGAATAAAAATATTACTATAGTCGCACTTAGATCAATGAGGCACAACTAATGCTAACAACTCGAAAAAAATATTTATCTGGTTTTATGTTGTTGAAAATTACTTTTTAACATCATATACATGCGGAACAGTGTATTAATAATTTTTGACGTGATAACGTCTATTAAAACGATGCCGGCCGCACGCATGAAAAAGCATGACTCATCTTACGCGTTACGCGAGCGAGAGAACAATGGAGAAAGCGCCATCTATGAACAAAACTATATACACAATTAAGTCAGAAAGGAACTTGCTGAAAAAATAGTTTAGTTCAGGAGTTCTAGATGGCGTTGTAGTATAAAGATAAAAGTTTCTAATTATAAGTTCATTTCCAGAGATAATATTATATTCGTGCACTACTTTATCAATGTTTTGTCATGACGTTGTCACGTTAAACTACCGTCCGTAAACTGACTTTACAGACAACCATTTTTTTTCTTTCTTTCTTTTTTCTTGGATTCTAAAAATTAATTGTACGTCACTTTGCTGAAAGCTAATTTAGTTTAAGTTATTATTTCACGAATCCCAAAATACCCGAAAAATTGCAAGCTTTTTTATAATAAATCACTTCCAATTAACGTCAGTACTTCAGTAACTATTTTATTACTGGCACATTATTTCCGAAATAATATGATATCCGAAATGAAACTATCATAATAAGGTCTGGCAGCATTTACAACAAAATACACACATAGTGTTATAATATACAGCAGGTTTAATTTAGCCGGCCGCATATATGTCATATGTCATCCGCATCGGGCTCTTAAATGGTTTCATACAAATGCAACGCGTACGGCGCGTATGGTGCGGACATATGTGTGCTCAGCATTGACATGCAACTATTATAACGAGAAACGTATAGAATTGAACCGACATCAAAGAATGTCAAGCGTTAACGGAAAAGTTACACAGAAGTATTTAATTAAATTAAGAATAATAATGATTGATGTGAAAGCTAAGAGAGGTACCGAGGATCTTAAGATTGTCATGATTTTGTAAATGAAATAAAGTTTGTCATATTGACGCACAAGTGTTATTAAATTGGGTTTTTGTATAAATATAGTTTTATGTAAAAAGCCAATTACGAGCACCCTGATTGTATAAATCGGCACTGTTGTCGGAACAAACTAACAGACAAACAAAAATGTTTAAAAGTTTTATTTGGGTTTCTATATCGTGTAAATAACGATATAAAATATATTTTAGTCGATTCCGTGAAAAATTACAACATATCATAAAAATACTAATGTTTAATTATTCAAACGTCTTCACACTTTTGGCGGCCCCTTTCTCATCGATCTTTGTCTCCCTGTCAATTATACATGCATGTCAATGATATTCGATAATTATCGAATATCATTGGCATGCATGTATCAAAAGTTACATTAAGGATGGAGTAAGGGCTCCCACACAAAACTGCGATGCGATGCGATGCGAATTCGCATCGCAGGAACTTGCGATGCGAATTTCTGCGATACGATTTAGTGCGGCAAACCGTTTGGTAGGGCGACCATTCCTTCAAGTGTAGTCAGCCGTACTGGACGTGTTTTTAGGAAGCGTAAGATGGATCACAAAAAGATTATTGCACTGCTGTTATTGTTAAATAGATATAAAAGAAAAAGAAGATTCTGGGTTCATCCATTTATTACGATTATGAACTCTGATGGGAACTATTTTACTCAAAAGTACTATGCGTTGAAAACTGAAGAAGATAATTTTTTTGATTATTTTAGAATGAGCATATCTTCATTTGAAGAGCTTTTGAAAGGCGCCGTGCGTCTTTCTCTAAAGCTGTCTCAGAGCGGACTAAAATGGCGTCACCAAGGATGACGTAATATCGCAGGAATGTGCGATGCGAAGCAGATCGGAAATTCTTGCGGTGCGTTCGTGCGAATTCGCAGATATTTGCGATGCGATGCGAATTCGCGGTTTTGTGTGGGAGCCCTAAATATGAACAAGAACATGTAAGTATCCGTTTTATAGAATCTTAATAAATTTACCATGTATTGTAATTACGTCTAGTGATAAATAACAATAAAGCTAAAATGTGTGAATAACACCTATTTTTAAACAAATCGTAGATGGAAGTATTGGGCATAATACTTTAACTACCTTTAGTACATACATCGAATCTAATATCCTAATTACGCTTTCTCTCATATCCTATCTCCGAATGCTAACTCTGTATCATATCAACCACAGTCTGTGTAACCAAATCCATTTCGATCTCGAAATTAATATCAACACGAAATAGTTTCCGTGGTATATTTTCCGCCATATAGAATACCACATCCAATAATATTACCAGGTAAATTAAAGCCGAGGACTGTTACACCACAACTGCTGCTACAAGAAAATTAATATTGGATATTTCTTGGCCTTTCGTGCCATCAGTATACAATTAAGTAATTAACTTGAACATTTAGCTCGAAGGACCTTTTTTTTCTTCATGGCCCAAATGTTTATTATATTATAACAATGACAAAAAGAACAGACATGCCAACTGATGGTAAAACAACGCCGCTCATCCGTCAATATGGGACCATCACAGGATGACCATAGCCCACAAAATAACAACTGTAAGAAGAAGGCTTATAAGTAATGGTTTCACATGTAGAACTTCGGCATAAACTCCGTCAACAACTCGCTGGACGAGGATGTATTTAGATACAATTACTATTAAATTTAAAATTATAAAATAAAACCAACATTCTCCTTTTAAACATAAAAATCGCATCAAAATCGGTCATTCATTTAGGACGATGGCTACACGACAAACTTATAACACCCCTCTTTTTACGTCGGGGGTTAAAAAGGAGTTGGATGTACTGACAATAATCTCCGCTTCAAAATTTTGTCCCCGGAATCCTAACTCGGCAATCAATGGACTGGTATTACTGGGCTATGTTGACCTATTAATGAATTAACCAATAAAAATAAAAAATAAATCAAAAAAATGAAATTCAGTTGGTTTTATAAATGCTCGTCAACTCATTGAAAATTATAGTCATTTTTTGACAAACATTTTTAATTTAGATATCGTTAGCAACCTTTTTATAAAATGTCATTTACATATTTCACGCTTTATTTGGACGCAAAAAACGAAATGATAGGGGTTGACGTTATAAAAGTTGAATACATTTGTTACAAAAGTGAACAGTTTTTTCGTCCACCGACATGGCTTAAAAACGCTAGAGATGTTTTTATTTTAACGTAGGCTGTGGTTTTAATTTGACTTTGATTACATTCATAAGGATTAAACCATCGGGCGACGTTCGCCCACGTTGCATTTTTTCCTCTTCCGAATTATCCAGCTGGAACCAGTCGGCTTAAATATCACTGTAAGCTTTTCCTCCTTTTATTTAACTAAATGTTAACCTTTCTTTTTATTTCCACTTTCATTACTCCTCGTATCAAAACTTACACAAAATACCTACTCTAAAAAGTAGGCAATGAACGAAGTGCACCTTTAGAGAATTGAAGTGGCTTATATAATTCTTATATATATTATATAATATATAAGAATTTTAAGAAAATGACTTGTACATTGAACAGCATAAAAACATGTCGCACCTTTAGAATTGTATCCAAAATTCTTATTTTTTGTAAACGCCTAAAATGTAATTGAAGAATTGGGCATATTTATTATTTATTGGGCATAGAAAACATGTTTTTATGTCGTTCAATGTATAATTATTAAAGTCATATTCTTAAAATTCTTAGATAAGCCACTTCAATTCTAAAGGTGTGTACAGTATAAAAGTACATTGGAAGTAGGTATTCGTTGGCCATATTTCGATTCATTACCATATTTGGTAAAATGAACTCAATTCACGAGGAGTTAAGTTCAATATCAGATAAAAAATACTAGTGCTTTGCCACAATGGCGTTGCTTACGTTTTCCGATACAATTTCCCTTTCTGTTATTCTACTCTACTCGTTAAATCATCATGCTCTACGTGTGTACTAAATTTCATGAAAATACGTTCAACCGTTTTTGTGTGAAAGATTAACAAACATCCTCAAAAATTTTCACATTTATTCTATTTGTGGGATATTATTTAACAGAGCCAAATTGAATTTTAATTATCTAGAAATCAAATAACGAAATTATCTCTTTCGCTCATTTATTAAATTCATGGAAGCCTAATTTAGCAAACGAGATATAGGAACATTTATCTAAATATGAAATGCAAATTGGGAAATAAAATTAAACATAATGAGAATAGTAATTGGATGTACACTATGGACGCCATTTGTGAATGAAATGGATGATCACAGGAAATGTTAATTGTAATTTAGATTTAATTTTTACGATACCAGAATAAAGAACCGTATTTAAGCTTTAAATATTGTTAATTTGCTAGAGTTTCTTTTCCTCGATGTACAAATGTACCTAACGTGTAAATGTAGTGATAATGTACTAAAATAAATTGTTGTTTTAATTTAATCATAATTAAATAATTAGGACAAATTAATTTCATGATAATAGTAATTATTATTATTATATGGCCATATGCACAAACATAATTAAGAGTAGCTTATATTGAAATTATAATAGATTCACTAACGATCTATTCCACTTTTTAACCCCCCCAATCCTACTCTTATTATTTGCTATCACTTACACGTAATACTCGTAACATAAGATTCAACCCTCCACATAAAGTACCGTTATCCTTTCTTCTATTTAAATATCTCACATACCGGTATATCCTAAATTATGATTACGGTTTGAGTCGACGAAATCTGTATTAGAAATGGAATCTCCTGTTCACGCCAAATGACTTTATTCCCATTCACCAGCACGACTCTCGTGGAGTCTACGCCGTTTACAGTAATTGTACTTACATTTACACTATGCTCTAGTCCGAGTATTACCTGGTATACGATAAGCTATAAAAAGTCGTATTGAATACTAAAGTCAAAGTCAAAATATTTTATTCATATGTATCACTGATACACTTATGCACGTCATTTTTTGTACCAAAAATTAGATTTGTTTTTTTTTATTTTAACATTAATTGGACGTAGTTTCAGAAAAACGTTCCAATCCACAATCATAACATTTTTAGAAAATCGAGTTTTAAGTTCAACCCTGTATTTACTTCATCAAATTACTTTAGTTTAATCTTCAAGTTTTGATAACCTGTAGATATTAAGCGTTTTAAAGATAATTGTAATTTTATGCCCGTACAAACGTATTTATTTTATTTCTAAAAACATATCTAAAGTGCATTTTTCTAATAATATAAGAAGATTGAAGGATACCGTGCACATGTGCACAGGACCATGATACAAAGCATAGCAATAATAGTAATTAATAGAACTTAATTAAAATAAAATTACCATAAGCAGACAACAATTTGTCATTTGATGTAACTGGCATAGTCGCCGGCGAATAACGAAGTTTACATTGAAACTTTTTTATTACCAAAACCTTAAAAATATTTGATAACTAATGCATGTGAATGCGAAGACCATGACTTGTAAAACAAAGCCTTACATAATCTAACATTTTAACTAAAAAATAACTGACTTCAAATGAAGTACATCCAATAAAAAAAGAATCATCGAAATTGGTTGGCGCGATATTGAGTTATTCGTCCATTTATCGCGCACATACTTAACGCACATTTTAGACTAATATGCTTTTGACATGGATGCTATTATCAGATCTCGTTCAAAATTATGTGGGACCACACGACAAGCACCAGCTTTCGATTAAAAAAAGAATCATCCAAATCGGTTCACCCAGTCTAAAGTTCTGAGGTAACAAACATAAAGAAAATACAGTCGAATTGAGAACCTCCTCCTTTTTTTGAAGTCGGTTAAAAAGCCAATCTAATCTATGTTGGGGAAGCAAGTGCCTTATTGTGTTCAAATCTTCATCTTATGTTATGTCTCGGGAAATCAACGACGTCGTATTCACTGATATATTATTATTGTCGTTATTTGTAGCTACTCTGTGTTACTCTCGCCATAATGTTAAGAATAAATTGCGCTCACATTATTGCCTACCTAATTCATCTGGCTTCGGTTAAATAAATGTTAAATACCGCAATCAGACAACATAAGCACGCAATTTAGGATGATCTGTATCGATAAGTACCTGATCATCTTGTGGTTTTAACGTCTATCTTCCACACGGGTAACAAGCTCTAATCATACAGAATTAATTGCGTAAGTGCGTATCCTATTAATCCTAATATGATCTATATGTAAAAAACCTTGTGGGGATGTATGGATATTCGTTACTGTTTCATGCAAAAACTACTTAACAGATTTTCATAAAATTCAGCACTCAGGTAGAATATAGGTAATGTGAAATAAGATAAAAGTAATTATTATCCCGAAAAACACGAGACGGACCCATAGCTAGGAAGAGTAACGAAAGGTGACACTCGAGCAAAGAAATGAAAAATTTGAGGGTTTCAATACCTAACTAACTAGTAGATACCCGGCGTGTTCCACTACGCTAATAAAATTGTGATGATGACGACAGATCAGTGTTTTCGTGTTGACAGTCTGTTTATGCGCCATCATGGGAAAAGGTAGTAAAACGGTAGCAATTAAACCTCGACGGAGACTTTGCCAACCCCTTTTCTAATCCGCAATGACGCTGATGGAGCATGCTCTAGGCATTAATTATCAGGAGAGAGCTATCCCCTACTCCCGGCTGGTGGGCCATTCCTAACCTAACCAAACCCAACTATAGGTTGATGGCAAAGATAGTACAGATTATGTTATGTTTATACATCACGAGTTCAGTTTTTGATTCGCTTCGACATGTCATAATTGTCTACCATTACAATGATTTTATTAGTCAGTAAATTAAAATTTACTATTTAGTGACAACAAATGACTGAATTAGAATGACTCAATATCTGCGCGATCTTTGCATATCTTTCTCTGTTTGTACATAATATAATTGGTTGATGGTTACGATTTTATTCAGATGCCACGAGTCATTATTAAAACAACAATAGCTAAAGAATGGTTAAGATTATAAATTCTATTAACTAATATAATATAACGAATTAGATGAGATAGGATAACGTATTACAGCTATCTATTTCCTTCTCTAATTAATTAGAGCCTCTCATCTATTGTATCCGCTTGTTTGTTCATTGTTGTACTGTTTCATCGAAAGCGGTAAGCGATGGACAAGTATATCGCTTAATACATAATTATTTTTATTGACTTTAAAAGACGGTTCTTATGTATAGTACAATGTCAAATAAAATTAATTTAAAAATATATAGACACCAGTTCTTTCTGGACTTAGTATTTACTTATTTTTATTCCTAAAACGAGAAATTCAATAATAAGAATTAACGGATATAATAACACATCAGATACATTATAATTAAGAGTTTATAATATTATAATTTATCATGAAATATTTTTATGATATTTATGTATTAACGTTATGCTTATATTTAATATGATTCTGGATGGAGATAAAGTGATATGGTGTTAACATTAAAAAAAGCAAAGCAAAGCAAAGCAACAACCCATGATTGTCCCACTGCTGGGCTCGGGGTCTCCTCTCACAATGTGAGGGGTACAGGCCATAGTCTACCACGCTGGCCAAGTGCGGATTGGTAGACTTCACACACCTTTGAGAACATTATGGAGAACTCTCAGGTGTGCAGGTTTCCTCACGATGTTTTCCTTCACCGAAGCAAGTGATAATTAACTTGTAATACGCACATAATATTTGAAAATTAGAGGTGCGTGCCAGGATTTGAACCCGGGCCCCCGCGTTCGGGAGACCAACGTTCTAACCACTAGGCTATCACTGCTTTAAGCTATGTTAGGTATGGCTTCTTGAAATTTATTTCTATGAGTTGTTTGTCACAACGGATTTTGTACTTACTTAACACGTAAATTTTACCCTACTTTTACTCAACAATACAATTTAATCTCTGTCCCCGTGAAACCGGTAAGATCACCAACTCAATTTCAATTAAAGGTTAACATTAAAGGTTATCTCAAAATTGTTAAAAAAAATATCTAATGATAAGACAAGTACCTAATATCAACATTAGCTAAAAGATAACAAACCCTAGCGCATTAAAGGCAAAACTGACGGAATAACGATGTTGGGGTAAACTTTTACTATAATCTACTTTATTTTATAACACTTAGCTAAGTTAGGCAGCTTAGTAAACGACTAAGTTGCGGCAGTGTAAAATTAATGGCTAGAAATTATTATAATACGTTCGTATTTTAACACTAAATACAGTTGTTTGTAACTTTTTAGTTATGGAATTTAGATAATTCTGCCAAATAAATCTTGTGAAATAAGTTAGACGTAATACCTCAACATAATCAGGTGTTAAGCTTTGTTTCTTTAACTCAATAAGGCTTTGAATCTATGAGATCTTCACTTTTCTTCTTGTTTCTTTTATGGCAGCAAGATGTTAGTGATAACTTTGATTTTGATATCCATGGGCGATGAGAACTACTTACCTACATATGGTAGCATGTTTCATCATTTCATTACCTCTTAGGCGACTAAAAACGTTACTTACCTTACTTAGCTTTACATAGTTTAGGCATGTATCAAATGAACTCAGAGTCACTAACGATTACTTTAATCGATCCTTCGTAAAGAATCACCATACAAATTCTGTACTAACGAGCGATTTAACTAAACGTTAGTGACTCTGAGTTGGGGCATTAACTTTTAACAGGCCAGATTCACAGTCACGAGTGTAAATAAAATACTTGTCTAAAGTAGATGTCATGTTTTGAAAAACCCCGACCGTTGAAGAACACATAATAGCGCATTACTTTTTATTTTGCACAGTTAAAACGTTTTTATTATTTTGAATGGAAATTTTACTTAGTGTTTGGCTGACGATATTTCCAGGATCCCGATAAGTTATAGAAATGGCTGTCAGCTCAACTTGTAGAACTTACTGCCATTCCTCACATAATGCCATCTTCTCTTTCCCCCAATAAATCCGTTGAGCATTCGCAGCTCGGTTTTGGTAAAATAGTTTAACACTAGAACCGCCGTAGACTGCGACGCCCCTTAAACCGCCGCCGTGCCAAATTTGTCCCGTTATATTTATTGCAACATTCCTTAGTTTAATGCATGAAAATTATTATTAAAAATATTTGTTATTTACTTTAATTGTTCATTTATTCATTTAAATCAAATTCTTATCCCTCATGAAACAAAAAAATTACAATTTATGATTTAATACCTAGACATTTTGGTTTCATAAAATAAAATCATCAATTTGCATACCTAGTCATTTTAACCAATATAAAATATGAAATTATATAAATTATTTATTATTATTTGAAAAAATGTCCTCGGACGGCGACCATGTCTCGAAAAACGGAGTATAGGATGCCGCAGACCAGGTGGACTGACGACTTGAAGAAGACAGCGGATTCATCCGCTGGATTCAGAAGGCTCAGGACCGGCTAGAGTGGCAGAAGTTAGGGGAGATCTATGTCCAGCAGTGGACCTCCAAGGGCTGATGGATGGATGGATGGATGGATGGATGGATGAACGATTCAATGCGGGGGTTTCAATACTTTAGATAATCCTCTACCTGAAGACGACCGGCCGCAGCGCCCTCGAACACCTCGAGCTCGTCCTCGTTTTTGAACCCGCCCTCGATCTTGTACCTCACTCATGAGCACCAGCTCATAAAACTTGTAACTTTTGAAATATGTACTCGTAAAATTAACATAATTACAAAAATAAATAAATAAAAAAAGCTTGAGGTATTTTTCTTTGAATTACATTTTTAGATTCGTCCGAAGAAGAACCACAATTGGTTTCCAATACATAATCATCCTCAGAGTATTCTAAAGGTTCGCCGTCTGATCCATCCTCCAAAATTTCATTCAAACAAGACAAAATTTCGTGTGGTTTCAATGTTTTACGTAACGTGCACTCCTTACGCAGAGCGATGGCCAACAGACTGCCACTGACTGCTAGGAGTGAAGGTCAAGTGTTTACGAGCTCACATCTCACCCCTCCACCCCCGCAAATCCCCGAAACAATCACTATATACATCAAATTATTATTTCAAATACTGATGAGACAAAAATGACCCAGCGGCGGTTCTAGGTAAATCGTTTTATTTTTCATTAAATATACTTGCTATATATTTGATAACATTAAAAAATGTTAAAATTCAATAAATTAGTAAAAGTCAAAAAGTTTCAGGTATGTGATTAAAAATACAAAAAAGTTAGAGACGATCAAACTTGCAGAGGGGACAAAATTGGGACGGCGGCGGTTCTAGTGTTAAGAGATACCAACGTGTCGTACGTTTAAATTGAGAGAACAAATTCTCCAAATATGTTAAACTTTGTCTGGAGTATATAACGCTTGATATAACTTTCTTCGTCAGATTCCGGAACCGTTGAATTTTGGTCTTACAATATTGAAGTTGTAGTGGATATTTTTAGAATACTATAATCTTAAAAAGCAGCATAAGCAGCTTAAGTTAAAACGTACTTTCTTTCGTCATAAGCTTGAAGACCGCTTCACTATAATTGCCTTATATTACCTTCTTTCTAATTTTATAACATTCTGTATATTAACTTCATTCATTCACTAGCACTCGTACACCACTACTTTGTCTCTTTATTAAAGTGTCCTCTTCCCCTAAGGTTGCCTGGAAGAAATCGCTTCTTAAGCGATAAGGCCGCCTGTTGTACCATTATATCTATTAATAGTATAAGATGTTACTGTATTTTGGTGTACAATAAAGAGTTGTTGTTGTTGTTGTTGTATCTTGTATAGCTTCGATCAAATGTCGGATATGGGTCCGAAATGAGAAGATTCGAAGTACTCCGCCTTACTAGATAGTATTTTAATTCCTGGATGGGTTTGGGTTCTTTTTTGTGTAAATAGCCGACCATCTGATAATGCATTCGTCTTTCATTACAACAGCACTATAGGTATCGACAACTCGTTGCCGGCCAAGAAAAAGAAGAGACGAATGAAGGAAAAAATCTTTATATTATGACAGCAACTGCGATCGTACTTTAGCAAATATTTTTTGAATTTTAGTCAGTGTCCAGCTTATTTGTCAACCCAAATTTCAGTAGTATTTCACACGATAGTTGGTTAGTGACTGTAATCAAATATTGTAATTAATAATAATAATTATTATTAAAATATTGTAACAGGTGTAATTCTCTTCACTATCTCTCGCCATTTTTTCCCTGTTGGTCGTCATTTTTTCATAAATAGTTTTTTATAAGTACCTATGCACGACTCGTCTCCTTTACATCAACTAGGTTAAATAACTACATATCTTATTATTCGGTCTTGTATTCCAATACAGGTAACATTGTAAACAAGGATTCAAGCAAATCTCCCGCTCGCTACTTATATTGCATTGTTCCAAAGTCTTTCAAGAATTTTCAAATAAGACTCGATGTTTGATTCCAAGCTTATTCGTGCAGTAGGAAATGCATTAGATATGCAGTTCTGGAAGCAAATGTTTGTAGAATTCACAATTCTGGCATAAGCAGAGATAGTTTTAGTGTTCTGAACCTCACTTACCTACATGAGGACTTTTGGTGCTGTTACTATTAAGCATGTGAAGATTGAAACTAACATGATAAATTAGCATATATTATGTACATGTATGTGTAAATGTTTTCTATATACACAAGCACAAACGCTCAAAGTTTAGCCTCTTCCCTACAATGGATGAGCAGAGGTATAAAGCTGAAAGCCCTTACTTGAAATCATTGAACGATCACTACTACACAGTTCCACAGTACAACTCCCAACAGCGGCTGATATTAGCTAGGAAAGTAATTCTAAGAACTTAATTGGGATCCATTGATTTCCAGCTCAAGATGCAGAAGAGATATTGCTAGTTCGTTAAATAGTCAAGTAATACAATTAATACAAAAAATACAAGTACAAGTAATACAAGTCACACGCGCGCCACACAAGGAAGTAAAATTATGTAATTTCGTCGTTTTACTTTTTTTAATTTGTGTTTTAAAGTCATATCGCAATAATCTCCGTTGTTTGGCCAATATCTGCACTGAAAATACAAGGATATTTTAGTATTACATTTTTAAACTAATAAAAGTAATTCTCGATTCAAACCTCGGAAATCTGCACTGTAGCTTTAGGAGTTAGCAATAAACGACACGAATGACTAAACAAAGAAAGTTTCGTTCCAAATGAACACGCTAAGATTAATATTTTGGAATGGCCATTTCACGGCTCCATTTGCCAAGTTGCGTCTGAAAGTGTTAGAACAGTGGCAGAAACTTTTCGAAAGTCGCCGAACGCCCATTGTTTCACATTCGGAATTAAACGGCCGTGAAAATACACGTTATTATTACGAGGTGTTTACCCCGACCTGAAAGGAATCGTGTTTGCGTTGAGTATAACTTTCCTTCGTCATTTACGGTATTTAGTAGGTTATTAACTATACAATAATGTAAAGATTATGAGCCTTACATACCTAAATGTGAATAGTGCTTATATTATAGCCCGAAGCTTGTAAGCGAACAACAGAGTTAAAAACAATGGTTGTTTATCCCATTTTTGGTCTTGTGGTGACATAATATACCAATTTGAAAACTAGTAACTTCATAGGATAAGTAGCATCAATTCAGCTATAAGATTTGACCCATACATACCAACTTACTAACAAGGTAAGCTAAATAAAAGCTCGTAATACAGAGTGCCTGTCGTTTCGAGTTTCATAATCTAATTGTGAAGGGTAATGTTTTCCTATTGGAAGAAGAACCCTCGTTACTAGTTTAATAAATCAACATTTTTTCTCAAGTAGACTGTTCTCGTTAGGACGTCCTTTTCAAGAGTTCAATGCCTATATAAATTTTTCAGAAACGAATCTATTCTGAGTTATAAAACGTCTCCAATCATTATTAATCATTGACTGACACCGAACGCTTTCAATATGATTTGTAGCATTTCTCTAAAAGTTTTCTAGATACTACGTTTTTCTTTTATTTACTCGTAATTTTAGTGAATTCTTGGCAACAATTCTATTTGGTAGTGTAGGATAAAAATATATGTAAAGCGACTGTACCACATTAAACAAGACTTGAATGTAATTTAAAATGTTTGTAATACGACCCTCGTGGCGCAATGGCCCATGCCGGATCGCCGTGCCAAGAATCCTGGGTTCAATTCCCAGCGAGGCGGAAAGAATGATGAGTTTGAACGTCTATTCTTGCTCTGGATGTGTTGTTGTTGTCTTTGTGTGTTGTCCATCGCACCCACGACACAGGTAATAAAATTCAATTCAAAAAAGGAGGAGGTATTAAATTCGACTGCTTTTTTATGTTTGTTACCTCAGAACTTTCGACTGGGTGAACCGATTTCGATGATTCTTTTTTTAATCGAAAGTTGGTGCTTGTCATGTAGTTTCACTTAAACGGAACATAAGTTATAATTATGACATTAAGCAGTAGTAATTATATTTGTCTTATCTGACTTATTTTGCCCACTTAACCCTATTACAGATAGGACTGTTGGCCTATCTGATTTTTTCAGTTTATTATCATGCAGAGGTCTATCTATCACCCAATAATTATTAATATTTGGTTCATAATTAAACACACTGAAAGGCGATTCAATTATACCTAATATAATCTAAATGTGAATATCCAAAAGATAGACAAAAGGTAATGCGTTGGCTTTTCAGCGTGTCACAATAAATAGCTGATGACCGCTATTGTATCTGATATCATATCAAAATATAAAATATTCAAACTGTTTCCGATATCAACCGACAAATCTATTCGTTATCCAGATCGGAATTTCAAATTAGTAGCCAATACAATATAAATTAAATAATTTAGCAGGTAAAACATTACAGAGATGTATTTAGTATTGCTTTATATTGATACTTAATTTTTACGTGTTCTATTTTCCTTATAAGTTACTGCCCTCGCTTCACTTCAAGAAATCTACACCATAGTACCAAAGACTCTGTCTTTTTACTTGTGAATCGATTGGAATAACAAGCATTGATGTAATCCCACATTTCAAATGCAGACAAATATTCCTGCAAATACCTATTAGAAGCGGCTAAGCTGTTTTGAATTCACTGATGTATATTTCAATAAACTCAAGGCACTTTTTTAATGTTTCTTCATTTCCCACATTTCACAAAAAAAGATTATGTCAATGAAACAGTCCTGTCAAATATGTACCTTCATAGTGTGGGTAAAAATTACTTTCAAATCTATACAAATAAATAAAATTGGACTGTTTGTTTATAATATTAAAATAACTGCTTTTTACTAAGTGCATTTGGATGTATACACGGTACATATACCAAAACAACTTTTTTTTTCAATTTTTGTTTGTCAGTTTGTTTCCGTTAATCTCTGAAATGGCTGGACAGATTTTGACGGGAATTTCACTGGCAGATAGCTTATGTAACATGGAGTAACTTAGGCTACTTTTATTTCAGAAAAAAAAAAGTTTTAGAAAAAAAACGTGATACGAAGTTCGCCGGGTCAGCTAGTATAATATAATAATAGTAGGATATTCTTTAAATATATCCAATTAATCTAAGTACCAAGTTATTACAGCAGCTACACGGTTACAAAGCATGAATGATATTTTAGGTGTGATTTTAATCCACAACCCTGCATGCTGCGAGTACTGAGACCTCATGATATTATGTTACCAACCAACGCAGTTGGAACCGCAAAATTTTGGCTGACAGCTCACAGATAACAGATGCAATACCGCTGAATAATATCATGGTTAAAACTAACTTGCTACTCTCGTTACTGTCGTACTTGGTAGACTAGAATATAGCAAATATAGCAAATAGGACAATTTGGATAATAGGGATGTTGACTAATTTTAGGATTCAACTTTATTTTATAGATAGAACCTCAATATTCACGAAAAAAATATTATGAAAATAATAATCTTCAATTTAAAAACAAAAATTGATAAATAAAAATCACTATCAAATTTCCCACCAAAAACGTCACGTGACGTCACTAAACGATATTCAATACTATCTGTCTACTAAGTTTGTTGAATTTCCATATAAAATTGTTCCAATGACGTCATATTCTCAAAATGGCGTTTGAGGTCACGTGACAGTGAGTACAATTTTTAACATTTTAAAATTAATGATATTTAATTTATTGTGATTGATTTCAATAAAAGAATCATATTTTAGGCTTTTAAATGTTACCATTAATATTTTAAACATAAATTTATATTAATTTATAATTAGTGTCAACATCCCTATTATTATAACCTCTTCCCGCGGCTTTTCCCGCGTTTCCCGTAATAATAATCGTTTAAAGACTTAGTAAAAGCCCACTATATCCAGAATTAATCACTTTCCTTTCTTCTCCCTTTTCTCTTCTTCCATATTTTTGTTATCTATTACATAATTTCTTTGTGTTTTGATTCTTAAATTTTTATACTTTCCTTAATTCTACTCGTGCACCTTATCTTATCTAACTATATACAGCATTCCGCATCTTAAGGTAGTCTGGAAGAGATCGCTGTGTAGCGATAAGACCGCCTTTAGTACTCTATATACTTGTCTATTTTACATTGTTTTTGTCCTATTTTTTGTGTTCAATAAAGAGTTAAATAAATAATAACCCTATGTTATTCCAGACCATGATCTACCTATGACTAAATTTCATGAAAATCCGTTTAGTAGTTTTTTCGTGACAGAATAACAAACCTCCTTACAAACTGTCACATTACTCGTATAATATTAGTAGGATTTTTTATCCTAGCGCTTAAAATGAAGCGACAAAAACCACGTTGCAGACTAGTGTTACTCATAACCAGTTAATTTACTATCGCGACTTCACGCATACGTGCGGTGGTTCCGGATACGGTAAAGAGCAATCAGGGGTAATTCAGTGTAATGACTGCGCACCGACCGCAATCCGCGAACTATGTCATGTGTGAAGCGATAGTTGACATTTCGACACCGTGTTCTCTCTGCTATCCGAGTGATTCAACTATTGAGGCATGTCATGCAAGGGTTGCCCACTAAAATTCACATTACCAGAAGTAGCTGACGAATTGCCAAGAAGATTGCCCCTGTTTTAATGACACAATAATTCATGACAAAAAATAACCGAGTTCAAAATTAGGGCTAACTCAAAACTGCTCGTCAGATCTCTCTCAAATTAATTGGGTCTACATGATTACCAGCTTTCGATTAAAAAAAAGAATCATCAAAATCGGTTCACCCAGTCGAAAGTTCTGAGGTAACAAACATAAAAAAAGCAGTCGAATTGAATACCTCCTCCTTTTCTGGAGTTGGTTAAAAATAGTGGAGATTAATAAAGCTCATAGCCCTACAGGCTATGAATGTATGTGTCGTATGTGCCAGGGACAACACATACACCCACCCAAACCAAGAACAGAAATTCAAACTCATCATTCAAATTTCCGCCAGGCTGGAAATCGAACCCAGGACCCTTGGCGCGGCGATACGGCATGTTAACTACGTATACGGCATGGTTATTACTTTATTCAAGTAGGTTAATTCACCCAGGTGCAATAACTACGCTTCTCGTAAATATTATTCACCTGGGTGTATTAAGTTTATTAGACGTAAACTTTATCCACCTAATTCACCGAGGTGCATTAGGACTATTAGGTGTGTTATAAAGACGTATCTGTGTGTTTGTGTTTGTGTGTCTGTCTATGGCCTCTTAGCTCCTAAACGAATAACGTAAACCTAAAATACTGATTTTGTACTGACTATATACTTTACTATATTATTAGCAAAATATGTCACAAAAAGGCTATCTTGGACTATAAATGAAATGAAACTTAATTCGAAAAGTAATACATTTTGATCGCTTCAATTCAACAATGAACTTATCGAAGCAATATTATATTCATTGAACCGCAGCAATTGATAAAATAAACCTTTTAAGTCAAATCGGCGTAGAACAGAGTTGATCACCCGTGCTGGTACCCCAGTCACTCTGTCATACAATTCGATTTTGTTTATTTAAAACTGATTTGTAAATATTTGTTGTTTTCTACCATTTTTCTACGAATATTATTAGTCACGCCACTGAACGAACTTTCATGAAATCAATGATTCTAAACTTTCCGCGCTTTGTTAATTTTTTTTGATTTTGTGTAACGGCGACCAAACTGATTTTATTACTTCCTAAAAATAAAACAAAATATACACTTAATTTGTTTTACGATTTTCATATGTGTTTATATTACTTCTGAGTCCTACATTTGCTTTTTTTATTTGTTAAAATTTATCGAAGTGTTGTAGTCGATAGATATCATCACCATTCAAAACTTCAAAATGAAATAATTTGCTGTGAAGATCTACACTATACTTAATATAAGATATACACTATGGGAGAGATATAAAGTGGACTTAGAATTGGACTTTGCTCAGACAACAGTCAAATGTCTGGTATAAAAAAGATAGTTCAAGCTTTAACTAAAAAACATCATATCTTATAATTTTGCATGTAAAATAATACATCGTATTCTTTTATCATGAAAATAGGGACTGCATGATCTGTTTGACGGCAGTCATCTATGGCGAAGCCATGTAAAAACAACTCAACTCAAATCAAAAGAAGGATAACTAGGTTAGGTTATGGTTGCAGAAAAATTTAAAAAGCCATACAACACGGCTAATGATAAGGTAAATTTTGGACCATTATTTTTGCTCGTTAATTTTAACTCCGAGCAAAGCCCAAGTACGATTTAAACTCGTACATCTCACTCTGTAATTACACAAGAGTTTTGTTTTGTTCGCAAAACCTTTTTTGCACAATAAATCTCCATCGTTAGCGTGTCATTTCAATTTTCCGGTTTTCGTCTTATTATAGCATTTCAACCTGACAAGCGGGCAGCGACCTTTTTCAGGAAATATATCACAAATGAACAGGTCCTTAGGGGAGATTGGACCCGGAGCGATTTATAACAATGTTATGAGAGATTCAATCATGTTCGAAAAAACATTTAATTGTTATTATTTTAAATGATGACCCTGTAGTTCAGTTGGTAGGTAGCCAGCGAAGCGAGGGGCCTAGGTTCAGTTTCCGGGTAGACATAATGTGACATATAAAGTTTTGTTCTCATTTTAGTGCCTTACCTACTCCCCTACTCGTGTTGTCTACTCCACCCAAAAACCAGAGGATCCTAGTACTGGGGTAGTTTGTGTAGTGAGTGAGTTAGTAAGATTTTAAACCAAAGTATACCATATAAAATACCAATTAAACAAATAAAAACTTATTTTTAACAAACTTCAAAAAAGGAGGAATTATTCTATTCTACTGTATTTTTTTATGTTTGTTACCTCAGAACTTTCGACTGGATGATCCGATTTTGATGATTCTTTTTAATCGAAAGCTGGTGCTTGTCACTTCAATTTGAGCGAGTTTTTTTGTTATCCCTAATTTTAAAGTCGGTTATTTTTTGTCAAGAATTAAGTAAGTCCGTATTATACTCGTAGTAGCATATGTATGGAAAAAATTACTTAAAAATTATTTTTCTTGATTAATTTAGTAGTTGTTTAAGAAACGCTTAATTAATATTTAACAACTGACCAAAAAGATATTATCCAAAGCAATTTAACTTTTGTAATAAAACTTTTTTTAAACCAGCTTGCTCTGTTGCAGTCGCTAAAAGAATTTCAATTCGTCTGAAAGAATGATCAGAATTCCTAAGAAGGTTTTCAACAAATATTGTGGGAATATAAATAAATTATAATTTTAAAAAACTTTTAAATACAATTTTTTAAATTTTTTTGTTTGTGTTGTTGGCTACTGAAAAGATTTTTGGTATGGAATGATCCCTGAGCGCGGGAGTTACATTATTATCATATATATTTTACTACAGAATACAGTTAAGTTATACAACCATACAACATACAATACGAGGTTCAGTTTTGAAAATTTGTTGATGAAAATACGAGTTCAATTATCGCGAAAGACCGTGTGCATCTGGATTGAGGGCCCTTTTTTGGCGTAGCAAATTGAAAATAGAGGATTTAGTTAAAATTAGTTTAAACTTAAAGCAATCTTCCTATTCTGGAATCATGGTTACCCTACAAAATCAGATCAGACGTTATCCGAAATCTCGAATCTGTTTACCTTTTAGACGTTATTTTTTCCTTTTTTAACTAATTCATAGCGATGTTATCTAGGGGTTATTCAAGGCACATTTATGTATTTCTTCTATTAAGCTTATGTTTCGCCTGGGCGCTCAGTTCATAAACGTCTGGATTGAGGGCCCAAGTAAAACTGCGATAAATCTGTAATGTTATTCTCTAGCCAGTTGAAAATAAGATAAATCATTTTAAGAAATTCTTAACTAAATTCTGAAATAAAAATATTTGACACAAAGGTAGTACTTTCTGAGATTTATACTATGCCACTTTCTGTAGGCATGTGAACTGAGGGCCCAAAACATTTGCCCATAACATCTTTAATTCACGTTTAAGAAATTTATGAATGTTTGCATTAAGTTTTAACTAATTTTAACTAAATCTATAAATTTCAATTTGCTACACCAAGAAAAAAAAGTGGGCCCTCAATCCAGATGCACACAAACAAATTATCTATATTCGTCCACTGATGCGCACACATAAATAAAAAGTCATAAAAATTCACGAGCCGCAAACTTTAGCGGTTGCCCGTGGCTTCGCCCGCGGAAGAGTTCAATTTTTTTACAAATCCCGCGGAAATCCTAAACTTTTCCGAGATAAAAAGTAGCCTTTGTGTTAATCCAGAGTGTAGGCTATCTCCGTTCCAAATTTCAGCAAAATCGGTTGCGTAGTTGTAGCGTGATTGACGAAAAAACATTCAAACATCTTCACAAATTTTCACATTTATAATATTAATAGGATAAGTTTATCTGATCAAACACGGACCCCTTGTAGACTACAAACTAAACTACGAAGTCTAACTGACAAATCGCTGAAACTTTTCCTCCGGAATGTTATCTCGTTCAGTTTTAATATCCAATAAGGGAAATTGAGTAATAACAACTCCAAAGGTTGCTTGTTCAATGACCATCGGAAGCATCGAGCATCGATTAAATTTGTTTGAAGTAGTCAAACTGATGAGACTTGATACCGTTTACTTTATAAAGTTGTAATGAACGAAACCTTTAGCTCTGCGAAAGGGAGCAACTTTTTTGTTAAGTAAATACCCAAATGGGTACTGTAATGTATCACATAACACATTTATAGAGGCAATATAGATATTAAAACACTAAACTGGTTTTTAAAAGTGAAACACTTCAAGTTATTAATAAAAAATTAATATATTTTTATTGTTGATTTTTAAAATCAGTGAATTAATTCAATCGTGCATTATTAAAAAATGTATACGAACAACAAGACGGAATACGTTGTTGTTTCTTCTCGTTGTTTCTTTATTAAATTGTCCTCTTCCCTAATGTTGTCTGGAAGAAATCGCTTCTTTAGTGATAAGGCCGCCTGTTGTACCTACCATTTTATCTATTAATTTAAGTTATTACTGTATATTGATGTACAATAAAGAGTTGTTGTTGTTGTTGTTGTTGTTGTAGGTATAGTTCGAATAACGAAAGTTGGCATGTTCACATTACTCACACTAAGATAAGTTTTCATGCTACTGGTGTAAATTTCGAAACAAAATTACGTGAAACAAACTATTATATATTATGTACATATGTGCTATAGCAGCTACGAGCACATTTTTTCCGTCTCGGTCCAGTAATCCCGCTATCGAACCAACTGATAAACCGAACTGGGTCCAAACTAGAGATTTTCAATCGCATTACCGTAACCGTAACCGTAAGCGTATACCATAATTTCAACTGCGTTCAGATACTTCAGACTAACATCTTGTAATGTATAGGAATTTAAAAGAAACATAATATGAACAATCATTGCGTGTTCAGGTTGGAAGCTTAGGAGCTAGTTCTTTCTCTCTTTCGACGATAGCCACTCACCATCAGGTGGATCGTCAGTTCTTTTGTCGGCTATATCCGTAAAAATGTTTCTACAACGGTACCTCAAAAATAATGTATACTGTATAATGTATACATCATAATCTATACCAATAATAAAACTATAACGGGAGGAAATCTGAACATAAATATTTTAATGTCAGTCTTTTTTAATGGAAATAGCCGGCAAACGAGCTGACGATCCACCTGATGGTAAGTGGCTATCGCCGCCCATGAACATCAGCAACACCAAAGGCATCACTTATGCATTGCCGGCCAAGAAAGAAAGAAGAAAAAGAAAGAAAGAAAGTCTTTATTATATTATTGATGATGATTGGCTTCTCCAAAACATACTTTCTATCCTGAAAAATAAATTTGTTACCGCCTCATAAAATTAAGACGAACTCGCTTCGTTACCGAACATATTTACATCGGACACGGTGACCCAATCTCAAAATGTCCCATCCCTTGCAATCCCGATCTACACTTTGTGTGGAATTCGGCACACAACACATTGCTGACATTTTCCGGGATCTCTACAGTACATTAATTACGTGATCTGTCTGTAGAGGAGGAAAATCCAGAAATAACGATAGTTATCTGATGGACGACGGCCTGTGATTAGTGGATTAGAAACACTGATTAGAACATGTCCTGTCCTTCAATATACAATAGTTATATTTTACCTACTTTGTCGCATCTTGGCAACGTAATATATGGCGACCCTTGAGGTGCAATGTTTACCATGCTGTACGACGTGCTAAGGGTCCTGGGGTCAAGTCCAAGCAAGTTTGGTGTGACTGTCCTTGTCTTTGTGTATTGTCCATGGCACTAACGATACAGGGAATCTTAGTAGTAAAAGATTTACGGCTCAATAGCTTTGTCAATAGTTAAGGAAGTCAATAATTTGGCGTGATGTAGTTTAGTCAACGCATTGAACATTGAATCGAATGTTTCGTAAATCTCTTTATTGTCAGAAAGCTGGCATTTAACCATATTAGATGCCTTAGGGTGGCATAAAACTTTCAACACTTAGCTAAGATATTTATACTTCCTGGAAATCCTTGGAGCATTTGGTGAAATACAAGTCAGGCTTCAGTTAAGATAATAAATTACTGCTCTGTAACCTGGCTGCAAATGGATGGAAGCTGAAATGCTTCAGTAAAATATTATGAAGTATGTATGTCGTAACTTTGTGTTTTAGGTGTTAATTAAGGTAAGGTAAATTATTCGTCCACGAAGTTAAAGGACTAGAACCCTACAAAGACTTCAAACCTTAAACGCTTTTTACTTTCGCGCATCTCCACGCAAATCGCAAACGAGAATGTGCATGGTTTAGAGGTTTTACAATATTCCCCGTTTCGTGTCTGATTTTTCCTTCCGAAACAAAAAGTAGTGCGAACTTATCTTTAAAAAATTATTGTATTTGTGAATGCAGGAATTGTATTTTGCTCGTTATGTGCTCATGATTTATGGCTGCTCAAAACTATAGATTGATTGTTACGAAATGTATGAATGTCTTGGAGACAATATTATCTTGATACTTGGCAATAGCGGTTTAGCACGTTTCAGCATGTGCGTGTTTTGTATATAAACGTGTACCAGGAAGTGCTGCATAAAGCGAATGTAACTAAAATAAAATACATTTATATCAGGCAACGAAGCCCATAACATATATACCTTATAGTCTAATATACATCAATAACTATAGATCAAGATCACATATTCCCGGCTAAGTGAGGCGCGGACACGGTGACTTCAGACCTTCAACGATTAAATTAACTCTGCCTGTTGTTATGGAAGTCCATCGCATATTTCAGCTTCATCAACTGAAACTTGAGACATGAGTGTATGTGTGTGAGTGGTACCACAGCTCCTAAACGAATGAACCGATTTTTATGTAGTGTTTTTGTCTTAATGCTGACGTGATTAAGTTTATTAGCTCTGTTTGGTGAAAGAAAACTGTCGGGTTTTTTTTAATGCTATTTATTTATTTTATTTATTTATTTCTTTATTCTTACTTTACATTTATGGTTATAAATAAAACATCAATTTAAATACGCCAGCAATAAAACCGCATAAAAATGTAATCGTATATGGCTATTTGATATTTCACGCACAAATATTGACATTATCTATGAAACAATTTTTAAAAATTAGGTCAGCAACGAAAAAGAAAATAAAATGCTTTCTTTCTTTACATATTGTCGACGTAATTACGTGTGATCTCGGCCCTCTTGTAATCACGACTGCTTTGCTTCTATGTTTAATAAGAAAATATTCAGCCGCAAAATTCTTCACAATTCTCAACGGCCTGATATAATTAAATTTTCCGTCGTCAGGCCTCTAGACAATTGGGCACAGTTGAAAAACTTCTACTTTCGTAATTTTCTTGAGATATTTTACACATTCTGCAGAATTATTATTAAATTGAAAATCTATAATAATATACAACTAGTAGTCTAGCCGGTAGTGATCCTGCCTGCTAGGCTAGTCCCAGTTTTGGCTTAAAAAAAAAAACAAAAATCTTTTATTCGGTCTATATTTACAATATTGTAATGAAGCAACCTACTAAGCGTAATAATGTTACACTTGTGGCAGGACGCCCCTTTCAGTTGGGGCAGACCATAATTCCGTGACGATACATACATACATTATTTGTTCTCGGATCATACAAATATGTATAATAATTTGTGTTTAATTTCAGTGGGAGTGAGTGTGTAAACTATATGTCACATAAAAACACATAAATGTACAAAGTGGACCAGAATTAGTTACTTCAGTATGTGATTCTATTGTTCAGTATGTGACATCAAAACTTTGGATAATAAATTGTCATTATAATTTCCCGACTCAATTCACACACTATTTAAATATATTTTTTACGTTTTATACGCTACTCTTTTTAGTTCATCGACCATTTTGTATGTCGTACACTTTTTTTTAGATTGAAGATTATTTATGCATATTTCTTAACTTACAACTCCGCGTTTGCAGGTTTTCGTACTAACTTTAACACCCTGTTTCAACCCTTTAAGTGGTTTTTTATGTAATCTTTCTCGGTATATTGAGGCTTTTTCTTTGCTCAATCGTTCAAAGTTGTAGGGTTTCCTCCCTGGCTACTTACTGCCCTCTTTCTGAAATTACCCTTAAAACCTTCGAGACATATATGATTTAGTTGCAATGACTGAAAAAGCGCTTTCTTATCAAGTTACAAAGATTAGAAAACTTTTGTAACAACTATGTTAAATAACATGATTTTTTATTGATGTCATTAATATTACTAAAATAGGATAAAACAAAAAAATTCAAGCAACGAAATTTTTCTATTGCTTCTTGAAAGTTTGAAGCAGACGAAATATATTTAGATGTATTTCGAAGAAAATCGGTAAATACATTTTCCAGTTACGTGTATTTCGTAATTTAACAATCTGTCCTTATGCGAATTTGTTCTTTTGCGAATTACTTACACGTACATAAGTCTGAGGTACAGTCACGAGCATAAATATATGACTATGGACACGTCAGCAATAATATCTGCCCAAGAATGCGTTCAATAATATCTGTCTGCACGGACGCAACAAAAATATCTGATATTCATAGACAGCATATTAAAGTGACGACAAAATTATCTGATAAAAAAGTGCATCAAAAAATTTTGACAACCGCTCAAAGCAAAAATATGTGACGACATTTATAGTCACAAAATAATGTGATCACTCTTAGAGTGCAAATATATGTTTGCCGTTTACTAATTCTACATTTCTGTAAGCATTTGCATTGATTCCTCAATCATAATTATGCATAAATATATGACGTTCAATAGTTGGCAAAAATATCTGACGATCTTTTATTTTTTATACTTTTGGAACGAAGTTCCTTATCGCGCGTTGTGAAAGGGGGCTAGACGGAAAATTTCGACACTTTTTGATTTTACGAATGACAACACTTTTTTTGAAGTGATTCACAGAGTTTTACAGAGATGGTACTGTACAATAGCTTTTTATTTTACACGTTTTATATTAGCTTCCCCTGTATGTTTGTTTGTCTGTTTATTTGTAACTTCTCTTTGGACTTGATTTTGACCCACTTCAAACGGTCAAATTTCTTTCAAACTTCGTAGAATTATCGAGGATCGATGAAGGTTCAATATTTAAAGAAAAAAAAGAAAGAAAGAAAAACCTAACTACATGCTTTAATTAGCTTTAAATGGTCAGATTTCTTTCAAACTTCGTAGACTTATCGAGGACCGATGACAATTCAATACTTAAAGAAAAAAAGAAAGAAAGAAAAACCTAATTACACGCTTTGATTAGCTTTAAACGGTCAGATTCCTTCAAACTTCGTAGACTTATCGAGAACCGATGACAATTCAATATTTAAAGAAAAAAAGAAAGAAAGAAAGAAAGAAAGGAAAACCTAATTACACGCTTTAATTAGCTTTAACTGGTCAGATTTCTTTCAAACTTCGTATACTTATCGAGGACCGATGACAATTCAATATTTAAAGAAAAAAAGAAAGAAAGAAAAAAAACCTAAAGGAGAATGCCCATAGCCAGTACTCTTAAAAAAATAATTGTGTCACAATGATTTTTGGATAAAAAATTTAATTAATATATTTCAAGTATTGTATCCTATTTCCTGAAAAATCCTTATTGGGAATAATTTTCTGAAATTAATAAGTAACTTTACTTCCGTTTTACAAAAGAAAACCATTGGGCCATTTATGTTAGGATAAGGGCCAATCAGGAATCTTTTAAAATCCTTCGGGCCAATAGGTTGCATTGATTCGATTATAATTATGATACAACAGTTATGCCGGGTCCACACGCTTGGACCTTGGTGGACCCGGCATCACATTTGGCGATTGGCGAATATGTCAGTCTATTCCAAACAGACGAACATGGCGGACGACGAACTTGTTGCAGCGATTGCTTTTGGGTTGACCTTCTTTTACTTTATACTTATTAAAAATCAAATAAAAAAGAGAACATCAAGGAAACGAAAACGTTGGTGGATGACCAAAATTATTATTATTTACAATAATACTTATCCGCGTCCATGCGTCATTAACTTAATGCCTATTTTTGTGATTCACATGTTTAGGATTTCAAATACATGGCTCATTTTGATATGCTTCTAAGTTAAAACGTTAGAATTGTATCTTCAGACCCATCACTCATTGTTTTTTCTATTTTAGCACAAAGACTAGATTCTACGTCCGCTTCCCTCAAGCTCTCGTTTAGTAATGATTGTTACCAAGCCTTTGGACACAACGCAAACTGTTTGCCGAACATCCTTTGATTTGTGAAGGAAAACCGACAACGATGCCGATCACTGGCGAACACAAACACCAACAGGCAAACAGAAACAAACACCTATCCACATGTTCGTGTTTGTTGTTTGCTGTTTGCCATTGTTTGCCAAGCGTATGGACCCGGCTTTATAGTTTATTAAATCCATGACAACAAACTAGATGACGTAAGGGGACTGTCAAATGAATTAGAAAATTATTATAATCAGCCAGGAGTAATAGTGTTCTGTGATTATAATACATTACAAACTACATGGTGATTGGGGACTGTCAAATGAATTTGAAACTTAAAAGATCGACATTACATACGCAATCGACTTTAATGCGCCTACATAGAGTCCATATTACTGTGAGTTTACTATAACCTAAATACAAATTAATTTTGTTTAAAATCTCTTATTTCCTAGTATTATCATTGACTAAAGTTAGTATGTGTAATTTATTAAGATAACCTAATCAAATAAAGGTATTTTTATCAAGACACAAAAATGTTAAAGTCAGTACATTTCTCCATACTGAATGGGCATTCTCCTTTCATTTCACGAAATCAAACAAAAAAATTAAAAAATAAATAATAGTTTAAAAAAACTAAAAAACACGCTTTTATAGAAAATCCAAGTAAAAAAAATAGACAATAAATTTGAATTAAGCGTGGGGTGCTTTTTAATATATTATCAAAATGATAATCCTTCTACTCATTGAGACCATGCACCTCACGCTTTTATTACAATTACACGATTCTTAATTCAAATTTATTTTCTATTTTTTTTAGTTGGGTTTTCTATAAAAGCGTGTTTTTTAGTTTTTTTAAACTATTATTTATTTAGGTAATTAAAAAACAGTTTGTTTTTGATTATTTTATTAACCAACGAAAAAAAAGGAGGAGGTTCTCAATTTGACACTTATATTTTTTTAATGTATAATGACGCAGCAATCGGCACAGGGTGGTCCGATTCTGATGATTCTTTTTTTAATGGATAGGATATGTCTTGAAGTTGCTGTTATATTTTTTTGAAAAATTTTATTCCTACCCTAAGGTACGAAAATAGGGGATAATTGATTGTTCACCCACGGAATTTTTACCCGTTACCCCAATAATTTTGTACTGGAAGATCCGATTTCGACGATTCTTTTTTTATTGGATAGGTAGTGTATGTATAATAGCAACAAAGCAAAGCAACAACCCATAATTGTCCCACTGCTGGGGTCTCCTCTCACAATGTGAGGGGTACAGGCCATAGTCTACCACGCTGGCCAAGTGCGGATTGGTAGACTTCACACACCTTTGAGAACATTATGGAGAACTCTCAGGTGTGCAGGTTTCCTCACGATGTTTTCCTTCCCCGAAGCAAGTGATAATTAACTTGTAATACGCACATAATATTTGAAAATTAGAGGTGCGTGCCAGTATTTGAACCCGGGCCCCCGCGTTCGGGAGATCAACGTTCTAACCAATAGGCTATCACTGCTACTCATAACTACGCTACGCATAACTTCAAGGTATACGTGTATGTATACCTTGAAGTTATTCTCATTAAAATTTGGAAACAAAATTTTACCCCTAAAGGTATAACAATAGGGGATGATTGATATTTCATCTACTACTTTTTTACGTGGTAACTGAATCTACCACCCATTACTTATAAGTAATAACTTATATGTAACTGACTGTATACAGTATACAGAATACATATTGGAAATTACCCCCAATATTTATAATTAATACTAGGTGACCCGGCAAATTTTGGACCACCTAATAACTCCCCCCTCTCCCTCCCCTGTCCCTCTCCCTCAACTGCCAGTTATAAAATAAAAAAGTAAGATATGTTCCTAAGGTTACATTAGAAAGTTATATAATAATTATGGTCCTAAGTTTTCAAAGAGATCGAACCTTATACTACAGCTATGAAACAGACAAATTTCTGAACGCACCTATAAATATTTGATGACCAAATGACAATTTGACAAAACGCATCAAATGTTTCACAGCTAGGAACATTTTGTATTGGAAAATTAAATTGTCGTTTTTAGTGATTCTATTACTTATTATTTATGTTTCTCACCGTTTAAACATTCCCTGAAGTTCTACAAATATTTCAAGATCAAAATTAGCCAAATCATTCAAGTCATTTCGGAGTTTTAGCGAGACAAACGAACAGCGATTGATTTATATATGTATATAGATTAAAAATTTTTATAACAACTAAAAATTTAAAAAAAAAATTACTTTGTAACAAAAATATACCCAGCGAAAAAATTGACTAAAATAAACCATTTAGTATTATAAATTAAGATCCTAAATTAATAGTAAATAAATAATTTTGATGAAAAAACAAACTGTGAAAAGATGTGCGCTGCGCTGCTGCTGCCGTGTGCATCGCATGCCGTTGCCGTTATTTTACGCTCCATGTAATTAATGTTGTGTGTTTGGCATGGTCTCAAAATTATTTATTTACTGTTTATTTAGGATCATAATTTATAATACTAAATGGTTTATTTGATTTTTCGCTTCTGAGTTTTTTTTCGTTGGTTTAATTTTTTTGTTAAAAAGTAATTATTTCAATCAAATCACTCGAGCCATGATAAATAACTTCATAAATGTAGTCAAAACAGTTCACCAAACATTCACAAGCAAAAATCTCAAATGTAACACCGCGGCGAGTGGATAAAAAAGAAACTACCCACTAAGATATTTTTACCAATTACTGAACGTCATATATATTTATGCCTAATAATTATGATTGAGGAATCAATGCAAATGCTTACAATCTTAATGGGTATTTTATCTTTTATCCACTCGATTACAGGATGCACCGGATTAGAAAGGGTCCGGATTACCGCGGGTCCACGGATAAGGTACTAAAAATGTGAATTTTAATGAAATTAAACGTTTTCCTTAAATTTGCCGTATGTCATTACTTCCCAGAATTTTATCCTTTTCAATGACACTATCGAATGGTGTAATAATACAGGGTGTGTTTTTTTCAAAATCAATGGGTTCGATTCCTGGCTAGGAATATTTATTTTTCAAAAATGTAATGATGTAATTTTAGTTTTAATCAAAATCGGTCTTGAGACTCCTTTAAGCATTTTTCGATATTCCTTATAGTTTCGGATTTGACCATCCTTGCACACTTGAAAAATTCACCCTGTATATCCTAAACTGTCACTTAAAATCAAAAATGATGAATGAACCTAAAAATCATTTTTGATTACCTATTTAACGATACCCCACTTGACGTAGTTCGTCAAATTTTGTTTTTTTTTTCATTTAGATAATTATGGTGTCTGGTTGTCCCTGTTTATTGTCATGACTTTAGTGACACTCGCAAGGTTAAGGCGAATCGATTGATGTAAGAATCATCAAAATTGGTCAACCCGTTTGGTCTCTACAACGCGACGCCACATAGGAACATACAAAGACTGATAAACACATCGCGCAGTCGGGTAAAAAGCATAAAAATAAAAGATTTACGTCAGATATTTTTGCCAACTATTGAACGTCATATATTTATGCATAATTATGATTGAGGAATCAATGTAAATGCTTACAGAAACGTAGAATTAGACGGCAAACATATATTTGCACTCCGAGGGTGATTACATTATTTTGTGACTAATGTCGTCACATATTTTTGTTTTGGGTGGTTGTCACAATTATTTGATGTACTTTTTTATCAGATAATTTAGTCGTCACTTTAATATGCTGTCTATGAATATCAGATATTTTTGTTGCGTCCGTGCAGCAGATATTATTGAACGCATTCTTGGGCAGATATTATTGCTGACGTGTCAATAGTAATATATTTATGCTCGTGACTGTACCTCTAATATTTTGTATCGTGTAAAAATATTTATCGTGTCGAAATATCTTATTTTTCGTTGTCTACCTTCATCTTCCGGAAATAACCGAGTTGTTATGTGCTTCTGGTTGATTTAATTTGGCCGTGCCCCTCTGCCAGCTCTCTAGACAGTTCGATGAAGTGGTTTCCCTTATCCCATTTCCTTCATTGGAAATATGTATTACTATAGTTAAACGTTTGAGAAAAATATCTCCTTATTTTTGGAATTATTAATGTTGGAATAAATACTCGTATCCTTAATTGGATATGGAACGGAATATCCTCTTTAATGACTTGGTGGTAAAGACTTCTTTATCAATGATTGAGCACATTTTTATCTATACTTTTATTATAAATCTATTTCATCGATTTAAAAAAATTATTCAATTGTAGAAGGCTATCAGTGAGTAACAGGACTGTATTTTATAATATTTAAAAAAATTGAGATCGTAATTGAAGGCTACAAAAATTTGCCTATGAAAGTAAAGATAAATAATGATGCGCTACGTAAACTATTGAATCCTCCAATAAGCATACATACATCTAAACTAATATTATAAAGAGGAAAGATTTGATTGTTTGCATTGAATAGGCTCCGAAACTACCGAACCGATTTGAAAAATTCTTACACTGTTGGGAAGCTACACTATCCGGGGTGATATAGGCTATATTATATTTTTTTACTATTTTTCCCGAAGCGAAGTAAGAGCGATTTCTTAGTATATACATAAGATAATTTACATGTTTATAATACTCATCATATACACATATGTTAGCTTTCCCGTAGCGAAAATACTAGTGTTGCCAATTAAAATGACAAATCGTTCGTAGTTTCTCGAAGCAATATGTCATAAGCTTCAAATGCATTATAGAAATACTTGTTACACCGCAAATTATTTTACTACGAGTATATCCTGTCTTATAGAATAAATAGTCTTTGCGTACGAGCCGTTATATTTATAATATTATCAGGATAATGTTAAAACATTAAAGTAATGATTGTAATCGTCTTTCAACTCTCTTGAATAATATTCGTGTTTGTTTTGCAAAAACTTTTTATCAGGTACGCAAAAGCTAAGGTAATTCGATCCCACGTCTCAATTTACCCGGAAAAGGTAATATCGTTTTTACTTATCAAAAGGGTTATGAGGAAAACGTCATAATGATCTACTTTTACCTTCTACTTTTACCTTACCTTATACCTTATCTTCTCTTTTGTGTTCCTTGAAAGTTATGACATTAAGTTATGAACATTAGGTTAAGTGGTACTTGGTCCATATTATGTGCAAATATCTTTATCCCATTGTCAAATAAAAAGCCAAGTTTTTTGCTAGGGATCCTTCAGTAAAGCAAGCAAATTGAAGTTGGGTTTCTGTTCATTTTTATTTTGCATAGATTTAGATAGCAATGTGGTTAAATTAATTAATGTTGTAATAAAATAAACGCATAGACAGACGTACTTTGCCTGAACGACTGACCAAGCTATGTTTCGCTAGTTATGTAATGTGCGTCCCAAAGGCCTCCGTCATGTGTTCTTAATTGCTATTTGCTACTGTACCTATAACAAAAACCGGAACATTAGGTACCTATCTACAACTAGTATAAATTTAAAAGTTAAAAATAACCCACTTGCTATCAAAAAAATTATCATGATATAGATACTTATTTGAAATCCTTATGGTGAGCTCTGTAATTTGATACCCATATTGCACTATTCCGTTTATTTTTATTTTTTGATACTTCAAACAATGGCATCTCACAGCCATCATATTTTTGAAGTTATACTTCTTTTGGCGCGATGGTGAAAAATGATGAGAGTGAATTTCTATGATGCGCGCGCACACCGACACCTAAATTCTACAACGTGAAGTTAGCTAAATTCTGTATTTTTCTGTATGCAAAAAAGTTTTCACAGTATTTACCTCATTACAAACGATTTTATAATCGATTGAATTGATTCATAATAATCGATTGATGGAATATAATAATATATTTTATGTATTATTTGTTAATTATAATTATAATATTAATTTATTTCTTACATGTTTTCGTATTCCATACATATTAAAACTATGTAATATATTGAGAATTACCATTCAATCGTTACGCTAATTTTATTAAATTACATTTCGAATATTTTGACATCGATTAATCGATTGACAACAAAGATGATGTAATCCCTAATAATGTCATTTTGGTAACCATAGTATTTATAAATAACACCACTGTACTGTCATATTTGTCATCGATCTTTCATGTTTCTACGCGTGGTTTTTTGTATTTTTCTATTAAATATTTTCAGCGTACCTATTTGGAGTCCTATTTACTATTGAAACTCATCGACACGCACACAGTTATTTTAATTTACTGTTGTATTCGATTTCGTACTTGTGTTTTGGTGAATGTGTTTTCGCAGTTTCGCTACAATTTCTGGCAAACCAATACTATATGAACATGGACTACTTAAGCGCCTGTTTTGTGACTGACAAAGGTTCAGAATAAGTCCTGAACACTGGATAACGTACCCTATGCATCTTTAGAAGATCAGTAGTTTGCTGTGGCCATACTTACAATGAGTATGTTATGGTATCTTGATTGGGCAAGGTACCAACGAAATATAGCGCCTCCTGCACAACTAGACGACATATTAATATAAATGATAACTAATAAAATCTCTTGAAATATGCAATAGCTTTTATTATACAACCTTTTTTATGACATTCGTTTTGGGTAAAAACCATTTAAGTAGTAGATAGTATAATAGACACCCGCCAACTTAGTTTTAACCATTAACTTGTAGTTTGAGTGTTAGTATTTTTGACTTTTTATTACGTTTGTAATGATTACTCGTAGGTGTTTGGTTTATAGTAAGTGTAACATACATATTAAATAGCACTGTGACACGAGTATGACATAATCATAACCTATAATTAAGGTGATTCATTCTATGATTTCCTTAGTTGGCCATTGCTGGCAGCCGTGAAAATTGGAGAAATTAAACCTTTTGCAGTGATCTAATTGACAGCCAATTTCTAGTCTTGTCTACCTGGGCCTGAGTTTCTATGTAAGCTGGGTTTCTCCTTTGGCGCGTTAGTTCCATGGCCGCCATATCGTTCTATTCGTGATCTGCAGTCTGTGATTTTGTCCAGTTTCGTGTCTATCGAAATTATATTACATTTTATTTATTTGGATTTCAGGACTTTTATAATTTTTAAATTCGCGTAGAAAAGTTGTTGTTTTGTTTGGAGATTGAAATATTAAAACATCACTTAAAATCTTTCTTTTTATTCTGTGCTGAAAAATTACGAAAGACAATGTAGTCTGTACTGATTGATCGAGTCTATGGGTCGATTTGTCTATAGTCCGTTCACAGTTATTTTACCTATTAAAGTCAAAGTCAAAATATTTTATTCATATAGGTATCATTGATACACTTATGCACGTCATTTTTTGGCTTTTCGGAAGGTGCTTTGTCATGGAGGAGAAGAAAAGCCTAAATAAACTCCTCAGCACATCTTTTAAAAAAATATTACAAAAAAGATATTATCATACAAAAGTTTACTATTCTGAGTGGAACTGGTTGCAGAGCTAATCATTTCCATGCGTCTTTGTCATTTAAATACTCGTCTACACTATAATATCCCTTGCCTAACAATTGTGTTTTTACACGTTTTTTGAAAGATTCTATTGGCAAGTCACGTATTAATTTTGGGATTTTATTATAGAAATGTACACCAAGCCCTATGAAAGATCGTTGCACTTTACTTAGGCGGAACGAAGGCGTAATTAATTGATACATTCTTTTTGTTTGGCGATTATTAATATCAAAATTTTGTTTATACGCGTTTATATTCTTCCTTATAAAAACTACATTATTAATGTTGGTTAACCTTAGCTGTGGGTTGTAATGTTTAGTTTGTACGATTCCCTAACGTGAAATATTTCATGTTTCTTCTGATGTATATAAATATTATTTACTAGGTTGATCCAAAAGTAACGATAGTAAAAATGATACACGTTCAAATAAAATAATGTATTATTTTACAGTTTTCTAACTAATCAGTTCACATTCTCGGTAGTTATATTAAAATTACAACAAATTGAATTGCTTTAAATTGGGTTGGCATACGAATGATCCAAACGCACGCCTAATGATAAATAATCACTATCGGACGAACATGAATCATCAAAACTGCTCTCAGATTCCGTATCACAGTCGTCTTTCAATCCTATAATAAATTTATCAATTTCCGCGTCTAAGCTTCCATCCATTTTACAAAACTTATCCTCAATATGTCGCACATGTTTTATATTGGTTTTTTGTATTTTTTAATTTTTTTGTGTGTAATAGACCTATCATTGATTCAGTTGGAAAAAATATTAGAACACGATTTCGTGAGCCATGACCACGTTTTATGCTATAATATGTACATACGTTTGCCCAAAATTCTTCTGTATTTTCATTGAGCGACTCAATTTCTTTTGTTTTTTGTATTTATAACACTATTTTCTAATTTAATTTTCAATATTATATTACATTGGTAGAAAATGCAAAAAATCGGGAGAAACGGTCGCTAAAACGGGATATCGGGAGACTATAACCAAAATCAGTAGATCTCCCGATAAATCGGGAACTTTTGCAACACTCGTCACTTGACAGCAAGTAATGCTAATCTCATAGATATAGAAGTAAGCAGCCCATTCTTTTTCTCTCCTTAATTTGTATTAAAGTTTAATGCCTGTCGGAAAATAAATTATTCTTCAACTGAACTGAATAAAATCTTTCATTCCCTCCCCCCCACAAAAACTGGTTTTACAGCATGGTATCGTAATAGTTCTAGTAATAGAACATAGATGGTGTTTTTACAATTGTAAAAACATAAAAAAAGATTTACAATTGATTTGTTTTTGCAAAGTAATATTAGAATATACTACAAAATTAATCACAGATGGCGCTTAACACATATAGTTTGACTATAGAGATTCGTAAATTAAATTATTTCAAAATATTATTTAATTTTTATTTTTAGTATTGCTGTTTTTGAATATTGTATTTTGAACAATGTTTTTTTAATATTGTTTTTTGATTTTTTTTTCATGCCAAAGAAGTATAACTTCTCACGCGCGTACAAAAGTACACGCACCCCTTTTTTTTTAAGTTCACTTATCTTAAGGACACTCGGGTTATTAAGACGAATCTAACAATATCTTAATTATATAAAACCGTTCAGCGATTAAGAAGATTCGAGGTAATAAAGAATATTACATGCATACATATAAACATACATACATACAAGATACGCTCGAAAAATATACATTCACATACATTTACACTATATAAACATACATTTACGAAAACATAACCCTTCCTGGCAGTCGGGTAAAAATCACAAGCATATCCATACACCATACCTATATTATTAATAACATAAACTCAGTTTGAACCTAATAATTATTTGACTATATTAAGACTATTATTAATAAGATTAAATATTCATGACTATTACAAGTAATAATAATCGCACCCTCAGTGAAAAAAAGCATAAGTCGTCTTACGTTGAATTTAAGTTATTAATATGATTGGAAAGAGGGACAAAAGCTGCATACCTATGCTCAATTTTTTTCAAATTTTTTTTTTTTTTTACTTAAAATAAGTTAATGCTTGACCACAATCCCACCTGATGGTAAGTGGAGATGTGGTCCAGGGTGGTGAGCGCACTAACTTAATAGAAGCCTATTCACTCATTTTTATAATTAATCTTGACGGTCGTGTGTAAGAAATCGTAATGTAAATTCCTTTGACTTCTTACTGATATTTCAATTATTATTTGCTCTCCTGTAAAATTGCAATTTACTTCTTATACCTTTTTTCCACTGAAGGTGCGATATGATTATTCGAATTATTTATTTCGTCATAGGAACAAACGGCTTCAAAATTTACAGAACTCTAAGTACCTACATAATTAATAAACATACATTATAAACAGATCATAAAAATTATTTACTATCCACACATTAAAGTACAAATTAGACGTTCAATTTATATACACATAATGAAAATCCTTATTTAAATGTCGGTAAATAAACGCCTGAAGCTTATCCAAACAGATAAGAACAAGTTCCTCAATAATCTGCTGGAGAAAATCGGCGCTAAATTTTCCAAGAAATGTGGGTTAGTCGAAGTTGCAATGCAGAAATTGGTCTGTTATTTCTCAGTTCAACCAATTATGGTCTGACTGGGTCTGCTCTTCTCAATTTTAATTAAGTTTACTTAATTGACTTTCGACTGCAGAACTGTAGGCATTCGCAACCGAGTACCAATTATGTAAGCGTGATATAAATCTCTAAATTCGTCTTCGAGGATAAAATATTTATTATTAGATAGCCTTTTTGAACGATCCCATGAAAATTTTCTGGCTACGCGAATGGCTACAACCCATTAATGTCTCACTGTTGAGCAGAGGTCTCATCTCTTGAGGAGTCATAGAGCATACTCCACCACACTGCTTCAGTGCGGATTGGTGGAGAGGCTAGTGGCCAACCTAAGTGTCGGAAGTTTTCATGCCGCCCGATGGCCTCCGACATGCCACCGGTACCGACAGGTTTACGTGCCCTCTGAAGCACGGAAACTCAAGAATTATTTGCCACTAGCGGTTACCCACCCAACTACCGACCGCACCCGCTATTGCTTAACTTTGTCGATGGCTTAAGATCGACACAAGCCGCCGAGCTATAAGCGCATCATGCTCACTCGCTCGCTATGCGAATAACGTAGCTATGTAAACTTAAATAAGGACACTTCAGCTAGGTGAGCTTAGTTAAAATTAAAATAAGAGTTTCAGTGAGCTCTAAATAACCGTCTCGCTGTATTGTTTTTTTTTTTTGTGAGGAAGAAGAGGGAATTATAATGGTCAATGATTTGTTAAACCTACCAAAACTATAAAAGTTAAAATAACAAAGTACAGATACATTTACATTCACACACCTTTACACACACCACTCGGCACTATGACTCGGACAGACAGATGGCCATGACGAAACTATAAGAACGAAACAATAAACGATTTTACTTTGGAACCCTAAAAAACTGGCGATGACTAGAATGGCAGTGTACTCGTATAACCAAAGAAAGTAACTACTTTCGCAGTAACTACTTCACGAGCAATTTGTATAGCAGAAAGAGAACAGAGTTTCGTCGATAAGGATGTTATCAAGTTCTATCATGATTATATAACACAATTTCAATATTTTTTAAGTAAATACTTTCAACGATAAAGTTACTAACAAGCAAAGTTGACTTGTTTGCCATTAGATGCTGTATATTATTATTCTTTCCGGCAATTAAATACAGTAAAAGTAAATTTTTATTTTCGTATATTTGTAACAAATAAACTCAAATCTACTGGATGGATTTCAACATAACGCTGCATTATCCCTGAGTAACATTATCTATATTTTAATCATGTTCTCAGCCATCGAGAATTTCATGGGATCGAAGTCGCGAGCAACCGTTAGAAATAAATGATTATGTGTACTTTAAGCCCTTTCCATTCTAAACTATATGCAAGTCAGTTCTTTCTTCCTTCTTTTTTCTTGGGTGAAGTAACGATGATGTGTGAGTTGCTTGTGTTCATGGGCAACAGTGTCCACATGTACGCATAATAGACTTAAATTAAAATTTTAAAAATCCTCCACAGTTTTATTTAAACTAAACATAGCTAAAAAGTTAAGAACACGCTCGATAAATCACCTCTCAGACAAAAAAAACGAAATCTAAATAGATTCATCCGTTTGGGAACTACGATGCCACAGACAGACATAAAGATACACAGATACGCAGATGCACAGATACACAGATACACAGACACGTCAAACTTATAAAACCCGTATTTTTTCGTCGGAGGTTAATAAAAGAGTTTAATTAACGTTAATTACTTACAATCAATAGGCAAATATTATTACAATTGTTCACAGAATATCATAAAGCCGTGGCTCAATTACAAATTAAATCATCGACAAGGTTTTGTCCAACAAACCAATTCTGCATCCGTCTGCCATTTCTCAATTAACTGCAGTAATTGAATATTCGTAGTTTTGTCTCCCAGTCCCCGGCTACGACTCTCACTTTGGTAATTCAATAGATTCTGATCCTCACAATATCTTCTTCTATAACTAGCAGGTACTGCTGATTACCTAGCACTAGACATGTCATTTGTGTTCATTGAAGTATAAATAATGTCATAGAACAGACATCTCGAACAAAATATGTGTCCCGCCCGGGAGGATTGATTTTCAAAATTGAGCCCCCGTTCTCCTTTAAAAATCGAACGAATCCATTGAAGATTGAAGCCACGTGGTGCCAATGCATTGGGACATACATATACGCAAGTAATAATACTTCAATGTTTGTGATATATTTTTCTTATATTAAATAGCTGATAGAGTAGCTAATGTGTCAAATGATAAAAAATTTACCATCGCCAATGGACACTAACGCATCATCAATGTAGCCTAGTCTAGTTGATAGCGACCCTGCCTGCGAAGCAAGGGGTTCCGGGTTCGATTCCCGGCCGGGGTAGATATTTATGTGATAGATAAATATTTGTACTCGGGGGCAGGGTGTTATTGTGATGTGTTATATGTGTCGTCCATGCCACCCGCGGCCAGGTGAAAACCTACTGCGGAGGTATGAGTTTGTAAGCGTTTTATTGTGGCTAACAAAGAAGAGAGAAGAAAAAATAAAGTCCAGCCTTTCAAGCCTCCAGCTAGAACACGAGTCGTTCGGCGACTGCTTCAAACAAAATGTTGATAGCTACATACCTAGATTTGTCAACAAAAGTAATGTGAAAATCATAAATAAAAATATTGTGCAGAACTGCAACGTATTTTCTCACGGTTCTCTAAGAACTTCGACAAAATTTCACACTGATAATTATAAAGCAACTATCTAAGAGTTGTTGGAAAAAAATATATATCAAAATATTTGCTCATTTGTGGACTCAACAAGGAAGAGAAGGGTAAAGGAGCCGAACGTTCAAAAATTTTAAAGAAGATCAATATGTCGAAAACGGTGATATTTTTACTAGGGTATTTTTTTAACATAATATGATAGGTCCACCCTCAAGCTATCTGTCCTGTACGGTTGATTCATTACTTACGGGGCACCCTGTATATACTGAGAGTACTTCACATTACACAACCACATATAAAAGGTAGAAATGTCACATTCTTAATAGTGAAAAACCAAAGATAATAAAATCGAATAAACAACTAAAACAGTCTTTTCGTTTTCTATTGCACTACACTTTGCTATTGGCTGTATTTACCCTCCTCACCCAAAGAGGGAAAAAAATAAATTCGTTCACCCTCACACAGTTAAAACGTTGTTTGAAAAACATCCAGTTAGGAAACCTAGCAAGCTTGTACAATTTTAGAATTTCCAGCAGCTCTGAAAAATCCAACGTATATTTTCGTAGACCGCCTAGCGAAAAGACACAAATTGAGCCCCTAACGGACCGCGTATTAAGTTCGGTTTATTAAAGTTCTGTACACCAAAATAGTAAATATAATATTTAGAGCGCTCAAGGGTGCGAAATACTGAAGTGTTAGGATAAGATGCCGCTATATAAATTGTACAAAAATTGTAAATATAATATTTACAGCACTCAAGGGTGCAAAATATTGAAATGTTAGGATATGATGCCGCTGTTAAGTACTTTTATATAAATTGTAGAGGAACGATTAATAAACAAATACAAATTTGATATTATACAGCCACGGGCAACCCAGCTTTTGACCCTGGGGGGAGGGGGGTAAATTATAATTTTTGAGTCCAATGGAGTATACTCAGAATCCTATTATTAGTGTCCTATTATCATTGTTACGTACTTGCTACGTCTTCACTACGCTTGTGCTATTATCGAGCTACGTAATCGCTACGTCTGTGCTACGTCTTTGCTACGTACATGCTACGAGTATTATCATGTCATGTATTTTTATTATTTTTTTTATGCTTAGAGCAGGCAAACGAGCAGACGGGTCACCTGATGGTAAGTGATGAATGTAATGGTATAAGCCGCGCCATTAAATAAACGAATCTACAATGAAAGAAACGAATCTAAAATGGCGGAAATTATAATTCCCCTCACTCGCACGTTAGGGAACATACCAAAACCACGTAACCCATTTTTTCCAACTTTTTACCCCCCTCCCCCCCTTCGTGACCATCCGTAGTACATGAGAAGACCCCCCCCCCCCCCCTCCCCCCTAGTTTCCACGTGGTAATTGATAAATACGGTTTTCAATACTTTTTTGCAAAAACAGAGTTAAAAAATAATAATTTTGCTTTTATTTGACGACTTTGTGGCGCAATGGTTGCTAAAATATTGACTACGTTACAAAAACCTAAACCCCCCCCCCTCCCCTCTGTGACTAATCGTGGTGTTTTGAAGACCCCCCTCCCCCCCCCTAAATGGGGCACGTGGATTTGGTATGTTCCCTTATTCGTTACATTCGTTTCTTTAATGGTGCGGCTTATACTGTACACACACATGCTACGTCTTCAGTACGCCCGGGCAGCCGTGCTACTTCTGAAAAGCACGTTCTACTCCTCCGGCAACACGTAATATACTCACGGTACAAAGAAAATTTTCTATTTCTATAAAAGTTAAAGCACCTCTAAAGTTAATCGCTAAGAAAAACATACTTGTGAAACAGTTTTTGACCGACTTCAAAAAAAGAGGAGGTTCTCAATTCGTCTGTGTTTTCTTTTTAATGTAACACCTCAGAACTTTGGACTGGGTGAACCAATTTTGATGATTATTTTTTTAATCGAAAGCTGGTCCTTGTCGTGTGGTCACACTTAAATTTTATCGAGATCAAATCTCGATCTCTCCCGAAATGGCATCCATGAGAAAACAATATGTCTTAAATTTTTATTAAGTATGTGCGCGACAAATGCACGAATAACTCAATATCACGCCAGCCGATTTCGATTATTCTTTTTTATTGTTATTGGAAAGGATGTACTCTACTTGAAGTCGGTTTTTTTTGTTAAAATTTTAGATTATAGAGTGACGTGTTCACCCTTAGTAAAAACAGTGGCGTAACAATAGGGTGGCAGGGCTGGCAAAATGCCACGAGCCCCCGACCCAAGAGGGCCCCGGCCTAAAAGGCCGCGAGCTCAAAAATATTTTTTACATTGTACCTGAGTCTTATATAGGGCCCCATCAAAAGAATTTGCCACGGGCCCCAGATGGTATAGTTACGCCACTGAGTAAAAATGTAGAGAATCGGGGTGTTTGTAAAGTATACAGTTGCAGTATAGGCTATTTACCGCCACTAAGGCTACTGAGCAAAGTAGTACTTCGATGCGAGGCCTTTTTATTGCCTGCAGGGCTGACGAAAAAGCAGACGGGCCACGTCATGATAAGTGGCAACCGTCGCCTATGGACATGAGCAATACCAGAGGAATCGCCAATGCAACGCTGGCCCTAAATACCTATTTTGAAAAACCATGTAAGCTGCAGGAATACCTCAGAAGGAAGCTCATTCCACAGTTTGCACGTGTCAAAAAAGACGTGAGAATAGGACCGTAGAGGTTCTTCACGAGTCCAATCGGTGTGGATGAAACAGTACTCCGTCTGAGGCTTGATTTGAGCCTTGTAAAGCATGAGTAGGTGCCTCACAGTGAAGTACTGCCTAGCCTGGTTCAGGACACCAAGCTCGTTGGAAGCCAGTTTAGCCTTGGATTCTAAATGACGCCGATACTGCACATCACTCGAGATGTCAACTCCCAGAATCCCAACACTTTTACTCATGGTGAGCGCGGGTACCTATTGAGGCACTATGACAAATAGGGTTTTGTTAGCATCTATTCATGCTTCAAGAAACTAGCTCATATACTGACAATGTTACCACGACACATCGCACCCTCAGTAGATAAAAAGCATAGGTAAGTCGTCTTACGTTGAATTTTAGTTACTAATATGATTGGAAAGAGGGACAAAAGCTGCATATGCTCAATTTTTTTCAAATTTTTATCATTAATCTTGACGGTTTTGTGCAAGAAATCGTAATGTAAATTTCTTTTACTGCATCAGGGTGCGACATGTTGGGCACTTTAAGGTACATATAAACACAGAGAATCTATGGGTATAAATGTATTTATGCGTTTTGCATTGTGTTTACTGTACATCTACATTTACCTAATTACCTAAAAATGCCATAAAATGTTTTTACCTTTTAAAAGGCTTATGATTTCAGCAACATTACATTCTACGTATAGGGAGATAAATAACCTGTATCAATTTCCACCCGAGCGGGTAGCTGCAGTAATATATCTAGTTTCTTAATCGTTAAAACCAACATAAAAGTGATGTATTAGCTACGGATTTGTGAGTGTCGAGGAGAAACTTAACGAGAATATTCTGGTAGGTTCGTCGACGCAGAACAATGGTTTCGCACGAAAACTACTGAGCTCTTTATAACACTCAGTAACGCTCTACTAAAGAACAATTTAATTATAAGAGGATGATATTGTATCGCTTGATACTTAGCTTAACTTGGTATTTTAATCAAGTTCATGTCGCAGAACTTTGTTGAAGGTCAGACAAATTTAATATCGCCTGTGATCGGTGTAAATTGAGTCGTTTTGAGTCTGCTTAGAATACTGTCGCCTACCCGCACGCTAACATACAAAGGTGTCGTAAGAGGTGACAAGAGCCTACATGCTTGGTGGTAAGGCTTCACATCACCAAAGGACTTGTCGCATTCCGCTTTGGGGGTGGGAGTTATTTCTTATTTTTTCTTTCTTCTTTCTTAGTTCGAAACGCATCAGTGATGCATTTGTTATTACTTATGTCCAAGGTTGACGGTGGCCACTTACCATCAGATGGATTGTCAGCTCAGTTGTTGTCATGAGTTCTTTAATTTAACACCTATAATACATTATTCGATTTATTTTTATTTTGTGATGCTTCAAACAATGGCATTTCACAGCCACCATATTTGTTTTTTTTTCTAATTTAACTTACCTAAGAACGCATCAAACGATGTCTTAATTATATAAATTGGTCCAGTGGTTTAGAAGATATGACGTAATAAATAATATTACACACATACATAGGTACAAGATACGCGCGAACAACATATAACCCTTCCTTGTAGTCGGGTAACAATTGGAGTTGCTGATGCCCAAGGGCGACAATGACTTCTCATCATTAGTTGACTTATTTATCGGCTATTTATGAAAAAAAGGTTACAACCCTCACATAAATATTACGGACCATCCATACGACGATCTCAATAGATCAATAGAACAATGATAAAAATCCATACCACCATGTGTTTTATACCTTCTTACGGCTTCTTTTTCACATTTTTACTGATCTTTTCCTTTCATAAAAACCTAAATTGCTGACTTGACAAAGTAGATAAATAAAAACCAAAAGAAATAAAAACGGCCTCAATTTAACAAAGCGATAACTATCTGTCCCTAGCCGTGTAACATACACCAGTCTGTAATAACGACGCCGAAATCTTCTCAAGTTACGTAAAACAACATTCTACTCTTAACCCGAAAACATCCATATAACGCAATCTTCAATTCACTGTCTCAAGAAACAGTAACGGAAATCTATTTGAAAGCCGTCATTTAGCCGTAATCTATACTGACATTTTAACTTGAAGATGGGATCGTGAAAATAGCATTATCTTACAATATTTAATGTGTCATTTTCGTCTAATGGCATCTGATGGCATCTGTTTTGATACAAAGACAAGGGTTTGATTATGATTTGAAGTGTCAGATTACTCGAGTTTATAAATCATTTAACCCGGGCCTTAATATAAATCCATCCATTAAAATCCAACTCCAACCATTAGAAGACGTCCATTACTAGTCATAGATTTTCTGTAATAAATAAATAAAAAATATATTCATTTCAACCAACTTTGGATCATATTATATTGTTAGTAAATACAAACCTAATGTTAGTACAGTCCAATCTACACTTAGCCTAACTCTCTGACAGGCCCGATCTGTCAGTAGGTACATGCTCCATATAGCAATGGTTCATATACTGACAGTTGCCTATCAGCAAATGCCCTCAGGATGCCGTTGGAACTGGCCCGCACCAACGCACAAGGGATGCTCTGTTTGTGCATGGTTGTGTAGAAACAGTCTACATGGGCATCTGCAAACATACCCGAAGCGTTGTAGAAATGTGGACCGATCTGACCTGCAGCCGAATGTTTTTAATTTAATGGATACTGTCCCTAAGCAGGTCAACAGTTCACGTTGAGCGCTAGTTCTTTTCTTCTTGTGTCAATTCAATACAAATGCGAGTAACTTTTCTTCCGTAAATTCAACCTTGTACCTACCTTGGCATACCTTCTAAAATAACAAAGTAAATTACCATTGAATACAGATAATATTACGTACGAAAAGTTCTATAATAAAAATACATGAAAGAGATAGATAAATAAGCGGAAACTTTCCTATTTTAATAAGAAATGCTCATCTCGTATTCTTGTAACAGGTACCTACCTACATAGTTTGTATACCTTTCATTTACATTTTTTATATAAGTAGCATGCAACCAACGTGACAGACTGAATTAAGTATTAGTTTATTTTGAGTTGTACCCTGCAAACCCACTTAACATTGGATATAGAAATAAATGAATAAGAACATTCACCGCCAAAATAGAGTTAGTCCAAAGTGGATCCTTTTGAGATGAAACCCTAGGAAGGAAATGTATTTTCCAAAGCTTTTTTCAACAGACTCCTATAGCCGAGTTACTAGGACACTTTCAATTAGCGTCTTTCATCACCACGAACTAGTAAAAAGACGAGGAACTCTTAAGACGCGGTGCTGGGAAATTGCTTCATAAAAGTGTCCTTCCCACAGCGGTGACATTCCAAGTACCTGTTGTATAGCGAAAGACTGCGGGCTGAGCGAATACTTTTTACTACTACTGATGTGAAAGTTTGGCTGAGTATAACTTTAAATTTAAAAATGTAGTCCCTTAAATGATTATGAAATTATGTATGTTAGTATGTTAAGGTGAAGCCTCTTTGCATCTATAACCTCCTCTATCGTCCAGTGAAAGTCTCATTAAAATCAGATCAGCCGTTCAAAAGATTAGCCCAGATAAGGAAAGACAAAAAATTTTAAAAAAGTTTGTGATAGTATCGAAATAACTGTAAGCACTTGAGAAAACAGTTAATATTTTGAAATCACAGACACTTAAATTTTATAAATATGAATGTATAGATTTATTAACTATTTTATCTGCTCGCTTGCTATACAACGTAACTGACGTGGTTTGCAGTCAATCGTAGTTAAACAGGCTTATAATGAAACTCGGTTAGGGCAAAATAGAGGTTTATGTAAAATCATAAATGAAAGCTATCACGCGGCAACGGATAATCCTTATTACGCATTCGGCGCCCCGTTTATCATATTTTTGTTAAATAACTCCCAGTCCCACTTAACTTAATACGAAATTTACTTTCGTACCTTTTACCTTTTTGCTAAAGACTTCAAATACATTAATTTACCTGGTATACGTTAAGATCATAAACTGGCAGACATCAATTTTATTATTTATTTTAAATGATGTATGTAGGGTAGTTAGATGGGCGGAAAATACGAGATTGTCCCGGAGTTTCACGGGCGCCACGTTAAAATTTGTTGTGAAAATCGAAGCATGTTGACACAAAAAGGGCGGTAAAGGGTAGTAACCCCCCACACAAAAATCCTGGATCCGCCAGTAGAATTGTCCCGAAAATTATAAGTTTGTATCCACAGATCAATAAATAAGGTAGATTAGATAACTCACCGCCTTGTATTTGAGTGAGGAAGAAAAATACCATGCTGGATTGTGACGTCATGTTTTCGATGCATTTGATGTTCAATAGTGGCGTATCCATTAGATCGTACGAGCTGTGTAAACCACAAGCACTTTTGTCGTACCAAAAGCGGATTCGATTAGATTTATTTGTACCTACTGAGTGTAGAGGACACCTAGTACGGAGAGTTCTCGCTACGAAAGGGTGTACGTCGATTCCAGAATGGAATCTGTTATAAGAGTCCGTTTTATGCCAAATATAATAGGTACCAATTCAAATTATTATGAGGAAAGACCAGTGCTCAGTAGTGAGCCATATACAGGGTGACAAATGGGAAGTTGCCTAAAGTAATCTATACATATTAATAAAATTGGAGAGTCTGTCTGTGATTTCGAGATAAATGATTTTTTCAAGTTTTTCAAAATGAGTTTTTAAAATTTTTGTCTGTCTGTCTGTTTGTTTGTCTCCGCTAATCTCCGAAACCACTGAACGAATTTTAACAACACTTTTACTAGGATATTGCAAAGTGTTCAACTTAACAACTAAGCAATTGTTTAGGGTTCCATACTCAAGGAATCCTTAGGGATAGTTTGTATGGAAAAATAAAAAAATATCAGCCGATTTGTTTTAAACTTTTAAAAACGTATTCTCCGTACAAAAAGAGTTATACATGCATTTCTTAGATTTTACTTATATTGCATGGAAAGGCCATAAAATGCATTTAAAGGTTATTTTTTTCATTAATTCAAATCCCTATTACTGAGTGGATATCTATTTTTGTATTTTGTTTTTAAGAGCATATTGTTTGCGTATCTATGACCTCCAATATAATTTCAGCATTTTATAAATTTCACCAATATCCAATAAATAATCGATTACTATCTTGGCAACTAGATGGCTCTGTATGTGTTGATTCACGCCAACGCCTTTAATACATACACCTTTAATATATAATATAATTAGTATGTCTGTCTGTGATTTCGAAATAACTGCATTTTTCAAGTTATAAATCGTTACTAGCACGATATCAAAACCGAAAAATTAGTTTTTAATTTTTGTTTGTCTGTTTGTTTGTCTTCATTAATCTCTGAAGCTACTGAACGGATTTCAACAGGACTTTACTACAATATCGAGTCTTCAACTTAAATTATAGGCAATTTTTTAGGGTTACAAAGCGACAAAATAAAATATGAGTCGATTTGTTTTAAACATACAAAAACCTTTTCTTCACACAAATTGAGGCATAGGTACATACATTTCTTAGTTTTTTTTATATTTTGCGAGGTGGAGCCAAAGCAAGTACTTATTTTTTTACAAATTTACAATAATTCAAATAAGTACACATAAATATAACTGATGTGAATGTCTGTGATTTCGAAATAAATGATTTTTTAAATTGTAAATCTATACTTTCACGATACCAAAACCGAGAAACGAGTTTTTAATTTGTTTTAAACTTACAAAAACCTTTTCTTCACACAAAATGCATACATGCATTTCTTAGTTTATTTGTATTTCGCAAGATGGAGCTAGAATACGGCACTGAAGTATTTTTTACTAAATATCTATTTTTATATTCACTTTTTTAAAATCATTTATTGCGTATTATGGCCTCCAACGTTTTAGCATTTTTTTGTATTTTACCCTGGAAGGGGTTGAAAATCGTAATTTAGTGTTGTACAAATAGTAGACATTGAATAAATTGAATAATTGATCATAAAATACATAAATCCACTAAATAAAACGTATTGCGGCGTGTTAAATCAAGTTTAGGATTGTTCTTTGAAATAACTAAGTGTTCCGTCATTTTTAGAGTTCCGTAGTAGTGATGTTGTAGTTCTGTTATAATGCAGTCCTGAGGAACATCGTGTTGAGAGTGTAGAGTGCTGAATTTTCTCATTTTCTGTGAAGCAATATCTTCCCTTTGCCGAATTATTGATTTACCAAAACTACAATGTAATAAATGCGAAAATGTGTTGCTCCTTTATTACCATTCTCATATAACTCATCGAATTAACCTTAACTCTCTCTCATCGCTGAACCAATCTTGATGTGTTTTGTTAATAGACATAGATTGTACCTTGGAGAACGATATAAGACTATTTCTTTTTTTTAAATCTGAGTACCTAATGTGAAATACTGATGGATCAGCGAACATCATCATACAATTTATTTATTCAATGTAATTTAAGTACTAAGGGTTAAGTAGGAAACACAAAATTTAGAAAATAATATGATGAAATAAGTAAAATAAGTAAAAGCAACCGGCGCAGTGCGAACTAGGGTTGTTGAACCTAACTTAACTGTTTAGTAAAACCTAACATAGTTGTGTAACGAAAAGATAAAAAGAATAAATTTAACTTTGCCGTTGAAAAACTGTTGTCCCCATATATGTATCGATATGGGTCCCGATCAAATTACCAAGTTCTGCAAATAGGTTTAAATTTTTTTTTTGTGATACTTACAAATTCACAGTTTTAAGATTTTTTATTTGACCTACGTTTTACCTAAGACATTCCTTCTAGCCGAATGTTTTTGATTGCGTTAAGGATACAGAATATTATATGTTTTCACAGCTCCTAAGGATTGCAGACCTGAGTGTTGGATTAATTTTAATTTGTTACCTTCACACGTTCCTGAGAAAAAAGGTCTTGAAATACAAACAGACAGACGGGCAATGGAGTAAGTGATCTTAAGGGAACCGTGTTTTTTCTTTCGAGGTAATGAACCCTAAAAATATCGAATCGTTATTTCGAGTATTGACCTTTCATAGTAACGTTGTTCTAATGAGTGATCATGCTTCTTTAAGAGTATGTTATGTAAGTTAACTAAATCACCTAAGATTTTTTCCGAAGCGAAGCGAGGGCGATTGCTAGTCATTTATAATTTTGAGATAGGTTCAGGAAAAAAAATAAAAACATACATTGAATCACTGAAGTAGTCATTTTTATTTGAAACAGGTTTCAGTTTAATTGAACATTTTCAATAGGCACAATTAAGTTTTAAAAAAAATGACAAAATCTGGCTAGGGAATGACTATTAAATATTTTCGAAATGTATGTAGATTGTAGGTATGGGTTAAAGCCAACATTTCTACTGAATATAATCTCTCTTCTAAGTATGTTCACTGTTGGAACTTAACGTTTCTTGGCGTAGTGCGCTCGCCAGTAAAAGTCGTTGTTCTAAATTCAAATTCAAATTCAAATTGTTTATTTGCTAAGCGACCGTTTGTCGTAATGTCGTGTTATGTCAATGTTACATGTGCGAATGGACATTATATTCTTGCTTAACTTCGCCGATCACGCCAATCGATGCAAGCCGCCAGGGCCCAGGCTATAAGCGCTTGTAAAGGACTACAAAAAGTTATGCACTGTAAAGTGACAAGACACTAAATACCTATTTAATTCAAGAAATACCCTAGATCTTGCTATAACGAAACTCAATAACAACAAACATTTTAGACAACTCGTGTCTTGTTACAAATTGAGTTTCTGTCCCCGATCCTCATTAATTGTACCCGTTTTAAAAGGGATCCTTAATTATATAAAGCAAAAATTATAAGCAAAGCAACAACCCATAATTGTCCCACTGCTGGGCTCGGGGTCTCCAACATATAATATCATTGGGGTCTCCTCTCACAATGTGAGGGGTACAGGCCATAGTCTACCACGCTGGCTAAGTGCGGATTGGTAGACTTCACACACCTTTGAGAACATTATGGAGAACTCTCAGGTGTGCAGGTTTCCTCACGATGTTTTCCTTCACCGAAGCAAGTGATAATTAACTTGTAATACGCACATAATATTTGAAAATTAGAGGTGCGTGCCAGGATTTGAACCCGGGCCCCCGCGTTCGGGAGACCAACGTTCTAACCACTAGGCTATCACTGCACATCCTTAATTATATATGAAAATAAAATTTTATTCATACAGGATCATCTTAATCGGTCTACAATAACGCAGAGCATAGATCTGTACTTGTAAATATCTAATATAATTTTTGTAAATATGATATATTTAAATATACATCGTTAAGGTTAAGGTGATGGACTATCAAAGAGGTCACGGTCTTCAAAGGCTACAAGCGTTGGCATATAGTCCGCCAACGTTTCCAATTCATATTCGCGTAATAAGGATAAGGAGATTGCATTTACGGACATAGATGTTCACAAAAAGGCTCTGTTATTGCTAAATAAAGATTTGTTTTTGACTGTATTTGTTTTAACTGTAATACGTATAGCTTATAGAAATACACCACTGTGAAGAACAAAAATAGTTAGCGAATTGTTAGCAGAAATATCTCATAAAACGTAACCTCAGATTGAAATTTCAATTTTCTGATACAGTTTTATACAGAATCCACGGTGTTCGAATTTTATGAACGTAAGCGGAAGCGCCCTTTCTTAATTAATTCTCCAGTGAAAGATGAGTAATGACATTTTTGAGATTACCAGGGTTTTATATTACAAGGTTTTATTTAAATAACAGGTGTCAATCTTCGTGGAAAAACCTGAGACGAATCTACAGATCCATTAATGGAGTTTTTCATGATGTACCTATTAAAGAGAACTTGGAGGTCATTACATGATGTATTACAGTATTAATAAATAGGTCATAAAAGTGCAAATACATCGAGTAGGTAATACATCGATCGATTTTTATCAGAGCCTTTAAAAACCTCACCTGTTTGTGAACCCTGCTAAACAAAACCCTGCTAAAGACAGACTCACCTTACGGTACTCGAGCATACCTAACGGCAGACCTGCATAATGCTTAGCCGTATTGGGGCGGCTTAGAATACTAACCCCAATCCCACGCCGGATGGGTGTCGTAAGAGGCGACTAAATCCGGCCCGCTAGTGGTAGGGCCATCGGAGGGATTATATTGGTAGTATTGATTTTAATTGTTAATTAATACTTACCATTATTACTATTATTATTTCTCCAGGGGTTCGCCTGGATAGCTACCACCCTCGAGCATGAGTCAGCCGCCAAACGACTCGTCGTGTTCCGGCTGGGGGCTTGAGAGCCAGTCCTTTCTTTCTTTTTCTTCTTTCTTTCTTGGCCGGCAACGCATCAGTGATGCCTTTGGTGTTGCTGATGGACGACGATGACCACTTACCATCAGGTGGATCGTCAGCTCGTTTGCCGGCTATTTCCATAAAAAAAATTATAAATTTAATCTGCCGACTACATTAAAGTACCTATAGTGTAATATGTAGTTCAATGTTCGACTAAAATTACTGAGCCATTCAGAAAGTCATGCCGAAACGAACTCCGTTTTAATTATAACTGAAACTTGAAACGATTTCGATCAACCGACTAACGGCTTACCGTATTCAATTGAACCTGAAAATGCCGTAAATAAATTATGTCAAAGGGGGGATACCGACGGCCTTTACTAAATTTGAACCCAATTAAACACTCAATGGCCTTCCTAATCAATCTTAAGGGTTTCGCAGTATAAAGGTCTGTTAATTGTAACGAGGAACTCTAAAGGAGTCTGCCCACTATACCGTACACCACAGAACATCTAATAATTAGTAGATGTTCTAATTACTAATTATTAGTTGTTCTGTGCGATACACCATGGCCGTGCTAGGAATAACCAAGCACTAAAATATTATTCAAGGGCAAATTCAATACCGTCGCGACCAACACCGTCATGTCACAATGTTTTGTCAACTACCCGCGGCTTTGACTGAGTTTGTCGTAATAATAAGTACCCTATATCTTATTCTAGATCATGATCTACGTATGCGCTAAATTTCATGAAATTTCATTCAGTACTTTTTGCGTGAAAGAGTAACAATCATCTATACAAACTTTCATGTTTATAATATTACTAGCTTCCGCCGATAGCTTCGCCCGCGTGAATTTCGGTTAATTTACATAAAACCACAATGAATTATACACCTAAACTTTCCTCAGGAATCACACTATCTATTGGTGAAAGCCTCATGAATATCCGTTCAGTAGTTTTTGAGTTTATCGCGAACAGATAGACGGACAGACGCGGCAGGAGGACTGTTTTATAACATGTAGTGATAGTGAACATATTTATTTATTTATTTATTTGCCCACACACATACTAACATTACAGGTAGCCTCATGCGTTAGATATATTTATTAAATCTATTGTTAGTAAATTATTCTAATAATTAACATAATCTTCATATAATAGATAATATAATAGGCGTATAGTGTTGCTTTCCGTGCTTTATACTTTCATAGCACAGTCATGGTATGGTACGGCATAATGGGCAGACTCCCTTGTCAAACAATCGCACCTACCTATTAATCCGGTCCACGCCTCGTTTCTCGAGCTAAACTTGGATAATTTCCGTCAAGTGCCCGCGACCTTATATTAAATAGTTCTGTTGGTCTGGCACGCGTCTTAACATTAACAATATTTAAACAAACCTATTTGGAGCATCATTTTATAGCAAACATGTTTATTAACTATCAGATATAACCATCTAAGTGCGGGTTGTATGGTTACTACTTGTACCTACGTATATTATAAAAAACGGTTTTATTTACCTTATGATGGCCATACACGATCAACTATACTTGTCAAGTTTGCAGCGGACTTGACGCGGCATCTAGTAAACTTGACGGTGTATGGCCACGGTATGGCTATCTGGCCACATAGCTATCTCATGCACACTACCGCATCAAGTCAAACTGCAAACTTGACAAGTACACTTGATCGTGGATACCACAACCCTATTTGTGTGGGTAACTTATTTAGACCCACTTCCTCTCATCCTACGGGGTTCAAATGTCACCCAAACGCAGGGGCCTAAATTCCAATCCTGGCACGCGTCTCTGATTTTAAACAATATGCACGTATTAGAATTTAATTATCACTTGTTTCGGTGAAGGAAAACATCGTAAGGAAACCTCACGCCTGAGAGTTCTCCAATATGTTCTCAAAAGTGTGTGAAGTCTAGCAATCCGCACATGTGCTGATTATGATTGATACAATTATAACCCATATTGTCTATCGTTGCCATTACTTTTCAGCGTCACCTAAAATATTTTTCTGTCATTTTGAAATAAACTTGACTTCAACCCATTAATGGTCCAACACAAGGCACAGGTTTCTCCTCATAGCTGAGGAAGCCTAGAGACCATGGCTTACAATTACATCTAAGTATGTTAAAATTACGACCGCGCCCGACGGCTTAACGTGACCTCCGAAGCACGGAGGTGCTCAAAAAATATTTGTCACTAGCGGTCACCCATCCGTCCACCGAGTGCGCCCACTGTTGCATAACTCGGCTGATCACTTTGGATCAACTTAGAAATAAAGTTGCAAGGGCAATATTTCAACAACTATATCACATAAAATTTAAATATGGTGGAAAAGAAAAAACGGACCTCCGATATTATCTTTATTTGTGTAAAATAAATGTTAATTCGTACCTACTTAGCCAGTGTTAATCTGTTCGGAAACTTATTAAATAAAATTTAACCTACATATTAAGACTAAATTAAAAATATTCACACTCGGTGTTATATTAAAATATTCAAATTATACTTAAAGTAAGAGAACATAAAATAAAAATAATTACCTATTTATTAAACGTTTAAAACAAAAGTGCCTATAACAGTAAGTAATCGCAATAAATCTTAATAAAAGCCTGACTAATTTATCATGTTTAAATTAAGTACAATTAATAGTATCAGGCGTTGCAAAGTAGACTAATACCAACTTAATAGCCTTAAATTAAGCTTTAAAGTACTTTAAGTTACATATTTTCATAACAAATATGAATTACCTAAATGTATCAAATTGTTATACTATAACAGCTATGAATTACCTACCTATTAATAGTTTTACAAAAAAAAACAACAACAATTATTATTATTTAACAATTTCATACATAGGTACACCTACCCTAAATATAAATTGTATATTTAACTTTAAGAGCTAGTTTCGTAAACTATGACAAGAGACAAAAATATAAAACAAAAACTTTTTTATTAGGAACAGCAAATACTCAATAGAAACTATAAGACAAAGTTAATACTTAAAATTAGCTTTATAATAATTATAATAACTAGTTCAAAAATAAAAATTAGGTAATTCTTTAGTGACTATTATTGGTAAAAAATACTACAAAACTATTTTGCAGTTTTTATCCAAAATGTAGGGGTTTTATTCAGTCCTAAAAAAATCTTAAAAACTTATGTTTAGTCAAATTACGAGTAGCTTAGCAGAATGTTTATTAAAACAATTATTACTAAATGGCTTAACAAATACTTCACTAATTAATTAATTTATATAAATTTATAACATTATTTGCTATTCATAGAGTAGTTCGGGAGTAATTTTCTAAACCAATGTTCTAAATATAAATTTCAAAGAATATAAAATAAGTAAGTACCTATAATTCTAATCGACCTAAATTAGTTAAATTTAGAATTTTATTAAATAAGTGTCCATAAATTTCCACAAGCGATAAATTTTACTTTACCTTTTACCATCAGTCGTAAGTTGTAACTTGTCTCAGGTAATTAGGGCAAAGGAATCTGGAAAACAAAATATTCATGGAATTATTATCAGCGAACTGAATCCGATAAGAACCGGTTTTATCCAGTAAGAATCATAATAAAAGAATTATGAACAATGACAAACAATGAAACTTTTCTAATGTTATCCCTCAAAAAAAACTGATTCTAAATAGTAGAGGAACTAGAACCATATAATAATTATATATTATTATACAAGAACACAATATTATATACAATAATTTATGTACCTACTTAATATAACTGGCCTATTTATTTTATCAGTATAATTTAAAAAAAAACCGTCTAATATTACTTTAAAAAATCCAGTCGCTAATAGTACTGTATAAAATCTGATTTTTTAAAGTGAAATGCAAGTGAATATTCGACAAAGAAGACTAGTCACTTGATGGTAAGTGGTTACCATAGACATCAGCAACGCCACCGATGCATTACTAAACAAGAAAGAAGATATTTTTTATATAAAAATGAATATAAATATAAAACTACATCAACTTACCCTGTCGTTTGCCTCACGAGAGCTCGATTGTGCGGTAATTTTCTAAAAAATCCGATCAGGAAATGATATTATACCAATAGCAATAAAACCCAAAGTATGTCGCATTATAGAATTTTCAATCCAGAAAATACCAGTTTGAGAAAATCGATTTGGCAATTCACCAACTCATGACTAAGAATTCTTTAATCCGTCAAGAGTTATGGCTGTGATGCAACTAAAGTATTGAAAATCTTAAAGTAGATTTGTCGCCATCGCGTGTGTACTTTGTGTAAGTATAAATCTCACTGTTGTTTAATGTACGTATCTACCACATCGTGTTGTGTGTAGCAATGAGATTTAGAACAAAAAAATAAGTTATCATCCAAAACGGTGGATCTGTCATTAAATATTATACAGGGTGAGTTTTCAAGTGGCCAAATCCGAAAGTAAAAGGACTCTCGGGCCCGATTTTGATGAAAACTAAAACTGCGTCATGGGATTTTGGAAAAGTCTATGTAGCTAGCCAGGAATCGAAACAATTGATTTAAAAAAACACCTGTATACACAGCCTTACCTACTTATATTACACCATTCGATAGTATCACTAATAAGGATCGAATTCTTGCGAGTAATTAATGACTTGAGGAATTATGTTATATTTAAAATAATTAAAAATTAATACGTAACGACAAAAATACGTAACGACTTTGCGACTTTGCATGATACAGTTTTAATGTTGATTTATTATTAATTGTATTATAAAGGATACGGAAACATTTTTCAGCGTCGCTGGGACTTGCAAATTTGACCACAGCACATCCCGGTGTGGTGAACTCTAGTGACGTCACTTGGGCCAAGGTTGATAGCTTCCCGCACAGACTCGGAAATGATGTGGTCGGAGGTAACTAGGGATATATAAACAATTTAAGACAAGCAAGCAATGTCACATGGATTAAGATTTATTTTTTAAAGTACAGAAAACTTAAGTAGAACCTCTTTATGTGTGATTGTAGTTGGTACCACCGACTCACCTTTTTCTGCCGTGTAACAATTGTCTTATGCAATAGGGATGTTGACATTAACTGTAAATTAATATGGTTAATAATAATAAGTTAAGTTAATAATATTAAGTTAATATTTAGTGGTTAGAACGTTGGTCTCCCGAACGCGGGGGCCCGGGTTCAAATCCTGGCACGCACCTCTAATTTTCAAATACTATGTGCGTATTACAAGTAATTATCACTTGCTTCGGTGAAGGAAAACATCGTGAGGAAACCTGCACACCTGAGAGTTCTCCATAATGTTCTCAAAGGTGTGTGATGTGAAGTCTACCAATCCGCACTTGGCCAGCGTGGTAGACTATGGCCTGTAGCCCTCACATTGTGAGAGGAGACCCCGAGCCCAGCAGTGGGACAATTATGGGTTGTTGCTTGCTTGCTTGCTATGTTTAAAGTATTACGGGAAACATTCTATCTAAATCTATAATATTACTCTTTTGTCGTAATCGATCCCAATAAATTAAATAATTAGTTTAAAATGTTAAAAATAGTCCTCACTGTCACGTGAACTCAAACGCCAATTTGAGCTTATGACGTCATTGCTCGTATTTTATATGGAAGTTCAACAAACTTCAGTATTGGCCAATAGTATTTAATATAGTTTAGTGACGTCACGTGACGTTTTTGGTAGGAAATTTGATACTGATTTTTATTTATCAATTTTTGTTTTTAAATTGGAGATTATTTTTGAAAAAATTTTTTTTCCTGAATATTAAGATTTTACTTATGAAATAAAAAATTGAATCCTAAAATTTGTCAACATCCCAATTGTGACTCGTGTTGTAAAGTTTGTAACAATAAAAATAAAGACATTAAGAACCAGAAAAAAGTATTAAAAACTTACATTAGATATCTTTAAAGTTGTAGCGTCCAGACATTTGCTCATTTGGGGCATAAGTGGCATCGCTTGAGGATGGCGCCAAGGTGAATTTACGGGACCAGGGGGGTTCATAGGACCCGAAGGATGTCCAGGCATGGGTCCTGGCATAGGTCCAGGCATGGGTCCAAGCATAGATCCAGGCATGGGTCCAGACATAGGTCCAGGCATGGGTCCAGTTTGATGCATTGGCCCCGGAGCAGGCCTCGGACCATACGGCATTGGCATTCGATTCCCTGGTCCCGGTGGAAACCCACGATGAAACTGTCCTGGGGGACACATGTCCCGCATTGGCCCTATCATCGGACCTCTTGGCATGGGACCTCTATACATCGGAGAATTTGGGAATCGATAATTTGGGTCCTGTGGACCAGATGGTCGGATATTTCCAAAGTTAGGTCTCACAGGCGGCCTGTTAGGAAGCCTGACAGGGACTGGAGAGGAGGTTGGTTTGGAGACAGTTTGGGGAGAAGTTGTAGTAGGGGTCTGTTTGTCAGTCTTAACTTTTGGGGGTATGGGGTCTAAAGTGGCGTAATTATTTTTATTATGAGATATAATTATGCCTTTAATATTCCCCGCTGTGAACAGGGATTGGTTTATCTTAGTGGATTTCCCAATGAGGAATCTCTCGTATTCCCTAGTTATTTCTCTCACAGGGTTACCGTCTTCGCCTAAGCCAGGTCCGATGCTTAGGAGTCCTTTGGGTAACAAAGTCTGGTTATCCATACTCTTGTCCATTGTGACATTTAGTTTCATTCCGTAAAATACTTGATCGTGTAACATAGATATTGCCTAAAAATGATAAAGATTTGTTGACATATATTAATAACATAAATAACATTCTTATTGTATAAATAGCCAAAAGATAAGCTGAGGGTCTGACATCATTGTAGAACATGGACATCAGTAACACGAAAGCACTAGCGGATGGGGGGCTGGGGGGCTCAAAGCGGGGGGAACTTCCCCCAAAACAAAACATCGCTTAAAATACTGTTGGACTACATGAATGGAGCCCCTTACCATGTTTAGGAATAGACTTTACCTGAACAGCCTCTAACGGATGACTATACATCACTTTAGCGTATTTATCTTTGCTGTTAACTATTGAACACACCATTACGTTGCCAGCCAGTTCAAACGCGTCTCGCATCTCGGATTTGTCGCACCTAAACTAAAAATATAAACAAAATGTAATTTGGAATTACAAAAAGCTTAAAAACATATTGGTATATATGTTTGGAGAGAAAACTGGGAATCAAACCGATGACCTCTCGCTCTTAAGGCTATATCACTACGAAATGAGCTGTAGCGTCATCAAAAAAATATGATATGCTTATTTTAACAGACCCTAGGCACAGGCAGGTGGACTGATGACCTAATGAAGACAACAGGGAACTGCTGGATTCAGAGGGGCCCAGGACCAGAGTGATTCCAAGGCCTAGTTCTAGCAGTGGACTCTTAAAGGCTGATAGATAAATAGGTAAATATTATTTTAACATCCAATAACTTTGTTTCGTTATTTTATTACTGCCCGAAGGTTGACTGGCAGCGAATGCTTTTAGCATTTCGTTATTTTATTACTGCCCGAAGGTTGACTGGCAGCGAATGCTTTTAGCATTAAGTCCGCCTTTGTTTATACACTTTTTGTATGGTACATAAAGAAATAAATAAAAAATGTATTATGCAATGAATTAATTTAAACACATTATCTACTAAGTGTCGATATATTGTTAAAAAAAACGTAACAATAATAAGACGTACTTTTAATTGTTATTATGATTGGTGAATTATAAAAATACTTACATTAGTCACATGTACCCAATTCCCAATGGGAGGAGTGATTTTTAAAGTACTTAAATATTCTGGCTTTAAACCATACAAGCCTTTGGGGTCCACTTCCCAAATATCTTGCATCCTAGAAGTAAATAAAAATAAATAAATAACACCAATAAAGCATTAGGCATGTTATTACACTAAATATAAAACTTTATTATGTACTAAAAACTTCAGACCGATTTTGTAGTATTTTTATATCTAAACAATGTAACAATAAGGTATTAATACTATTTAACATACGAAATCGATTTAACTGAACTAAAATAAAAAGAAAACATATTCAATTTTCATGCTGATAATATAGTTACTTTTTAATTTCATAATAATAAAAAAATACAAAATGAATATAATTTATCATAGGTTACCTAATATAATTATAATAATTACCAAATTAAAATATTTGACTTGGAAATTCAGTTTGTAACTAAAAAAATTGTTATGCTAATTTATTAATTGGCTAAAAATGTCATTATCAAAAACATATAAACACCTACTCAAAGCAAATAAAATCGTGTGTAAAAACTTACCTAAGTTCGATCATTAAATTGTGGAAACATTTTTTTTTAATTTGTCGTAAAACGGAAAATTTAAGTTATGCCACTTTTATGTGTAGGTAGGTAGGTACCAGTAAAATGTAGGTATATTTAAATATTTTTATAACAAAAAAAATTACAAACATCAATTGCCAGAAAAACACTTTTTGAATTACTCCAAAAGCAAATTTTATTCAAGGTTGATGTGCATTACTTTAGTTATGAAGCAAATACTTTCCATGAGCATTCCGGAAGCAACAAAAAAACTAAGGAGAAAAATTTCATACACATAGTTCCAGAAAACACTTAATAAGTCTTTCTATCTTTTTTTTGTTTATCAAAACGCAAAAATGCGGTTTCAGTTACAATAGTATGATTCCTTATCCGTAATAAGTGACATATACATCTGCATAGCAAAAATAACAGTGAAAGCTTAGTGGTTTAACTACATAAGAAATCCAAGTTACAATCCTGTACATATTTCAACATAATATTCACAACTATACATTGGACATTCGTTAGACCAGTGAAGGACATTGTGAGGTAGGAATGGGCATCAAAATATCAAATACAGCTCCAGTAATCTCGATACTGTTGCTTTGTAATGATATAATATCCACAACCCTAATTAAACACGATAGGGCAATATTACATTGAAGTCCAAAATAAAAGAAATAAAACACAATATAATGAACATTGTACAAAGTATGAATGTTGTTTTTTTCTTCACTCCTTTCCCTGTAATTTTTTTTCCTTTGGTGTCCATGTGGGGATTTCAGGAATAATTCTACATATTGAAAACCATACCAATACACTCGATAAGTAGGTACTACACTATGGCCCAACTTACTACAAAGAGACAAGACCATCATCCACAGACTTAAAAAAAAGAACCAGACAGATTGTCAGCAACAAATTCAGTGAGGCACCCATAGTAATACCAACTCCTCTATTCGTACAAGTATCACACGCACACATTGACACCATGCTGTTATTAATCGGCCGCCATTACCGCGTCGGATTGGTCGGACCGCACTAAAAATTACGCACACATGGTAAGCGGGCGGCGTAGCGGGCGTCGTCACTCTCGATAAGACAAGGTGACGTCTGTTCTTTTTTCAAGTCTGTGCCATCACCTAATTGCTGGTTGCAATGTGATCTTATAAATATTTTAAATTAAAATATATTGGTGCATAATATCGATTTGAAGTGATACTCACATGCTAGGAATTTCTTCTGTACTAACACTGTCATTATCTGATTGAAGTGGACCTGATAAAGAAAATAATGGGATAAACATAAAATACAAAACACTAATTTGCTTTAAACCTGTCACATAAAAACATTTATTGTTACTGAATACAATATTGTTACTTTAACTGTTTCATTATGATATTCTACACAACAACTGTACAAAGAAAAACATTTATAAAGCTGATAAAAGTTTTGAGATCCTGTGAAGTAATCATCAGATAAATGGATATTATCATTCACATCCAGATGATTAAAAAAATGTTTTATGACTACTATTGTGTACTCTACATGCAATTATTTTATTCTAATTGGTATTGTGATATTAATGATAGGTGTATTATACTGCTATTGGCAATTATGCCACATATATGTGGGAATTATAACTAAATGTATAATTCTATAATTTTTAAGATAAATGAATGATGACACTTGTTAATATCAACCCATTTTTCACTGTTTATTTATAGTAGTATAGCAAACTTGTAATCAAGAAACTCAAAAAGAAAGAGATAAACTTTAGCATCTGTTGTGAGTAAAGTACTAGCACAAACTGCAGCTCGCACTCATATGGTGTCTAATAATAATTATCCGCCATACTAAAAATTCGGTGATTAAAAATGCGTAAAAGCGTATCTTCTTTAGTATGGCCATTGTGAAAGTGTCTAGACGCATACCTTCAACAGTGACTTGAAGTTTATTGCCGTCTACTTCCTTGTCCTGTAGAGCATTTTGTGCAGATAACCTGTGTTCTGCAGAAGTAAATGTCAATCTTAACTCATTCTTATTTCTTTCTAATACCGGTTCCATCTCTACTGATATGCCTTCCAGAGACTGAAAAAAGATAATAATAAATAAATAAAATAAGTTTTTATTTGATTACAACAAATACATTATTTTCAAAAGTACATTCTTCAAATCCCTGCCATGAGTGGTCCCAGGAGAAGCGGCAAGAAACTACCAAATAGATATATGTATTATGTATGATTTTTAAACATAAAGATTAGCATTGCTTCAGTGATAGTCTACTGGTATGAATGTTAAACACAGATTAGAGATTTATCCTGCACTCCTTATAATATGCTTTCAACCCATTAATGGCCCACTGCAGGGCACGGGTTTCTCCTCTTGAGGAGGCCTAGAGCATACTCCACCACACTGCTCCAGTGCGGATCGGTGGAGGGGTTAGTGGCCAACCCGAGTGTCGGAACCCGACGGCTTTACGTGCCCTCCTGTCCACGGTAAGATTTACACATCATTATGTAAAATTTACATGGAACAAACTACCACCAAATGTATTTCCACAGTACTACAATATGGGGACCTTCAGGACGCGGGTCCATCACTTCCTTCTTAGCCGGCAGTGCACTGGTGGCGCCTAGGATGTGAATGTCCATGGTCAACGGTGACTGCTTAACCATTAAGTGGCCTGTCTACTCATCTGCCTGCATATTACATAAAAAAAAAAAAATTTTAGTTGGAAAGAGTTAAAAGGGTCCAAGATACAGTATTTAAAACTCCATCACTGTGCACTTGTTCCAACAAGTACTTACTTGTGTAACATAGTTACAGATCTGTGGGAAGGACCAACTTTGGGGAAAGTTGTACACTATTAAGGAGTAAATTTCATCCATCTCCATAGCTGTATCCCTCGCTTCTCTCTCAATATCCTCTGCAATCAATGTTGTAGTTCCTTGTGTACTTGGTGTATCTTCTTGTATACTTTCTGTACAATTTTGTGTAGTTTCACTATTAGTTTGCATGCTTTCTGTATTACTGTGTACACTTTCTGTTTTATCTAGGTTATTTCCTGCATTACTTTGTGTATTTTGTGAATTATATTGTGTACTTCCTGTATTATATTGTGTATTGGTATTTTCTGCATTAACTTGGGTATCCTCCCTTGACTTTTTACTCGGACTTTCAAGTATGTCGCTATCACTTGAAAGTTCATGCTTGATTTTACGCTTCAAAAGCAATTCTGAGGAATCCTCCTCTACGGATTGTTTAATAATGCTGCTTTCCGTCTTAGTATCATCTTCTTGCTGCGTCGTTGATATATTTTCTTCTACTTCCTTCTTTGTATCCATTTCAGATTTAACCGTTACTGTTGGCATTTCTAGTCGGTCCATATTAAAACTGAAACACCGGTAAGTACATTTAGTAACTTAAATAATAAGAAAAGTATTCCACTTGTATATTATTTACGTTATTAAGAATTAAATTTTAATGTTTTTTGCTTCTAGGTCCAATGCAATGGCCAATGCGAATTAAAATAAAATTAAATAAACAGACAAATGAGACAAATAAAAGGAACAGTGTTGCCACCTCAAAAATTATCTTGTCACCAGATCCAGTGTAAAATGTCGCCATATTTTGGAAATTTGGATTGAAAAATAACCACCAGAACTCGCTAAATTTTTTTTAATAAAATTAAATAATTTAAATGTCTGCAATTAAAAAAAGAGTGTGCTTTAGACCACATGACTAAAGTAAAACTTCTTTAGCTCCATCTATATATTTTATGTGAAACAGAAACGTAATTAATATACGAAACGTAACTCTCTCTTTTTATCTTCACTAACTTATATCTCCCTCTCAACTTCCGTTCGTCTCGCCCGATCATACTTTTCGTAACGCTCTCGTCACCCATTCACCAGCATACTCTCCAAGTCAAGCGTGCGTAAAGAAGTTTTACTTCAAAAATGTTCTTTTGTAACGGTCAATATAGAAAAAAAAACATTTGATCAAAATTCAAGATTTTGATATATTATATCTTCCATTATATCTTCGTCATCTACAGACGCTGACGTTTGCGCAAAAGATGTTGTTGGTTGTGATAGATCTTTAAATATGAATACTTTGTGTTTTTGCCGATGGCCTCAATGACATCGTTAGGCAATTCGTAATTGAAACATTTAATTTTCAGAATTTTCAATCTGTTTCTAATAAAAATTATGGCGTTAAGTAGTGGACTGGCCATTCTGTTTCGTAATTTGCTTTTAACAATGCTCATAACACTGAAAATTCTTTCAATTTCAGCATTAGAATGAGGTAATGATAACGCGGATATAGCAAGATGAGCTATTTCCCCAAAGTCATTAATTCCTGCAGCATTGCTATGCTCATTCACCTCAACCCAAAATTCTATGACATCATTCGTATTTTTCCACTGGACAAAACAGATGTTGTGCCACTGCTGCAATATTTTGTCAATGTCACTGGCATTGTAGCCAAGTTCTTTAGCTAGTTCTGATATAGAATTATCCTTACCCTGGCGTAGAACTGTCTCTGGACACAATTTAGACATTAGCTCCAATACATTATAATTCATCGGAAGTCTTTGTTGGATTTCCTTTGCTAATTTTACATTGAATTCAATGCAGCGACGTTTTATTGCTGAAATAGCATTTGATGATAATGATGTTTTTGCGCTCTCTAATTCAAAAAGGTATCCCATATAAGGAACTGGATTAAGGTTTCTGTCGATATCAATATTTAAAAAGTCCTTATCTGTGATTGCTGCATTTGGCAACAGTATTCTGTTGCAAGTTGAACGCAAGAGTGTGATCAACACGTTTAATAATTGAAGTGGATTTGCAGTTTCACTTTCAAAGCTTTTTATAGCGATCTGTACATCATGTAATATACTTTTCAAAAATAACAAATACAAATAATTGGCGTCATCCTTGTACATATTATATAATACATCTGCCGTGTAGCACCGATCTTTTACAATTCCAAAATGTAAAGTCAATTCTATATATTGTGCCAAAATTCTTTGAACTGCTGGTTCAATAGACAACCAGCGTGTGTCACATACCTTCACAATCTGTAATGGTGCTTCACCACAATTTATAGTTTCGTAAATTTCTTTATATTCATCTTTACGCTTTGTGGAATGGGAGAACCAATTGTATGTTTCTCTGATCATGAATTCAATATTACGTGGTAGCGTCTGCTCCGATGCATGAGAAACCGCTAGTTGCAATGAATGACAAGTGCATCTAATAAGAATAAGATTTGGTATATCATTCTTCAGTATTCTGTAAACTCCATTATTGATTCCAGTCATTACAGATGCATTGTCTGTGCCTAATCCCACCATTTTAGTTTTATCAAGGCCATATTTTTGCAAGCAACGAAGTAGGGCTTCGACAATTCCCGCGGCATCGCCACTTTTGAGTGGTTCTAAAGCTAGAAAACATGAAACAACTTTTTTAAGTTTCGGACTGAAATATCTGATTACAACACCCAGTTGCTTGCTTATACTGATATCAGTTGATTCATCAATGATGAGACTGTATCTCTGCTGTCCTATGTCTTTTACTAGTTCTTCGATGAAATGCGGAGCTAAGACATTTTTAATAACTTCTGTACATTTGGTACGATGCATTTTTAAGCCAACTGTGGCTTCGGAATCGGAGAAAACACATTTAACTACCTCAGTTAAATGATCAATGTTCGAAACTGAACTATGTTCTGTGATATAAAGAGCTAGCATACCTTCAGCTTTACGGGGTTTTGGTTGTGAAGACTTTTTGGCACTTGCGAATGTTATTGTTTGATTTCCGGATAATATTTGTAATTTTTGCCTATGCTTTTTTGTTTCTGCATGTTTTTTTAAGTCTGCTAATTTTGCTAGTAACTCAGATTTACAAAGTGAGCAAAACGCTTTCAGTTCGTCACCAGGTAAAGGTTTAAGCCAGCTTTTGAATTCATCATGCTCCTCCCACTCTTTTCTATACTTTTGCGTATAGGTTTTTTTCTTGGGCGGCAGTTCCATTCTTAATCGAATTTAATACGATATTTTCAAATTCGCTGCTCCCACTCCCACGATGAAACGATACGATGGACTCACAATTTAACTAATTTATTTACTGTTCTTTCACTGAGCACGTGCAATTTCCTACCAACTTTAATCGAATTCAGTTAAAGAATGATAATGATAAAACAAATTGTTTAAACAATAACATCAATAACTATAAATGACAAAGTTTGGGATTCCTCGACCATAGACTACGTCCAGAAAAATAAAGATTTCAGTTTTAAATAAGTGTTGCCAAATTCCATATTGAAAAATCACCAAAAATCGCTAAAAAATTATTAGTCGCTAAACGATGAAAAAATGTCGCTAAGAACTCTGAAAAATCACCAGATCTAGTGACAAAATCACCAAGGTGGCAACAGTGAAAAGGAAGAGCTGTAGAGCAGCAGAATCTGACATCTGATCTGACTGACAAACTGAACTGACTGTAGGGTAGCCATGGGCGGTAAAAACTATAAATAGTTTCAAAAACCATTTATTTGTATAATACCACAAATACGATATCACGTGCTACAAAAACTGTTTATTGAGAGAAACCATTTATTCGTGAATACAAGGTATTGCGCAATGCGCGGTAACGTATGAAAACGTGGTATAAACTATAAACAGTTTCAATAAACCTTTGCCACAAAAACTGTGTATTATGAGAAACCATTTATTCGTGAATACAAGGTATTGCGAGGTCAGGTATTCCGATTACGCCCGAGGAACAGACTCAAGCGCTGCCGAAATAATACGAACGTGACACAATAAGACACCTATGTTAGAGCGAGAGGAGAGTAGAGGAGTAAGAGGAGAGAGCGAGACTGAGCAGCAACCAAACCAAACAGTGAATGAATAATATTTTTACACGCTTTTTAATATTTTAAATGCAACGGGATATCGCCTTTATTCCTATTTCAATAACTATAGTAATTAGCTCAAGGACTTATTTAAGTTGGTTTTAATATTAAAAAATATAGAAATTAGAAATAGATACCAATTTATTATAGTATTTATGCGTGTTCTATTGCGGGTATGAAAAATGATAAATTAAAAAAATATGTAGGTAAAGTAAAATAATACAAAAACATGTTGTACTTTAACAAACTTTAAATTACAAATAAATTGTATATAAAAACAAACGCTTACACACATTCATACCCCTCACCCCTGCAGTAGGTTTTTACACAGAATATTTAATTTATTAAAATTTTAATGTTTTGTGAGTTTTTACCTGTATCGCGGGTGGCATGGACGACAAATCACTACAACACCCATGATCCGAATACAAATATTTATCTGTCACATAAATATCTGCCCCGGCCGGGAATCGAACCCGGAACCCCTCGCTTCGCAGGCAGGGTTGCTACCAATTAGGCTATAAATCGTGGTACATATATTGAACCAAAATGGCTATCGTCTGCGCAGGTACAATTGTAGACGAAAGTGCTAAGACAAGTGCTCTGCGAACCTCTTATATATTTCTAATTCATGGGCTGATTTGTAACTTTCTTTGTTTGGGAAAATTTGGGTATTGTGTTCAAGGAGTAACATTTCAATAAATCGTTATTAATATAAACAGTTTTAAAACCCTTTATCCTTAATACCGACTTTACCGAGAATATGAGAATACCGATGATACCCGATAAACCGAGTGAACCTTTCAATACATAGTTATTAAAATAAACAGTTTTAAAACCCTTTATCGGCGACAATATCAATACATAGTTACGGTATTACGAAAACGCGTACCGACCCATGTCTACTGTAGGGTACTAGGGTTCGAACGATACTTTCGATACTGAGTAGGTATCGATACTTTTGATCGCGATACTCGATACTGAGTACTCGATACTCGTACCTGGTAATTACTCGCAAGTACTCATGTGAAACGTCGGTATCGAGTACTTTTAAAATACTGAGTACTTTTCAGTATTTTCATATGGAAACAGATCAACTGTGGCCCGTTTTAGCGCTCGGACTAAACAGAAAGTGTCATGGGGACATGTCGACGACCTTTTTTTTTTTTTTTTAGCTCTGATCTGACTGTGATCCTCGATAGTACTCGATACTCGATACTGAGTAGTATCGATACTTCAAGACCGATACTTTTTTGGTATCGATACCTTATCCGTCGATACCACACGAGTACTCTGTATCGATACCAGAGGCCGATACTTCGAACCCTAACTGACTGAAACTGAACTGACACTACCTGTGACACTACTACTGACATATCTGACACTGACATTTACACAGACTCAGTGCTGCCAAGTCCAAAAACTGGATTACGGTATGGTCGAAAGTCGAATCCTTAGGTATCCTATGGATACATCTATGGATGTAACCCATGGATGTAACTTATATACCTGTAGATTCAGCCTCGACGTGTGGTTGCAAATGAGACAGAGAATTTACGTTTATTTGAGGGTATTTTAAAAGAAATGTAACAAAATTTAACAAACAACCCAGAATACTGCTACCCACCATCGTACTTAAACTTATACTTAAACCACGACTTAAACTTTCTACGATTTTCTGCTTAAAAAACAAACTGAAACCTTAAATAAACCGGAAGAAGATTTTCAAAATTTCAAAAAAGGTCAAAATTCCAAAAACAGTGACCCTTTTACTAAGGTAATTTTTTGACATTAGTAGGTCCACTTCATAGATTACCCCCAATAAATACAAGACAAGTTCTGACGTGCGGCGACACCCACGTGCTTTTGCTTGCAATAAAGCTACTATGCTAGCATTCACGACGACCACGGAACAGTGTTGTTTGTGTTCCTAATTCCATCCTCTCATTCGAAAAATGGTCTTAAAAGACCCATAATAAAATTTTAAAAGACCTTTTCAACGATGCTCCACACTATAGGGTACGCAACGAATAAAAAATTTAACCTCACGTTACCTGTAGGGGAGATACCCTGAAAAAAAATTTTTTCAATATTTTATTCTATGATTCTGGAGTTTTAATAAATGTGTATATTTATGCCAAATTACAGCTTTCTAACACTAACGGTCTCGGCGCTTTGCTTCAGACAGACGGACAGACGGAAGGACATGACGAATCTATAAGGGTTCCGGTTTTACTTCGGAACCGTAAAAACAAGCCAGTAGGTTAGAATGTTGTTAAAATTAAAGTAATACTGAACAACTACTGCATAGAAGGAATAACAGTAGGGACCCATTTAAATTTTACAGGGCTGCTTGGAAAAAAACAAGATTAGATTGATTGAAGCATGAGTCCTAACCTTTTTATGGTGTAGTTGTTCAGTATTAAGTAATTTTAACAACATTCTAAACTACTGGGCTTGTTTTTTTCTTTCTCTTTTGTTTACGCAGTATGGTTTTTTTTTGTAAAAAAATTATTTCGAGTGTACTAATTCACCGGTTTCCCGAGGCAAAACAACTGGCGGGGGCGGTTACTCGAACACAAATAAGATCGTAATTAAGCTTTGAACCGTTATTTGAAGCCTAAATAAACATATTAGAGAGTAGCGTATTTGATTTCCGGTAGCAGGTCGGTATTATCCTCGAATTCTCATTGGTCGTCCCCCACCATTTTAGTTCTCTGGCTGTACACCAGGTGGCGCCGTGTGCACGAGGAGGTTAGACTCGGCGCATTGCTTCATTGGCGATTTGTTTTTCGTAACAGTCGGTTGTGTCTTAAGAGACATCCAAGCAGTTCCTAACCTTACTAGAAGAAGTATATTACTGAAGAATTTTAATTTAACGATTTTATCGTTCGTATTTTATTTAAAAGTTATTCTTAGTATGAGTGAAATTATTCCTCTTATGACTCGAGTTCTCGTAACGTTCGGAGCCAATACTGCTGCAGCACCTAGCCACGTGCGCCGCAAAAATGGAAAGTTCTATTCAGGAAAGAACAGTAAGAAACGACAAGAATAAGTTTTGACTTCGTACATTTTTTGGCGTATAAGGTAAGTGGTTATTACAATACTAAATTATATTGCGAAGAATAGCGTTGCATTTCAACCTACTTATCTACTGTAGTGCTATGTAGCAGCACAGGGACATGGCCCTAGACAAATGGGCGAATTTTGCCGTTAGTCTAAATTTTACCCTACTGAAAGATCAAGGATGAAATGATACCGTATACTATGACACTTTACTTACATTTATTTGGTGAGCAAGATTTTGCCGCTATTATCCAAGAGATATATACTAGCCGCGCAAAGCGCCTTCACATCCTTGACAGACGGGCACAAAAGTTTACTAAAAGTAAATCCGAAAAATCATTGATTGCCAGAAGTAGTACAACATATAGGTGGTTCACAAAAATACGTGATTACCTTACGTTCCGCCTCTTTGGGCATGCAAACTGTCACACATAGCTCTAATAAATAATAAAACACAACCTCAAACTCAAACATATTTACTGTGAATATAAAGGTACATAAGGTGACAATCACAGGTGACAGTGGATAGTTTTTTGCTATGTCTTACCATACGGCGTACAACATAATCAATTAATCATAATCTACATACTAAAATAAATAAAGATAAGGTAATACTAATAAGAATTTTATTACAACATAAATAGTAGCATTTTTCGACCAAAAAGTCGTGTACTTTTCTTCTAAAATATTAAGTTTTGATATGACTCAAGTTCAATATTATATTTAACAAACTAGAATTCTAAATTAATGAAATAAATGTCATATTACTACTGCAATGTCAAAATATAATAGGCACTGACAGTCTTAGCAAATTTTAAAGGAGGTTAATGATGTTTTACAGCTATCGTGTGGGTAGAAGTGCAGAGTTATTAATTCGTTGCATTAGCATCAGACTTTATAACATTTTGCAGTTATAGATAATTTTCTGAAGGCCCGTTTATGTAAAATTCCTCCCACTAGCGAGAATCTTTGAATCTTTCTTTTTTCATAGAAAAATTGCGGATATATCCATATCTAAAAACTTCGGGCCGCTCCGAGCGCCGACACAATATAAAACTGCTGCGCAAGCACAGTGCTATTAGCAGACTCAGGTCACACCTAGTCATGCTTTAAAGTACAGTATAAATATATTGTATGTATTGAATTATCATTACCCTCATTTAGATTACGTAAGCAGACCGCTTTTTCAAGGCATTGGAAATGCATTCAATATTAAGCACTACGGGCGCGACTACCCTCGCACCATGAAATATCTTTGGTTTTGGCCGCTCCAAGCGCCGAAACAAAATAAGGCTGCTGCGCAAGCACAGTGCTATTTACAGACTCAGGTCACGCCTAGTCATGATTTAGAGTACAGTATAAATATATTGTATGTATTGAATTATCATTACCTTCATTTAGATTACGTAAGCAGACCGCTTTTTCAAGGCGTTGGAAATGCATTCAATATTAAGCACTACGGGCGCGACTACCCTCGCACCATGAAATATCTTTGGTTTTGGCTGCTCCAAGCGCCGTAACAAAATAAGGCTGCTGCGCAAGCACAGTGCTATTTACAGACTCAGGTCACGCCTAGTCATGATTTAAAGCACAGTATAAATATATTGTATGTATTGAATTATCATTACCCTCATTTAGATTACGTAAGCTAAAACCGCTTTTTCAAGGCATCGGAAATGCATTCAATATTAAGCACCACGGGCGCGACTACCCACGCTCCATGAAATATCTTTAGTTTTGGCCGCTCCGAGCACCGAAACAAAATAAAGCTGCTGCGCAAGCACAGTGCTATTAACAGACTCAGGTCACGTCTAGTCATGCTTTAAAGTACAGTACAAATATATATTTATTGAATCATAATTACCCTCATTCAGATTACTTAAGAAAACTGCCTTTTCAAGGTATCGGAAATGCATACAATTTTAAGAACCACGGGCGTGACTACCCTCACCCCCAAATACCCATCAAGAAATAACTTTTCTTGATGACAACAAAGATCTGGCCCTGAGAATTTTCATGGCCCCGAAATGCACTCAAAACACAAGTAAAGGTCCATGACCCTTATCGAGCGGTTAATTTATCAGAATTTCTAGAACAATATCAAATTCTACAAGCACCACAAACTGGAAACTAAATTCAAACTAAAAATTTTATAAAATTTTCGCATTCCATTTTTGACCACGCTATTGTTAGCAGTACCTACTGTGCCGAACAGTACCCAGCTTTGACCTCCTTCAAACACCTACCTCGAAGGCCATGGATTCATGCTAATTAATGAAAAGAGTGTTTTCAGAACCCGTGCTTTTTAGTACCGGCTTGGTGTTACAAATATTTTAAATAACCTAAATTATTGTGTTTGATTAAGTAAGTGCAAGCTCATAATGATACAGAGTAGTAAACTGGTTACAACCATTGGATTGGTTAAGCAAAATATATTTATCCAACGTATATTTCCACATACCCATTAATACCAAAACACATCAATGCTTCGTTGAATATAGCCCGCTATTGCAATTGGTGTAGATATATATAGGAGAAGGTGTATTCTACGGTATTGGTTATTCAATAATATTCCTTTTACTTTACATCATGATGTACGTCCAGTTCTCCTAACGTTCACATCAATATTCCAAAATACCATAACACTACGTGATCGATAATCATCTATTACTACTTAGTTTTTCTTCATCACATTCCTTACATGGCAGCCTCTGCATCGGCCGGGCATTGTAGAATAAAGATGTGCGTCCCTGGACCTTCACTAAAGATTAATGGCCTCGCGCACATGTACACCAAATATTTTTGGCGTATCTGATCAATTGTGTTGCACAGATATAACAGCAGATAATCTAATAGACTGCAAGGACCTTGTCCCCTAAAGCATCAGATTTAGCAAGCCACAAAAAATTTTAAACATATGGGTTGGCAAATTAACTTTGATAAGTCGATTTTGGTACCACAGATCAACATTTAGCATCTAGGAATCGTTTATGATTGGTTGTCATGCAACCGAATAAGTCTCATAGTTTCTTAATAGACATAATACACAAGTTAGGAATATAACAACATTATACTTTACTACAACATATGTAAAGGATCCATAGATGATCTTCAAGAATATTTTATCTTTGTGAAAGATAGAAACGGCTAGTCGCAAAGGTATCCAACGTATAATAGGATAAGTAACCTTTGCTATTTCCCCGATAGTCAGGGATCACTTACGTTATCAAGCCCTCTTAAGGCATAGCGGTGTTTACCCAAAGAGTATGTACCACTACGTAAAATCCTCGTCATCGGTATCCACAATACCAGCGAGTGCCTTTAATGATTCGAATTGATGGAATGCCAACCTAACTCCGTTGAAACTTTAACATCCTTCAATAGTGGATTACCTAGTGATAGATATGTCAGTTGAAATAACGTGCTAAACTGAACAACCGCCTGTACTGACATTGGGCTCCAAACGGCTCTACAGTCCATTTTAAGAAACATGCGCGCTGTTTGTTACGCTCTAAGGTTCGATCCGCACCTAGTAGGTCAGTCACTGTTAACTCAAAACGTTAACCGAACGGTAAGTACCTACGAAAAGGAAGTACCAAATCAATGTATTTGATAGAAATAACAAACTCAGTACATGATAAACAATTTTATTTATTTATTAAGCCTGTTCAATCAGTTTCAGTATTCAAATTCAAGCTCATTATATTCATGGCCAATACAATGGAAAAGTTGACCAGCTATACTGCTTAACTCCGCCGCCAGAAAGGCACCTTTTCTCAGATTATAATAGTGATTTTTACCAGATTGGTTTACCGCTACAGGCCATTTTGCCTCATAAACAACTCGTGTAGTCTCAGGTTACAGCACGCTGGATCTGACAGTTCAGCAAAACCATCGTGAAACTTCACATTAATAATCCAACCTCTACGGTATAAATGAGTCACATTGGCGAAAGAAAATCCAATTCCTGTAATTAAGGCAAACGAGGCCGATTCAAATACGAGTACATATTTTTAAATAATAAATATACTAAGTGGCACTTTACTAGATATTGGAGCTAATAATTGCTTATTAACCAAGAAATATGTGATGGTGCAAAACCGCCTATTGTATACGTTATCCATAAAAATAGACTGTGAGGCCCTAGATCCTATTTTTAAATACTAACAGTTGTAGACCTGTCTGAACCTAAGCCAAGCGATATCTGCAAAAATTCTAGCTTATTACGTAGAATGTGTGGTCAACAAAGGCAGCTACACATACTAATATAGAAGTTTTTATGTACTTCGACCAGGTATTAAGTTAAGGCTAACACAGGTGGTTATCGACCTGCAGTCGCGCCTAAGAATCTAATACAAAACTGCTCTCTACCGTGTGGGGTATGATCTTTAAGTATGTTTACTAACTAGGGGTAACTGAGGATTAGAAAATATCTTTCTGAGATATTATTGCACAGCGATTCAAAGTTCACCAATACCATCTAGCCTACAGTTGTATCACAACTTTTTAATCAATAAGTGATGCCAAAAGGTTAACTGATGCTACGAATTATAAGTAATGAAAGGTTTATAATATTATTATCAATTACAATAATTTTATATACGACAGTTAATTTAGTTCATTAATTATTTGAATACTAGCGTTCTACCAGCAGCATTGCTGTGTTTTTCGGGACAACTTGTGCCTATTGTCTTGTTCCAGATTGGCCTACCTGTGTGCTGGACTTCACGAAAGTTCTTTCAACGGCTTGTGCCTGAAAGAGTAGCAAACATGCTCACAAATTTTCACATTTATAATATTATAATAGCATTTACGATAAATTAATGTAGTTTTCAATTGAAACTATATACTAACATTACTTATGTTTGCATGTATACCGATTCTAGGTACATAACTTTCTAACCTACAGTAATGTATACTGTACTCAAAGGCTAAAAATGCTTTAAAGTAATTTTCAGGATATCGTCACATTGGCGATGGCTGTACACCAGGCGATAACAGACACATCTCTAATATGTTTATTTAGGCTTCAAATAACGGTTCAAAGCTTAATATCAGCGTTTTACCTTACCAATAAAACGCTTATTAAGCGATAACCTTATTTGAAGCCTAACATTCTAACCCTGCCTGGTGAAAACATTTATCTAATATTTGAGATCCAATGAAGCAATGCGCCGAGTCTAACCTCCTCGTGCACACGGCGCCACCTGGTGTACAGCCAGAGAACTAAAATGGTGGGGGACGACCAATGAGAATTCGAGGATAATACCGACCTGCTACCGGAAATCAAATACGCTACTCTCTAATATGTTTATTTAGGCTTCAAATAAGGTTATCGCTTAATAAGCGTTTTATTGGTAAGGTAAAACGCTGATATAAAATAACGTTCAGGTGAACCTATAAAGCAATATTACCATGAGTTCGAATTCATCCTGATCCTTTAAAGCTTCTAAATACCCTGAATAAAGCCGTGCGCCGAGCCAATATAACAGTTGCTGCCTTTATGAGGCAATACAGTCAATAATGGGTCATATGAGACACATAAATGGCTCATATTCCGGTAGGATGTTAAAATTTTCACGCAGTACAAGACCAAACAGTACTGTGGGGATATGAGAACGTTCAATGTTTCGGAATTAGAAACGTGGATGTTAAGACATTAGGGTGAGATCAATAAAGCGTACTAAGGCTTTTACTTTGTTCAGACAACCATTGAAGTATTATTACTAGCGTATTAAACCGACACCGAGAACATCATGTGTGTCCCAATGCATTGGCGCCACGTGGCTTCAATCTTCAATGGATTCGTTCTATTTTAAAAGAAGAACGGGGGCTCAATTTTGAAAAACGAACATCTCAGGCGGGACACAATTTTGTTCGAGATGTCTGTTCTATGACATTATACTTCAATGCAGACAACAGTCAAAATGTAAGGGTAACTAGACGACTGACAATTTATTAATATAAAAAAATGAGTATTTGTTACATAATAAAAATAATTCTTAACAAAAAATAACCGACTTCAAAATTAGGGATAACTCAAAAACTACTTGTCAAATCTCGCTCTTGAATACCTCCTCCTTTTTTGAAGTCGGTTAAAAAATTAAAATTCATGTAGGACGGCTAATTTTATAGTTGATATAAGATTTAGGACTAGGTATTATTTTTCGGATAATTTTAAGTCTGATCAAAGCCTTCTGAATAAAGGCAGTACCTAAAGGCTCAGTCAGTATGGTTTATAGATCCCACGCTTTATAAACAAAGCAATCTCTCGGGTAATCGTCTCGGTGACAGGAGAAATATTTTTTTACGTACTACTGTACCTTGAGGCGTACTTAAATTCGATGGAATTTTGTTTTGGAGGCTAAGGTATCTCTTAACTTAACAAGAATTAAGAACAAGAAAATTAGATTGATGTAGTTGAAACATGTGGGTACAACTGGAATTAGTAAATTCAGAGACAAATTAAATTAGAGTGGCAAAAAGAGATTAATTAATATTTATAAGTAGGTAGTTACTTACTACTTACCTACTTGTTATGACGGTACTTGGTACAAACCAGTACAAACAGTAGCGACGTCATGGTAGGGCGCGGTTGGATGACCGCCCAGGGCGTCAGGTTTGAAGGGGCGCCGCAGGTAGTCATAACGGAACCCTTAAACTGTTGGTAGTGCTAAAACGGGACGGACAGACGGACGGACGGACATGACGACAATATAAGGGTTCCAATTTTTCTTCAGAACCCTAAAAAAAGATTATCAACAAGAATAAGATATTGAATTGAAATATAGAGTTTGGCTGACATCAGTACCAAATTAATTATTTCCCTTCTCGTTGCTTGGTTTATATCCAATAAACCGAAGTCACCCATTACCAAAGTTTTGATAAAGAAGATTTTAATGTTCTCATAATACAGGTACAGTAAAATAAGATAACAAAACTCCTTTCTTGCTTTTCGCAATAAACAAAGATTTGTACAATTTAACGCTAAAAGCTTTCCATATTTCTAGACGTGTTCTCTTGTAACATAAAATTTATAAGTATGAAGAGAAGCGTAAAAGACCTGGGAATTTATATAACGCATTAGAAACGAACGTCTCTGCTTTCCTTTTTTATCGTCATGAAGTGGCATTTTGGGCATTTTTATATCTGTCCCCTTCAAGCGAGATAGCGACCCGAAAACCGACACATGGCGGAAAATCGATCTTCCTTATCGTGGTCATAGATTCTTCTTCGATGATTGAACTTTAAATATTATTATTGATGATTTTTATAAAAAATCCTAGAGTATGAATTTACAAACGGTTACCTAGTTTATAAAAAAATCTCACAAATCATCGTTATCATTATAAAATAATAGCGCTCTGCCCTCTGCTATTTTACCCTATGCTACAGTGCTTTTCATGAAATTCAGTAGTTTTTGTTTGAACGAAAGAGTAACAAACATCCAACCTTCTCACTCACGTTAAATAATATTAGTAGGATAAATAATTGAGTATATCTTTGCCTGAATTTATCGTCAAAGAAGGTCGATCGATGTTGAACAACAACAACGTTATTTGAAACTTAAATAAAAAAATCAGATCCTTGAACAAAGGAACTAATGAGACATCGAGCGTCATTCGCTAAAGCCTCGCCAGGAAATTATTTCCTTTCAGAACAGAACAATATCTACAGATCTACAGCATAACAATGGTAAAGGCGCCACAGCCCACATTACTTTCATTGAGTTTTTTTTGTAGTTGAAATGCAATTCGCTTGTTCCTTATTGTTTTATTTTATTCTTGGCATCGTTTCTATGGGTATAGTCTACTTATATTTGGTATAGTCCTATTTAAAGTTTAAAATAAAATACTTTATTTTCAGTTTTCAGACATTCCTGTTGAAAAATACAATAAGATTGTATAAGATTGATAAGATTTTGTGTAAATGTAGTTAATGAATTAATGTTTTATTAACATTATTTATTTTGTATTCTACTACTATTAACTTCAACTTGAATATCTTCGTGAAAGATGTCAATCGTTGCGTTTTTAAATTATACCCACACCAAAATACGCACACACATACACACGCGTAGGTACTCATATTTACCAGGGACTTCGAGTTTAAGTACTAATATTTTTTGGCGTCTGTTTCAGAATTCTTGGTATTGGAAACTTATTAATTAATTACGTTAGCTACAAAAACACCCAAACCACAAATTAGATTATGCAAATTTGTGTCCAAACTTTGTTGTCTACTTTTATTTGTTGAACCATATTTTTTTGTTTTAGGTCCACTTCTTATTTTCGTCCTTACCTCCCATTTACAAAGGTAAAAATTGATAGTCTTTTTCTTATGGAACCGCAAATTAAAAAATAATATCTTACTTAGGTACGTACCTACTTTCATGCTTATGTTCTACACAGAATAATTTCAAAAACTTTCAAATTACCAGGTATCTCGTGAGGGCTTCAGTTTTTTGGTTTTTAACTTTTTTCACACGAAAGAAGAGTGTATTAGTGATAAGATAAAGCTATGTAACTGGCAGTCAAGTGTAGGCAATCACCACCCTAATGTTGGTAAGAGATTTATTGCTTCCTCTTTATCCGACCCTTGAAATATTCAGACGAGTATTATCGTTGGAACGTTTCCATTGATATCTGTTTTGCACTTAACCATTAGAATCAACCGTGACACTTTTTTAGAAAATGGTTTCAGCATGTTACAGAAATCCATAACTGATTTCGAATATAGTTGATTATGCACTAATGTTTAAATTACAATCTTTAGGATCTTTAATCTTTGTCTAATTTTCTACAATCTTTAGGATTGCATTGACTCCTTTTTGAAATTGATAAAAAGTCCAAAAATTCAAGCTTCAAACATTGAAATATAATGTCATAGAACAGACATCTCGAACAAAATGTGCATCCCGCCCGCGAGGTTCGATTTTCAAAATCTATCGAATCCATTGAAGATTGAAACCACGTGGCGCCAATGCATTGGGAGTATTGGGACATACATAGTGTTCGCGGTGTCGGTTCTATACGCTATATAATACTTCAATGGCTTCAAACAAGTTCCCTAACAGTAGATGGGGAACAAGTGTTTTAGTTGTTTTCTCAATAGTTTTGTATGCTAAATACCTATAAATAAAGTGTATGGTCTCAGATATACCTACAATTAAAAAATGCATAGACTATAGCACCTACAGTAGTCGAACCGTCTCATCGTACCTCAAGGGTACGTCGCCGTCGTGTCCCTGCTCGCTTACTAGAATAGGACAACGTTCGCAACACTAAAGTAATAGCACCTCCCTAGTCCCTACGCAGTTATAATTTTGTGTTCGTGCGGCGTACGCAGGCAAATACGAGCTGCGCGCCATTTTTCGTATTTATGTTAAAATCCGGGACTCCTGCGCGACCCGAGTAATGTTCTGTGTTAATTCAATTGCTATAAAGCTGAAATACACCAATATTGACGTGAAATAGTCTTTTCTTTAGTCATCCGTGGCCCAAGACTATATCTGGCGTCCCAACGTTCGGCCGAGTTTCAGTGATAATTGAACAATATTTTCGTGTATTTCGTGTTCGAACAATAGTTTAGTGTGTCAATATTGGTGAAAAACTAATGGAACAGTGGTTTAGTGTCAAAAAACAGTGACTTTCTTGGGTTCTTAGTGCGTCGTTACGAGTGTACCTACTTCGACCGCGCCCCGGCTTCGTTACGTTTTGAACACAAGAAGCAATTTAAACGGAACTTTTACGTAAATACGCAGTTTATAGTGACTACAGTGGATTTTGTGTTAAATACCTAGTTTTTTCACGGTTTTAGTCGTTCTAGTGCCTACTTATTTCCTAGAACAGTCGTGTAACGTGTTCCTAGTCGATAACCAACGTCCATTTTGTACCTATAAACATTCGAACTTATAAACATTCTGGTGTGTTATTCGAACTTATTATTTCAGTGTCTTAAATAGTCGTCCCAGCGGAACTGAGTCAATTAGTTACGTACTTACCTGGGATAGTTGTGTACTAAAATCTTAGTTCATTATTAGTGTAAAGAACGCTTGCTATCTACCTACTTTAATTACGCGTCGTGTACCTAACGATTAACGAACGTTCTAGAATCTAGATTGACGGAACTTCAGTGTAGTACTACTGCGAGTGTCGTAATTAGTTGGAACATTATAAATACTTAGTGCATAAACAGTCATGGTGTTAACGCGGTCGCGTACAAATAGTGCTACTCGTGCTATACAGCAAGAGACTGCTGTCGAGCAGTCTGACGGTGTGATGCCGTCGACCGATGAAGGAGCTCTCTTCGTCGACGTTCGAACGTCCACGCCGCCCCTGGCTGGACCCCCGTCCGTTGGCGCCTCTGCTTCATCACCATCGCAGCAGTTCGGGCGTGAGATGCATGATCCGCAGATGCCGCAGCACATGCATGCTCCGCCCACCGCCACGCCGCAACCACCAATGTCTGCACCGGTGGTTATGACAGACCAACAACTGGTATTTTTATTGCAAACACTACGGTCGCAGCCGCCTATACCGGGCGCGCCGCCACCGCCGTCAGCGACTGTAAGTACAAATTTGGCTAAATGTACAGCGAGATTTAACGGTGCTGGCGATGTTCTAGCTTTTATTGACGCTGTCCAGATTTATAAAGATTGTGTTGGTGTGCGCGACGACATTGCTTTAAGAGGCCTGCCAATGCTGCTCACAGACTTTGCAGCTACCTGGTGGTTAGGTGTTAAACATTCTATCGCGAGCTGGCAGGAGGCTATTCATTTAATGCGACAAACATTCGGTCCGAGACTCCCGCCGCATAGAATCTACAGAGAGGTGTTCAGTCGAGAGCAGGGTGCAGAACGGACAGATGTATTTGTGTGCAGGATAAGAGCCTTGATCGCCCAGCTGCCGCTACACACACTACCAGAGAATCCTGTTCAGCTTGATATGGTCTATGGTCTACTACATCGGAGAATTCGCGAAAAGGTGCCACGAACTGTCTTCACTTCATTCGCCGAGCTGCTACAACAGGCTCGAGTAGTGGAGGATGTGCTGGAAGAGGCGTCTGCTGTTACGTCAACGAGGAGATCATCAGCAGTTACCGTTGCGGCACCGCTATCGCCGACCATTAGGCAGACAATTATTTCATCACCAGCTGCTACTGCGGTGAAACTTGACAGTACGCCGCAAAATAAAACCAGACCCAGATGTGTATTTTGTAAAATGTTTGGGCACGTCAAAGAGGACTGCCGTAAACTATTAAATAAGAATAATATCAATTCGGAATACGTGAAGAGCGAACCAGTTGCAGCACAATCGGAGCTACGCCCGTCCCTAACTTGCTTTGGATGCGGTGCGCCCGGTGTGATCCGGTCTAAGTGCGCAGTGTGCAAGGAAAAGCATATCTCCGCGCAACCGTCAACGTCGTCCGCGTTCCAATCAGTGTCCGTTTGTGAAACTAAATTAAATCCGCGAGTGCGTCCGATTTTTAATGTCGAAGTGTTTGGTGCCGTGGGTACCGCCCTATTAGATACTGGTGCGAAACAATCCGTTGCTAGTGACAGTCTTACTAAACATTTGCGGTCTAATGGCCAATTGTTTCAAAGTTTAGAAATCGAATTAAAATTCGCGGACGGATCTCAACGTATACAAGTTGTAGAAACTGCCTTAGTAAATGTAAAGGTTCAGGGAGTTGCTATCATAACGCTTTTTATAGTTTTGCCCGGTGCTACCGATTCTCTTTTAGGTATGAATTTTATACGGGACTCTGGTATGATGCTCGACTTCGATAAAAATCGTTTCTCTTTGCGATCTACAGACTTTTTTGATATACAGTATGAATGTGAGAACCGCATTACGGTTAGCTCTAGTATTGGCCTCCGCGAGTGCGAAGGTGTTCTTTTACCTACAGATGATAAGTTGAAATTGGCTACACTGTTAGAGGAGAACTGTGATATCTTCAATGTAGGGGGAGGGTCGACGCCCTTCGCTTTACACAGAATAGATACAGGAAATGCAGCGCCCATCTCCACGCCACCTTATCGGGTTACACCTAGTAAGAAAGAGATAATTAGAGCAGAGATAGATAAGATGTTAGAACAGGAGGTGATAGAGGAAACGGAATCTGAGTGGGCGTCACCAGTGGTACTTGTGCCAAAAAAGAATGGTGAAATCCGGTTTTGCGTAGACTACCGAAAACTTAATGGGGTCACGCGCACGGACAAGTACCCACTGCCTATGATCGATGACATATTATCGTCCACCAGGTCCAATTGTGTCATGTCAACCATAGATCTAAAATCCGGATATTGGCAAGTTGAAGTGGCACCGGAAGACAGACATAAAACGGCTTTTGTATCGCCGTTTGGTACATTTCAGTTTCGGCGTTTACCGTTTGGGCTCAAGAATGCGCCGGCAACGTTCCAGAGGTTGATGGACCGATTTCGCTCCGGCTTGAAGGACGTAACTGTGATAGCTTATTTGGATGATATTCTTATCATATCAGACGACCTTCAAAGCCATCTGAGAGACTTAAAACAAGTTTTTAGTCGTCTGCGCTTATTCAAGTTGACGGCGAACAGAGATAAGTGCGTTTTCGCCAGAGAACGGGTAACATATTTGGGACATGTGATCACCACTCAAGGTATTGAACCTGATCCCAGGAAGGTCCAAGCTGTATTGGATATGCAACCTCCTACTAATGTGAAAGAGTTGAAGACCTTCTTGCAAACCTGTGCGTGGTTTCGCAAGTTCATTCCCCGGTTCTCTGAAGTTGCACAACCTTTAACGGATTTAACGAAAAAGAATAGACCCTGGAAATGGGGGGAGAAGGAGTTCTACGCTTTTGAAGAGCTAAAGCGAAGACTCACCACAAGCCCTATCTTACGTCAACCAGACTTCGAGCAACCTTTTATTTTGCGCACTGATGCTAGTGCATACGCGATCGGTGCAGTGCTTATGCAAGGTCCTGATCCGAAGTCTGAGAAACCAGTGGAGTACGCGAGTAGGCTATTAACAGCAGCTGAGAAAAATTATTCGACGACAGAACGAGAGGCGCTGGCTGTGGGGTGGGCCCTCGATAAGTTTCGTGGTTACCTGGAAGGCGCCGTAGTTCACGTCGCTACTGATCATCAACCTCTAAAATGGCTCCTCTCGTTGAAGACTCCAAGTGGACGCCTGGCTCGGTGGGCCCTGAAAATTCAAGCCTACAATTTAGATGTCAGTTATACCCCAGGCAAAGCAAATGTGGTGGCTGATACGCTTAGCCGCCCTGTATGTTCCTCTGCAAAAGACGAAGGTCCCACATGTGACGTATGCCCAGTATCGGTGGATCTTCCTCACCGTAGTTCTGAAGAGATACGCGTGTCTCAGTTAGCGGATCCTATAATAAAAAGGATATTATCAGATTTTGAAGACAACGACGCTGCCACTAGGTGGACAGATCGAGGTTATTACCTTTCACGAGGAGTGTTGTTCCGTTTTGATCCGGATGGTGAATCCGAGGAGCCCCAGCTGGTCGTTCCAGAATCAATGCGTGAAGAAATCATGAAAGAACTTCATGACGCCTCCACTGCAGGACATTTGGGCTTAGAGCGTACACTCAAGAAAGTGAAAAACCGATTTTATTTCCCTAACATGCGACAGTACATAACAAAGTACCTGAAGTCTTGTGACCTTTGTCAAAAGTTTAAGCCCACTAACCTGAAACCTGCTGGTCTTCTCCAAAGCCCCGTCCCGCAACAAAGGTTTGAAGTTCTGGCCATGGACTTATTTGGACCTTTGCCGGAAGGTAGTAAAGGTGAGAAGTGGATCTTCCTGGTTGAAGATACTGCGAGCAGATGGGTAGAGTTGTTCCCGTTAGCTGAAGCTAATGCGGAAAATTGTGCTAAAACTTTGATCGAAGAAGTGTTCATGCGATATGGGTTTCCCCGCCGTGTAATCTCGGATAACGGAACCCAGTTCGTTTCAGCGGTGATGCAAAAAGTGATGCTCGTCTTGGGCATTCATCAAAATCTGACACCTGTGTATCACCCCGAGAGCAATCCCGCTGAACGGAAGAATCGTGACATGAAGCAAATGCTGGCGATCCTGATAGACCCAGAGCATCGTCGTTGGCCTGAGGTATTGCCCGCGGTGCGGTTTGCCTTAAATACGGCTCCTAATCAAGGCACTGGACACTCTGCCGCCTTTCTAACATTTGCGCGCGAGTTCCGGTCTCCAGTCGACATAGCCCACGACCTTAGGACAATAGTGGAGCAGGAGAACTATATCCCACAAATAACGCCGTACTTGCGAGATTTCGTACACCAGTTGCAAGAAGTGAAGTGGCGAGTCGAACGCCAACAAGATCTTCGCAAGGATGCTGGGGATAAGTCAAGACGTTCTGGACCACTATATCAGGAGGGTGATCTAGTACTTGTAGACAACCATCTCCTTAGTCAGGCCGCGAAGGGTTTTACGCGTAAATTTGCCCCGAGACGCGAAGGTCCGTATCGAGTGAGCAAAGTTGTTTCGCCGACTACTTATGAAGTTGTAGATAAGAACAACGAACCTCGAGGCAAGTATCATGCCAGTCTTTTGACGCCATACGTAGGTGATCGTGATGTGGTAGTTCATAGCCGAAGGAGGGGTAGGCCTCGCATTTTATCTGATCCCAAGTCAGCTCCAGAGCCTTCTGCCGACTTGGAGGGGGAGGATATAGCACCTACAGTAGTCGAACCGTCTCATCGTACCTCAAGGGTACGTCGTGTCCCTGCTCGCTTACTAGAATAGGACAACGTTCGCAACACTAAAGTAATAGCACCTCCCTAGTCCCTACGCAGTTATAATTTTGTGTTCGTGCGGCGTACGCAGGCAAATACGAGCTGCGCGCCATTTTTCGTATTTATGTTAAAATCCGGGACTCCTGCGCGACCCGAGTAATGTTCTGTGTTAATTCAATTGCTATAAAGCTGAAATACACCAATATTGACGTGAAATAGTCTTTTCTTTAGTCATCCGTGGCCCAAGACTATAAGACATGAATATAATACAATATTTGCAAGTGGTCGATTGACACTGAGAGATCACTAGTAGCAATATAGAGACACGTTTGTGGCTTTTGCCTCTTGTATAAAATTCAAATAAGTGAATTCTGCTGGAAGAAATTTCATTTTGAAATAAGCAGTGCATATTATGTAGTTATGTATTATTTAATTTAAGGTTATTTGTCTGTACATGACATTTAAATAAATAAAAAAAGATGAATGCCGTCATAATACGTACCGTGGACACTGTCCCATAGCAGCTTCATTACCCGATAGTAGGTGCAGATATTTTTTGGCGATTCTGCGGCTGGCAGGTAACGAATGGCCGGTGGCACATCGACTATTCATTTAAATTATGTCATATGTTTTTCAGCAGCACTCACCTTATCCAATTTATAGATATGGGTTTTTGTTGGAAATTATGGACTAAGCTTTTATAATAGGTCTAAGGTATTACATTAAAACACAGCTATATACAGGGTGACTGGTAAGACACTTGTGATATTGATAGGGCATACTCAGTACTCGATTCTCAATCCAAATGTGTAATTAAAAAGGGTGCTTAAAATTTGACCTAATTATCCATTAAAAACAAAAAGTCTGGACACTCGTACCACACGAGAATTCAACTCATGCGATTAATAAATAACATTTTATTACATCAAAAACGCGGTGAAACACAAATACTACCGGTGTTTGTAATTTCACAAAAGTCGGCGCGCTCAAAGACACCGCGGCGGCTTTCGGTCTCTTTGAGCGACGTTGCCGCCGCCGACTCCGCCTATCAAAATCTACGCCAAACCTACTCACTATCTCAGTTCTGTTTACGCGCACGCGCTGATCAGGTCTAAGATCATAACATTAATTAATTAACAAAGTAACAAAAATGTCATTTACGAATGAAGAATACTGGGAGATGGTTCGTGCATATGCTTGTGCCAATGATAGTGTGAGTGGAGCCATTCGGCTATATCACGAAGCATTTCCTAATCGCAGGATACCTACGCCTTACGTGATCGGTGGTACTTCGGTGATCAGTGGATAGGGCGAGGAGGACCTGTGCCGTGGCTGGCGCCCTCTCTGGACCTCACACCGATGGATTCCTATTTGTGGGGCGAGGTTAAAAGTGTTGTGTATGCTACGGAGTATTCGAACAGATTAAGAATACTGACTGCTTTTGATAAAGTTCGAAGTGATCCTCTTGTGCTAAACCGCGTAAAGGACAATTTGTGCAAACGTGCTGAACTCTGCATCACTCGAGGAGGTGAGTAAAACGTACGTAAAACTTCAATAATTGTGAATAGACACGAATTTAATCGTTGTAAATAGGTATGATTCCATTTTTAAATACGCAAAAAGTACGAAGATAAGTAAAGACCTATTGTTGATGCAGTAATTTTTTTGTGTCAGTTTTAACGAAATCCCCGCAAGGAATCATATGTTGCCCTTACCAAAGTTCACTGACCCACCCACCAGCTGATCGCGGCACTGCGCGGCGCGGCGGGCGGCGTCGACCGAAGCGTTTTGAACGTTTGTACACGGTGTCCATGCTTCCGGAGTATTTTGAGATTAATTTGATTAAAGTAAATTTACGGACTATAAGGATAATTTTGATTTTGATTTTTTTAAATCATTAGCTAACACCATGTACTATCATGTCCTTGAGTATCTAAAGTCTTTTACCAGTCACACTGTATATCATCTTACCTACCTGGGTACTACGATGAAAACAATGCTTACCAGATAATGTATAATAACTATATTATATAACCCGCCGAAACGAAGTGTTTTGCTTTAATTTTTTTTACGACTTTGAACTCCAATATCTCAGAAAGTAGGTATATCACTTACGACATTTCATGACTTAGTACTTTTTGATTATAATAACTTACTCCGTCGATTGACACATGTTTCATCACTGGCCGCTATAACGAGATTTTTTCAAAATGGTGGACTTGTAGGTATGCCAGGTTCCATACAAAAATGTTCGAACCCCCTTTATGGTATATACTTATAATATACTTATACACTTTAACCCTTTGTTATACACGATCAAGTATACTTGTCAAGTTTACAGCGTACTTGACGCGGCTTCTAGTAAACTTGATGGTGTATGTACCGTAAACACTTGATGCCCGCGTCATATAAAATGTTAGTGAAGTTTTGAATCCCTGCCTCGTCCGTGGCTCGTCCACGGCACGGCTCGCACGGCACGGTAGCATAAATAATTCCTAATTCGTACTAAGCATACAGAAAAAACAATAATTTATCGGTGCGAGTAGGTACATGGATATTATACTCTATCTAGTAGATGTACCAGTGGACGGATGACGTCATATACGGAGGACTATTCGGCCAATCACAGGCCAGACCAGTGCCGGATTTATATTTTTTATGAGTGTATGCCAATTAATTTTCGCCGCCCCTTTCTAAATAATAATTTTGCATTCATAGTAAGGAAGGCACTGAATTAGTCAAAGAAAGTGCGTAAAAAGACAAGAATTACAATTTTTTGCAACACTTTTAATAGCAAAATCATATCGACGCCCCCGGGGGATAAAATGGTAATCGACGGTTACTGAAAAATTTTTTTGAAGTGAAACTTCTTTAGAATCGTTGTGATTTCAAACCGGATGCAACGGAAAAAACGACAGGTAAGAGACACAAATACAAAAATATGTAGGATGAAGCCAGGAAAGAATGAGACAGAAATATACATACTATAAGCATGCATATAATATAACTGCTAATTTCGTCATTGAATCTAACTTCTCCGTAGCTCAATGGTCAGGATGTAGATACACAATACCTGATGCGCAGGTTCGCGTCTCTCAGTATTTCTTTTTTTTTAGTTTTATTTTTATACTGTTTTTAAATATTTTCAAATGCTGTTTTAAATATTTTCAAAGAATTTATCAACAAAAAATAAGAATTTCATTTTCGTTGTCAAGCTTGCTTATTTAATATCTGTCGATCGACCGACCGATTGTTGTTTCTTAGTCGCTAGATGGCGCGCTACAGTAATTTTGTGAAAGACGGCTGCTAGATGGCACTTAATAATTTACGTGTTGTTGTCGAGGGGTTTTTTATATCTTGTTTAGTTTCACTTCTTTCGTGTGTGAATCGCACACACACCTTTTTTTCACATTTGGCATCTACGAGTCAATATACACCTGCTAAATATTATTTAGTATTTTATCTTTGAATTTCATAAAATTAGAGCCATTTTATTTTTATTCCTCGGAAGTCATGTACAAATTATAGCCCATAATAAAGTCGCAATCATATATTACTGAACAACTACTAGTCTCTTTAGATCAGTAAGACGCTTAAACCATTTTATTCTTCCGTAAATAAAATTGTTACATTTCAATACTTCAAAGATGTGTATTAACTTTGACCGGAAGAAAATTGTAATAGTTTAATACATTTACATTTAATTCATAAAAGTACAATAAAAGTGTATCGTAAGTGATAAAAACTGTCGATAGCATGATAGAGTTTTACGGGAATAAAATTGTTATATACTTACACTTACTTGCTACACAATTCCATATGATAACAGTATTATTGTTTTTTGGTGATAATTAAAAAGATATATATATTATTTTATTATTATTTTTATGAAATGTAATTCCAGAAAAAATAACGCACGTTTTGATGTATAAATCAAAGATACCCAATCATGATACTGCCTAGGATAAAACAAAACTGGTTTTTTGCTTCTCCTGTAAAATTTACTTTCCTCTATTACCATTTTATTCCCCGGGGCGTCGATATATAATATTCATCTTCTGAAATCTGCTGCCCCTAGGACGCTGCCGCCCCTAGGCCGCGGCCTATACGGCCTATTGACAAATCCAGGACTGGGCCAGACTGAGGTTATCAATCACAATTGTAGGGTGTCCACACATACTTGGGAAAAATTGTGTCCTATTTCAATACAATTCTTCATAATGTTTTCTGTTGGTATTTTTTCTGGTGGTAAAAATTTTAATATTGAAATAATATATAACGGAAATAATTGCCGGTTGGGTGGTGGTTCGGGAAATAATAACAACAGTGGGCGTTTACATCACTTTAGTCAGAAACTCATTTAACACAGGTTTTACACTGGTTATAATTAAACACGCCATTAGAACTGATTGTCTTCAATTATCCGAGTAACAGCCAACAAATAATAGGGCACGACGGCCCAGTGGCCTCCCATCACCCCTTACTGCCACCCCAATGCCTCGCATAATCGTCTGATCCTGTTACTCGTCAATCTGATACCCGATTCCAAATATTGTTTGCACCGAAACAGCCGTACAATTCACACGTCGCGTTCCGTCTTAAAAGTAACTACGTTCTTGTCTAGGCGTCTGCTCAGCTCGAAGGCTGTATCCAGAATGTCCGTTCGTCGCTGGCAAGGTAATAGCTTTCCTCGGTTCTCCCGCCACGTCACCGCGTGACCAAATGACAGTAGTCAATTCACATAGTGTTGCCATCTTCACAATCCGAATACACCTAAGCCTGGCCCGGCTTGATGTTCCATTTTATGATCTCCGACACGGCCATCGTGACAATCTCACCGTCCTCGGTGAGGCACCAGGGGACCATCTGGAAAAGACATAACCTTCGCAAAGTAAAAGTTTCCCACTCGGCCTCCCTGACCTCAAGCCCCAAGGCTTCATAATGAAAACACATAGCAGCCAGAACGGGATAATACCAAGAACTACAATCTGATAACGCGATCTAACTTTACAACAAAAGGCTTCATGGCACTCAAAGATAAGTCAGCAGTTTGTATGCAATACTCTGATCATCATCATCAATCATCATGAGCCAACCGGGCTACCTCCAGTACCCAGTTCCACATCACAACAATTACAACAACTCACTGCTTCCCATCGGAAGCTCCAACAGCGACTGCTTACAGCTCCAAGCCAAACGCACGCCACTCACAGTCGTGGCCGCACTGCGGCGGGATATCTAGTGCCCGATCTTACGCCTACGCCTACGAATGACTGGAGTTGCATGCTATCTGAGCGACTTGCATACCACTTACTACTCATCAAAAACAATCAACAATCGATTCACTTGCTCTGAACATTTTACAAAATTCTTAGTGTGTTATCCCGTCTGTCTTAAAGATTCTCAAAAACAGTTCAACAAATCAGTAAAGGAATTATTATCTTTGCATGTCACTTTTAAATAACAAAAAGGTTATTTTTCGCTCACTTCGCTCACCAAATTCTCTCTGTGGCCTTCATTACCAAAAATCGTCAAGTACACAAACTCAAGTAACCATCAAATGTCATAAGTTGACATTACGTAATATCAGCACACACTCAACAAGGAACAATTACTGTCAGTGAGCAGTAATCAAAATGAGCCACAAAAGAATCAATACAGATCACCTGTTATATCATGTCGCCATACAATCACCGATGATGCTCATCGTAAGCCACGGTACAAGGAGCCGCGATACGCTCCCGTCAGTATCAACAAAATTAAAGGCAGGTAGTTGGCGCCGCGCTTCGTTAACTCGCATTGATGCAACTTCTCGTCACCGTTCAGATATTCGCAGGTTGCATGTCCACACAACTGTCACTTAGTTTATCTGAAACACACACAAAAAACAAAAGACAAAAACATGAAATGTCTAATTGTTATTTTTCTGAACTGAGGGTAGACGATAATTAAAGAATATCAAGATGTTCTGGTGTCACAGAACAATATACATGCTCTGACTTTGAATAACTTTGTTAATCATAATTACGTTGAACGATACTGTACACTGACTTTATGATATTTCGTTGAATCAAGCAGAAATAAACGATTTTTAGTTTACGCAAACCACCATTCTAACCAGTTCTTTCTAATCAGTCTTATTTTAAGGAAATCCTTGCATGTTCCAGGATTTCGAAGCACAACATTCTTACACAAAATAAAATTTACAAAATCTTAACTCTGAAAATTCTGTCAGGTGTTTCGACAGTTCAAGATGACGGCACCATTTACACACGAAGTCAAGACTCAAGATATTACACCAAAACACTATCGGATTATCCAACCTTGTTAAAAAGAATGAAAAAAATATGCCATACCGAATCGCTGTCTTACTTTCCTTTCGTGTATAACCCTCAAACCTTAATGATTATTTCGATACCTTGTGTTCGAAATTTAAAATCCTTATTTTACATGCAGCGAGCATGTTTGTCCACTGTTTGTACATCATATCTGAAAAACCTGAAATGAAGATTCTTGCAATCCAAATGAAAAGATAGTACTTTTCCCTCAAAGACACGTCTTATGAAAATTTTTTTTTTTTTTTTGTTTGTTTGGTGTGGTTTGATGTCTTGGATGCTATTACTCCCTCGGCCATCTTTGACAAAATGAACACGTCCTCGTGTTCTGTGTTCAAATACTCGTAGTAACTCTGTTCCACTATTCACTTCCATCATAATTGCTTCTCGACCGAATATCGACATCTTGCGTGAGGCGAGTATCTGGGGGTAGGTTCACATATTTTCTTTGTAAAATTCCACGGTTCTCATTTACTCGCGTTTACTGTCGTTACGTTTCTCATTGCAACCAATTCATTTCAATATCATCCGAACCACCGTCATCCTTCATTTATTTTCCGACATGTGTGGGCGAAATTTTCTCATCATGTGGGTCCATTCCACTTCCGATAACGGAAATAATTGCTGGTTGGGTGGTGGTTCGGGAAATAATAACAACAGTGGGCGTTTACATCACTTTAGTCAGAAACTCATTTAACACAGGTTTTACACTGGTTATAATTAAACACGCCATTAGAACTGATTGTCTTCAATTATCCGAGTAACAGCCAACAAATAATAGGGCACGACGGCCCAGTGGCCTCCCATCACCCCTTACAGCCACCCCAATGCCTCGCATAATCGTCTGATCCTGTTACTCGTCAATCTGATACCCGATTCCAAATATTGTTTGCACCGAAACAGCCGTACAATTCACACGTCGCGTTCCGTCTTAAAAGTAACTACGTTCTTGTCTAGGCGTCTGCTCAGCTCGAAGGCTGTATCCAGAATGTCCGTTCGTCGCTGGCAAATTAATAGCTTTCCTCGGTTCTCCCGCCACGTCACCGCGTGACCAAATGACAGTAGTCAATTCACATAGTGTTGCCATCTTCACAATCCGAATACACCTAAGCCTGGCCCGGCTTGATGTTCCATTTTATGATCTCCGACATATATTTTATTAGAATTTCTTCAAAATTACCGATTTATTTTTACGGTACATCTATATTGCAATAATATATGATTAATCTTAGATGTTTTTAAATCATTATAAAAAATCACAATCAAATGATATATCCTGGGAATATAGATAACATGGACACTATACAAAAATGGTCCTTCTGATAAGACGTCATCGATCTTCAGATATCTCTACAAAGTCAGTGATCCAGATAGAGTAATATGTATATCCATGGATAGGTGTTGTACCTATCTAGTATCTATGATGCGAAGTCAATTCATAAATTGTCAACACTGTCAACTTAATGTCCAATGACAATGTCAAGTCATCAAGTGTCAAAAGTTAAAAGCTGTCAGTGTCAGTCAACAAAAAACGATTCATTTTTGGTTTTTGAAGCGGGGAAAACGATCAAAATTTTTGAGTTGTTTTGTGTAGTTTCTTTTCTATAGAGGTAGCAAAACTGTAAATACGAATAAAAACCAACAACAGAACAAGCGGTAACTAAAGCACCGAGTACATAGTTTTAATACTGTAGAAATCTAAATAATAATGGCTGGCTCTGGTGTCTTGTACATGAAAGGGATGAACGGGGTAAGTCTTTGTTCGTATAAACCTGTTAAAATATTTAAAAAATGTATTGACAAAATGGCTTAAGTGTAAGTAGGTAGGCTATTTTTCAAGTAGAAAATTCAAAAACATGTCCATGACTATTACAGATGGAGTCTGATGAGATGGAAGAAGAGGAAGACATTTGGGACGACACAAAACTCAATGACGCTTACGATAAAGCTGTGAAAATGGCTAATCTTGAAGTAGCTAGGCGGGTAGCAATGGCCACTAATTCTACGGATCGTAAGAAGGAAAAATCCGCAGGTTTTCCTTTCAGTTTACTTTATTTTCTAATGACTTAAATTGATCATACATTATATGATTACAGCAGTGATAGCCTAGTGGTTCAATGCTGGTACGCACCTCTAATTTTTACATATTATGTGCAAAATATAAGTTAATTGTTACTTGCTTCAGTGAAGAAAAACATTGTGAGGAAACCTGCACACCTGAGAGTTTTCCATAATATTCTCAAAGGTGTGCGAAGTCTACCTACCCGCATTTGGCCAGCGTGGTAGACTATGGCCTCACATTGTGAGAGGAGACCCCGGGCCCAGCAGTGGGACAATTATGGGTTGTTGCTTTGCTTTTGCTTTGCTTTAAATTGATTAATTTGTTATTTAACACTCACTAATTTGCACTACATATTTCTACAGATTAGATTCCCTGCGTTATAACAGTTGGAATAGGTAGTGAAATTTGTAGGTAATATTTTGAAATTGAAATATAAAAAACACTAGTTAAACTTCAAAGCAAGAAATATATTTATGTAATAAAATAATTTAAATTGACCCTAGACTAACCAAAGTTGTGGTAAATACAATTCTAGAGATTTAACCTATGCAATCAGGCTATGACATGATATGAAAATGATAGTTGTTGTATAATAAATAAAGAGATTGAAATTGTATATTGTTTTCTATTACCCGAGGACATTACACATTACAATGACAATGCTTTTGTTTGTATCACTCTTGTTCTTTAATTCATGGAGCAATAAGCAAAACAGCTTAAGCAATAAGTAAAAGGCAAGTAACTGTAAACAAAAATCTTGCAATTATGTTCTTATCAATTCACATAATGTTTTTCTTTAGCAAACAAACTTTTTATAGAAAAACTCCTCGTAACAAATCCCAATCCCAAGATTTATCAATGTTTGAGTTCATTAATCCCAAATTGAACTACCTATTCCGATCTATGGTTATAAGTTGCATGAACTGAGAATAAAATATGTCTTATACCTGTCAGCCTAAGCTAGAAAATTACTAAACCTAGGATTTGTAGAAGGAGTAGGCTTGATTCTAAATGGGAAAATTAAAAATTCATTCAAAAAATTATGCACATGCATAGAACTACTAAATTTTTGGAGGGAGTATAGGATGTTCTCCCAAATTTAGTAATAACTAAAGTTATTAATAAATAAACTAGTTGTAGAAACTTTGTACTTGTATGATTCAGAAGTTAAAATATTAGGAATGCATCTGACACCAAAAGTTGTGTTATGAAAATATATGCCTTCAACTTCTATCTATCTAACAGCCTTTTAAAGTCCACTGCTGGACATAGGCCTCCCCTAATTGGCGCCACTCCAACTGGTCGTGGGCCAGAAACCAGTGGCTTCCCTCATCCTTCTTTAGGTCGTCAGTCCACCTGGTCGGGGGCAGACCAGTACACCTTTTACCGAACGTGGACTCCATTCAAAGACCTTGTGACCCCATTGTTTATCTGTCCTTTGAACAATGTGGCCTACTTATTGCCACTTCAGCTGGCCTTTCACTTAGTTGTACTTAATTGTATTATCCTGATAATTTTTCAGAGTCTTCACAAACCCAACATAACCAACCTACGAATCCAAGGCCCAAAAAATCTAAGCAGAGCAAAGCAAAAAATAAAGCTCAGAAGAAAGAATCTAATCATTCATGGAAGGAGGGCATGCCGTGCCGAGCAATGTATAGTGTTGATGGCTTCGACTATGAAGCCACTCTGTTGACAATCCTCGATGATGACAGTTGTGTCATCAGGTATCTAGGTAAGGACTAACTATGTATTAAAAACTAGCAAATGACCAATCTAATGGATACTTCCATGAGATATTGGCTGGTGCCTTCAACCCATTAACGGCCTCTATAATTGAGCACCAGTCTTCTTTTGAGAAGGCCTAGAGCAAACTCCTCCACTCTGCCACAATGCGGATTTGTGGAGGGGTTAGTGTTCGGAAGGTTTTCATACTGCCTGAAGACGATTACGTATCCGGAATGAAGAATTTTACGTGCTCTCCGAAGCACGGAAATGTTCAAGTAACGCTGTTGCTATCCAATCAATCATTTAAGATCGATACAAACCACCCAGCAATGAGCGCTTCAGTAAGGCATGTAGTGAAAATGTTTTTTATTACCTATGCTAATTTATACACGCATATTTTGTGTAATAATATTAGTACTACTATTACCCACTATTACCTAGTTATAAAATCAATAGCTCAAATCTCTGATAAAATAATTTGCATATTGTGACGAACTTCAGTAAATATTTTATTCAATATCAATCACTAATTTTATTTATCAAAAAATGATTAAAAAAGAAAATGAATGCACAACTTCATTGCAGTAAGAACAAGCATCAATAAAATGTTTTAAATATTTTATTACAAAGAATTAAAACAAAACAATAAATATGTTTATAAAATGAAATATTTTTTCTGCAAAAAATATTTGTCAGAAGTGGGATTCGAACCCACGCCCTCAGAGAGGACCAGAACAGCTCAACCTACTGTGTAGGCAAGGTTACCTTGAGTCTGGCGCCTTAGACCGCTCGGCCATCCTGACACATACGTAATGCCGCGAAATTTCGCTACAGTTCAATAATCTCGATGTTGAATATTTATAAATATTACGATAATTTTACATTGCTTCTTTGTATGTTGACGTATCGATGAACTTCATGTATGAGTATGACGAACTTTTAATGATCCTTTATATTACTAAAAATAACTTGAAATTAAAATAAAAGTTATTAAAAAACAGGAATATTTGTTCATAATTTTGTGTAGGAATAAATAGTATACGTATACACTAAATAAAAGAAGTGTAACATGATATTTATTTTGTCATTATGGGACTCTAAAATTGAAACCTTCCAAATGTGACACACTAATACTATTATTGATTTCCATGTCTATATTATGCAGGTACCACTCCTTATCCCTCCCATCTATCCCTCCTTATCCCTCCCATCAAGGTTTTTGTTTATTTATTTATTTATTATTGATCGCTAACATACTGTACACCATTTCATACAATTCTAAGCGCCAGTACAATTATAAGCGACGACTACATTTAAAGCAACAAAAGTTAAAATTGTATAAATATAAAAAAAATTAAATACATTCAGTTACATAAAACAATAGAATTCATTAGAATTATTACATTGTATTTAAAGTTCAATTATAATTACAAGACATTTCATAAAACACAATTAATATTAAAAATCAGAATGAGATTATAATTAAAATTATTAGATCCTATAGATGTCAACTATAAATTTTTTTGCACAACAACAATTGTTTCAACCGAGCAGACAAACCACCTGAAGTCACATTATGTCGCCTATTAACATTAGTAACACTAAAGACAATATTTATACATTTCCGGCCAAAAAAGAAACGAACCCGTATTCATTCATAATAATATATACGTACATTCTCTGTAATATAAGTACCTATATTAAGTACTCTGATACCACTCGATACTACGACAGAAACACATAAAATATACGGTCGATTCTATAAAGATTCTCTATGAATTCCAGGCTACAACAACATAGAAATAGTTCCACTTAGCTCTCTCCAGCCGACGCTCGGCAAGCAGGCGCGGGCAGACCAGATGGTGGAGGCGTCCGCCGGGAGGGAAGAGGACGCCTCCTCCACACATTCCACGTACATGGACCATGACTTTACTGAACCACGGGTTAAAGGTAACTTGCCTCTTATTGTTTGTATTCTATAGGACCTATGATATTATATACAAGATGGCGCTAAAATTATGTCAGTCGAATTTAGACAAGTGTAGCGATTTTAATTCAGACAGTTGATAGCTGCCTCTGAGTGCGGCCGTCTAGCTGTCTTTTTCACTATTATGGTTTTAGTAGTGCCATCCCTTTTACATAATTTACCAATGTAATAGTGATTGGTGTAGTGAAACAAAAGATAAACGTGTGTGTGTTGTAGCTCGGTCGGAACAGATTTTTTGGTTGATTTGTAAGGGCATAACGTATCTATAGTTTAATATCATTGAACCTATAGTAGTCAGTGGCGGTACAGCCATGCAAGCCGAAAAGCCCAGCTTATTATCATTGCTTTACTATCATCACTGCAGCTGTTAACACTGATATTATTTGTTGGTAAATATTATATGTATGGAATGGAGTGTTCTGTGTTGTCGGGCCAAAGATCCCGAGATCCTGGGTTGTACGACACAACTGGGCTTGCCTTGGGAAGGTATAGGCACGCCACTGAAGAATACGTTTTAGAGCGTGTGAGACATTTTCATGCGACATAAAAATATATACTTATTATTTTCGCTGTCAACTTATCCAGATATAATGGACACACAGATTACTGAAAATGGCCCTTAGACGTTAAGATATATTTAAGACATTTTATTTATCAATTCTGTGGCTTATTGTGGCATGTGACCATGGTGAGACGAAAATCTTTATTAATCCTCGTCCGTTATATTTTCAGGGGCTCAGTCTTCATCTAAGCTTCGCACGGTCAGGAACAAGAGACCAGAGTTACGCGATAGCTTCACCCTACCGCATGTACATATGCCAGATGTGTCTTCTGTTATGAGAGAGGTTTGTATTCTTATGTAAATCGCCGTCAAAGAAATTATTTAATTTAATGTACTTTTAAGCGATAATTTTAAGATAGAGGTCTTAACTTTTTTTTATGGAAATAGGCGGCAAACGAACTGACGATCCACCTGATGGTAAGTGGCCAACATCGCCCATGGACATCAGCAACACCAAAGGCTTCACTGATGCGTTGCCGGCCAATACTACTGCCAACGAATGGACCGATTATGATGCGGTTTTTAAATTGAAAACTGACGTGATCAAGATGGTTATTTCCTATGTTTAGTGTAAATAAAATTATCGGGGGTTTTTTAAAGTTTAAAAATTATACAAATAAAAAAAAAACAAATTCCAAATTAAGTAAATCAATAAGTACGTATTTTTTAATCTACCAGCATTTTGGAAAGGTGCTTCGTTATGGAAAAAAAATTGAGAATGATATATTCATCTGTGGTGACAGCGCACTGCGTCACCACGCCACACGTGACGTCACGCTATCGAACTTTTCTTCGGCTGAAAACTTCGATATCAAACATCCATTCAGAGTTTGATAGCATAGTAAATATTGTTCGTGTATAGGGATGTTGAAAGTTGAAACTAACTGTAAATTTATACAAATTTATGTTTAAAATATTAATGGAAACATTCAAAATCCTATAATATTACTCTTTTGTCGTAATCAATCCCAATAAATTAAATATAATATATAATAATTAATTTAATATGTTAAAAATAGTACTCACTGTCACGTGATCTCAAACGCAATTTTGAGCTTGACGTCATTGCTTATATTTTATATGGAAGTTCAACAAACTTCAGTAGACCGATAGTATGGAATATAGTTTATTGACGTGACGTTTTTAGTGGGAAAGATAATGATTTTTGTTTATCAATGTTTATTTTTAAATTGAAGATTTTCATAATATTTTTTATGAATATTAAGGTTCTGTCTATGAAATAAAATTGAATCGTAAAATTAGTCAACATCCCAATAGGGACACAATCCGTTATTCAATACTATCTGTCTGCTGAAGTTAGTTGAATTTGCATACAAAATACTTTCAATGACGTCATAAGCTCAAAATGGCGTTTGAGGTCACGTGACAGTCAGTACAATTTTAAACATTTTAAATTAATGATATTTAATTTATTGTGATCGATTTCGATAAAAGAATCATATTTTAGGCCTTTAAATGTTAGTACTAGTATTTTAGACAATAATTTATAGTAATTTATAATTATACTAAACGCAAAGACTCGTGGCAGGCGGAGTAATAAAACGTGCAAAAGAGACGGCACATCAGTTTCTCTCTCGCACTTGCACTGTTTATGGATGACGTCACACAGGCACAGAGGTGCGAAACACCTAATTTCCAAGTCGATCACAAGTGATCTACAAAGTTAAGCAACAGCGGGCGCGGTCGGTAGTTGGATGGGTGACCGCTAGTGGTAAAAAATTCTTGAGCGTTTCCGTGCTTCGGAGGGCACGTAATGCCGTCGGTCCCGGTTGTTATCATATGATAACAGTCGTTAAGCCATGTCGGAGGCCCTCAGGTGGTTTGAAAACTTCCGACATTCGGGTTGGCAATTAACCCCTCCACCAATCCGCACTGGAGCAGCGTGGTGGAGTATGCTCTAGGCCTCCTCAAGAGGAGAGACCTGTGCCCAGTAGTGGGCCATCAATGGGTTGAAGACAAACATCCCAATTGTATTCCCAGTTCGGTGGAGTGACGCCGCCTCCGCCCCCGCTGTTCCCCGGCGGGGGGCTGCCCGAGGACCCGGCGCTCAACGACATGCTGATGAGCTGGTACATGAGCGGGTACTACACTGGACTGTATCAGGGGATGAAGCGGTAAGGAGGGTATTTTGTAATAGAAGGTATTTCTTTAGTATCCTGCGGCATCGGGAGGGGGGTGGAGTTAGGGGGGAGGGTAGGGGGTGGGGTAAGGTACCCCCCCATAAAGGGGCTAAGTGAGGAAACTCATAGTTTTCTAGTTTTTTTAATTTTTATTTTGAGGTTAAATCTGTGAAAACTTCTCAATATTTGTCATAAACTAGTCTAAATTAAAGGTGGCGGAGGAAGAAATAAAATTTCGACCTCCTTATGGGGAGACACACAAAACGCACCAATTTTATGACAAATCATTATAATTACAAAGTTGCATTATCTGCACTTTTAGGGAGAATTTAGGGGTTTTTGATGCACAAACAGGCTTCTAAACGTCTCCGGCGCTGCGGGAAGTGCAGCCCCTCCGCCCTTGCGTAACAAACTGCAGGCACTCCATGCTGCGGGGGCTGCTCTCCCTCCGCGCCTCCGGGGTCTACATTCACTCTAGGGGTAGGGCAGACTAGTACCACGTGGGGTCGGGATTGACTAAGTCGGTTCTGTCACCAATTTTGAAAATGTTTACTAGAATGTAATAAATAAATTTAATAGAGTATGACATAAACAGTAAAATTTATATATTATACATATGTATATTACCCTTTTATTATATATAAAAAAACCTTACTTGTATTTCATATTTTCTAAATTTCATCTAGCTCGACCAAATTCCTCGGGCCACCAATCTTTCCAATGAACTCTTGTTTATCTAATTATTATAATTATAATATATATATAATACAATAAAATATACCTAATAACATAAATTTTATAAATAACTAACATAATTCGTGTAGTATTTTTTGGATATAACCTCAAAAATTAAAATTAAGATTTTTCAAAAACGACGCATTACCTCACAAAAAGCAACTAGATTATGATTTGGGACATCACTGCCTATCAATTAAACGAAGAATCACCCAGATACTGATGCCGCAGGATACTAAAGCCAACCCTAATAGAATAACAATGCTTCACAATCATAGCTCCAGCTCCACACATCCCTTCTGTCATGGGTTGACCTTGACAACACACAAAGACAACAGAAACGCCCAGACCGACAGAAATTCAAACTCCAAATTTTCGCCTCGTTGGGAATCGAACTCGGGACCCATGGTACGGCGATCTGGCATGGTAACTAATGGTCGCTAATGGAAGAACACACAGACACACATACTCACACTGAAGCATATACAGTGGAACCGTCTTATCCGGCGCCCCCTATATGTCGACACGCCGATCACTGTTGATTGTACATCAAAATTTCAATTCATAAAAGTTAAAATAGATTCTTTGATTTGTAATTTGTCGGATTACAAGGTACCTTTATTCAAAAAAATCCGGACTATAGAGGTATATCCCATTTAACTGAGACAAGTAGCAATAAATAGAAATTACTTAATAAGTTACAATTTAAAATATACTAATTTTATTTCTACTTTCCTCTCTCTAAAATTGAGGAGTGTTATCGATGAAAAAATTTCTCAACAAAAATTTTACATAATTATATTTTTAACCAAACTAAAACGTAAAATTAAAGTATTGTGTAAAAGCTTGTATTTTAAAAACATATTATTATTATTATTTAAGTTCTTCGTGTTTAAGAATTCGTAACATTATAAAGATTTATTGTTTCTATTTCAGATTAAAACAACGCCACAGAAACTGTTGAGGTTGTGAAAAAAACAGCTAAGTAATTGTTTTGATAAGTTTATTTTTAGTTTCACGTAACATAAACTACAAATAAAAATAGAAATGCCGTTATTCGTTACGAAAAATAAATTATGCCTCCAGGTTTATGTAAAGCTATGTACAAATATACATTTTGGATATATTTTCGTTGTTTTCTTGCAGTAATTACATATACATATTCTGATTGGTGGGTTGCTTACTGATCATACATTATAGTTAGTAAATATATTTTTTATTTGCAGTCCTATAATATCGGTTACACACTAGGACGGATATAATATAATACATTCTACATAAAACGATAAATTAAATGCACTTGTGGATACGAATTTCTTTAGAGATATCATCAAATCTTATTATGATAGATACCCTGCATGATCAATGCCCTATTATGATCAATATCTTAGGTTTATGCTCATCAGAAGTGGGATGTAGTGAGATGATCATATCATTCCTGACAGGTGATTGATTTGATGATAGTATGAATTTTTAATACTGTAATAGTAGGAAATGGTTTATGTATCACACCGTCAATTTAAAATATGTATAAGAAAATGTAGGTATATCTTTAAATACAATACAATTATAATTAATAAATATGATAATTATAATTCGTTAATTTAATAAAACATGTTAAGTTATCGTTTTAAAAGAAAATTAAATATACAAGTACAATCGCCAATTTATACATAATTTGGTTTATTAAATAGGTACTGCATATCCCTGTTTCACAAAAATACTTTTAATTACTTAACATTAAGAGTATTTTATAATTTCACAGGTTCCATATTCTAAGTTTATATTTTATTGCTGCCCGCAGAACTTAAATAAAACTATCGATTGTGGTCTGTGGCTAGGTAATGAAGGAGAAATTATTTTAAACTTTATTTTATAATACGGTTAGAAATAATGATAATATTACAAGTTTTTGCACTTTACTATGACTCAACATATTAGCATACAAAATACATATCGTGGATATTTGTATCACAGTGTATCTAAAATAGTGGAATATGTAAAAATATTTTTATATATTTTATACAAGCAGATGTACAGTACACACAAATGAGGATTGTATACAAAGATGTATATTCCTGTAAGTATCCGATACACACGTGGTATATGAATGTATCTTAAATGTAACAAGAACATCGTAATTTGCGGCTTTTTTAATAAGGTGTATTTGCTCGTACAAAATCTCGTGTACATTATTATTGTTATCTCCAGATGAATAAATAATAACACAAGGAATTCTAATTCTAAATGTTTATAACATTTCTATTTCAATGCAAGTAGTTTTCACTATCAAAATCTCCTTCATTTCCTTGCCATTTGAGTATGAAAATACAATCTTAGAACAGTAAAACAATTAAAACTAAAAGAACATGGCAAGCGAGACGAGTCTCTCTAACATTAGCAACAATATTTACAATTAAATACCAATATACAATAAAATTATCGCGATAAAGACGTGTTAATGATTTTTATGTGCATTGGAATAATTCCAATGGGAATATCAGCAGTAATAGTCTTCCAATAAGTTATCGATAAATAAAAAGATCACCATAAATCTATATAAATTTATAAAACACAAAAAATGTTTGTACGCATGTCCTTTATAGACTTTGAAACCATCCAACCGATATGCCTCAAAATGGTTTCATTTGGCCTCAAAATGGTTTCATTTGAAAGGCAATAATCCGAAGTTGGTTTAAGAATACTGAAACAATGCATTAGGCACTTCGGTCCATTGATAAAGTCGATTTTAATAAAATAAAAATTTAAAGATAATATTTAAAGATGGCGCATCAACTCAACGTCAACATAAAAACACTGATCTGTCTTAATCATCATATTTAATTTATCTTTAAATCAATTATTATTTATATACATATAATAGCTAAAGTATGCCATCTTTGGACTGATTTTGCGCAATATTAGTCTGACCGAGCTCCCTTCATGGGAGAAAGGAAAAGGTCCAGACTGAAATATCAGCGCTGTGCTGTCATGACTTATGTTGTGCAGCACGGCTCATGCTGAGTCTGGACCTGTTCGGGGGTCACGCTGCAGTGCAGGCGCCTATTTGATTTTATGTAGCCTGTGAAATTTTGTTGTATTTTTTTTTTGTGCCCTCGAATAAATGTATTTTCATTTTCATTTTTTTCATTTTCATAAGGATCTGTCATTGTCATCAGAATTTTTTTAACGTAGTGAAACACGCCGGGTATCCAAAAGTAGAAAATAATTGGATAGTCATGATCGCCTTTATCCTTTGACGTCTAAAATGATTTACGATTGGGTCTTTACGTCTACTTTAGTTGTAATTATTAATCGAAATATTCCCCCGGAATTATTCAATGCATCATAATTATATCATGTTTTTATTATATCCTGGAGTATGAAGGCTAGTCAAACCTTAGCATTATAGTCGATTTTTATCAGTAAATTCAAGGGTTAAACCTTTGAAAAATTTAAACGTATATTTACTGTAAAAACAGTTAGTACAAAGATATGTTTTTAAATACATAAATCAAGGCACTATGTTCGGAGGTTCATTTTAAAATCCTAAGTCATATCTGAGACATAAATTTAGCTTAGCCTTTTTAATAAAAAAATGTGTTCTAAATCATTTTTACTAAAGTAAGTTTTGTCTTGAGCCTTAATGAGTTACAGCATATTTTAGCCATTTTTTTATGAACAAGGCCATTATTGTGTCTTAAAAATTAAAATAAATGTGTTCACAGTACATTTAATTGGCAGTGTCGTTTATATAGCACTTATCACACAAACCATAAAGATATGGTTCATTAATAAATATTTTAATGGAAATAGTACCCATTAGGGTACTGTTTCTAAGGACTTCTATCAGAGGTAACACCGACACGTCACAGTCCCCAAATCCATTTTTAACCGACTTCAAAAAAGGAGGTATTCAATTCGACTGTATTTTTTTATGTTTGCTACCTCAGAACTTTCGACTGGGTGAACCGATTTTGATGATTCTATCTTTAATCGAAAGCTGATGCTTGTCATGTGGTCCCATTTAAATTTGAGCGAGATCTGACGAGCAGTTTTTGATTTATTCCTAATTTTGAAGTCGGTTATTTTTTGTCAAGAATTATTATACCTATTTATAGTGGTACCAGTGCCTATCTATCAGTGCTTCTCGGCACAGATCTGCGCAGATAGTTCAAGTTTCTATACTTTGTGTCAAACACCTGTATACCGTATTAATTGAAGAAAAGCATAACCTGCGCCGATAAGCACTGGTGTTCTAGTAGCCCGCTCAACCCATACGCCCATTGTTCAAGTATTTATATAGACAAGTTATATCTATATAAGCCATGGCGTGGCTTATTTATCATTCCCATCACTCGCACGCTAAAGACAGGAATAACGTGCGAGTGAGGGGCAATGAAATCCGCCATTTTAGATTCGTTTATTTAATGGCGCGCCTTATACCATAATCCTGAGCAAATAGTCAAAAGAACACTTTATAAAGTCATAGTCACACCAGCGTGCTGAGCTCATGCGTGTCGTGGCTTAGGTCGATGGTGGCGGCTGGGACTCCCGGTGTGGCCGCGCCTTCGCCCGGTGGAGTGCTTGTTGGTGGCCTGGAATTGACAGTTCAAAAATTATGCACTGAAAACAAATCCGTTTCTTTTTTTATACTTTTTTCTCTATTTCAGTGTTGCTCTATCAGATTTTTTTAATGTTTGTTTATAAAATTTGACATGTATTTCACATTTACTTTATGTATTTGTATGATGTAAGCTCAGATTAAAGAATAAAAGGGATCTAAGAAATTAACACTTGATTCGGTTAAGGCAAGGTGATTAAGTATGACGAATTTATAAGTCAATTATCATCCATCCATCCATCCATCAGCTCTTGGAGGTCCACTGCTGGACATAGGCCTCCCCTAACTTGCGCCACTCTGACCGGTCCTGAGCCTTCTGAATCCAGCGGATGCCCGCTGTCTTCTTCAGGTCGTCAGTCCATCTTGTCGGGGGGCGTCCTGTACTTCGCTTTCCGAGACGCGGGCGCCATTCGAGGACCTTTCTTCCCCAACGGTTATCGGTCCTTCGCACTATATGGCCAGCCCATTGCCACTTCAGCCGACTAATTCTTTGAGCTATGTCGGTCACCCTTGTTCGTCTACGGATCTCCTCGTTTCTGATACGATCACGTAGAGAAATACCGAGCATAGCCCTCTCCATAGCCCGCTGCGCTACCCTGAGCTTGTGGATTAGGCCAATAGTGAAGCACCACGTCTCGGATCCGTATGTCATCACTGGCAACACACACTGCTCGAACACCTTCGACTTCAGGCACTGAGGTAGTGTTTTGGACGACAAGACATGACGCAGTTTCCCGAACGCAGCCCATCCGAGTTGGATTCTACGAGTGACTTCTTTCTCGAAGTTGGACTTACCCATCTGGATCACTTGTCCCAGGTAATTGTATTCGTCTACAACTTGGAGAGCAGCGCCGTCAACAACAACCGGTACGGGTGTAACATGGACATTTGACATGATTTTCGTCATTGTCACTGACTCGGATTTGGACAGGTGTTGGGCGAAGCGTAGACTTCATCAGGCGTGACCGTTCCAGCTTCACGTTGATATTTAATGTGCCTCTTACTAGACGGTGATCGCTTCCGGTTTTGAACCAATTATAATAATAATAATATAATTAAGTCAATTATAATATAATTATATCACCGCGAAATCAGCAGTAATATTGACTTAATTCAATTTAAAATTGCCACGTTAATGGTAGTTATTGGAGTTGCTATTTAGATAACCGCCGTTCTCAATATTCTATCGATCCTTAATCCTCTAGTGTGTTGCCAGGTGTCAAAAAGTGACACAGTGATGACAGTGACAGTTATTACGCTACCCACTTACTTAACCAGAGATTATGAACAGATAGATGAATAAAAACAGTCGGTATAGTGCATTACACATAAGTTTCAAATCAAATCAAATCAAAATATGTTATTCATATAGGTATCACTGATACACTTATGCACATCATTTTTTTATAATAATCTACCAGCTTTTCGGAAGGGTGCTTTGTCATGGAGAAGAAAAGCCGTAAAGAAACTCCTCGGCACATCTTTTAAAATAATGAAAAGTTACATAATATTTTCTAACCGACGCGGAACTGGATGCGGCACTAATTTCCAGGTGTCTTTGACATTAATATCTATCTATCTATCTAATACCTTTAAATGAGCAATTCTTGTATATATATATATTCTGAATCTCGGGAACGGCTCCAACGATTTTCATGAAATTTAGTATGCAGGGGGTTTCGGGGGCAATAAATCGATCTAGCTAGGATTCATTTTTAAAAAATGTCGTTTTATCCGTGCTTTCAGGTAATGAAAAACGGCTACAATAGACTCTTCCTGACATCTATTGGCGAGTAGCTACACTAAAGCTAAAGCAGATGGCGTTGTTAAGCAATACTAAACCGAGCTAAGCTCGGTCATTCGGATATTATTCATTTATATCCTTTGCCTACTAACAGAGATTTCACATATCTCTTAAACATTTGGATAGGCAAATCACCTATTGACTTAGGTAATTTATTGAAAAAACGTAACGTTTGCACTTCGCTTTAAGTTGATAGCATTGAATTCAATGTTTCCAAAATACTTTGTTTTATACATAATGGTCAAGTGTAAACGTATGTGACACGCACTCTAGTTAACATTAAAACTCACCTAATGATATAAGGGCCTCCTTGCTGCAACAGCGTAATTGGATGGTTATATGGCGCGGTCATGCTATGAAAGCTCAAGTTCCCGGTATTATTGAGGTGTCCGTTCATGATGACCCCATTGGAGTTGTTCATTGGTGAAGTGGAACTGTTCAGCTCTTGGGTACGAAATGCCTTGACTAAGTTAGTTTTCTCCTTCTGCCATACGAATACGTTGTGGACCATCGCACACCCACAGAAGATTATGCCGACGCCTATGAAGACTGACGTCACGATCGCTGGTGTTGAGTGGAATTGGATGAATGTGTAGAGGATTATGCCTGGAACAATGATATTATATGGTATATATAAAAAGAGGTAGATATGCCAAGACGGCGCTGAAATTACGTCAGTCGAATTTAGTCAAGTATAGCGATTTTAGTATAGCAAGTATAGCGACCTCTGAATGAGGCCGTCTAGCTGTCTTTTTCACTATTATGGTTTTAGTAGTGCCATCCCTTTTACATAATTTCCCAATGTAATAGTGATTGGTGTAGTGAAACAAAAGATAAACGAGTGTGTTGTAGCTCGGTCGGAACAGATTTTTGGTTGATTTGTAAGGGCCTAACATATCTATAGCTTAATATCATTGGCCTGGAAGGAAATATAATATTGTGTTAGTTGACGTAACAGGTGAAATTGTCATTATGGGGATCAGCTTCAGTTTTGCCGGCAACGTATTTGATGTTTGGCAATGATGATGACCAGTTATTTAGGCCCGAATTGTTTGCTCGGTTTTTGGCTATCAGCGATGCGTTGCCGCCCAAAGAGGAAACAGCGTTTCTGGCTCTACGACAATGACGTAAAACCCTTATCGCTCCCAAATCACACAACTCAGTTCAAATGAGTGCTTTAAGTTTGATTCATATACTAATTTCTTTGGTAAATAAACTTACCTGTTAAAAATACAGGAATGGATATAAAGAAGCCTCCAACGGCGCAGACTCGCGTAATCGCCGACTTCTGCAAGTATTTGTTTGATCTGAAACCAATAATAAATTCTACATTAGTTGGTCCTTCGAGCAGGGTTTCGTACAAGTCTTTTCTTAGATTAGACGTAACGATTTCTTTAAGGGTGCTTTTCCACCAGAGACGTGCTGTGCAGCTATGCTGCGAAGATGTGAAACCCAATAAATATGATTGGTTCAATAAATTGATTGATTTCCACCAATGAATATGATTGGTGGATATCAAACGCATCCATAGCAATAGCATCTCTGGTGGAAAAGCACCCTAATAGGGCCAATATCTGTCCAGCAAAATTTTAGAAATTAAAGAGTACATTATTGAAATGCAAACAAATTAGCTGTACCTAAAATAAACGCTCGTACATAATTTATAGAGATGCGCCGAATAGTGGTTTCACCGAATAACCGAATACCGAATACTATTCGGTTTAACCTTTACCGAACCGGATATTCGGCCGAATTATTCGGTTTACCATTTACCATTACCATTTACCAAAAATATTGTTTTGAGGTTTAAAAATAAATGCTGATTTAAGGTTTAAAATAAATGTTGGCTATACTAAGTAACTATAGATTAAGAAATAAATATGTTGACTTGAGGTTTCAAAATACTTAAATGTGATTTGAAGTTTAATTGCTTTATTTTATTAGCTTTATTCAACAATTTCCTCATAGGATTTCATTGACTTATAATATATCATAGATCTTACATAAGAGGTTTTGTCTTTTAGTTCTATACCGTGTAGTGTAGTCAATAGTCAAGAAAATAGAAATACTCGAACCGAATATATTCGGCACCAAAACCGAATAATTCGGCCGAATACAAATAGTGAAAAAGATGCCGAATACGCCGAATACCGAATATCAAACGAATATTCGGCGCATCTCTAATAATTTACATAATAATTGTACCAGGTATTCAGAGCTGCACAGAAGCTTGATAATAACATATTGGAGCACAAGCATTAATTGATAGTGTATTAACACAAGTCCCATCGAAACTCGTTTCGGCAGCTAACGGATCCGACACCTGTTATTCGAGTATCGGATAGGGCTGTCGAATCTTAGTTACTCGTATTTGTGTTTCGGTCTTATATTATCCTAATACTATTACGTTATTCATTTTGTAAAACTTCTATTATGACAGTCGTATTTATTTATTTTTGCAACACCTAAATCTAGGGTATACAAGGGCAAAAACTTAATGCCTAATGGCATTCTCTACCAGTCAGCCCTGGGTGCTGGTGAAAATGTTAGATAGGCGCAAACTGTTGATATTAACATTAAAAAAAATCTAATTTTAATATATTACTTATCTTACGTCCAATACAGTAAATAGACAATATGTAATATACAAAGAGATAGAGGCTGAATACTGCACACACAGTTCTTGTCTATCCCTCATCTCCAACTTCTTGGTTATTCAGTATTTATGTCCACGTGCCAAATGTAAGCACACGAGTGACAACCCTATTATGATGCTCGAATACTCATACCAGTCAGTGACACAAAAATGTTCCCAGATAATTAGTACGATTATTGGTTGGCACTCCGTAATGTTTTGTAACATCTTAAAATGGTCCGCACAGGTCTGACAACTGTTTAATTACATAAGGGGATACTAGTTTGACAAGTATTTAATTACAGAGAATTTACAGAGGTCTGATGATGTAGGAAGAAGTTGGTTTAACTATAATATATTATGTAGGATAAGCGCATTGCACATTTATATTTATTTATTACCAAAACGTGTGATGTTTTTTACAAGATTTTATAAATAAAAGTTGCGTACACACGACACAGGTAGGGCATCGCAAAAACTAGAGATACATTTTCGTTTAGCATAACTTACAATCATGCAGAATATTACGGGGTTTTTAATGATCCCAGGGTCCCTATTTTGTAGGTAGGTAATGAATGATTTTGCATAAAAAAAATAAACCATGTTGTCAATTTCGAGTCCCCATATTTGTGAGAGGCACAAGGATTATGATTTTGCAGTCTTCAATGTCTTCATAAAACCATGTTGTTAATTTGTCAATACAAAAGTAGTGTTTTTATTATTGAAAAGAAATTGCGGAAGAAACTCCTCAGCTCATCTTAAATTACCTACAACAGCCTTAATGTCCTCATCGCCTGTCATAAGTCGCTTAAACCTTGCCAGTATGAAACCATGTCGAAGGAAATCATATTATTATAAGTCATCAAAATACATATTATTATAATTAAATCATGAACAATCCAAGACCTTTATACCTACACCTATGTAAGTATCATATTACGTATTTCGCTATTTTGCGCAATACAAACGGTAGCAAAATGTTTTAATGACATCGAATTATCAGTTAAAATTGCACCAGTTTCCGAGTGACCCCCTGGCAGCGAGGCATGTCGGGCAAACCGTTGCATGCCAGGTGCAGTTCTAACCGTACATTGTAACAAACAAAGTACGTACCTTAGGCTTATACGATGCCTGTATTGATGAATTGAATTAAAGGTTCTATTAGAGCTCAATCTAGTTACGTTAGGTACATATATTACTAGCTGTGCCTCGCGGTTTCACCCGCATTAATTTGTGGAAAAAACTAACCACTAACATATAATATAATGTTATATCAATGGCCTTCCTCGATAAATGGACTATCAAACACAAAAATAATTTTTCAATTCGAAGCAGTAGTTCCTGAGATAAGCGCGTTCAACCAAACAAACTCTTCATCTTTTAATTTGTAGGTATAGTAGTATTACACGAACTAGTCGCCAAGTTAGTCAGCTATCATTTACACAAACACCAAAGATATCACTGTTGTTGGTCAAGAAAGAAGTAAGAGACAAAAGTTCCCTGCCGGGTCTTTTGACATTCCTTAATTAAATATTTTTTTACATTTTAGAAGGAAACGTTTTTAACAACAATCCCATTAAGGATGTGTGCGTTTACCTACTTTTAATCGTATTCCCTCAAACAATAAGATGGAGGGCAAATCCTTATTTTATTTTTTTTGCTGAAAAATATTAGGTATAAAAAGATTTAAAAATGACAAAAAAAATTATAAGTATATAAAATAGCATTTCAGCGAAATGTGTCTCAGCCAATGTCTCAGCTATTTTTCGGTACAATCCTACGCTATTACGTTAATATCTATTATTCACGCACAGTCAACCATAGAGCGACCTGAGCGACTCTACTTGGATAAGCAGTGAGCTATAAAAATATGCAGATTTACGAGGTCTGTGGGTCATTTCATTATTCATTTGCCTATATCTGGTCTGCCGAGGCGGTACTCGTTTAGCTTAAAATATTGTATTTTGTGATTCTTCTTGTACTTATATTATTATTATCTGGGGGCACGGCAGTTATTATTTCATTCCATAATTTCTCCTTAGTCCTTGCTATAAGGGTGATTACAACCTCAACCGCGGGCCAAAGCCAAGCGCTTGAGGAGGTTTTATTTTATTGGATAGTGATGGTGGATGATGAAATTGTAGAGGATGATAACTTGTCGTGATGACTTGTATGGATTTTCGTCGTAGCTAAACCAAAAACTAAAGTTTACCTGTGATCCACACACATAGGTACCAATATTATCTTTAACATCCTGTTAATCTTATAACTGTTCTCAATTTATTTAGAGTGTCTGGTAAAACACAGAGTTTTAATAAGGAGTAGGCGCAAAGACAGATAAAGCCCAGTCCAGAACCGAACTGATTGTAATTGCGAACACCTTTAATTTGCAATAAATCACTTTGGCGCTCAATTTTACAGCTTGTTGTTACAACGCCATTTCAACGCTTGCCCTGATTGGATTATTAACCGAATTCTCCTTGAATTCTCTGTTATTACTACTTGCTTAGTAGTATTTAGCTGTCTGAACACAAACTTAAAATTTGATAGCATAATAACATGTAATCTGTGGAAAGAAATATAATAACAGAAATAATGAAATGGAAATAAATCGTTTAATTCTTAATAGAAGTTAACTGGGAAAACACATCATCTTTTTGAGAACTGGAAGATAGTGTCTTTAAGTAGGATGAGAATTATTTCCTACGTGTAGATCAGGTACAAGAGGCAATGTGCAATTAAAATACACTTATAGCACTTGTCACTCACACATACACCTAAGTGCGGGAGAATAACGGATTATACATATAAAAGCTTACTACTGAAGTCAGCAAGTCAGCTGGAATTTATTTTATGGCTATGCCTATTGAAAGAGTTTGTAGTGGACTGTATTTTATAAATTAAAAGATCCGACAGATGAAATTCACACATTTACTGCAGAACCAAGAAAACGGAAGAGAGAGGGTTACAAACGTCACTCACACTGTTACCACCATTCCACCATATCAAATATTAAAAGCAGCATATCCGCTTAACCACAGATTATCATACACTAGCACAGATTAACATAAATGTTACACGATTTAACACCTATCATTATAATTTTCTGCGGAAGTTTAAAATGAGGATTTTTTTTAAACAAGAGTAGGTACACACATTATACTTGGCCAACGTAAGCTCTGGTTTCTCATGTTGTAAGAGGAGAATCTAAAACAAACAACAAACCAACTCCTTTCCTTTCCCAAAAGCCTTTTTACTGGAGTTTGATTATTGCTTAGACAGGCTTTTGCTTGACTTCAACGCTTATGCTTGGTTCACTAATATTATTGTTTGCAGAAATACGTTTCTGGAGTAAACTCTGAAGCAGTGTCAGTAAATCATCTAGCCTCCGCACCCTGGTTTAGACATGAATCACGCACGACCCTAGGTATTGTTGTAAATAGTTTTGCAATGAAGACATTTCTGTAAACCATAATTAGCACAATAATGTTTAGGTAAATAGATACCTACTTCTTATTTCGATTACGCTGCATTAACATTATAATTCAACACCCATTTCACAAACAAGTAATTGACGTTTTGTTTAATCATTATTTATTTATTCTTTACCATTTGGTAGATATCGGGGTTCACTCTACAAGTAATAGTATTGAAATAATTACCTTTTATTCCTTATTAATTTTTATGTTTTTCACATATTTATTTACGTTGTTTCGCATGATCTTCTTTTGAACATTTAAACATAACGGTCGCAGAATGTTTTGTGTTTATCTTTTCGGACAAAATATTTATTAATCAACAAAAATTTACTACAATTATATAAAAGCAAAGCAAAGCAACAACCCATAATTGTCCCACTGCTGGGCTCGGGGTCTCCTCTCACAATGTGAGGGGTATAGGCCATAGTCTACCACGCTGGCCAAGTGCGGATTGGTAGACTTCACACACCTTCGAGAACTTTATGGAGAACTCTCCGGTGTGCAGGTTTCCTCACGATGTTTTCCTTCACCGAAGCAAGTGATAATTAACTTCTAATACGCACATAATATTTGAAAATTAGCGGTGCGTGCCAGGATTTGAACTCGGGCCCCTTGGTTCGAGAGACCAATGTTCTAACCGCTAGGCTATCACTGCTATTATACGTATATACTACAATTATATACTATTATACATTTAAATAATCGCACAGATCAGCAAACAATACCTTCTGAGATTAATCATGACATGAATACAGAAACAATAGACGAACTCTAATCCTTAAGCTTAGATGTGTACCTTGGATCAGTTCTGTGGATCAGTTAGATCACTTCAGAGATCATCTCTACCATTCGCTACATTGTTATACTTATCACAGTTAGATTACAATAATTACAGTATCTTTAACAAATAAATAATAGAACTTGTACGTATATAAACTGTTGGATAAGATTAGGTTATCAGTCGCAGCGACAACGGGCGCTTTAGTAATTCAGTTTTGTCAGCTGACGAGACCGGTTTCAACGTATCTACAACGAATTCCAAGTAACAGGTACGTACAAACGTACATTTTATACTCGGCTGCTATAGAGAACATTCCTCTCGATTCTGCTCGTGAGATTTTATTTTCGTTGAGGGTTTTGTATTTTGTACTCCATCCATTGTATTGAGTGTAACCAAAATGGCGGGAAGTTTTGGCGCCATTGCTTTTGTTTGACAGGTACCTACAGTATGTTTTTTTAAGCCATAGATATTATTTTTATTTTTTAAGCAATTAATTTATAGAATTCGATTTTGATTGATTGATTGATTATTTTCGAACTTAGTGTTTAACTTTAAAGCTTACTGTCATATTGATTTGAGATTTTTCTTTATGCAATGAAAGGTTGAATGACTTTATTTTTAAAAAGATTAAGCAGAGTTTTTTTAATTAATTGCAAATTTACCAATGTATTATGGTTTATTATCACGTACTGATCTAATATTTTTAATGACGATCTTACTGATGTTGAGCGTCTTTAATTATCACAATTTCAGTTTTGTTAACAACATAGAAAATATCAAAATACAAATACTCACCACTTGTTTTGATTGTGCCTACGGTGTTATTCTAATAACTCATAACCTACTTTCTTTAAAGGTTAGTTATAGGCATTCCTTCGAAAATGCCGTTTTATGCAACCATATTGCATTAAGGCTTTGCGAAAGTAAGACGCTATGATATTGTGTTGCCTACCAATCTACCTTTACCCATGAAGTGAAGGTAATATAATTTCGTGCCTAATTCACTTTATTGTTCAAAAAAATATCAATAGGCCAATTGTTTTTTACATTTATGGACAGCAAAATCAAACCGTTACGTCAGGTGTAATGCGTTATGTTTGTAATTCGTAACAGAGAATCTAGATGGCATTGTTATTGATCAGTAACATAGCCGCGATAGTGTTCCTTGTAAAATCATCTTAATATAAACGGTTTTTGAGAATTTTTTCACTTGTCACTCCAATCGTTTAGCCAGCAGGGGGACACTTGACTCTTAACCAAAATTAGCACTTTAAAGCCAAATATTTCGCAAACGGATCCCTAATTCCAAAAATGGTCTTAGAGGACCTATATTATCTTTTGAAGACCTTTTTAACAGAGAGAGATAGCGGAGTCTCCCGCAACGAACCCCCTCCTAGTACGGTGCCCACTGGCCAGCCGGACAAAGATGGCTTCATCAAAGTGGAGAAGAAGAAGAAGAGGAAGCCTCTTTGTCGTAACCAATGCGGTACTGCACCGACAGGACATAATCATCTTCTGCGTCCCGCCGTTCCAGTGACCTACATTTACGTCTCCCGTCTCCATTACACCACGAAGGTCTCCGATGTCGTGGAGTATTTGGAGAAGAAGACAAAGTGCCGGGCGCTGGTTGAGAAGTTGGAATCGCGCAACGCAGTCAACTTTAACTCGTTTGTTGTGCGTGTTCCAACCGAACTCCTGTCGGATTTCCTGAAGGAGGAGCTGTGGCCAAAGGGGGTCGTCTTCCGAAAGTTCCGTGGACGACGACGACCACCGGGAGTCACCGAAAGCGCGTCTCACTTCGCGAAGAAGTGATTTAGTTTTTAAGTCTATATTTTTGTATGTATGTTAGTCTGTAAGGTATTTATGTTATGGGCCTCGATGCCTGAAATAAAGATTTATTATTATTATTATTATTATTATTAACGATACTCCACACTATATGGTACGCGACGAGTAAAAAATTCATCCTCACGTTACTTGTAGGGGAGCTGAGGTACCCTGAAAAAATATTTTTCAACGTTTTATTCTACGTATATCCATGCCAAATTACACTTTTCTAAAACTAAGGGTCTCGGCGCTTTGCTTCGGACAGAAAGACGGACCGACGCGACGGACGGATGGACATGACAAAACTAAAAGGGTTGCGATTTTAGGTACTTCGGATCCCTAAAAACGAACGCGTTACGAAGGCGTACAAATATTACATATAGGTACTATACTAAGTAGCATTCTACCCGCGGCTTTACAAGCATTTTCTGTATTAATAAGTTAAGTACCCCTAAATATTATTCCAGATTATGGCCTATCTGTGTGCTAAATTTCATTAAAAACCGTTCAGTAAGTAATTTCAGTAGTAGTTCCGAAAGAGTAACAAACATCCATAGAACCTCACAAACTTTTACAATTTTTAATATTAGTATGGATGGTTTAATAATTTGAGCCTCATTTACTATCCAAACGAGTCTGTTTTGCAAAGAGGTTACGCGTGAGAACGTCTCCGTACGTTTATGCGAAACAAATAATAAATAAACAGCCAATAAATAAACAGCCAGTGCATAAATCACTCGCCTCCCTTCGACAACATTGTAGCTGTATATGTAGGTATAAGCTGCACATTGAAATGAAAAAAGTGTGCGTGTCATTTTTACGCGCGATTGAAGTAAAACTTCTTTAACGTTGGTGATACGTATTACCAAAAAAATTAAACTTAATTTAAAATAAATATAATTTTTTTACATGAATAATATAATGAATAATATTTTTTTTTTGCTCTTGCGCTACAATTCTCTGTGTCGTGGCGACCATGGCGTAGATCGTAGGAGACGAAGATTTAACCCACCATATTGACTTATAGCCATTAGCTTTAGCTTCCTTTTCGATTATGTGAGGAACACCTAAGAAAAGATGGATGGATTGTGTTACAGATGATATGAAAGATAAGAGAGTTAGTGTTAAGATGACGGCTGATAGGGAAGTGTGGAAGAGGAAAACATATTACGCCGACCCCAAATAAAAATGGGAAATGGGCAGGATGATGATGATGATGATGATGACTAAGCTAGCGTATCTACAGACAGTGAGTGCACAGTGTATGCTGTGTAACAAAAATATAGTTTTTGGTAAATTGATTGCGATGTCGCAAAACACAGAGACATTGTATTGTAAAGAACATGTCATGGCAATAATGCAAATAAAACAAGAGCCTACCTGAATAATTCACTGAACTCGACAGCAAGGTCAAGAATTTTGTGCGATTTATTCAAAACCACATTCGTTACTCAAGAACAAAATAAATATATAACTTGTCATTGTAATGAGCTAATTTTGCATCATAAATCCATCACCCAATTTAGTATAAATTTTTTTACATGCGCTTTTTTACGCATTACCTCCCACGGTAATGATATCTTTAATCTTTATTTCTTTACCGTGACATTACTAATATCGCCGAAAACAAATAATACTTAAATAATTTAAAATAAGAACAACGCCTTAAAGGCATATTTTTCAGAGTAAATAGGAATACCACTCACTGAAAAGTTAAGGGATTTCGATTATGACTAGGAGTAGGTACGTACAATTATGTCTATGGACGAGGTACCTACCTTCTTACATAATACCAAATTTTAAAAACTATACCTAAATGATACCTTTTCATAACTTAAGCAAATTACTCCATTAAAAACCCATATAAATAAAATTAATAATAATATATTTTGTTTTTTTATTCCGCACAATTTCCGATCGTGACATTCCAAAAATGTAATTTTGCCGCCTGCAATAATTTCATACCTGCATTAAGAAATTTCTGGGCCATCATCCATCTCTTTCTGGTAGAACTAATAGAAAAGGATACATTATCAGGTTACGTGATTGATGTAACAGAGTAACATTCCATTCCCCCAAATCCCAAACATCCAAACATCTTCACAAACTTTCGCATTTATCATTGAAATATTATTACTAGCGTATAGAATCGACACCGCGAACACCATGTATGTCCACATTGCATTGGCGCCATGTGTCTTCAATCTTCTATGGATTCGTTCGATTTTGAAAGGAGAACGGGGGCTCAATTTTGAAAATGGAACCTCCCGGATGGCAGTGAACTTAGCAGATCATTTCCCAGCAGATCAAAAAAAAATTACAGTTCTCTTCGCATGCACAAGAGTTCTAGAGTTCCTGATGCTTTTGGGGAATAGTTCTGGCGATTTAACCTAAAAAAAGTAAATCGATGAAATGCTCTGCTAACTTCCTGACGTAGCAGATCATTTTTTAGGAGCTCAAAAATAAAAAAGAGTTCTGTTCACATTCAATGAGTTCTACTGTTTCTAATAATTTTGAGTAATAGTTCTATCGATTAAACAAAAAAAATCATCAAAAAACACAAAAAACTAAAAATTGGAAAATTTTAAAAATTATGTAAAATAAAATTATTTTCATTCTAGAAGCCAGAACTCTCGAGTTTCTCGTTCACCAGTAGAAGAAAATTAATCGAGAATAACAAACATTTCCGGAACTCAGGCCAAACTGCCAGCAGAGCATAGGTGAAAAGTAAAAATTTTAAAATTCTAAAGTTATGAAAAAAAAATGGATGTTTTCTTTCTAGAAGCCAGAACTCTCGTGTTTCTCGTTCACCAGTAGAAGACCAATAATCGAGAATAACAAACATTTCCGGAACTCACGCCAAACTGCCAGCAGAGCATACGTGAAAAGTAAAAATTTTAAAATTTCGTAAGTTATAAAAAAAAAATAGTTGTTTTCTTTCTAGAAGCCAGAACTCTCGAGATTCTGGTTCACCAGTAGTAGGGCAATAATCGAGAAAAACAAACATTTCCGGAACTCACGCCAAACTGCCAGCAGAGCATAGGTGAAAAGTAAAAATTTTAAAATTTCTAAAGTTATGAAAAAAGTAGTTGTTTTTTTCTTTCTAGAAGCCAGAACTCTCGAGATTCTGGTTCACCAGTAGTAGAGCAATAATCGAGAAAAACAAACATTTCCGGAACTCACGCCAAACTGCCAGCAGAGCATAGGCGAAAAGTAAAAAATTTAAAATTTCGTAAGTTATGAAAAAAAAAATGTTGTTTTCTTTCTAGAAGCCAGAACTCTCGAGATTCTGGTTCACCAGTAGTAGAGCAATAATCGAGAAAAACAAACATTTCCGGAACTCACGCCAAACTGCCAGCAGAGCATACGTGAAAAGTAAAAATTTTAAAATTTCTAAAGTTATGAAAAAAAAAGTTGTTTTCTTTCTAGAAGCCAGAACTCTCGAGATTCTGGTTCACCAGTAGTAGAGCAATAATCGAGAAAAACAAACATTTCTGGAACTCACGCCAAACTGCCAGCAGAGCATAGGTGAAAAGTAAAAATTTTAAAATTTCTAATGTTATGAAAAAAAAATAGTTGTTTTCTTTCTAGAAGCCAGAACTCTCGAGATTCTGGTTCACCAGTAAAAGAGAAATAATTGAGAAAAACAAACATTTCCAGAACTCACGCCAAACTGCCAGCAGAGCATAGGTGAAAAGTAAAAATTTTAAAATTTCTAAAGTTATGAAAAAAATAGTTGTTTTCTTTCTAGAAGCCAGAACTCTCGAGATTTTGGTTCACCAGTAGTAGAGCAATAATCGAGAAAAACAAACATTTCCTGAACTCACGCCAAACTGCCAGCAGAGCATAGGTGAAAAGTAAAAATTTAAAAATTTCGTAAGTTATGAAAAAAAAATTGTTGTTTTCTTTCTAGAAGCTAGAACTCTCGAGATTCTGGTTCACCAGTAGTAGAGCAATAATCAAGAACAACAAACATTTCCGGAACTCACGCCAAACTGCCAGCAGAGCATAGGTGAAAAGTAAAAATTTTAAAATTTCTAAAGTTATGAAAAAAAAAATGGATGTTTTCTTTCTAGAAGCCAGAACTCTCGTGTTTCTCGTTCACCAGTAGAAGACCAATAATCGAGAATAACAAACATTTCCGGAACTCACGCCAAACTGCCAGCAGAGCATACGTGAAAAGTAAAAATTTTAAAATTTCGTAAGTTATGAAAATTAAATAGTTGTTTTCTTTCTAGAAGCCAGAACTCTCGAGATTCTGGTTCACCAGTAGTAGGGCAATAATCGAGAAAAACAAACATTTCCGGAACTCACGCCAAACTGCCAGCAGAGCATAGGTGAAAAGTAAAAATTTTAAAATTTCTAAAGTTATGAAAAAAGTAGTTGTTTTTTTCTTTCTAGAAGCCAGAACTCTCGAGATTCTGGTTCACCAGTAGTAGAGCAATAATCGAGAAAAACAAAAATTTCCGGAACTCACGCCAAACTGCCAGCAGAGCATAGGTGAAAAGTAAAAATTTTAAAATTTCTAAAGTTATGAAAAAAAATAGTTGTTTTCTTTCTAGAAGCCAGAACTCTCGAGATTCTAGTTCACCAGTAGTAGAGCAATAATCGAGAAAAACAAACATTTCCGGAACTCACGCCAAACTGCCAGCAGAGCATAGGTGAAAAGTAAAAATTTTAAAATTTCGTAAGTTATGAAAAAAAATAGATGTTTTCTTTCTAGAAGCCAGAACTCTCGTGTTTCTCGTTCACCAGTAGAAGACCAATAATCGAGAATAACAAACATTTCCAGAACTCACGCCAAACTGCCAGCAGAGCATACGTGAAAAGTAAAAATTTTAAAATTTCGTTAGTTATGAAAAAAAATAGTTGTTTTCTTTCTAGAAGCCAGAACTCTCGAGATTCTGGTTCACCAGTAGTAGAGCAATAATCGAGAAAAACAAAAATTTCCGGAACTCACGCCAAACTGCCAGCAGAGCATAGATGAAAAGTAAAAATTTTAAAATTTCTAAAGTTATGAAAAAAAATTGTTGTTTTCTTTCTAGAAGCCAGAACTCTCGAGATTCTGGTTCACCAGTAGTAGAGCAATAATCGAGAACAACAAACATTTCCGGAACTCACGCCAAACTGCCAGCAGAGCATAGGTGAAAAGTAAAAATTTTAAAATTTCTAATGTTATGAAAAAAAAATAGTTGTTTTCTTTCTAGAAGCCAGAACTCTCGAGATTCTGGTTCACCAGTAAAAGAGAAATAATTGAGAAAAACAAACATTTCCAGAACTCACGCCAAACTGCCAGCAGAGCATAGGTGAAAAGTAAAAATTTTAAAATTTCTAAAGTTATGAAAAAAAATAGTTGTTTTCTTTCTAGAAGCCAGAACTCTCGAGATTTTGGTTCACCAGTAGTAGAGCAATAATCGAGAAAAACAAACATTTCCTGAACTCACGCCAAACTGCCAGCAGAGCATAGGTGAAAAGTAAAAATTTAAAAATTTCGTAAGTTATGAAAAAAAAATTGTTGTTTTCTTTCTAGAAGCTAGAACTCTCGAGATTCTGGTTCACCAGTAGTAGAGCAATAATCAAGAACAACAAACATTTCCGGAACTCACGCCAAACTGCCAGCAGAGCATAGGTGAAAAGTAAAAATTTTAAAATTTCTAAAGTTATGAAAAAAAAAATGGATGTTTTCTTTCTAGAAGCCAGAACTCTCGTGTTTCTCGTTCACCAGTAGAAGACCAATAATCGAGAATAACAAACATTTCCGGAACTCACGCCAAACTGCCAGCAGAGCATACGTGAAAAGTAAAAATTTTAAAATTTCGTAAGTTATGAAAATTAAATAGTTGTTTTCTTTCTAGAAGCCAGAACTCTCGAGATTCTGGTTCACCAGTAGTAGGGCAATAATCGAGAAAAACAAACATTTCCGGAACTCACGCCAAACTGCCAGCAGAGCATAGGTGAAAAGTAAAAATTTTAAAATTTCTAAAGTTATGAAAAAAGTAGTTGTTTTTTTCTTTCTAGAAGCCAGAACTCTCGAGATTCTGGTTCACCAGTAGTAGAGCAATAATCGAGAAAAACAAACATTTCCGGAACTCACGCCAAACTGCCAGCAGAGCATAGGCGAAAAGTAAAAAATTTAAAATTTCGTAAGTTATGAAGAAAAAATTGTTGTTTTCTTTCTAGAAGCCAGAACTCTCGAGATTCTGGTTCACCAGTAGTAGAGCAATAATCGAGGAAAACAAACATTTCCGGAACTCACGCCAAACTGCCAGCAGAGCATACGTGAAAAGTAAAAATTTTAAAATTTCTAAAGTTATGAAAAAAAAAGTTGTTTTCTTTCTAGAAGCCAGAACTCTCGAGATTCTGGTTCACCAGTAAAAGATAAATAATTGAGAAAAACAAACATTTCCGGAACTCACGCCAAACTGCCAGCAGAGCATAGGTGAAAAGTAAAAATTTTAAAATTTCTAAAGTTATGAAAAAAAATAGTTGTTTTCTTTCTAGAAGCCAGAACTCTCGAGATTTTGGTTCACCAGTAGTAGAGCAATAATCGAGAAAAACAAACATTTCCGGAACTCACGCCAAACTGCCAGCAGAGCATAGGTGAAAAGTAAAAATTTAAAAATTTCGTAAGTTATGAAAAAAAAATTGTTGTTTTCTTTCTAGAAGCCAGAACTCTCGAGATTCTGGTTCACCAGTAGTAGAGCAATAATCGAGAACAACAAACATTTCCGGAACTCACGCCAAACTGCCAGCAGAGCATAGGTGAAAAGTAAAAATTTTAAAATTTCTAAAGCTATGAAAAAAAAAATGGATGTTTTCTTTCTAGAAGCCAGAACTCTCGTGTTTCTCGTTCACCAGTAGAAAACCAATAATCGAGAATAACAAACATTTCCGGAACTCACGCCAAACTGCCAGCAGAGCATACGTGAAAAGTAAAAATTTTAAAATTTCGTAAGTTATGAAAATTAAATAGTTGTTTTCTTTCTAGAAGCCAGAACTCTCGAGATTCTGGTTCACCAGTAGTAGGGCAATAATCGAGAAAAACAAACATTTCCGGAACTCACGCCAAACTGCCAGCAGAGCATAGGTGAAAAGTAAAAATTTTAAAATTTCTAAAGTTATGAAAAAAGTAGTTGTTTTTTTCTTTCTAGAAGCCAGAACTCTCGAGATTCTGGTTCACCAGTAGTAGAGCAATAATCGAGAAAAACAAACATTTCCGGAACTCACGCCAAACTGCCAGCAGAGCATAGGCGAAAAGTAAAAAATTTAAAATTTCGTAAGTTATGAAGAAAAAATTGTTGTTTTCTTTCTAGAAGCCAGAACTCTCGAGATTCTGGTTCACCAGTAGTAGAGCAATAATCGAGAAAAACAAACATTTCCGGAACTCACGCCAAACTGCCAGCAGAGCATAGGTGAAAAGTAAAAATTTTAAAATTTCTAAAGTTATGAAAAAAAATAGTTGTTTTCTTTCTAGAAGCCAGAACTCTCGAGATTCTGGTTCACCAGTAGTAGAGAAATAATTGAGAAAAACAAACATTTCCGGAACTCACGCCAAACTGCCAGCAGAGCATAGGTGAAAAGTAAAAATTTTAAAATTTCTAATGTTATGAAAAAAAAATAGTTGTTTTCTTTCTAGAAGCCAGAACTCTCGAGATTCTGGTTCACCAGTAGTAGAGCAATAATCGAGAAAAACAAAAATTTCCGGAACTCACGCCAAACTGCCAGCAGAGCATAGGTGAAAAGTAAAAATTTTAAAATTTCTAAAGTTATGAAAAAAAATAGTTGTTTTCTTTCTAGAAGCCAGAACTCTCGAGATTCTAGTTCACCAGTAGTAGAGCAATAATCGAGAAAAACAAACATTTCCGGAACTCACGCCAAACTGCCAGCAGAGCATAGGTGAAAAGTAAAAATTTTAAAATTTCGTAAGTTATGAAAAAAAATAGATGTTTTCTTTCTAGAAGCCAGAACTCTCGTGTTTCTCGTTCACCAGTAGAAGACCAATAATCGAGAATAACAAACATTTCCAGAACTCACGCCAAACTGCCAGCAGAGCATACGTGAAAAGTAAAAATTTTAAAATTTCGTTAGTTATGAAAAAAAATAGTTGTTTTCTTTCTAGAAGCCAGAACTCTCGAGATTCTGGTTCACCAGTAGTAGAGCAATAATCGAGAAAAACAAAAATTTCCGGAACTCACGCCAAACTGCCAGCAGAGCATAGATGAAAAGTAAAAATTTTAAAATTTCTAAAGTTATGAAAAAAAATTGTTGTTTTCTTTCTAGAAGCCAGAACTCTCGAGATTCTGGTTCACCAGTAGTAGAGCAATAATCGTACAATGGTAATACAGCAATAAATGAATGAAATTAAGTACTAAAAGTGCAAGATTTTAATAGTTTTAAGGACTTTAAAGCGAGAAAATATTGATTTTACTATGTTAAAATGAAAAATATTATATTTATGAAACTAAGCTTGCAAATTTAATGAACTTGGTATGAATTTACAGGACTTTGTAAGATACAAATTGTGTCTAAAAATTATTGAAATCTATTTAACGATTTACGAGTTGTAATAAATTTAATAACTACTGATTTTAGAAACTACGTCTACCCATTAAGACTCGGTACTATTGATGAAAAAAATTTAAGTAGAATAGAATAGAATAGAATAGAATACTCTTTATTGTACACACCAAATAGTAGTAATCTACATTAGAACATAATATAAATAGCATGTAGTACATAAGGCGGTCTTATCGCTATAGAGCGATCTCTTCCAGACAACCTTTGGGCAGAGTACAAAGACATAAGTGTGAAAAGGGTAGGGTGCACATATAATATAATAAATAAGATAAACTACTTAAATAAGAATTACATAATACTTACACATACAAGGAATAACTACAAATATTAATATAATATACAAGATTATGAAATTAATTTAAAGTTAAAGAAATAATTCAAATTAGCGGTTAGTGTCAAGACTACCAAGGTATAATAATTTTACCTGATTCTTAAAGGATTCAAGGGACTGGGAGTGACGGTTAGCTAAGGGAAGGGAATTCCAAAGACGGACAGCAGTTACAGAGAAGGATTTCATGTAGAAGGAGGAAGAGTGGGTGGGAGTACTGAGCAAAAGATTATGAGTGGAGCGAAGGTACCGATCATGAGTAAGGTGTAAATATTGAAAGCGTTCTTTCAGGTATGGAGGGGAATTAGGTTTGAATAGCACGCAGTATAAAGCAAAAAGTATGTGAGAATTCCGGCGAAGGCGAATAGGGAGCCACTTGAGTGAAGATCTGAATTCGGAAATATGGTCATATTTTTTGAGGCCAAATATGAACCTTATACAAACATTTAAGTAGGTAATAAAAGCAATTTTTTTTAATCAATAGTACTGAGTCTACGTGGGTAAAAAATCTATTAATTCACACGAAATTTATTAATTTTATACCTACGCTTAATTGTATACATATAACAATTTATATTTCCCCATATTAAAATCAAGCAACATCTTCTGCGAAATGATGACAAAATAAAAGATCGTCGCAAGCACTCAGATTTCCTATCAGTTAACAGAAACGAATCTAAGGGAGACAATCTGATTCCAAAGCTGAAGAGCTGCTGCAAAAAAAGCAAAGCAAAGCAACAACCCATAATTGTCCCACTGCTGGGCTTGGGGTCTCCTCTCACAATGTGAGGGGTATAGGCCATAGACTACCACGCTGGCCAAGTGCGGATTGGTAGACTTCACTTTCTTGAGAACTCTCAGGTGTGCAGGTTTCCTCACGATGTTTTCCTTCACCGAAGCAAGTGATAATTAACTTGTAATACGCACATTATATTTGAAAATTAGAGGTGCGTGCCAGGATTTGAACTCGGGCCCCTTGGTTCGGGAGACCAACGTTCTAACCACTAGGCTATCACTGCTTAAGAGCTGCTGACTAGTGTGGAAATCGATGATCCTCAACAAGGAACAGTTGAGCTGGACTAACACTCGCCTAGCGTGGCTACGAGTATAAATAATGTGTGCATTACTCCAAACGAGATTTAAACGTTCAAGAAAAATGGAAATGCTTAAACAAAAAATAAAACAAAAGGATGCAATTTAAAGCTATTCCCCCAAGAAAAACATATGAAGGCAACATATTTGGATAATTGTCCGGAGTGGGATTATATCAAGGGATCAAAAATAAAGCAAAAGCATGCCAATATTATTAAACGGATACATTGCGAGATCGGTGCATTTGAATGATCACAATTTAAATGTAACGTCAATGTGTGCTTTGGATTCACTTTTTCAGGCAGTAATAAGTGAACGAGAAACTCGAGAGTTCTGGCTTCTAGAAAGAAAACAACTATTTTTTTTCATAACATTAGAAATTTTAAAATTTTTACTTTTCACCTATGCTCTGCTGGCAGTTTGGCGTGAGTTCCGGAAATGTTTGTTATTCTCGATTATTGGTCTTCTACTGATGAACGAGAAACACGAGAGTTCTGGCTTCTAGAAAGAAAACAACAATTTTTTTTCATAACTTACGAAATTTTAAAATTTTTACTTTTCACGTATGCTCTGCTGGCAGTTTGGCGTGAGTTTCGGAAATGTTTGTTTTTCTCGATTATTGCTCTACTACTGGTGAACCAAAATCTCGAGAGTTCTGGCTTCTAGAAAGAAAACAACTATTTTTTTTCATAACTTACGAAATTTTAAAATTTTTACTTTTCACGTATGCTCTGCTGGCAGTTTGGCGTGAGTTTCGGAAATGTTTGTTTTTCTCGATTATTGCTCTACTACTGGTGAACCAAAATCTCGAGAGTTCTGGCTTCTAGAAAGAAAACAACTATTTTTTTTCATAACTTTAGAAATTTTAAAATTTTTACTTTTCACCTATGCTCTGCTGGCAGTTTGGCGTGAGTTCCGGAAATGTTTGTTTTTCTCGATTATTGCTCTACTACTGGTGAACCAGAATCTCGAGAGTTCTGGCTTCTAGAAAGAAAACAACTATTTTTGTTTCATAACATTAGAAATTTTAAAATTTTTACTTTTCACGTATGCTCTGCTGGCAGTTTGGCGTGAGTTCCGGAAATGTTTGTTATTCTCGATTATTGCCCTTTTACTGGAGAACCAGAATCTCGAGAGTTCTGGCTTCTAGAAAGAAAACAACAATTTTTTTTCATAACTTTAGAAATTTTAAAATTTTTACTTTTCACGTATGCTCTGCTGGCAGTTTGGCGTGAGTTCCGGAAATGTTTGTTTTTCTCGATTATTGCTCTACTACTGGTGAACAAAAATCTCGAGAGTTCTGGCTTCTAGAAAGAAAACAACTATTTTTTTTCATAACTTTAGAAATTTTAAAATTTTTACTTTTCACCTATGCTCTGCTGGCAGTTTGGCGTGAGTTCCGGAAATGTTTGTTTTTCTCGATTATTGCTCTACTACTGGTGAACCAGAATCTCGAGAGTTCTGGCTTCTAGAAAGAAAACAACTATTTTTTTTTCATAACATTAGAAATTTTAAAATTTTTACTTTTCACCTATGCTCTGCTGGCAGTTTGGCGTGAGTTCCGGAAATGTTTGTTGTTCTCGATTATTGGTCTTCTACTGGTGAACGAGAAACACGAGAGTTCTGGCTTCTAGAAAGAAAACATCTATTTTTTTCATAACTTTAGAAATTTTTAAATTTTTACTTTTCACCTATGCACTGCTGGCAGTTTGGCGTGAGTTCCGGAAATGTTTGTTGTTCTCGATTATTGCTCTACTACTGGTGAACCAGAATCTCGAGAGTTCTGGCTTCTAGAAAGAAAACAACTATTTTTTTTTCATAACATTAGAAATTTTAAAATTTTTACTTTTCACGTATGCTCTGCTGGCAGTTTGGCGTGAGTTCCGGAAATGTTTGTTTTTCTCGATTATTGCTCTACTACTGGTGAACAAAAATCTCGAGAGTTCTGGCTTCTAGAAAGAAAACAACTATTTTTTTTCATAACTTTAGAAATTTTAAAATTTTTACTTTTCACCTATGCTCTGCTGGCAGTTTGGCGTGAGTTCCGGAAATGTTTGTTTTTCTCGATTATTGCTCTACTACTGGTGAACCAGAATCTCGAGAGTTCTGGCTTCTAGAAAGAAAACAACTATTTTTTTTTCATAACATTAGAAATTTTAAAATTTTTACTTTTCACCTATGCTCTGCTGGCAGTTTGGCGTGAGTTCCGGAAATGTTTGTTGTTCTCGATTATTGCTCTACTACTGGTGAACCAGAATCTCGAGAGTTCTGGCTTCTAGAAAGAAAATAAACTTTTTTTCATAACTTTAGAAATTTTAAAATTTTTACTTTTCACGTATGCTCTGCTGGCAGTTTGGCGTGAGTTCCGGAAATGTTTGTTTTTCTCTATTATTGCTCTACTACTGGTGAACCAGAATCTTGAGAGTTCTGGCTTCTAGAGAGAAAACAACTATTTTTTTTCATAACATTAGAAATTTTAAAATTTTTACTTTTCACCTATGCTCTGCTGGCAGTTTGGCGTGAGTTCCGGAAATGTTTGTTGTTCTCGATTATTGCTCTACTACTGGTGAACCAGAATCTCTAGAGTTCTGGCTTCTAGAAAGTAAACATCTATTTTTTTTTCATAACTTACGAAATTTTAAAATTTTTACTTTTCACGTATGCTCTGCTGGCAGTTTGGCGTGAGTTCCGGAAATGTTTGTTTTTCTCGATTATTGCTCTACTACTGGTGAACCAAAATCTCGAGAGTTCTGGCTTCTAGAAAGAAAACAACTATTTTTTTTCATAACTTTAGAAATTTTAAAATTTTTACTTTTCACCTATGCTCTGCTGGCAGTTTGGCGTGAGTTCCGGAAATGTTTGTTTTTCTCGATTATTGCTCTACTACTGGTGAACCAGAATCTCGAGAGTTCTGGCTTCTAGAAAGAAAACAACTATTTTTGTTTCATAACATTAGAAATTTTAAAATTTTTACTTTTCACCTATGCTCTGCTGGCAGTTTGGCGTGAGTTCCGGAAATGTTTGTTGTTCTCGATTATTGCTCTATTACTGGTGAACCAGAATCTCAAGAGTTCTGGCTTCTAGAAAGAAAACATCTATTTTTTTTTTTCATAACTTACGAAATTTTAAAATTTTTACTTTTCACGTATGCTCTGCTGGCAGTTTGGCGTGAGTTCCGGAAATGTTTGTTATTCTCGATTATTGCCCTTTTACTGGAGAACCAGAATCTCGAGAGTTCTGGCTTCTAGAAAGAAAACAACTATTTTTTTCATAACTTTAGAAATTTTAAAATTTTTACTTTCACCTATGCTCTGCTGGCAGTTTGGCGTGAGTTCCGGAAATGTTTGTTTTTCTCGATTATTGCTCTACTACTGGTGAACCAGAATCTCGAGAGTTCTGGCTTCTAGAAAGAAAACAACAATTTTTTTTCATAACTTTAGAAATTTTAAAATTTTTACTTTTCACGTATGCTCTGCTGGCAGTTTGGCGTGAGTTCCGGAAATGTTTGTTTTTCTCGATTATTGCTCTACTACTGGTGAACAAAAATCTCGAGAGTTCTGGCTTCTAGAAAGAAAACAACTATTTTTTTTCATAACTTTAGAAATTTTAAAATTTTTACTTTTCACCTATGCTCTGCTGGCAGTTTGGCGTGAGTTCCGGAAATGTTTGTTTTTCTCGATTATTGCTCTACTACTGGTGAACCAGAATCTCGAGAGTTCTGGCTTCTAGAAAGAAAACAACTATTTTTTTTTCATAACATTAGAAATTTTAAAATTTTTACTTTTCACCTATGCTCTGCTGGCAGTTTGGCGTGAGTTCCGGAAATGTTTGTTGTTCTCGATTATTGGTCTTCTACTGGTGAACGAGAAACACGAGAGTTCTGGCTTCTAGAAAGAAAACATCTATTTTTTTTCATAACTTTAGAAATTTTTAAATTTTTACTTTTCACCTATGCACTGCTGGCAGTTTGGCGTGAGTTCCGGAAATGTTTGTTGTTCTCGATTATTGCTCTACTACTGGTGAACCAGAATCTCGAGAGTTCTGGCTTCTAGAAAGAAAACAACTATTTTTTTTTCATAACATTAGAAATTTTAAAATTTTTACTTTTCACCTATGCTCTGCTGGCAGTTTGGCGTGAGTTCCGGAAATGTTTGTTGTTCTCGATTATTGGTCTTCTACTGGTGAACGAGAAACACGAGAGTTCTGGCTTCTAGAAAGAAAACATCTATTTTTTTTCATAACTTTAGAAATTTTTAAATTTTTACTTTTCACCTATGCACTGCTGGCAGTTTGGCGTGAGTTCCGGAAATGTTTGTTGTTCTCGATTATTGCTCTACTACTGGTGAACCAGAATCTCGAGAGTTCTGGCTTCTAGAAAGAAAACAACTATTTTTTTTTCATAACATTAGAAATTTTAAAATTTTTACTTTTCACGTATGCTCTGCTGGCAGTTTGGCGTGAGTTCCGGAAATGTTTGTTTTTCTCGATTATTGCTCTACTACTGGTGAACCAGAATCTCGAGAGTTCTGGCTTCTAGAAAGAAAATAAACTTTTTTTCATAACTTTAGAAATTTTAAAATTTTTACTTTTCACGTATGCTCTGCTGGCAGTTTGGCGTGAGTTCCGGAAATGTTTGTTTTTCTCTATTATTGCTCTACTACTGGTGAACCAGAATCTTGAGAGTTCTGGCTTCTAGAGAGAAAACAACTATTTTTTTTTCATAACATTAGAAATTTTAAAATTTTTACTTTTCACCTATGCTCTGCTGGCAGTTTGGCGTGAGTTCCGGAAATGTTTGTTGTTCTCGATTATTGCTCTACTACTGGTGAACCAGAATCTCTAGAGTTCTGGCTTCTAGAAAGTAAACATCTATTTTTTTTTCATAACTTACGAAATTTTAAAATTTTTACTTTTCACGTATGCTCTGCTGGCAGTTTGGCGTGAGTTCCGGAAATGTTTGTTGTTCTCGATTATTGGTCTTCTACTGGTGAACGAGAAACACGAGAGTTCTGGCTTCTAGAAAGAAAAATCTATTTTTTTTCATAACTTTAGAAATTTTTAAACTTTTACTTTTCACCTATGCTCTGCTGGCAGTTTTGCGTGAGTTCCGGAAATGTTTGTTTTTTTCGATTATTGCTCTACTACTGGTTAACCAGAATCACGAGAGTTCTGGCTTCTAGAAAGAAAACAACTATTTTTTTTTCATAACTTTAGAAATTTTAAAATTTTTACTTTTCACCTATGCTCTGCTGGCAGTTTGGCGTGAGTTCCGGAAATGTTTGTTTTTCTCGATTATTGCTCTACTACTGTTAAACCAGAATCTCGAGTGTTCTGGCTTCTAGAAAGAAAACAACAATTTTTTTTTCATAACTTACGAAATTTTAAAATTTTTACTTTTCACGTATGCTCTGCTGGCAGTTTGGCGTGAGTTCCGAAAATGTTTGTTATTCTCGATTATTGGTCTTCTACTGGTGAACGAGAAATACGAGAGTTCTGGCTTCTAGAAAGAAAACAACTATTTTTTTTTCATAACTTACGAAATTTTAAAATTTTTACTTTTCACCTATGCTCTGCTGGCAGTTTGGCGTGAGTTCCGGAAATGTTTGTTTTTCTCGATTATTGCTCTACTACTGGTGAACCAGAATCTCGAGAGTTCTGGCTTCTAGAAAGAAAACAACTATTTTTTTTTCATAACTTACGAAATTTTAAAATTTTTACTTTTCACGTATGCTCTGCTGGCAGTTTGGCGTGAGTTCCGGAAATGTTTGTTATTCTCGATTATTGGTCTTCTACTGGTGAACGAGAAACACGAGAGTTCTGGCTTCTAGAAAGAAAAGATCCATTTTTTTTCATAACTTTAGAAATTTTAAAATTTTTACTTTTCACCTATGCTCTGCTGGCAGTTTGGCGTGAGTTCCGGAAATGTTTGTTATTCTCGATTAATTTTCTTCTACTGGTGAACGAGAAACTCGAGAGTTCTGGCTTCTAGAATGAAAATAATTTTATTTTACATAATTTTTAAAATTTTCCAATTTTTAGTTTTTTGTGTTTTTTGATGATTTTTTTTTGTTTAATCGATAGAACTATTACTCAAAATTATTAGAAACAGTAGAACTCATTGAATGTGAACAGAACTCTTTTTTATTTTTGAGCTCCTAAAAAATGATCTGCTACGTCAGGAAGTTAGCAGAGCATTTCATCGATTTACTTTTTTTAGGTTAAATCGCCAGAACTATTCCCCAAAAGCATCAGGAACTCTAGAACTCTTGTGCATGCGAAGAGAACTCTAATTTTTTTTTGATCTGCTGGGAAATGATCTGCTAAGTTCACTGCCATACCTCCCGGGCGGGACACACATTTTGTTCGAGATGTCTGTTCTATGACATTATACTTCAATAGCATTTGTAAACTTAGTAGGTAGTAGGATTCTGCCATTAATGTTCAATTAAAGTATTTTTAATGAGCCCTATAAATTCATTAATAAGTAGGTATACCTAATAAAACTGAGATTTTTTTTACGTCTACAGTCGCCGCGTCGTCATTACCGTCGGTAGTCAACGTCTTTACGACCACATCATACACGCATCAAATTGTTAACTGCGCAAAGGTTTACTGGCAGGGAATGATTTTAGCATAATAACAAAGATGTTTAACTAATAGATACGTTATGCCCTTACAAATCGACCGAAAAATCTGTTCCGACCGAGCTACAATACACACACGTTTATCTTTTGTTTCCCTACACCAATCACTAGTACATTGGTAAATTATGTAAAAAGGATGGCATTACTAAAACCTTAATAGTGAAAAAGACAGCTAGTGTTTGTCGCTCGCGTCAATCTATATACGCTACGGTCTTTATCGCTCTCGCGTCAAAACTAGATCGCTATCTCTTTCTTCATCTGAATATGGCGTCTTTGCATGATTATTAGATTGTTTAGTAAAATAATTGAAATATTAACTAAATAATCTAAGTTTCTTAGCGTACTCACGCATGGTATAAGATTCCTTGTGTTTTGTTGACCTTGGAGTCATAATTGGTGCACTTTCTAAACACACAGGATGGCATTTTGTTATATTTTCATAACTACGTATTAACCTACGATGCGCCACGCTCGTGATTGCGCTCGACGCAGACTAATCACAAAAGTTCCCAATTGGGAACTTTTTCAATCATCACAACGCACGCGCTTATGACCTATCTGCCTCTTTTTAATATATAATATCATTGCATAATAAATTGTCACTACCTAGTGGCATAATGCCAAATATCAACAAATTATTGTTTGGTTTAATCTAATTAAAAATAAATGGTATTACCACAGAACATCTAATAATTAGTTATTAGATGTTCTGTGGGTATTACTCACCACTAAATAAATAGAAAATAATATACGGAACCAAATATATTTGATGGATTCGAACTTTAACGCCTATGAAATATATTAAAAAAACATAATGGATTAACTTGGAACGGAATGCTATTGTAATGGGGCGGAGGAATTTTTTACTAAATTTTTGATTGACTACAAATATTTTGACGGTCCCTACGTATAAAGTCCCGTCCACACGTATTAAGTAGATAAGTAGTTAACTAAATTTTTACTTAATTTTAAGTAAATTAATACGTGTAAACGGACATTTTAGTAGTTAAGTAATTTAGTACACAAGTAAATAAGTAATTTAGAAATTTTTCTATTTTTCTGTTAAGTAGGTGGGCGGGGCTTATCACTTAACACGTTTGGACAGGCACTTTTTACTTAAAATTTAGTTAACTACTTATCTACTTAATACGTGTGGACGCAACTGTGCTGAGTGTGCTGAGCACGAGAGGAATTTTCGTAACATTTTACGAGGCTCGCACGGTACCTACAGCACGCTCGATGTTCGCGTCATATAAAACGTTAGTGAAGTTCTGACTGAATCCGTGCCTCGTAGGGGGCACGGCTCGTGTCCGGTATGGTCTAGCATAATTCATCTCTGTCAAAAACCGAGGTTTACAGGAGAGCGTTTTTAATGTTCAAACGTTCTAGAAATAATATTTTGTAAAATAAAAAATAATATTAAAAAAGCAAAATATCTGACTGCGTAAAATAAACTAAAATGAAAAAAACAAGCCCACTAGTTAAAGGTAATACTGAACAACTACACCATAGAAGGATTAACATTTGGGGCCCATTCTTATTATGTAGCATAAATATCTTATATCACAAATATTCATCGATCCCCATTTGCTTCCAAAACTGCTGAGCATATAATAAAACAAACTAATGGAATACCACCACACCACACCTCACCAATATTTTTTCAAAAAATCAAATTTATCATTTTGACCATCTTATTCGGATTGGAATTCTTCTAGGAACCTATTATGATCTGAGTTCGGACCGGAAATAATTGAGGCATTCGTTCATTCGGCCTTGTCCAAGGCTTCTTTACTTTCGTTCGGTAACCTGTTTCTAGTTCGATTTCTTTCGACAGTTCAGGATTTCGGGATACACTTAATGAGAAATTGAGTTGGTGATCTTACCGGTTTCACGGGGACAGAGATTAAATTGTATTGTTGAGTAAAAGTAGGGTATTTACATGTCAAGTACAAAATCCGTTGTGACAAACAACTCATAGAAATAAATTTCTTGTAAGCTGTTGTAATTATACCTAACATAGCTTCAAGAGACATAAGTATAAGCTCGCATGGTATATGTATTACGTACTTCCGGATACTTCGAGGTGAGATACGTGTTTTGCATGAAACAATGATGCATAAAAAATTTAAATTATATTATTGAAGAAATTTTTGGTCTGGTTTTTTCTGGCATTTTTATATTTACTGTTTAAAGATTTTTAATCCAGTTTTCTAAGTCTAGTGTGTGATCACTTGATCACGCGTACGATACAGCATAAAAATAAGCAGTCTTTTAAGAAGTCCTCCTTGGCAAAAAATTGTTTACTTATTTATTCATTTACTTACTAGCATACTATAGTATGTTACATTGCATTATTTTCTATATACCTAATATTCACATATTCTCGGTGTCAAATTATTATTAGTGGCGACTGCATACTCAACACAAAATATTTTTAAATAAGTTATGTACCCAAAGTTACATTACTTACATCACATTAAAATGAACGATATTAAGTTACAACAAATTAATCACTTTATTTGTTATTGCCACAAATATTCTACGTAACAAAAAGCATTTCACGCATTACATAGTGGTGCTATTGCCGCGTATTTTTGTACAACCGTGCCTCGTTTGCCGCGTTTTTACACGTCACGCTTTTTGACAATTAACCTGCTGACACTTGACACCAGACGTCTTGGACGCGTTGGTATCACGCTCTGCTGAAGCCCAAACGTAATAGAATAGCGAACAGGCTCCGATAAGCATGTGGGTTGATGCCCTTTGACTGCTTGTTAACTTGGTATACGTAACTACTCGTAGGTGTGGTGTATCATTAGTTAGTCCAACATTATGTTGCAATATAGGGAAATGAGTTAGTAAAAATAATTTAATAAGTTATTAGAATTATTAATTTCAGTATAAAATAATAATGAGGTACATGACACACCACACAACTGCAACTTGTTAAAATCTAGACAGAATCAAGACAGAAAAATGTTTAATGCTGGCTGAATATAAGTCTTAGGACCAATCAATAAAAAAAAATTGGCAATTACGGAACGCCGTAGATAGAACATACTCCCGAAGTCCCAAACGGATTTTTTAATAAACTAATCGGCAAATGAAATAAGAGATGCATGGGCGTACCAAGCTTGACCCAGGGGAGGGAGACCAAATTATAATTTTTGGTCCAAGGAAGGAAAAATATGTTTTTTTTGGCAAAACCCCTCACAATTACCATGAACCTGACCAAATGCAGATCATTCCACAGAGAAATCCGCATGAGGAATCTGTCAATTTATTTATTTGTTACGCATTAATGGAAGCGGCTCGTTTTCCGAGTGGGTGAGCTGGTTTCGCGATTCGTAACCTCGACGCGACGGTTGTACCACCCACGAGCTCACGAGCTCACAAATGACGTAAAAGTTCACTAGCCACATAGCTTTGGAAGACGGATAATGAAGATTTTTTGTGCATAAAATGAAAGAAATTTTGTAGAACTGTTCATTTATAACAAAAATCTCTTCCAGCAGACCTAAGAATGGAAAGCTGATGTAGAATCTGATTTGGATGCACATTGTTTTTAACGAATATATTAAAAATCAGGAAATCGCCCTCGCTTCGCTTCGGGAAAAATAGTAAAAAAAAAAATTGTATAGCCATTGTCACCCGAGGATATTGTAGCTTCCCAACAGTGAAAGAATTTTTCAAATCGGTTCGGTAGTTTCGGAGCCTATTCAATGCAAACAATCAAATCTTTCCTCTTTATAATATTAGTATAGATGAAAGAAATTTTGTAGAACTGTTCATTTATAACAAAAATCTCTTCCAGTAGACCTAAGAATGGAAAGCTGATGTAGAATCTGATTTGGATGCACATTGTTTTTAACGAATATATTAAAAACCAGGAAATCGCCCTCGCTTCGATTCAGGGAAAATAGTAAGAAAAAAATAGTATAGCCTATGTCACCCGGGGATATTATAGCTTCCCAACAGTGAAAGAATTTTTCAAATCGGTTCGGTAGTTTCGGAGCCTATTCAATGCAAACAAACAATCAAATCTTTCCTCTTTATAATATTAGTATTGTCAAGATTGTCATCATCATCACAATATTTATATATTTATTAATGTTACATAATTATATAGCTTTAAGTATAATAAGTATATATATTTATTTATATTTAATTATATTAATATCTGTTTATATACAGATACATATATATTTATAATTTATAATGTAAATACAATATAATGACATAGTTTTTATTTCCTGTTTCTTTTTGCTACCGCCTTCTTTTTTTCTCCCACTGCCCTAAGGTTGACTGGCAGAGAATGCTTTTAGCATTAAGTCCGCCTTTTGTATCTTTTAATTTTAAGGTGCAATACAGAATAAATAAATAAATAAATATGTATTGAAAATAGAATTCCTAACGTAAATGTAATTTTATAATAGGCTTAACACCCTTGAGGATATTGTCGTCTATGATACGACACGTAACTTGACGTTGTTATTTAATATCAAATAATTCCGGCGGGAAGCCTCAAAGGTGGCGCTGACGGCTGACCACACACTTCCTTGAGGAAGCAACCGACACTTTGGAATATGGTATTTCAAATATCTAATGAGGAGTAACCACTGAGCCTATTAAATCTCTTGCTGAAACGACGGATTAATGTTTAAGCAGGCCAACGCACGTTCCTAAGAAAAGAGCTCACACTTTCTTCTATAATAGCGGATCGGATATGAACAAAATAATGACATATTTTAATCATCCTTAACTAGAGAATAAAGTATGCCGCATCGTCTGACTTGACAGGGAATCAAACCCAGAGCTCTTCTAGGCTTAGTTCTAATACCTAATTGGGCTTTCTAAAATAACGCTGCTGTTGCTCCTCTCCTGATATTCATCGCCTGCGCGCTTGCCAGCTATTTGAAAAAAAAGTCCTCAATGATATGAGTATTTCTAATATATTCATCATCTTATTTTCTAATATATTCATCGTGGTATTTCTGATATATCATCTCCCTCCACCAATCCGCACTGGAGCAGCGTGGTGGAGTATGCTCTAGGCCTCCTCAAGAGGAGAGACCCGTGTCCAGTAGTGGGCCATTAATGGGTTGAAGCCAATATATTCATCATCTATTGATGTACCTAACTACATCACATGGATCTAGAATAGATTTCTAGGTCCGTGCTACATCACGAATATTTTGATGATTCATTGTCGAGTTCAAACCTACTAGGTACGTCGTTATATGAAATACAAACGCGTGCCGTATTGAAGGTTCATTGGCTTCTATTGTTGACGAGACTATTCATTAGAAATTAACGTAAGACAATCAAAAGGTTTACTTTACGAGTCACTGACTTACGAAGTTACGAGTCACCAGTCAATTCATCTATTTAACAGCCTTTTCAGTCAACTTCTGGATGGACCTTGGTTTGAATTTACGAGCTTCCTGCTTTTTTCTTCAGGTCAAAAGTAAAAAAACCGGGCAAGTACGTGTCAGACCACGCGTAATGTAGGATTCCGAAGTAGTACGAGTAAGTTTATCGACTATTACCTATTAATTAACTACTTATGCTAACATAGCCGTAATATTTTCACTTGTCCAACTCTGACCATTTAGCCAGTAGGGGGGACGCTTGGCTCTAACCAACTAAAATTAGCATTTAAAGCCAAATATTTCGCAAACGGACTTAATTCCAAAAATGGTCTTAGAAGACTCATAATATTTTTGGAAGACCTTTTCAACGATACCACAAACTACAGGGTACGCGACGATAAAAAAATTATCTTCACGTTACCTGTAAGAGGCACCCTGAAAAAATTGTTTTTCAATATTTTACTCTAAGATTCTTAAAGAGGTTATACATTATTATATTATTATTCTTCATGATAGAGTTCATATCGGAAATTGCTGAAACGAATGTGCGTAACTGCGCAGATATGATTGTTTCATGTTTCAGTGATGATTTTTGTGCTATGCCTTTTTACAATCTATGGACAGTGTTGATCAGTTGATCACTCATGCAACCAGTCTGCTCACAAGAAATTAGTATCAAGTTACGTCTTACAATAATTTGACGCCGCCATTAGCAGCTAAATGAACTGTAAACAATATTATTTTTCGGACCTCTCGGTGTACAGTTTAGACCCGATCCACATTATATGTAACACCGTGTAGGCCAGAAATTCAACAGATACAACTTTAAATTGGAGTTTATTTCGCAGTTACTTCTCTACATAAAATAACTCTCGGGGTAGAAAACTAGAATCATACAACAGTCAATTAGATCCTTAAGTCAATCAATACCCACGTAAATTTTATACAATACTCACCAATACTACAATACAATACCTACTACTATCATTCATTTTCCGGTCACTCAATATTTATTGTACAGAAATAAAATATACCGATATCGGATCGAAATTGGACGATTAGTTCAAGTGTGAATTGACCCTAATCCCGCCGGTGTCGCCGTAAACCCGAAAACATGTAAAGTTGACAGCTGCATTCAAATTTTCTCTTTTTTGGCCAAATAATAAAGTTGATTCGCGTCCGAGTACCTATTCATTTTATGATTCAACTTTCTACATACAGTTATCCTCCCAATTTTGTGTTCAGGTTAGTATGTGAGGATTTTTGTAGTTCTTAAGATATTATTCAATATTGCTTATTTTTGACTTATATTTTACTAAGGCGGCTTAAGGTTAAAAAATAGTGACGTCATTAGTGGGACATTAAATAATGCATAATGCTAATGATATTCGTAGGAAACAAGGTGAACGCATTAATTACATATTAAGGTAGGCAGCTACTAATAATTGAGCCAACTTCATCATGGTAAGATTGGTAGATAAAATGGTCATCGAAGTTCAGTACTCCACGCACATCTACAACACCAGATATAGGTAAGTACTATAGCATTTCATACGCGCACTATAATTTCCTGTGTTGCGTGTTAGAAGAGAGAATAAACCAAATTTATCTTAATAGGGAATATTACTAATCCGGTCACTAGAGCACTGTCACTACCAACTGAACTACGGAGCACATTACTTTAATTAAACAAATATACAAAATTAACATCTTATCATCAAAAGTGACAGATATTTCACTTTGTCTCCTACGATGTCACGACGAAGAACCCGTGAAATGTAAGGGTGTGTTTACAATACACATTGGTTTTATGTTTTGTGTTGTGTTAGAGTGTGTGGTGACTAAAGTGACCTTTCCCTTATTTGGGTTATCAGTTTAGCATTATGTCGGTCCACTTTCTATCAAGTCACTAACAGTTTTGGAGATATTGATTACTATTGGAACGAAGTTCCTTATCGCGCGTTGTGAAAGGGGGCTAGACGGAAAATTACGACACTTTTTGATTCTTACGAATGACGACACTTTTTTTGAAGTGATTCAGAGCGTTTTACAGAGATGGCGCTGTACAACAAAACAACACTTAAATCGAAAGGAACTTCGTTCCATCCGGGTGTCCCTTGACACCTCTCATGTTTTTTTGAATTAAAAAAAAATACCGATATGGCGGTGCCTACAACATGAGATACTAAACATCCTGCTCTCTTGGAACCACATTTTTCTCAACTAAAACTAATTCTAAGACAGATAACTGTGACTTCAACCAAATAATAATCAGTTAATTCCCAAACAGATGATTACGACTTATGTATAATGCTAGCATGAGATAAATAAACGACCCTAGATTATATTCCTGGTTATACAGTGTAAAACGATATTGTTTACTCTCTTTTACTCGCATTCTCTTACTCCTTGGTTGTCTTAACCCATAAGAATTCAAAGGGAGCGAGTGTGTGAAAGTTTAAACTAGCGTTCGTAACTCCGGTATTATGGTAAAAATGTGTGCACGCGGCTTTTGAACCGGTTTTGGCTTGCTGACCTCAGTCCATTCAGTAACTAACGAAACGATCCATAGCAGTGTGATGACAGGAATGTGTCTACCAATAACTGTATAGTATAAACCTCAGGTATAAAGTAAACTAAAGGTCGTAGCTGACTTAAGGTCGTAGCTGACTTATACGACACCGCTCCCATCCAACCGAAGTATGAGAATTCAAATATAAACTTAAAATCGTGCTCTGTAGGTACAACTATTGAGTGGCAAGTTTGCGGTTAGCTTGCTTCCCGCGCGCGGGCTGCTAATTTTTGTTGTTACTGTAAAGTGCACCTACAGAGCACGATTTTAAGTTTATATTTGAATTCTCATACTTCGGTTGGATGGGAGCGGTGTCGTATAAGTCAGCTACGACCTTTAGTCTGACTCTTTCTAAATGTGATAACCTCGAAAATACTGCTAATTTTCATGCGTTTCTTACAAATAGAAGAGTAATTTACGAATGTTTAAATGCGTGAGATAATTTTGGTAATACAAGTAGGTTACAATTAGGTGCTTGTGCTTTAAACTTCAAAAACTAATGCATATTAAAAATAATCTGGAATTTGCACGAAATGTACCTAGATGAAAATAACCGGACAACTGAGAATTTTGTTTTAAAATCACCTGAAAAACCTTTAAAATTTGTGAAAAAATAGCGTTGATGTTAAAAAAAAAGCAAAGCAACAACCCATAATTGTCCCACTGCTGGGCTCGGGGTCTCCTCTCACAATGTGAGGGGTACAGGCCATAGTCTACCACGCTGGCCAAGTGCGGATTGGTAGACTTCACACACCTTTGAGAACATTATGGAGAACTCTCCGGTGTGCAGGTTTCCTCACGATGTTTTCCTTCACCGAAGCAAGTGATAATTAACTTTTAATACGCACATAATATTTGAAAATTAGAGGTGCGTGCCAGGATTTGAACCCGGGCCCCCGCGTTCGGGAGATCAACGTTCTAACCACTAGGCTATCACTGCGTAGATGTTAAAGATCATTAATATTGGCAAAATAATTCCCTGCAACCAAACAGGACTGCTATTCCCATTCCCACGACTCAACAAGAAGGGTGCATTATATCTGCCGGTTTGAACAAAAGATCAAAAGGATATGGATACGAGGTCAATTTCTCGTTAATAATTTCTTTTTATTCCAACATTTCTTATTTTTAACTGTTATAACAGGTGAGGGTCTTAAATTAAATAGCAAACTTGGCTTACCTGGCAAAAGAAAAGTAATTTAAGAAGATAATTTAGGAAAATTTTCACGATTTTAGAAGAGTGGTAAATTCATCGGTCTTTTCAGAAGTTCCATAAGAAGACCTTTTGTATCTACTGAAATGACCCCTAAAAGGCTGACATAATGACAAAATGCCTTAAAAAACCAAGACATTTGACATCTCCAGCAGGGCCGGCCCGTCCATATAGGCGAACTAGGCGACCGCCTAGGGCGCTGGGATTCGGGGGGCGCAAATCGGCGGGACCGATACTAAGAAATTTTTATTTTTATTTTAATCGATGAAAGATTTACACAGACAAAAATATTAAATATAATGTTATATCTTTATAACGTGGATGACATGCAGAATAAAACTACAAAAGCTGCTCCAGAACCCTGTATATACCTAGCTGAAATAGTTTTTTGTCATAGAGAATTTATAATTTAATGCAACAGAGTATATGGAAAATTACAAACTACCGACTATTGCCTATAAGAAAAAGAATAATACCGCATAAAAATTAAATACATCTGTGAAAATACCTAATTTTGTACCTAATTACAATTAGCTTACTGTCTTGTGACCGTAATTTTTCTATTATAAATAAAATTATGACAATATTCTACAAGAAAGTCTAGTGAAGTTCTCAACTTCATCAAAGAGTTGATAATTTTTGAAACCAAATAATGTAGTTATATATTTTTATACCATCAGAAAGTAGACATTTCAACGAACAAAAAGCGTACCGACTTTTTTAAAAAAGCAGATATTTTGACGTGAGAATTTTCGATTGAAAATTAGGGTGCTTTTTCGATATTAATTCAAAATAAGGTGAAAAAAGAAATCAAAAAAATTACAGTGTATTTGGGAAAAACAAAGGTAATATGTTTTTATCCATGACAGAAAAAAATTTAAAAGATAAAAATAAAAAACCGAAAACTTGGTTATTTGTATTTTTCACATACATTTTTAAGGTACGTAAAAAAAGTGTATTTACAAAAGTTGTAGATCTTTTTATTACCTACAACTTTACTATTTAACTTATTCCATAGGACTTGTAGTTTTGTCGGAAATCGAGATACCTAAACCGTTTTTTACGCACTCACCCCCTCCACTTCCCGACCTCTGATCGCCCGTAAATTACTTTTAATTTCATTTTTGTTATATTCTCTTCCTTTCCCAATGAGTTTCATCCTACTATTATTTTTTTCACATTTTACCGTTTTCAAAGGCTTCTGGCGTGGTCTATACAGTAATGATTAAGTACGTAAGTAAGGATTGAGGAGATTGATACCATTCTTGCCAAAATTAAGGCAAGAAAAATAAATTTTAGCAACTTTATGATCCGTGAAAATTTTTTTTTTTAATTTTTAGCCTTTAATACAGCAAAAAAGGACTGTAAAAAAAATAAATATGTAACAGCCAGTAGTATATTAGTTCATTGGTAACAGCGTAAACCCATTTATAGCTAGTTCATTTCATTCATTTTCAGTAGTATTTCAATAATATTATTTTTAATGCCAATTTTTGAAGACCTAGAATTTCCTTCTATTTAAAAATGCATATTTATTTAATTATTATTATTTTTTAACTTAAAACTAGTTTGCACTAGATGAAACGCGTTTGACAAAATATCTTAATTTTTAATTATTTTATTTAAAAAGTTTTATTTTATTTAAAATGGTCAGAATGAGAATTCCACAGATTTGTTCTAGTTCTAACAAAGGCACGCAGTCATCACAACCTAGCCTTAACTGGTGAAAACACATTCTAGTTATTAAACGGTTAACACATTATTAGGCAAATTATCTTGTTTATGATAATAAATTTTGATAAAAAATTACACACTTTATTTGTTTACTTTATTGTTTTGTTACAAAATTTTTCTTAAGGGGGCGCCGTTTTAGCTTTTCGCCTAGGGCGCCAGAAATGCTCGGGCCGGCACTGATCTCCAGGCCTATTAGTTAGACCTTAAACTTACCAATAAACTTGAAAGATAAGGTACCTAATGAGAAGTCTCACATCGTTATACCGAAATATTAACACTGGAACAATATATGGTAGAAGATCATGACATGTATTCTCTGTTAAAACAATAGTACATTGCATGCCTCTCATCGTTAGCTTACCGCAAACTCTCGACAACTTTCGGCATTTGTCTCATTATTGGCGTTAAAGTAGGTATAGCAAACTAGTTCAAATTTAAAAATAAAAAACCCGAACGCAATCAAAAAATCTTTCAACGCAACCAAAATACCTTTTTGAAATCCTTGTGGTGATTGTGGTGTGTGATGTGATGGCTCTTTAATTTAATACTCATATTGCATTATTACATTTATTTTATGTCAGATAAATATTTGTACTCAGGCCATGTTGTCCATGCCATGCAGTCGTGTAAAAACATGAAGAAAAATGTGAATTTGATCTCACTGAAGAAATTAATTATGATTAAACGTAATATTATGATGTGTGGGATTCTTTCATCTGAACAAATTTTGTTCATATTTATTTCTATTTTTATAACGTCTTCAAAATTATAATATTTAAGTTTGGTTTAGGACCCTATAGAAGTCAGGTGTTTTAAATTTAAATGAGATTTCATAGCAAATCTTTACCCGCTTTCGGTGCAACAATGTACCAAAACAAATGATGAGAATAAGTCATAGTCTTATTCATAATAGACTAACTATATTCAGTATCTTCGCCACATCACATCTAACATGAGAATGTTATTACAATGATAAACGGATGGTGGAAAACTGTTCGGAATTTAAAACAATATGCGAGTGTTAAGAGCTTATTAGCAGTTCCATAATCCCAGGGATTTTCCCATTCATTATTTAGATTGTTGTGCTTTCTAAATCTTGTCAAGATTTGTAGAAAATGCGAGTTTCTCATTTTATAGGACAATTTGAACATTTTGCTGCTATGGGGCTACATCTCAGAGTTTCTCAATTTTGGGGGACAATTTGGACATTTTGTTGGTAAGGGGATGTACCTTAGATTTCCTCAATTTTGGGGGACATTTTGGACGTTTTGCTAGCAAGAGGCTACTTGGAAATGTAGGAGGCTCCATTATAACCTTGAGTGATGGTACTTGTGCATGGTAGAAAGGTTTTCAATAAGTCACCAGGCCCCTTCCTAGATTCTAATAATGTAATGTTGTAATAGTTATAAGATCCCCAGACTATCCAGAACCAAAACTTTAAGCCAAAAAGCAACGCACGGAAGCTCACAATAAATTAAGCTACTCTAGCTAGTAAATATTCTTTTTGTAGAACCTTGTTCTCAGATCAGATAATAAATAATGTGTAAAAGTCGGAAAGTGACAACAGATACCTACAGCCTCAGATTAAAGAAATAAAAGGCCTACAACTATCTCAGTTTTGACAGTTGCTAGACGACATAGGTATTATAGAGACATAAAATATTGAGAATGCCAAAAGTCAACCCTTTGTAAAACGTAGTTCTTACATCAAACAATAAAGATTAAATAAATAAACAAAATACATTTCAGTAGCAAAACAAATTTTCCTGGAAGGCTGGATCCAGGTCACCATTACGACAGGTTGAATTTTTAGAAACCATCGTTTGTAGTATGATTAGCCAACATTGTCCATGTTTATCCCGCGGTCGACCTACATCTTCGGCTCACGTGTAAACAGTTGCATTAATGTTTACATCAAGATTACTCTGCGACGCTACGACTTTCGGTTTGACGCATCACGCAATGTTCAATATGGACGCAGCCTTACGTCATGCGGAAATATAATGTAAAGTCCGTCTACAAATCTTAGAGACTAAATTGACGTTTCATGGGTGACCAGTTTCAGGTATAAATTAAATAGTAATGATGATAAACCGGAAAGTAAATCGGGTAAATATTCGTTTCGTGCGTCAGATAAATATAAATACCTACATGTAAAATTTTAATAAACATAAAAAATCCGATAGAGCAATACTGTTATCTGAAGTAGGGTAATTCAGTTATGACAAATGCAAATACTGCGGCGTAAAGTAAACGGACGTTTACTAAAATTTGTATGGGACCGAAGCAGAGCCATCTAGCGGCAGTGAAAATTTTCGGTCCCATACAAATTTTCTCCTCGATTAGGGTAACCAAATGGAAATTTCAAAAGTCCGGACATTTTAGTAAACACGCGCCGTTTGCACAAAGGTGGTGCTTTACACGTACGCAAAAAACGCACTACATAGTCTAAATATACGGTAAAGTCGCAAAGTCAGCTACAAATTACTTATTCTATTTACTACTCACAATAGAGGACCTACCTGTAAAAACAATTATGAGTTCAATGTAACGAAAACAAACGACCCGTTCAGAATAAAAATACGTAATTCTTTGCATAATTTTTATGCAACCCACGCACTCGGACAACTTAACGCATGAGATTCTTCTCGCGTATTCAGTTTAATGTGCTTTTAGCACTCTAAACATTCGGTCAGCTAGCTGTTAGACACAATATTAAGGCAGTAAAACAACCATTAAATGATATTGCTGTAAGTATCGAGTACAGGTGCTGTTTACACCTGTAATTGAGGTGACACTAGAGAATGTTTGTTCTGTAATTACCTTTGTTATAATTAGAATGTGATAGTGTCCACTTTGTTGGTGTAACTTGATAAATAAATAAATGAATAAATACAGAAGCATCGGAAATCGGTTTATAAATCTCGTAGATACTGACGTACCTAAGTTAAATTAATTAACGGCGATAAAGTGAAAAATTAATATGTAAAATAAGATTATACTATAAATATTAAATTTATTTCACACTTTAGTAGGATTAATGTACTAAATCCAACCTTATCCATTTTTTAACCGACTTCTAAAAAAAAGGAGGAGGATCAATTCGTCCCGTTTATACTTTTTTTATAAACTAAGAAGATTAAGTTAAATACTTTTAATAAGGTGACCACAAGTCGCAGTTCTTTGCACTGAAGTTGCACCTGCCTTCTACTCGTAAAGTACTAAACGCTAAGCCGACTTGAATCAACATAGCTTTAGCAAAACCTGTAAAACATCTTGAAGTTTTATTTAAAAATGGTTACTGCGAGTTAGTTATCCTTAAAATATAGGTAAGTATATTACAGTCGTGGATATAAATGTTTAGAACTTTTCAGGAGGAACAATTCATCCATATATTATCATTTTCGTGTGGCGCATCTCGCTGTAGATTCTTCAAGCCGGCATCACCGTCATGTTCCAGCAAAACACAGAATCATTACTAATTGTGCACCTAAACCTTCCTCAAGAATTTATAGACGTAATCGGTATCCAAATCTGTTCGGTAGTTTTTTTTAGTTTATCGCTAACAGATAGGCAAGTAAACGCGGCGGGACTAGTTTTATATTAAGTAGTGACATTAAATATTTTACAGCACTCTAAACCTTACATTAAATTGGTTTTACTGCCCTTAAAGGTTTTACAAGCGTTAAGGATATTATTATTTACAATCCAGATTTAGCTACTATTTACTTAATTTACTCTTTATCAAATATAGTATTTTTTTGTATTTAAAAAGTAAGATAAAATAAATTTAAGAAAAACTATAACATTAATTATTATTTTCAGTTAATTATCCTCTCAATAAAATTATGTAAATAGATGACCAAAAAAAAACTTGAGAGGTGTCAAGGGACACCCGGATGGAACGAAGTTCCTTTCGATTTAAGTATTTTACGCGCTCAGCAGTGTGATTCAGCAATATGAAACGAGCTCACGCTACTAGCGTGATTCAGTAAGTTTTACAGCGCCATCTCTGTAAAACTCTCTGAATCACTTCAAAAAACTGTACGTTTACGGTTTTACAGCGCCATCTCTGTAAAACTCTCTGAATCACTTCAAAAAAAGTGTCGTCATTCGTAAGAATCAAAAAGTGTCGTATTTTTCCGTCTAGCCCCCTTTCACAACGCGCGATAAGGAACTTCGTTCCAACAGAACAGACTGAAAAATGTATTATTTGTTAACAGTGGGTAATGTTTTGTTTGACGGTGCTTCTAATACGGCCGCGTCAACGCGTAACTTGTAACAATTTCTATATTTCGCAGTGAAACTTAAACCCTGTATGTGGTTATGGTTAACCATCTTACACAACGCTACAACGGCAACGTACATCAGTTGCGGTCGTTAAAACAAGTATGAAATAAAACGCACATCACCGGATTTTTGCAGACACCAGGGTATATGGTTATATTAGATTTTTATGAAAAATTCGTAGACGAGTTACTTCGGGCGATTTTTTTAACCAACTTAAAAAAGAGTATACTAGTTTCAATTCGATGATATTTTTTATGTTTGTTACCTCTTTGATTAACATTTTGATTATTGTGAAAATAGGAGCCAAATTAACGAGCTGATGGTAAGTGGTCAGTGATCACCATCGCCCATGAATATAAGCTCGTTTGTCGACTTTACAAAACAAACAGTTACAGAAAAAAGTATTTTAAATAGTTTGAGTCTATGTGCGACATTACAAAATATACAGTCTGCATACATAGTAGGTATTCCGTATTAGATGCAATCTCATCTCAATAGCTCATCAGATTATTTCATAATTTATAACTTAAGTAGATATTATGTAGAAAATTATATTTCTTAACATTTTCCACGTAAGGCACTAATCGAATTGAAATTAAACTTTCTCTTTTGATCGCAACGAGTAATGACATTTATAGGTGTAAAGCTAATTTACAAGAGGACATGTAAGTAATTATCGTATGTGTGTTACATGTGCCAATGTAAGTGATTTTCCTTAAGCAAGGCGCAATGGGTCAATCATTAACGGCCAATCGCTGTATTATCCTAATAATCCTACTTAATTCATAATAAATGTGAATTTCGTAAATGTGAATTTTACGATTTTTAGCACTTAGGTAGACCATGCTCTGGAATAGAACAAATACGGAAAATACGAGGAACATCTGTGGGCAGAGCTCTTGTATCAAAAAATCTTCCAGTCAGTGTACACTAAAGACCTTAAAGCGAAGTGAAGCGCTCATAACCCGACGGCTTGAGTCGATTCTACTCGTAAGTGATCGGCAAAGCAACAGCAGGCGCGGTCGGTAGTTGGATGGGCGACCAAACAATTCTTGAGCATTTCCATATTTCGGAGGGCACGTAAAGCCATCGGTTCTCGTTGTTATCCGTCGTTAAGCCATGTCGGAGGCCCTCGGGCGATTTAAAAACTTCCGACACTCAGGTTGGCCACTAACCCCTCCACCAATCCGCACTAGAGCAGCGTGGTGGAGTATGCTCTAGGCCTCCGCAAGAAGAGACCCGTGCTCAATAGTGGGCCATTGATGCGTTAAAGCCAAAGACCTTCAGGGTGCGTCCAGGTGATAAAATGTTCCTAAACGTGAACATTTTCCTTAATGAAATTTATAAAAATTCTGCAAAAAAAAAAGACTAAGGAAAAATGATGGCCGAATGTTAATTTGGAAACAAATATGGCACCAGTAAGTAATAAATGTGATTATTATGACGCTTATTAAAGTCTAATAAAATGCACTCAGACACTCGTGAAATAAATCAGTGACTTATTAAAACGTTCACAAGCCAAATGAATGGTTTACGACAGTTTTAATTTACACTCAACGTGTAAGGTCAGCCGTCCGGAAGAGGACCGGTTGCCGGTTACCTGTTATTGTGATTCGGTATCGATTTACAAACTTGATCTTACAATATTGTGCATAGTTTGTGAGAAGATCTTTAAATTACAAATAGGTTTAGTGATATAAGAACAGAACAGATTTTTTTTACTCTAAATATACATATTGCTTTTCTAAAAAACCACATGATGGTAAGCGGGAATTAAGTCATGTATGGTAAAGCACACCTTAGTAAAAGCCTATTCACTCCTGACTTGAAGACACCCACTTTATAAGTTATAGAATAAAAAGCAATAGATCCATCCAACAATTTTTATAAGTTTACTGCTGGACATAATTCTTCGCTGATTTACGCTAATGAACGGCTCTGAGCTTAAGTGAAGCGGATACCCGCTGTCTTTTTCAGGTAGACAGTTTTTCAGTTCTGGGGTGTCCTTTACTCCTTTACCTAGGCGTGGTCACATTCGGGAACCTTCATTCCAGGAGTTTCGAAGACCAAAAATACGGCTATAACCACGTCTATATTTGTGTCAATGTGGGATTTTTACGATAAAAGGGATACTTATAGTATACGTCGGATCGTTCAAAGAAACGGGAAAGAGGGAATTATTTTGTCAATCCCTGCATACACTCCAAATGTAAGAACCCTATAAAAAATTGAGAGACTGGTAATAGTGGTAACATAAACCTCTGTAAGCGTATATTGCTCTCGACCACAGATTAGTCTATACCTGTGCTGTCGACTGATCTGGGTTCACAGATATAGATAGACCATATCTGTGTCTGGGTTACTGCAGCTATAAAGTTTGTTTGTTTGAGAATCACCTCGCAAATAAATACTCCGATTTTTAGAAAAAAATGCATTAATATTGTTTTGATATACGATACTTGTAAGTGCAGCATTGTAGTCTAGCGCTATTCCAAGCCCTACTACACCCAGCGCTATGCGGTCACAACACAAATACTGTTGGTGTGTCCATAAATATGATCATATATTGGACTTGGCGTAACAATTGGGTTAACTGAGCAAAAAAGGACAAATATCCAACTTAGTTACCGGTTCAAAAGGATTTTCTGACTCTTTTAATTAAAACAATGACTGATTCTGATAAATAATTGATAAACAAACGGACAAAAAGAGAAGCATTCCAAAAAATATATTTGGGATCGGATTTTTTGAAATTAGATTCACAGATACAATCCTGTTACACTGTTATTACAGTTTATTACACTCGGAGATTCTCGAATTTGACCAAATCACGACATGAGTTGACCCATCTCATAAAAACTTTTTGATTTGGGTCTCACCTATTATTGCTGTCATGAAGAAAATGACAGCCTATGTGTGAATATCGACTAACCAGATAGTCTAGAATCTAAATAATAATATATTAAATGTCCACATGCGAATGAGAAGAAAACTCTCCATTACAATTGTAAAATTCAACTCTCAATTAAATACCCATTGCTAAGTGGATAGCGACCCGTCTTCGAAATATGGGAAAAATCATAAAAAATCTCCATAAACCAGTGATCCATGGCCACCCTACCGCAGTCGAATGCGGAAGACAGGCGGTAAGGCCAGCTATCTCTGGTAATAGCGAGCACCGTACACCGTCCCCTTCATTCACACACACACACATATACACTTTGGTGGTACTTTGGTAATGAGTTTTTCATTGCCTTTTAATTACTTTACAATTTCGCTTTTCAATCTTTGTAGTTAATAAGCTTTATCTATTAGACTTGAGTGATAATTCAATAGAGTTGTGGAAGAAACGACAGTTGTAGTGTTATTTTAAGGTTGTGTAGGAATTTAGGTACTGAGATTATGGGGCAAACTATGATAATACTAGGTTTGATAAAAAATAACCTTCCTTGCGTGTCTGACTACCCAATTCGTCTGAATATACGTAAAAAATACGTAAATTAATTATTAAACTGCTGACATATTGTTCAGGTTGTGCGGTGATCCATAATGATAATTTGGAGCATTTGGTTACATAAGTAGGCACAGAAAAAATATAGATATTATTACCGTCATTCCTTGACATAAGTTTAGCGGTTTAGTTAAATAGGAAAACTAAAAGGTGGTCAATGACATAAAAGTACCTCGGTATTTATAAAATAAATTAAATTAATAAACAAAAGATTACATTTCAAGCCAAAGTAGAACTACTTAAAATTGCGATAAAAGCGTTGGCGTCTATAACGTAAAAACAATTATAATTAGGGTCACCGCATAAAATATACAATATTTTACAAAATTATAATTTTAAATATCTAGAAATAACTACAAATATTAAATACTGCTTTTTGAAGATTTTTAAACGACTTTAAAGGAGGTTCTGACTTCGGTTATACTCGTAGGACAGTTATTGTCCCTACTTATTCCTTTTAATGATTGTTAGCTCAGAAATCCATCATTTATGAGACGATTTAGAATTTTTTTATTTTTATGGATAACTTACTTCCAGGTCTCATATTTTATTAAAATTCCGTTCTAATGATACATGACAAATCAACAGAACTCCTCAAATAAATCGATTTTTCATCATTTTTTTGTCCTCAGCTAAAAGGCGATTCCCACCATTTTCTCTCTTATGCATCCGGCCGTGTGTTTTGTGTGCAAACAAAAGTTTGTCGTTACGATATCTGTGGAACAAATCGACTGATTGTAATGGCTCATGGCTCTTGCCATTCAAAGAGCGTAATAAATATTATGTAGAGGGTTTGGCGCAATTCAAAAGAAGTATTAAGTTTGATTCGATTTAGAATTCCATTACTCGAGAAGTTTTTCTTAGTACTTTATTTTTTACAGATTACTGTAAACAAGAAGATTACAGTAATCTGTAAACACAACAACAAGAAGATTACAGTAATCTGTAAACACAACAACAAGAAGATTACAATTGGAAATGATTCCAACTACATATTTCCAAAACGTAACCACGAGATGGCGAAAAAATATTAAAAAATGTAATAGGAACATAATAGAAATACTTATAGATTAGACCACTTCGACATAATTACTATTAAATTTTTTTTTCTACTTTTATGACATTCTGAGCTAGAGCGCGTGCGGCAAACGCGTTCTGTTGAATCGAGTGAATTGTCGGGACATTTTGTAATTTGTCGGGACTATGGACATCATGTGAAATATCGGGACAATCCAGACGAATCCAGACCATCTGGCAACCCTATAGCTACCATTCTATGATTCTATCTATAAACCTATAAACTTAAGTTATTACTGTGTATTGGTGTACTTACAATAAAGTTTTGTTGTTGTTGTTGTAAATTAATAAAAATTCTTAACTGTATTGTAACTTGTAGGTTCCATTTAAAGCCGATTCTTTGGTATTTTGTTAATCAAATTGAAAAACCCAAAACGGCACAACCCTATTATTACCTATCAATCCATAAAATCAAATAAAATACATTGCAACCGACTGAACCGCCGGCACCAATCGAAAAACAATAAAAACATTTGCAACCGATACAACGACAATACCGATCGAAAAATACTCTTAATAAAAACAGAAAACTCGACAATAACGAAGCGTGCGAGAATTATCATTAACAACCGTTGAACACGGAACATTTTTTATCGAACCATTCACAAATAACCGCCAAGGGGACCGTTACCACCTGCCTAGTGCCAACACACGCATAGTATCTATAGATACATTGATAAACCATGCCATGATCAGCGCCATCGATAGAACATGCAGTAGATACACCGGCAAACCGGTAATAAAGAATTTAAAGCCGAGTCCACAACGCGAATAAACACCAACGGAAAGGTTAAGAATACACGTTAATTTGTTAAAAAATAACAGCAAAGGTGACAGTGACTAAATTCGCAAGATCTAATAAATTAAAACAACCTTGTCAGAACCCAGATCTGTGCAACACAAACACCTGCAAAATAAAACGTAGACCGTGCGACGAACTCAAATATTTAAATTATGCGGTAACCAACACGGTATCTTTTTATTGTATCCTAACGTACTGGAACGTAATCAGCGGAACCGGTTCCGAGGTATTTTTAACGGATAAGACGCGAGGCCGCCGAGGGACGTTCTGATTGATTCATGCAAACTCACCGGCCGTTGGGCGCCGACGGCGAGTGCACCAGCTTCACCGCGAACAGGAACTGGATCGCACACACGAGGAGACAGCAGAGATTGAGGGAGAGCGTCAACGCGCACAATGCTAACGTCACTTCGTACACCACTGCGAACTCCTCGGGCGCACTGGTCGCGGGGGCCGAGATCTTCAGCAGAAACAGCAGCGCTAACAGCGCTAGCAGCAGGCTGACGAGGCATAGTAGGGCCAGCGAGGTTAGGGCTTCCTCGGTGGCTGCGCGCGTGCTTCTCGCTCTGGCCGGCGCCGGTCGTGGTTGCAGTCCCGTTGCGTTCCCATTCGCCAGCTTCGGGGGAGACGAGACGGGGATCGGCGCGACCGGGACGGGTGCAGCCTGGGCGCCGGGGCTGACGCTCGCGGACGTCCCGCCGACGGAGTGTTTCGAGGAGTCTAGCGTGGACACGTTGAGGGGCAGGTGGTGGTGCGGCCGCCGCGGCATGTTCTGGTAGCGGTGGTCCGCATCGTTAGCCGCCGGCGGCCGCTGAGCATGCTTCAACATGTTCTCACGCCGCGACCCGCCATCCCGACTGGTTCTCTGGCATTCCGGTTTCACGTGACACGGGCGCTCCGCGCGGCGGTCGCCTCTCGACTGGCGGGCCGAAGCGAAGCCCCCTCGCCGCTTACCTGCACGTAATTATGTCAATCAAACCGGTGCAACGCAGGGTGCGAGCGACCAAACGCACCCCGGTAAGCTCTGGGACAACTGGCCAAGAATGTGATGGCAACAATATTTGTAAGCAACAGGACCCCAATTGTTTCGAGTTGCAAACAAACTAGGTTCTAATTGTTTGTCAACTCTGGCAATTGAATTGAGATCATCGGTTAGAAACAATCAGGTGATATCATTCTAGCTGCTATCGTGAAGGCGGTCAAAAAAGTATATTTTTCCATTGTGTTGGGAATTGATATTTACTTATTTATTTATATTACGTTTATCCAAACGACCTTCTAAGAAAAAGCTTATAAATAAATAGATAAAACCGTTTCAGATCTGATTTCGCAATTTAAAATAAATAATTCATTATTTATTTATGCGATGATAAAAACTAGCGATTTAGTTTTTACAAATTAAGATATTGCGAAATTCAGTCACAAAACAAGCAGTTAATTATTATTAATAACAAATATGATTACCAGATTAATTTTGCAATCTCTTAAGTGACTCATAACCTTAATTAGGTAATTCGATTGATGACGATATAATCCATGTTTAAATCATTCTTATGATAGGTAGCAAAGATGTCCAAAGCAGCCTATACCAAAGAACCACCAAAGATATTGATAAAAATAGCTATAAACGTTTTCATTTAACAATGAATTAATAGTAATAATTATTATTTAATTTAAGGATGACTACAATCATTGTATTATACATACATATGTATATTTCATAAAAAGTTAATCCGCTAACTTTGCAAGGTCTAACTCTACAAGCTTTAACTCTACAAACCCTAAATATTGATCAAAAATTTGGGACCAAATCTCTTAGAGATCTAATCACAATATTTGTTTATCTTCTTTTCTATACAATAGGTTCAATATAAAACTTTATATCTACCATCTACCACGTCACGACCTAACCTCGTTTTAAATAAAATAATTAATAAAAATTTAACACATTTAATAAAATTAAATTACGAGGAAACTGAGATATCTGTAAATCTTTCTCCCATGTAAGCAGCACACGAAATATCTAAAATGTTAATGCTTGTATTTTGTTAATTAACCTTGATTAACTCTGTATATATTGTCTAGTCTAGGTGGATGAGCGCGTTGCCTGTAATACAGGTGACCAAGAACAGGGCCTTTGCGACGTGTGAATCTGAATGTGTTTTTATCAATAAAATAAAATATTTCTGAATTTCTGAATGAATCCCCTAACTCTACAAGGTCTGACTCTATAAGTTAAAGTCTACAAATCCTAAGTAAATCTTGGCCTAAAAGTTGGACATTCATTCCCATAACGGCTCAGAATAGACATGACATGAAATCAATTGTGTCATGGAAAGTTAAAATGAAGTCTGCTAAATACATCTTGACCCGAGAATTTGATCACATTTGATCCTTCTATCATTATTCAGACCAAAGCTATTAAGGGTTTGGAAATCTGACCTTCTCTTGAATTGCTTTTTAAAAGCTTTTGTTTAGTTTCACCCACGGAACAACTATATTAGATGTTCTGTGGTTTCACCTATCCTGGCGTAAAGTATCTTATATTCAACATTCGAAGAATCGACTAACGGGTTATATCTGAGAGCCCTCAGACCCAGTTATATAAGAAAAAACTTTAAATGAGGCTCAATTCGAAAGGCGATCATAATTTACATAACATACGAAATATCAGGGCTTATTACGAAATGATGGTCATGTAAAATGTTTACATAATTAAGTAAGTAGGGACATTTTCTTGCAAAACAAAGAATTTATGGATCAATATTTGTTTCTCAGCTACCTTCAATGTAATGTTTACTATTTAGCACTAGCTAAGTGGAATAACTTTTTGATTTTCAATGTTATATACATTTAAGATTCATTTTCGTGACGATATCATTTAAGGATTTTTTTTAATATAACTAGAAAAAAATTAAATGTCTACAAGGGTACGAGTCCTGTTGTTCATTTAGAAGAGATTGCATGCAGAAGACCGCACAAAGAAAGCACGGTTCTCTCTTTTTGAGGAAGCCTAATTGCTTGTGTGTTATGAAAATAAATATTTTTCTTGGTGTGGAGTAAATTAAGTTTAAAAAGTTAATGTTCTTTATGGGAGGAACACTTGTCCTACACTTGCCTAAGTAATACAAATATACGTGATCTTATGAAAAAAATAATTATACTCAAAAGTACTAGAAAAGTAAATGTATAATAACTTGATAACAATTAATTTCCGCAAACACCAGACAATTCTAATACGATTAAACCAATGAAATTGTAAACATCATTGGATTAAAGTGATTAAACCATGTACGGTTCGAATGGCCATGTGTGCAATATGCAACATAGATTCCATTCCGTACGCATTAACTCTGAGGAGAACGGGATTTGGTAAAGCCTGTTTGAACTTTGATACCAGAGATAAGGACTTAGAACATCCGGCGAAGATCTAACGTTTACACAGAGAACTTGTTTACAAATGAAGATATATTTAGACATGCCATTTATTCCTTTAGCTATGATACGAGTACATTAACAGCTTATATTGTATTCAAAGCAACATAGCTGATAAATGAAAACCCATTTTTGAAGGTAACCGATAAATGAGGAAACGATATGGTAAGTGGTCAGCATAACCAATTGACATCACATCACTGACGCTTTGCTTTTGAATTTTGAAAACTCGTCACTAACGGTTACGAAAATCGCTCCCTATGCAGAATTTATATGGTGGTTATTTACTGAGGAGCGATTAAAGTAACCGCTAGTGACTGAGTTTTTTTTATGGAAATAGCCGGCAAACGAGCTGACGATCCACCTGATGGTAAGTGGCTATCGTCGCCCATGAACATCAGCAACACCAGAGGCATTACTGATGCGTTGCTGGCCAAGAAAGAGAAAAGAAAAAGAAAGAAAGTTGGGGCGTTAGACACTGCTTTTGAAATATATTATACACACATTTCACGGCCGACCTTACCCAGGTTGTTAACCAGATGGGTAAAAATTCAACTTTAAACTGCTCTCCTGTAAAGTTAGCTCAATGTCGCAGTCAATTTTTCCTTTCAAGCGTCGATATGTTTGAATCAATTTAATCCTATCATATTACATTTCACAAGCTTCCGCCACGTTTCTCCGGTATCGCATCTTTTCCGTTTCCGCATCCAAAATAAACATTACATCACACGTTCTTGTCCAATGTCCAACCGAGTGTAAGGTCTTGAATGTCCGGACGACATGACACGTGCGCTGGAAGCGACACCTGCCGGACAGCTGCTATAATGCCTTATTTAAAATTTTTATGGAACCTACTCTAGTTTTTTTCTTTTTTGTGTTATACATACGGTCAATTGAAATGCCGTCGTGTAATGTATTATATGCAGTAAAACATATTAATATTGTCACTGTTTCGGAAAAGTGCTTTGTCATGAAGAAACGGTGGAAGGACGACACATATCTCGTTTACGCACGTGTAACGTGATATCTTGTAAGTTGTAGCCTGTAGGGTATTAGCAAACTGCGGTGTATGAGGTTTCGTTCATAAAGATAAATCCAATATGTTGACACGGTATTAGCGAGCTTGCTACTTGACCCCGGCAACCTAGGCTTGGTAAGAATGTATTACAATTTTATAAGGCTATGTAGAAGATAGACGCTATACAGAAGAGGTCATAGATGATATAAATAGAAAAGAAAGATCGCTATGCTAGTAGCTACGCTACCTCATCTCATTTTTGATCAGCTGTCTACTGATTAAACTGAGTTTAAATGCCAATAGCCGACAAACCATGCCGGATCGCCGCACCGAGAGGGTTCTGGGTTCGAGTCCCAACGAGACGGTTTGAATGATGAGTTTGAATTTCTGTTCTCGGTTTGTGTGTGAGTGTTCTGTGTGTTGTCCATGGCACCCACGACTCAAGGAATCCTAGTGTGGGGCTATGAGTGTGAAGCGTTATTATTTATTTATTTAAGCACCTAATACCTCTTAGCTCCTCGGCCAGAACACCAAGAGTCGTTCGGCAGCTGACTCGACCTGGAGGAGCCAAGAGGGAAGCTATCAGGCAGACTTTATGAAAAGATATCAATACCATATAGCTATGCTTAAGGATTTTCTGGAGATGGTTTTCAGTACAGTATCTGATTAAATTCTTTTTTTATGGAAATAGCCGGCAAACGAGCTGACGATCCACCTGATGGTAAGTGGCTATCGTCGCTCATGGACATCAGCAACACCAAAGGCAACAATGATGCGTTGCCGGCCAAGGAAGAGAGAAGAAAAAGAAGAAAGAACTGGCTCCCAGCTACAACACGACGAGTCGTTTGGCGGCTGACTCATGTTCAAGGGACCTTTCGGACCCACTCTTGACATTATATTATCAGTCGGCTGCTTTTTACACGTAACGATGTATGTAAGATCAATGTTAAATACATCCGCACTTTAATAACCTCAGTATCTCTGTTACTAGTTCTCACGTCCACTTTACATACAATTTTCTTACAGCACAGCCTCTCTCATTATCTGTTTTTGCGTTTCATTCTATCATTAAACATTCTAGAAACACGATTGCATTTTGTTTTTTAAATCGACACTTTCTTAAAGAAATTTATAATTTTTTTGTTATTGACTTTTTTCTATTTGCAACTTTGCGTGAAAGGTGTAAAAATTTTGACCAGCTCAGAATTTTCATAATTCACCGTTACATTAAACACGCTTTCAAATAGATGTCGTCTGTAAACTATTAGTGAGAACAGTCTTAGGTACTGAAGTTGCTCCAGAAATTTTCAATTGGATCCAAGTATTGGAAATTATCCGCTAACCTCCGCACTGCGCACCATGATGGAATAAGACTCAAGTCAGTCACGACTTACGCGTATTTCCAGTATTAGCTACATATGGATAGAAGTCATACCTTTAGTTTTATTAAAGAAACCTGTCTTAGTTTCTAAGCTAGGGTTATAATAGATAACTAGATATGGTTTGATAAAGAACTAGACGTAAGACCTAAGGGTTCTTAGAACTCATGTAATACGTTTATAAAAACGCCATTGAGAGGACGTTGTCCGCAGTGTTCAATCTCCAGTAGGGTAACCATCAAGTTAAGGTACTCAGGACTGTATATTAAAATTACTTATCTAGGTAATATTATAATTAAAATTATAATTAGGTGCAATTATTTTACTCCGATATCAGCAGTGAGATTTTGTCTGTGAGAATTGCTTTGCCTATTTATCTTTTATAGTTTTGCAATGCATATCTAGGTAGTTTTGGTCTATAATATAACAGTCATCTTTGTTAATACTTAAGAATAACAATGAAATTTATTTATTGCCAAACCAACAAGATATACAGATAAAAAATACCTGCTAGTACTAAAACTTATAGATACTATCTAATTATTTATTTTACAAAATTTTATGTTTTAACTAACTTAGTTCGGTTTTGACTAAAGTTATTTTTTCCCAACAACAGATCCAATTTTTTAACATCCATAAAAATTATCCCTCTTTTACCAATCTTATGGTGGTTGTAGTCGCGTATCACAAGTATCAAAACAAACGGGCTCCCGGAGAATGCCGTAAGTCTAGTCCTGTCGCCGCCACACTCCACAGCTAACTTAGTTTTGTTATACGATGGCAGTTGGCAAGATAACCACTAACTACTGCACCGATTGATAAGCGAGAAGTCTAGGCACTATTTATTCCAAAATAGTTTAAATAGGTCTAGAAGTGAGTAGTAGAGAGCATATATCACACTGATAATTCGTTTCAAAGCTGGGTCTTCTCTCACAATGGCAGAGATTTAGGACAGTGTTTGGCGAATGTCGAAACTTCGATAGATTGATAGTAGCCGTAGGAGCCAATAGATAAAATTAATTAATTATTAAAGCTTCAATTTTTTAGTTTAAATCTATTGGTACCTAGGTACATTTGTGTGGTGTTATTTTTGAAAAAAAAATACATTTAAGTCTCTTGTGTGACAATGTACTTATTCTCTACTAGGCTTGGAAGTGTAGGTACCTATGAAGTTTACGAAGGTACTCTTATTATTTTGTAATTCTACTACGAAGAGTACGCTACAAGTTGGCGACCACGCTTTATTAAGTACTTATTATCACTAAGACTACATGAGGTCATTTCGCAGAGATAAATTCGTATTATCATGTTCATGGTCAGTTACTTTAGTTAGCATTGGCATTCCTAGCACTGTGTACAAACAATTCGAGTTTTAAATTGTCTTTGGAATTAAAATTCTTGGCGATGGCGTAAGTTTTTAAAAGTTTAAAAATTAAATACTGGCGGGAAATTCTTAATTCCTATTATAATGTGACAATCAGTCTGCACTTTGCAAAAAATATTTCTCAAATATTTTCATCGACTGGTTGAACACAGCTTTGTTACAATATGTTAAAAAATGAGAGGCACAGCTTGGGCAAAAATTTCGTTTTACTCATTTACTTATTGAAGTAACTATTAATGTACTAGGTACTAAAGTACCAGAATAGGCACCGCGAACAAAATTTGTGTCGCCGGTAGGTTCTAGGTTCTATGTTCTATTTTCAAAATCAAGCCCCTGTTCCCAATGATATTATATGTATAAAAGAGGTAGATGGGTTACTAGCGCGCCGACGGCGAAGAGCGAAAGAGTAGTCAATTGACCACGCTTGCTCGCATTACTCGCAGTCGCTCTCTCAATACTCTGTCGATACGCACGCTTTTATTTTTGTCAGAAGTGCTGGAGATTTGACATACAGCGTTAAAATGCCTTCGTGTATTATGCGTAAATGCACTAATTACTTACGTAAAAAAAATAAAATTCATGGAATAACATACCACAAGTAAGGAATCATGATTTATTGCATTTTATTTCATTTCAATAATTCTCTAACAAAATAAGTATGGCGGCATGACAGCGCGCCAGCTTGGCGCCAGCCGAATGTAAGGCGATTTGTGACGCGAGCGACAAACACTAGCTGTCTTTTTCACTATTATGGTTTTAGTAATGCTATCCCTTTTACATAATTTAACAAGCGCTGATTGGTCGCAGTGTGTCGTAGCTGTTTTCGGAACAGATTTTTCGTTTCATTTCTAAGGGCATAACGTATCTCTAATAAACATCATTGCCTGTTCCCTTTTGTTGTTGTTTATTCGAGAATTAAGTACATAACCTACTTGAATCATTTAATCTACGGTTATCATCAATGTATGTAAAATTTAATTAGAAAATTTTGAAACGTAATAAAAAATTTAACGAACTTTTTTTACTCAAAGGCTATCAAAATCCTGTTTCTCCCGAAAAAATCTAGCCAACTGCAATTAAATCACCTTGTTCGCAGTGGCTTTTGAGAATACTCTTACACAGCCAGTATTAAATAGAATAGTTTCAGGCCTATCATGGGCCTTTGAAATACCTTTACACTGCCAGTAATAATAGGAATATAGTCCTTCCAGGCCTATAATGGACGTCATCGTCATTGGATGCGGCGCGGCCGGGGTCGCTGCTCTGAGGAAGCTCCACGAAGCCGGTCTGAAGGTCCTTGGACTAGAAGCTGATGATAGGATCGGAGGGAGAATCAAGACTGTACCGTTCGGGGACTCCACTTTGGATATTGGTGCTGCTTGGTCAGTGCTAATGTTTTTTTTTACTAATTTAGTAAATTCCAGTCCATTTTTGATGGTTCTGATACATTTGATTCAAAATTATAGCAAACAAAGCAAACAAACGACAGTTAAAAACACAGAGGCATCACCGATGAGTTGCCAGCTGAAATAGCAGGCGGGAGTCCGTATTACTTCTGGCTCTTGGACACTGTTGCCGAAACTCATAAAAAACTTTTCATCTTGGAACTTAGGAAGGAGAGATCTAGCAAGGTATGAAAATACCCTACTACCATGTGGATAAGTATAAAAAGTTTTCCTCATTCGTTATTCTGCAGGGTACATTGCTAATAGGACACAATATGCAAAAGCTGAACATGCTGATTAATTTCAAGATAAAGGAATAGCTTTATACAACGGAAAAATCGAGTACGGATTGTTAAGCCCGTTTAAATTCCACCTCTCAATTTCAGGTGCCACGGCGAAAAGGACAATATAGTGTTCGAACTAGCAAATCCTCTCGGTCTTCTCGGTAGACCATCAAACCCAGGCACGACATGGTTTGTCAAGTCCAATGGCGAGTTGGTGCCGAACGCTATTACCGATGTTATGATGAAGAGCTTGGATGATGAGGTTGGGAAAGCAGAGAAGAATAATGCCAGATCTCTGTCTGAATGTATTAGGAACGCGTAAGTATGGGAAATTGGAAAAAACCCAAGTTTTTTTAATGGTAATTGCCGACAAACGAGCTGACGATCCACCTAATGGTAAGTGCATGGATATCGTCACCCATGGATATCAGCGACACCAAAGGCATCACTGATGCGTTGCGTTGAAGAAATAGGAAGAAAGACTGGCGCTCAAGCCCCAGCCGGAACATGAATCGTGGCAAGAGGGTGGTAAAAAATAATAGCAATATAATGGTACTAATGAAGAACTTACATTTAACTTTTGTCACGAAATTACAATAGTAAATCTTTGTAGATTAATAAATATCTTAATATTTTTTCAGAGCAAAATCCAACCCAACCTTCAAAAAGGATCCAAAACTAGCAAAATCCTTCGTCGAATGGTACGAGAGAAACAATCACGTTGGAGGTCAGTCTGACCCCAAGAAAGGGAAGTCTCTGAGAGGTTTGGAAGAGAACTGGGGATGCGAAGGGGAGTTTATGCTGAACTGGAAGGGGAGGGGATTCAAAACTATTTTGGATGTGCTCTTGGTTAGTAGTTTATAACAACCGGTTTCTATAAAGTCTATCTCTGACTACCAATAACATACATAAATCCACACTGTACAGAAAATTACCGTCAGAGAATGCAGATAATTAGATTGATCCAATTTAATTATTGACTAATGAGTAAAGTGCATAGTAATTTAACTAAGTCTGAACTCTGAAGACTTACTTGCTACACCTATTTCTACATACTCTTCGTTACTTATAAGTTATACTGAAAGTCATTCATCTTCTACACAAATTATAAATTTGCTTTTACACCAATTATTCAAGAGGGTCTCCAATAGAATTAATTTACCAGAGATTTCCTGGTAATTTTAAGTTTTTGTGGACCAAAAATATCACGAGCAAAACCTTAGAACATCTTGCTTTTCAGATAAGACCATAACGGACACTAAATACGTATACAGTAATCTACTAAACTACATACAAGATCGCCTAACTTACGATTACTTACGATTAACTTATGATTGAATTTCTTCCTCTACCCCACTTCATTCCCCAGAACAAGTATCCAGACCCATCCAAAGAGGTTCCTGTAGAGATACTCTTCAAAAAGGAAGTGGAGAGTATCCGATGGCGGAGCACCCAGCCGGGGCAGGAACCCGAGCACTCGCTGGTTCACGTCAAGTGTACGGACGGCAGCCTGTATGCTGCTAAATCTGTCATTGTCACCATGTCTGTCGGAGTTTTGAAGGAGAGGTAAGAATAGACCAAAACATTTTTTAAAGACCGAAACAGTTTTATAATACCATTATTTAGAGTTTAGACCCAGTTACATAGGTCGAGGTCACGGTGAGACTGTTAAAGTTTAAAATAATTAATAATAGACCAAAAGTTCTAGAAATCTAGATGCTTCACACAGTAGATTTTAATGTAGGATTTACGGAATTACGCCCTCGGCAAAATACCATATTCACTGATCTACTCGTAAATAAGCAAATCCCACGTTTTTGCACCAAAAATATATTTTTAGCTACACCAGATTCTTTTCTAACCAAAATCCAAATGATATCGCTATCTTAATTTTAATCTTTAACATCCATATTTATTACAGACACCAACAACTCTTCAACCCTGCTCTACCCCCAGAGAAAGTAACAGCCATAGAAACCCTCCAGCTATGCGTTCTGGACAAAATCTACATCGAATTCTCCAAGCCTTGGTGGTCGAAGTCCCCTGCCAACTTCTCTATCCTCTGGACTGAAGAAGACAAAGCCAAGTTCACAGGAGACGAGAAATGGGTGACTGAACTATATGGGTTCCTGACGGTCGAACACCACCCAAACCTGCTCTTAGCTTGGATCTATGAGAATGGGGCTATGGAGATGGAGAAACTTAGCCCCGAGAAGGTCAAAGCTGGAGTCGCGAAACTTATGGATGTGGTCTTCAAGAAGCAGTTTAACGTCAGCCCTGTTAAAAGTATTTTGAGGTAATTATAAGAGGGTAGGATCTTTGATATCTAGGACATCCAGAATCCCGCTCCAATATAAATGGGCGCCAACAGTAACGGCCTAAGGGCGAATGGCGAACTTTAGTGGGGGCGCTACGTTTGTAAATGTAGCGAATTACGTCGATAAAAGAGCCTATCATTGGTTACTACGAGGGGCACCACTAGCTGTTAGTCGGGTCCTCTTGTGCGCTAGGAGCCCCGTATGATTGATACGGTGGTCTGCATCAGCCGATCGGTGGCGATCCCTGCCTTCCGTTTATCCTTTGTTTGTCTACATCTACAATCAAATCTCGTAAACTTGTTAACCGTAACTTCCCCTCAATCACTCTCAACAGCATCACAAAGCTGATGCAGAACGTACAGCCATACAAGTCGAAAAGCCCAGCTTACTATCATTGCTTTACTATCATCACTGTGCAGCTGATAACTCATTTGTTGGTATATATTATACGTATGAAATGGAGTGGTTGTGTGGTCGATTCAAAGATCCCGAGATCCTGGGTTGTACGACACAACTGGGCTTGCCTCAGTCCCGGATTTGTCAATAGGCCGTATAGGCCGCGGCCTAGGGGCGGCAGATTTCAGAAGATGTTATTATAGATGATTTTGCTATTAAAAAGTGCCGTAAAAACTTGTAATTCTTGTTTTTCTACGCACTTTTCTAGTGAATAATTCAGTGCCTTCCTTACTATGAATGGAAAATTATTCAGAAAGGTACATGGGGCGGCCTACACATAAAAATAAATCTGGCACTGGCTTGCCTTGTTCTAACGGCCTAGGCACGCCACTCAGCTGATGTTTGATCTCCTGTCCAGATCGCAATGGGGCTCCAATCCCCTGGCGCGCGGCTCGTACTCGTACCGCAGCGTGGCGAGCGAGGAGCGCGGCGGCAGCGCCATAATCCTCAGCGAGCCGCTCTACCATGGGACTACTAAGGGGTAATTTATATTTAATAATAGTGTATTTTTGTACCTATTTCATTTTATAGGTGAAGTTGGTGAGTGGAGTTAGTGAAGTTTTTTAAGGAAATGGCGCCTGATAGTGTGGTCATTAGTAACATCCAAGGCATCAGTGACGCGTTGCAGGCAATAAAATTAATGAAATAAACGCAACAATATCTGGTTTTAGCTTTTACCGACGTCGTAGTATCGTCAATATAACAGGCTTGGCATTGGCTATGGCAATGGCTTTGGCTTTAGCATCAAGACGTAGGCGGCTGCATATCGGCGGTTCGCAGTGGTATGTTGGCTGGCGTAGCATGAGCTTATATCACGTCTGTTACATGGCCAAAAAATAGCAAATGAAAAAAAAGACGATAGCCACTTACCAACAGGTGGATCGTCAGCTCATTTGTTAATTCCATAAAAAATAATGAACCAGTTAGGAGCCAGATTTTCTTTCTTTCTTCTGTACAGTTCGGCAACACCTTTATGATGCCTTTGGTGTTGCTAATGTCCAGGGGCGACGATAGCTTACCATCAGGTGGTCCGCTCATTTGCCGGCTATTTCCACTACAAATAATATTTATTTGCACAGATTCCCGGTGGTATGTTTCGCGGGCGAGGCGACGTCGCACCACCGCCACGCGGCCGTGCACGGCGCGGTGGAGTCCGGCTTCAGGGAGGCCGCCAGACTCGTTGCCAGCTTCGATAAATAGATTGTGTTTAGTCCATTGAAGTATTATTACTAGCGTATAGAACCGACGCCGCGAACACCATGTCTCAATGCATTGGCGCCAATCTTCAATGGATAAATAAATAAATAAATAAAATAAAAAAAACATGAGAGGTGTCAAGGGACACCCGGATGGAACGAAGTTCCTTTCGATTAAGTATTGTTTTGTTGTACAGCGCCATCTCTGTAAAACTTAATTAATCACGCTAGCGTGATTCAGAAAGTTGTACAGTACAGCGCCATCTCTGTAAAACTCACTGATCACTTCAAAAAAAGTGTCGTCATTCGTAAGAATCAAAAAGTGTCGTAATTTTCCGTCTAGCCCCCTTTCACAACGCGCGATAAGGAACTTCATTCCAACGTTTATTCGGTAAAACACTCTTCACTTACATAGGTTAGGTACTTATAAAAAACAATGTAACTTAAACAGTCATAGAGGAGTTTTATTGAACTCTGATACCCATGATAAGGATTGGCTTGATTTTGAAAGGAGAACGGGGGCTCAATTTTGAAAGGAGAACCTCCCGGCGGGACCCACATTTTGTTCGAGATGTCTGTTCTATGACATTATACTTCAATGGTTAAGTCCCGTTTATGTGTGCGTGTGGACTGAGGGTCTGAGAGTCTTTTTTAAAAGTTACTCATATTTTTTCAAAATCAAGGAGAAATTTAGGAAAAAATTGTGAAAACATCGTGGTGAAGATAAAAAATTTGTGAAACGTAATTTAAGAAAGTTGTGGTCGATTAACTGGAACACTCAATCCGCTAACTTAAGAAATTACTGTAATCTCATATCTCAAAATATACTTCATGTATGTTTAACATTTTTATGTGGAAAAATTGTGCAGAATTTGTGAAAGCTATTCACAATTTCTCAATTGATTTTTCTTTCTTAACTTACGTTTCACAATTTTTTTATCTTCACCACGATGTTTTCACAATTTTTTCCTAAATTTCTCTTTGATTTTAAAAAAATATGAGTAACTTTTAAAAAAGAGCCCTCATTCCACACGCACACCACGTTTATACGTATTAAGTAGCTGAGTAAGTTCAATAAGCTACCGAACGACGTAAAAATGTAGAAGCTTACATTTGTATAAAATTAAGCTTAAAAATTACTTATGTAAAAAAGGAACATAATGTAAGTGACTTTAATTCGCACCCTCAGTGGAAAAAAAGTATAAGTCGTCTTACGTTGAATTTTAGTTATTAATATGGTTGGAAAGAGGGACAAAAGCTGCATTTACTCTTTTTTTTTCAAATTTTTATCATTAATCTTGACGGTTTTGTGCAAGAAATCGTAATGTAAATTCCTTTGACTACTTGCTGATATTTTAATAGTTTTTTTGCTCTCCTGTAAAATTGCAATTTTCATGTTATGCCTTTTTTCCACTGAGGGCACGATATGACTTGCACCATTAAGGTACAAATATTTAAATAACTTTTCCGTAGTATTTTAGAACTAAAACAACAAAAAGTTTACGTAAAGAATTTATTATAGCAACGAATATCATACTTATACAGTAATTGTTTTGTACACTATGTTATCAATAAAATCGCATCATAAATTGTTTATTCTTATCTCACCAAACACCCAACTTTTCTTCATAAGTTCACAATATTACTAAAAATTAAAATAAGAAATGTTTTTTAGAATAACCAATACCTAATTCTAGTAACAATACTAAACTTAAACAAATTACACGAAATATTATTTTTACGTTACTTCGACTAACTTTACCAGAGCTCAATAACTTTGAAATTTTGTGTAACTTTGAACACCGCTGTGCGGTCACCAAATTATTTATTTAATTCAAAATCAATTGACCTTATTTAAGTACCGAAATAAGATACCAAGTTTCCGAAAACAAAAATTTCGTGTTCAATCAAAGCTACATTGAAATTCAAAATTATCCACGTTGCTCCCAAATCTTAATATATAAAAATTACGTGTCACGTTGTTTGTCCGCGATGGACTCCTAAACTACTTAACCGATTTTAATCTAATTTGCACACCGTGAGCAGTTTGATCCAACTTAAAAGAAAGGATAGCTTACATCTCAATTTATAGTCGCAATATTATTTATGATAAGCATAATTTTCGCGTGCGAAGCTGCGGGCAACAGCTAGTATACATATAAAAATAAAAATAGTGTTCTGCTGCATTGAAGTATTATTACTCGTATAGAACAGACACCGCGAACACCATGTATGTACCAACGCATTGGCGCCACGTGGCTTCAATCGTCAATGGATTCGTTCGATTTTGAAAGGAGAACGGGGGCTCAGTTTTGAAAATGGAACCTCCCGGCGGGACACACATTTTGTTCGAGATGTCTGTTCTATGACATTATACTTCAATGTTCTATGCGACTTTGTCCGCATTTACGGGATATTAAGTCCCCTATATCTTATTCCAGGTCCATTCAGTAGTTGTTGCTTGAAATACCAACAAACATCCGTACATTGTCACAAACTTTCACATTTATAATATCAGTATGATTTTCACAGAACAACACAAGAGGTTGGCCCATCTTAAACCATTTTTAAAAGAAAAATTGAGAGCGCTGAGTTATGCCCCGCTGAACATTTTTAACCAACTTCAAAAGAAGGAGGTTCTCAATTCGACTGTATTTTTTTTATGTTTGTTACCTCAGAACTTTGGACTGGGTGAACCGATTTGGATGATTCTTTTTCTAATCGAAAGCTGGTGCTTGTCGTGTGGTCCCACATAAATTTGAACGAGATCTGACAATGGCATCCATGTCAAAATGTTAAAATGTTAGATTATATGACTGAACAATTTTAGGAACATAACTATATTTCTTAACAATTAACACTTTTTATAGCACTGGTAACACTTACCATTTATGATCACAATGACATCACGTAAAAACAACACCAGAATTGATAACTTGCGAACTGATAATATTACCTTCTTCATCAACATCGCACATAGTTATTTCTACTTCATTACTTTTACTATCATCATCATCTTTATTAGATTCCATGTTATCCTCATTACTCATCTCATTATCAATTTCGTCATCATTCTTCAAAATCAGTTGGAATCTTCTTGGAGTATTTTCAGTAGGTTCAGATATTTGTTTAAGGTCAAACTTTTCTTTGGTATTGGATAGAGAGTCTTTAGGTCCACTGTATCCGTCCACTATCTCCCTTGATAGTTCCTCAAACTCAAATCGGGTTGTTGTGAGTCTGTACATACCATCGTCGCTTATTTGGTACCTGGAAACGAAAATTCATTTATATATAAAATTCTATACTTGTATGTTTGTGGCCGCAAAACTCGAAAAATAGTTCAATTTTTATACAACATTGTGAATAGACTATATGATTACACTTAAGTTATTTTAAATATTAGCAAGGATGTAATTTGAAAATTTTCTTCAAAAATTTTTAATGTAAGTATGTATTGTTATTTTTGTTATTTTTCTCTCATTATATGTTTAACCCGTGAACTATTAACATCTCATTGTGTCACCTATTCATATAACAAAACATTATAACTACACTTACACTCTTTACCACTAAAAATACATTTATAGAGACATGCTTATTTATGTACTACTAGGAAATTGCCCTCGCTTCGCTTCGGGAAAAATAGTAAAAAATATACCGGGTGTAATCGTTAAGTGTGCACAGGCGATTATTCCGTAACTATTACAGATATCAAAAAACTTTAAACTGTTATCGAAAGTACTTTACCTAACGAGTAAAATGACAATAATAACTTATTAAAAATAAAACGAGAAATATCCAAAAATTTTACATTAAACACTCCCATACATTTAGTATGAGATAGTAGAAAGGTTTTACTTTCCTTATTTTAAGTGGAATGGTATCTACTCATTTTACCCTTATCATTTTATAATTATGTATGATAATATAATATTGATCAATTTCAAGTAGATACACATGTAGATTAATTATCTTACCACTGCAAATTAATAATAAACCTTTTTTCAATATTGTATTGATTTGAACTGGCTGAAAAGCAACATACTAAATAAAAACAATAATCTATAATTTTAACAAAAAAATAACCGACTTCAAATGAAGTACATCCAATAAAAAAGAATCATCGAAATCGGTTGTCGTGATATTGAATTATTCGTCCATTTATCGAATCGAATATCCCACATACTTAATGCAAATTTAAGACTTATATGCTTTGGACATGGATGCCATTGTCAGATATCGTTCAAAATTATCTGGGACCACACGACAAGCACTAGCTTTCGATTAAAAAAAGAATCATCAAAATCGGTTCACCCAGTCCAAAGTTCCGAGGTAACAAACATAAAAAATACAGTCGAATTGAGAATCTCCTCCTTTTTTTGAAGTCGGTTAAAAAGAAAGATACTCTTTGGTGTTCGTTCTAAATTCAAATTCTTTTTCGCGGGTTCTCGTTCCCGCCAAATTTTTTTTGTTGTATCTTGATGAGGGGAAGAAGACAGCGGGCATCCGCTGGATTCAGAAGGCTCAGGACCGGTCAGAGTGGCGCAAGTCAGGGGAGGCCTATGTCCAGCAGTGGACCTCCAAGGGCAGATGGATGGATGGATGGATTGTATTGCACAACGAGGACGTCACTTCGAACATCTGCTTTGAATACAAAATTTTGTACTTACTAAGAAACAAAATATATGGGAGTGTTTAATGTAAAATTTTTGGATATTTCTCGTTTTATTTTTAATAAGTTATTATTGTCATTTTACTCATTAGGTTAACTACTTTCGATATCAGTTTAAAGTTTTTTGATATCTGTAATAGTTACGGAATAATCGCCTGTGCACACTTAACGATTACACCCTGTATATAATATAGCCTGTGTCACCCGGGGATAGTGTAGCTTCCCAACAGTGAAAATTTTTCAAATCGGTTCGATAGTTTCGGAGCCTATTCAATGCAAACAAACAATCAAATCTTTCCTCTTTATAATATTAGTATAGAAGTATAGATAATATATTACGTATACATGTATATCTTAATATATATAAATTACGTGTCACGTTGTTTGTCCGCGATGGACTCCTAAACTACTTAACCGATTTTAATCTTTGCACACCGTGTGCAGTTTGATCCAACTTGAAAGATAGGATAGCTTACATCTCAATGTATAGTCGCAATATTTTATTGCAGATTATTTCCGCGTGCGAAGCTGCAGGCAACAGCTAGTATTATATATATGTAGCAGAAAGGGGTATTCTATGGTGTTGGTTATGAAATGATATTCCTTTTACTTTGCACCATGATATATTTCCAGTTCTCCTAACGTTCACATCAATATTCCAAAGTACTTCAACACTACGTGATCAATAATAATCTGTTCTACATTATTGACAATTCCCTAATCTAAATATGACATGACATTTCTTATATGCCAGCTTCTGCATCAGACAAGCACTGTAGAATAAAGAGGTCCGTCCCTGGAACTTCACTGGAGAATCATGGCCTCACCGATATATATGTATATATGTATGACAGATTACCCCCAATAGATACCGCATACAAGGCAACTGACGCGCATTTGCATGTTCACGACATTAATTTCGATCAATACTGATCCATCAAGTTCAAGTATGAATTAGAAATAGCCAATCACAGCGCATTTTGATGTCCCCCGCAAGCCGCACCTTCCGCCAAATTTTGTGAGTTCAAACTCTAAGAAAATTTCACTTATGCGGTATCTATTGGAGGTAATCTGTGATGTGTATATTATGTTCTAATACTCACCGAAACCTGCTATACCCATACGGCCATTGCGCGCCGTGCACTTTAACCAAATGCGTCGTTAGCCTGTTCCCCCGCGTGAACACTTTACTATTCTCCCCCTCACACAAGTGACACGCGTATTTCCTGGGAAGTTTCTTCTTTCTCTTCAATTCCCCGTCCGAGTCCTCCTCGTCAGAAGGGCCAATGTCACTGTCCTCCTCTTTGTCCTTTTTGTAGTGCTTTGCTAGATGTTTCTCGAGATCATGTTTTGATACTGCCCTATAAAAGATAGTGATTGCTGGAAAAACGCCCCACAACGAGTTGTGGCAATCACAGAAAGGCCACAATGCAAAATTAGCATAAAGCTATCGTATACAGGGTGAATTTTTCAAGTGTGCGTGGATGGCTAAATTCTAAACTATGAGAAATATGTGCTATGTGCTCACCACCTTGGACCACATCTCCACTTACCATCAGGTGGGATTGTGGTCAAGCATTAACTTATTTGTGTAAAAAAAATAATCGAAAAATTGTCATAGGAGTCTCGAGGCCTATTTTGATAAAGACTAAAACTGCATCATTACATTTTAGAAAAAATTAAATAGAAATAATACGGGGTGCGTTTTTTTTCAAAATCAACGGTTTCGATTCCAGACCTGAAATATTGATTTTTCGTATGTCATTACTTCTCTTTGATCCTTGTTAGCGACACTATCTAATAGTACAGGATGTGGTTTTTTTGTTGTGGTGATTTTTCCAAAATCAACGGGTTCGATTTCTGGCTAGAAATATTGATTTTTCAAAAATGTAATGATGCAGTTTTATTATAGTTTTCATCCAAATCGGCCCCGAGACTCCTTTCAGCATTTTTCGCTATTCCTCGTAGTTTCGGATTTGGCCATCCATGCACACTTGGAAAATTCACCCAGTATATCGAAAGTAAACAATATGACTACGACGGATGATGCATACACACAAAGGACATGGCTTAAACCCATTAATGGGTTAATTATTGTTAGTATATTGTTTTAGTCTGTATTTATATGGCCGCCTTCGTTATTCTCCCACTGCCCAAAGGTTGACTGGCAGAGAATGCTTTTAGCATTAAGTCCGCCTTTTGTACCACATTGTATATGGTATAATAAAGTTTAAATAAATAAATGGCCCACTAACCACAGGAACCACAGCCGCATCTTAGGAGGCCACCTAATCCCACCCAACCGAGTAAGAGATCTGGAACCCAGGAACATCCTACTGTTCGTCCGGGCAGTAGGACTTGGAGACCAGATCTAACTCAGAAACGGGTATGGCCACAATAGATCAAGCCTGGTCGCAGTGGCCCCCGGGATAGCTGTCCCAGGCCCGAAACTTCAAATAATAATAATAATAACCACAGGTTTCTTCTCTAGTGGAGCCCTAGAGCCTACGCTACCACTCTGCTCCATGCGGATTGCTGGAGGGGTTAGTGGCCTACCCAAGGGCATGCAATTTCACGCCCAGGGCCTCCGACATGGCTTAACGATTGTTATTTTACAACAACAACTGGAACCGACTGCTTTACGAGCCCACCGAAGTACGGAAACGCTCAAGATATTTTTTCCACCATCCAACTAACAACCACACCCGCTGTTGTTAAATTTAGCCGATCTTAGATATTGAAAGATAAAATGAGATAGAGATAAATAAAATAAATAAACGCTTACACACTTATACCCCTGCAGTACGGTACTATGAGGCTTGACACTCATACCCTTGTAGTAGGTGAGGTAAAAATCTTTTTACCTATGTCGCGGGTGGCATTGACATTGGATGATACATAACACATAACAATAACACTCATGACCCAAGTACAAATATTTATCTGTCACATAAATATCGCACCCTCAGTGGAAAAAAAAGCATAAGTCGTCTTACGTTGAATTTTAGTTATTAATATGATTGGAAAGAGGAACAAAAGCTGAATATGCTCAATGTTTTTCAAATTATTTATTTATTTATTTATTTATTTATTAATACATATACACATAATTAACAGGACTAACCCAAAGCATTATGTGCAGAATTTAAAACTAAACCAAATGGGTACATACATGATTGACAGAACTACATAGTCTACATATTACAAATTAAAACTAAGAAACACTGAACAGAGCAATGTAAAGTTATTTAAAGTGTTATAAAATATGTCGGCTTCTGGAATCTGAGCTAGGAAACGATTGAGTAGGATGGGGGCGGCCCTATGCGGTGCAGCGGCCGTGCGTCGCACGCGCACCACACGCTCTGCCAGTAGCCGACCCGGCCTCCTGCCACCGTACAAGCCACGCATCCGTGACGGAACCTCTAACTCACAAGAGGCGAGAGCCGATGGGTTATCAATTTTCCCATTGAGTAAGAGATAATAGTGCACCATCAGACTAAGCTTTCGTCTCAGCTCAAGACTATCGAGACCGACCATCCCGGAAACGAATAGGGAAGGGTACAAAAATGGGTAGTACCCATATTTACGTTTGTACAGAAACCGCGCGAATTTTCGTTGTATTTTTTCCATTATTATCTTAATTTTGACGGTTTTGTTCAAGAAATCGTACCGTAAGTACCTTTGACTACTTACTGATATTTTAACACTTATTTTGCTCTCCTGCAAAATAGGGATGTTGACTAATTTTAGGATTCAATTTAATTTTATAGATAGGACATTAATATTGACAAAAAAAATATTAATCTTCAATTTAAAAACAAAAATTGATAAATACAAATCATTATCTTTCCCACCAAAACGGTCCCTGACGTCACAATCCATTATTCAATACTATCTGTCTCCTGAAGTTAGTGGAATTTGCATATAAAATACTTTCAATGACGTCATAAGCTCAAAATGGCGTTTGAGGTCACGTGACAGTGAGTACAATTTTTAACATTTTAAATTAATGATATTTAATTTATTTTGATTGATTTTGATAAAATAATCATATTTTAGGCCTTTAAATGTTACCACTAATATTTTAGACAAAAATTTATAGTAGTTTATAATTAGTGTAAACATCCCTATTGCAATTTTCTTATGCCTTTTTCCACTGAGGGCACGATATGCCCTAACCGAAACTCGAATCAACAACATATAAATAACCAACCAACTCACTTGTACGCACAATGCAGACACTTATGGCTCCGGATACCGACGTGTCGATAGCGCACGTGTTGCGCGAGCGCGGCCGGCGTGGGCGCAGACATGTCGCACAGCGTGCACGCGAACGCGCACACGTGTTGCCGCGTGTGTTGGCGCAAGAGATGCGCCGTCGCGAGATACTGACCGCACATGTGACACATGTGACCCATGTCTGGGTTTATGTTCTGTGGAGTGTGGATAGTGACGTTTGGTTGGAGATTGTTCTGACATGACTTTTGAAGTGATTATAATCTAAAATTTTAACAAAAAAAGAACCGACTTCAAATGAAGTACAATGATGCCATTGTCAGATCTCGCTCAAAGGAGATCCCCAATTTTCGGCCTCGAACCATATGTAATCTGTGCTAGAACATCGGACTAGACAAGAGTAAACTATATACCAAAAAATTCGTCTTATTTATAAGATAAACATATTTAAATCTTAGCTTCAGCTGCTCTTGCCAAATGAACAAAATAATGCAAAAAAGTTTTCACAGTATTTACCTCATTACATACGATTTTATAATCGATTGAATCGATTGATAATGATCGATTGATGGAACATAATAATATATTTTATGTATTATTTAGTGATTATAATTATAATATTAATTTATTTTTTACATATTTTCGTATTCCATATAAATCAAAACTATGTAATATATTATAATTACCATTCAATCGTTACGCTAATTTTATTAAATTACATTTCGAATATTTTGACAACGATTAATCGATTGACAACAATGATGATGTAATCCCTAATAATGTCATTTTGGTAACCATAGTATTTATAAATAACACCACTGTATTGTCATATTTGTCATCGATCTTTCATCTTTCTACGCGTGTTCTTGTATATTTTTACTATCAAATATTTTCAGCGTATTTGGAGTCCTATTTACTATTGAAACTCATCGACACGTACACAGTGATTTTAATTTTCTATTGTATTCGCTTTCGTACTTGTGTTTTGGTGAATGTGTTTCGCAGTTTCGCTACAATTTCTTGCAAACCAATACTATATGAATATGGACTCCTTAATCGCCTGTTTTGTGACTGACAAAGGTTCAGAATAAGTCTTGAGAGAAGATCAGGAAGTTGCTGTGGCCATACAATGAGTATATTATGGTATCTTGATTGGGCAAGGTACTAACGAAATATAACGCCTCCTGCACAACTACACGAAATATTAATATATTATAATGATAACTAATAAAATCTCTTGAAATATGCAATAGTTTTTATTATACAACCTTTTTATGACATTCGTTTTGGGTGAAAACCATTGAAGTAGTAGATATTATAATAGACACCCGCCAACGTAAGTGTAACATACATATTAAATAGCACTGTGACACGAGTATGACATAATCATAACCTATAATTAAGGTGATTCGTTCTAGGATTTCCTTAGTTGGCCATTGCTGGCAGCCGTGAAAATTGGAGAAATTGAACTTTTTGCAATAATCTAATTAACAGCCAATTTCCAGTCTTGTCTACTTAGGCCTGAGTTTCTATGGAAACTGGGGTTCTCCTTTATGTGGGACCACACGACAAGCACCAGCTTTCGATTAAAAAAGAATCATCGAAATCGGTTGACGTGATATTGAGTTATTCGTTCATTTATCGCGCACATACTTAATGCAAATTTAAGACTTATATGCTTTTGACATGGATGCCATTGTCAGATCTCGCTCAAATTTATGTGAGACCACACGACAAGCTCCAGCTTTCGATTAAAACAACAATCATCAAAATCGGTTCACCCAGTCCAAAGTTCTGAGGTAACAAACATAAAGAAAAATACAGTCGAATTGAGAACCTCCTTTTTTTGAAGTCGGTTAAAAAGAGACAGACACATAAATTCATAAGATTTAACATGAGTAATGAGATAGGAAGCATTATACGCATTATTATAGTGTTTCTTAGTTCGTGGTTCTCTTTGTGTTACTTTAAAAAGTGCTAAGTTGTATTCATAGATGGCGTGAGGAACAAGATAAAAGATTCGTTTTATTGCTGGATAGATGGAGCTAGCTGCTCATTTTACTCTTCATATTATGTTAAGAGATGGCGTTAGTTACCACTGTTTTCTTTGCATCACTATTGTATATTTCATGAATGGACCCATCGGTTTCGGCTTGACGTGAATGAGTGTATGAGTGATATTATGATACTGTTATGATTAAATGACTTTGAACTGAATAATATATTCTGTAATTGTAGTAATCAGTGCCGGATTAGGCAAGCGCGGGGCCCGTAGTAAATTCTTTCAAAGAGCCTTTGATCTACTATGGGTTATTAAGTATAAAATAGTTCGTAAGTATAAAATCTAACCACTTTTTTATTTAATTTAATTCTTAATTAGTCCAACATTTCACACAACACTTACCTGCCTAGCAACATGATCGCTCAGCTTCCTATTACAAGAGAAGTGCACTCCACAGTGGTAACAAGCGATCAACCTCTCGCCTGTGTGTCGTCGCACATGCATCGTCAACAACACCTTGCGATGGTACCGCATGCCACAGCCACCCCAAGAACAAAGGTTCTCTTCGGTGTGATTGACGTGCCGTTTTATATGATCGAAGAACTCCTGGAAGTTATCGAATTGGGATGTTGACTAATTTTAGGATTCAATTTTATTTAATTTTCATAGATAGAATCTTAATAATCACGAAAAAATGTTATAAAAATATTAATCTTCAATTTAAAAACAAAAATTGATAAATAAAAATCGCCACCACGTCATGTGACGTCACTAAACTATATTCAATACTATCGGTCTACTGAAGTTTGTTGAACTTCCATATAAAATACGAACAATGACGTCATAGCTCAAAATGGCGTTTGAGGTCACATGACAGTGAGTACTATTTTTAACATTTTAAATTAATTATATTTATAATAATTTATTTGGAATGATTACGACAAAAGAAGAATATTATAGGTTTTTGAATGTTTCCGTTAATACTTTAAACATAAATTCATATTAATTTACAGTTAGTGTCGACATCCCTATTGAAATATTTTAACAATATAATGAAGCTAGCGAATACCCGGCGTATGCTACTACGATAAAAAATATATATTTTGTTTACTTGTTGGAAAAAAAGAATTTTTTTAATAAACCATCCAGAATTTTTTTGTATGGAAAAGTCAAATATCGCAATCTAATGCATTCTTTTAGTTATTCGAAACCGGTTTGGGGCACAGTTCGGTTCGGTTGGATGATTTTAAAGTCTGTAATGGAGATGGGTAGAAACAATTTGTGTTTTAAATAATTATAATTGTAGCTTCAATGCATTAATGACCAAGGGTCTTTAGCATGACTGAGGAGGCCTAGAGCATACTCTAATACCCTGTTTGAGTGCAGATTGGTAAATTAGCTAGTGGCCAATCAGTTGATTGTTTTAATGCCTCCTAAAGGCCTTTGAAATGGCTTAACAACTGCTTTCTGCTATCTATTTATTTATTTTATTTATTTATTTATTTATTTATTTGGTTTACCAACAATTGTTACACGAATACATGACAATATACAAATTTGAATAGTCTTAAACTATGTGCACAACCTATTACAGGCAAACACCGCATGCAAAAAGTTAATAAATTATATTTAAGGCACAATGGGTGACTGAAATGTGAGTAAACTTAACAATTTAACAAATTTAACAAAGACAAAAAACGAGCCACAGGATCATGGCAACGAGACTATTAACAATTAACAATAGCGATGTTGACTAATTTTAGGATTCAATTTTATGTTATGGATAGAACCTCAATATTCACGAAAAAAATATATAAAAAATAGTAATCTTCATTATAAAAACAAAAATTGATAAATAAAAATCACTATCAAACTTCCCACCAAAAACGTCACGTGACGTCACTAAACGATATTCAATACTATCTGTCTACTAAGTTTTTTGAATTTCCATATAAAATTGTTCCAATGACGTCATATTCTCAAAATGGCGTTTGAGGTCACGTGACAGTGAGTACAATTTTTAACATTTTAAATTAATGATATTTAATTTATTGTGATTGATTTCAATAAAAGAATCATATTTTAGACTTTTAAAAGTTACCACTAATATTTATCTATGTGCTACTGTGCCCAACTTTACATGCCCTCCAATATAAATCAGTCAACATAAGCTATTGTAGTACTTACAACCAATACTTATACTAAAAGAAGTCATCAGGATTGAAAAAAATTGTTTATATACCTGTATAGAATTGTATTTAACATTACAGCCAGTCCACAGACAACAATGGGGTGCCGTCAATTCCGGTAGCTTGTTCCGCTTACTAGAATCCTTCTTACACCTCTCCAGGTTCAACGTCACTCTTCCATTGAAGCCGATCGCCATTAATTTGGCATGGTATGCATGGTAGTTAATGTGACGTACCATTTCGTAATAATCACTTGTACTGTGACCACATATATCCCACATACAGGCATATTGACCTGAAATGAAGAAGATAGTTAACAAGAGTTGTAAATACCGTTTAATAATGCAGATAGAATTATAGCTATCTTAGAACCTACATAAATAAGCAAAGAAAGGGCTTTTTCTTTCTTCCTCTTTCTTCTTTCTTGGTCTGCAAGGCATTGATGTTGGTATTACTTATGTCCATGGGCGAATGACCACTTACCATCAGGTGGATCATCAACTCGTCTGTTGACAATTTACATGAAAACAAATACAGTGACAATTTTTGATAGAGCAAGAGAGCATATAGTCATTTCATTTTAAAACAATTGACAGTTTGTATCTTTTTCTTTGTGACTACTTAAGGACTTACCTTTATCGTCCTTTCCACCATCTTGAGACGGTGTGTGTTCTGCGACATGCTTTTGAAATAATTCATAGTCCGTAAAGAAACATTGGCACTCCTGCCATTCACACAGCATTCGGAGATTATCCACCCGTAACTTGCGAATAGGCTTTAGGGAGTAAATTAAAATTATTAGAACACAAATAAAACTTGGAATTTGATACAGTTAATACTGATACAAAACTCTTTTCCCTTTTTCGATTCATGAACACTTACATCAGCTGAAGTAACTTTTTGAAACTTCGTTTTGAACAACATGTACCATAAATACCATGATGCGGAAATAAAAGACATCTCAATGGTTTGAAAGTAACTTTACTTATTCTTGATTCAAAAAGTATTATTCTGAGTAAGAATGGTTATTAATCGCTGTGTAATGAGGAATCAAACTTGACCAGCACAGCCTCAGTCCACACCGTACTCGCTGAATGCGTCACATTTGTATGATATCATATGCCCGGCATATGTCATCCGCATCGGGCTCTCATATGATTTCATACAAACGCAATGACACGTGCAGTGCATAAGATGCGGATATTATGTGTGTTAACTATTACTGAACTTTGAGAGTACAACAGGGAAAAGGCATAGTTTGCCCATTTCTTCTGTTTAAAAGGTGACATTCATTTGTAAATAAATAAATTGTAATGACAAACAATATAAGTAGTTGGTAGCGAATCCTGTTCCGGGTTCAATTCCCGGCTGGGGCAGATATGACTAGTACCACGTGGGGTTAACTAAGTCGGTTCTGTAACCATTTCAATCTACATATTGAATTTTAAAAAATGCAAAAGAAACACAAGAGGGCACATTCACATAACAACACAATTAATGGAATGACTGAATACAACATTGACAGTGCAATAAATTTTGTGTTACCTTCCATTTGACTCGTTTTTGAAAAGTACCTTCTAATTCTAGACCAAATTGACGAGAATTGTCTCCCTAATCTGGATTTAAAAAAATGGTTTTAAACATTTGCACTAAACCCTGACTACATCTCTCAACAATACATCTCAGACCAATAGCAAAATCTGGTAGGTACCTTAGATCTATAGTCAACCCGATATTTATATGACTATAAATATTTGTACTCCGGTCATGGGTGTTATTGTGATGTGTTTTGTGTCGTCGATGCCACAATCTACTGTCGGGGTATAAGTGTGTAAGCGTTATAAAAGTCACATACCACTTTCAGAGGCTTGACTGAGGGCTCATCAACGCCAGCAGGAACTGTCACGTCGTCATTATTAGCCGACAGAAAGAACTTTCTGCGCTGCGCGTTACACTCAATAATAAACTGAATATCATTCTGATTCTGCATGGACTTCTTCGGCATCACTTCGTTCTGTTTATGAAGCCAGTCAACGCACCGAAGAAGTTTACTCCCCTTCGTGGCCAACGGCGCTGGATTTTCTTCTACTCCCGCCATTATCGTATCTATTTAAGATACTTACTGTTATTGGTGATTATTACTGATTAGTTTTATAAACCGATAATCAGATAAAACCAATTCAACTACATATCAAAGATTATTGTATTTACTATACATTTTGCAATAATATTATATGAAATTTAGACGATGTTTTTTGGTCACTTTGATTTGATTTGATGTTTGTTTGGGTCACAGAGTACTTAATGTTTGGGTCACATGTCACAGAGTACTCAATTCAATCACTCTGCACTCACTATACTCTATTTTTTAATTCCGCAAACCGATTTGACAGGCGCTAATGTCAAAAGCTAAAATAATGTTGCCAGTTGTTTATGGCTAGAGCCGCTCCAGGATTACGGTTCTTTGAATCGTATGATATTTATTGATTTTAGCGGTTACCGTTATTAAATATGATTTTAAATTTTAAATTAATAAAAATGATTTTAAATTTATCGACTAATGTTTTTATTTAAAATAGCATCCTATTATGTTTGGATTTGTACCAACCAAGGATATTATCGTTTAACTGAATTGCAATCTTCGTAGAATTTCCTACCTGAAGACGGATGACGTAACATTTAATGACCATTTTCGACCAATCATAAGCCGGATTAAGTTTGCCCTTCATTATTAATTTTGCTTTGTTTCACATTCGTTCCTTTACCTGTAAAGTGATCGGATGTGTTTCGTAGACTCGAGCGTAATTACTTAGTGCAAAATTTGTTCATTTGTTAAGTTATTTTGTTGAGTTTTGTTGTTTAGTTTGTTAAATTTTTCGTTATTATCTGGTTGTTATTGTTTTTTTAAGTTTTATTTAATTGAGATTTTTTTACTCAATTATTAACGATGGACACTGACGTTCAACCGTCTACTTCATCGTCAAGGCGAGAGTCTGAAGACTCTTTATCGCCCAGAAAAAAACGTAAATTACAACCATTCAGTGCAAATGAAAAATTGATGATTATGAATGTATATAAACATATATACGCCGAAAAAGAGACCGAATGTCCTTATGAAAAGCCTATCACAAATGATTGTGTGCAAAAAACAGCCGACATACTGGCTATAGGCAGATCAACAGTTTACAAAGTGTTGAAAGAGAGTAAAGAAAATATTGAAATGACTTCTCCAAGAAAAACTGGTCCCAAATTCAACTTTGAACACAAATTGGATGAATTTACTTTGTCGGCTATACGTCGAAAAGTACATCAATTCTTTTATAGAAATGAACCACCAACATTAGATAAGGTAAGATTTATCGTATTGGCTTAAACATTTTTAATTTATTTTTTTATTTATGTTCGATGACTGCATTTAGCAAATTTTATTGTAATATTTCTAGGTATATCAAGCAATAAGTAATGACAGAGAAATCCAAAAATTTTCAAGATCGACGTTATACAAAATATTGAAACATCTGAATTTTAAATATATGACCAAGAAACGACGCAGTATAATAATTGATAGAGAAGATATCATTTTATGGCGTCATAGATATTTGCAAAAAATCCAGCAATATCGATCAGAAGGGCGCGTTATTTATTACCAAGATGAAACATGGATAAATGAAGGTATCTTATTATTTATAATTCTTATATAAACGACTGAATAGTCACAATACAACTAATATAGTTTTAAAAATGTTGTCTTTGTGTTAAAAATTATTTATATTTACACTTTTTTTTAGGTCATACTGAAAGCAAGCACTGGGTGGACAGATCAGTTCTATCTTCACGCCAGGCATTTTTAGAGGGTTTATCCACTGGATTACGAGTACCAACAGGCAAAGGCAGACGTCTTATAATATCTCATGTTGGAAGCGAAGACGGTTTTGTCGATGGTGGTTTAATGATAATAGAATCAAAAAAAGGGTTACAAGTTGATTACCATAAGGAAATGAACTCACAACTATATGAGAACTGGCTTAAAGTCATTCTTCCAAAACTTGGAGCAAACTCAGTGTTGGTTATAGACAATGCTCCTTACCACTCAAGAAAAGTAGAATCGCTACCAAGTTCAAATTGGCTTAAAAGCAGGCTTCAAGAATGGCTGACATCAAAAAACATATCATTTGAACAAACAATGTTGAAAGCTGAACTCTTGGAGCTTGCTCGAAAAGTAAAAAAAAGACACGAAAGGTTTGTTGTTGATGAGATGGCTGCTGAGCACGGTGTCACAATTCTGCGCTTGCCGCCTTACCACTGCGAACTAAATCCCATCGAGTTGGTTTGGGCACAGGTTAAGGGGCACGTAGCGAAAAATAATAAATCTTTTAAAATGACTGAAGTCGAAAAATTATTTAAAGAAGGACTTCAGCTAGTGACACCGCAGCGATGGAGTGATTGCATATCACACGTAATAAAAATAGAAAATGAAATGTGCAATTTAGGCCATGTCATCGACAGCATGGTTGAACATTTTATAATAGAAGTTGGTAGCGATTCAGATGCCTCTGCCTCTTATAGTTCTGAGTTAGGTTCTGAGTCTGAATAAATTATATTCTATAAAATTATCTGCCTTTTATTTTTAATTACCCTTTGTATTTATTTCAAACACAAATATCGGAAAACATTCATAGATCGTAAACACCTATCCGATTGCGGTACATCACTATTTAAGAAGTAATAAAATCATGCAACACAGGAAACGTCATTTCGGTTTGCGGAATTAAAAAATAGAGTATAACAACTCTGTGCTCACTTCGTTTTAAGATTTTAGTCTATTGGATTTTAGTCAATGAGTACTTAATCACTGGATGTATTACTCTAACTGAATAAGTAACGTTGTAGAGCTGTGGACGGATGACGCCATAACCGAAGGACCATTTTTCTATTGTGTCCATGTTATCCATAGTGCCAGGATATAGCATTCGATTATGATTTTTATATTGATATAAAAACATCTAACATGAATATTATAAGACGTAACGTAATTTGTGTGGTAGTTTGCAACACAACACCAAAAATTTAATGCAATTTTTCAATGTGGTGACTAAGGTCATCGGGGATTTGTGAAGACTGTGGTCGTCGTTTTTGTTTGTGTTGCTTAAAATGTGGTGTTGTACTGTTATCAAAAATGCGATCCGGCATGGTAACCATTGCGCCACACGGGTCGTCAATAAGGCATATGTATCCAGTTAGAGTAATTTAACCATGTTTTGAGCCGTCACCAACCATGACATGAGTACTCTCATTACTCATTAATTAATAATTAATTAATTAATAAAGATTATAATTAATGCTGGATTCGGAAGGCTCACTGGTCAGAGTGGCGCAAGTTAGGGAAGGCCTATGTCCAGCAGTGGACCTTTAAAGATGGATGGATGATTATAATTTCTTCAAAATTATCCCTATGTCATTAAAACTGATGTTTTTATATTATTATTTTTGTATATGGTGATAATAAAATGAAACAATATTTTTTATTACGGTACATTTCTTTTATTTTAAGTGCTTAACACATACAAAAATATTATATCGAATGATATATCCTGGGACTATAGATAACATGGACACAATACAAAAATGGTCATTCAGTTGTGACGTCATCCGTCGTCAGGTACCTCTGTTCTCTACGAAGTTATTATCCAGTTAGAGTAATATATCCATGGATTTGCCCTTGAGCCTTTGTGATGTCGTTTTCGTTCATTTTGACTTGACTTGACAATTCATTCAATAAATTAAAAAGTTTAAAAACGTGCATGCGAATTGCGAGCCGAGCGCGTGAAGTGTGGCGTATTTGCGGCACAGCGCGGGTCCCCACGTTGTCACAAGTACTGACCTCTTATCATTATTAATTAAGAAAGCATAAATAGTTCAACGCTTTATTCCAGTCTCACATAACGCGCACGACGGACCGGAGGTCATTTCTCTTCGGTGCTGATGAGAAGACACAAAATTTCTTTAGAAGAAAAAATCAACAGTTTAGATCTCGTGTTACGGTTACCTTTAGCTACAAGGATGCCTAACATCAAGGTTTTTAGTGGAAGCTCGCACCCGGATCTGGCGCAAAAAATCGTGGACCGCCTCGGCATCGACCTCGGAAAAGTGGTAACCAAGAAGTTTAGTAACATGGAAACGTGCGTGGAGATCGGAGAATCGGTGCGTGGGGAAGATGTTTATATCGTGCAGAGTGGCAGCGGAGAGATTAACGACAATCTCATGGAGCTTTTGATTATGATAAACGCGTGTAAGATAGCATCGGCGTCCCGCGTCACCGCCGTCATTCCCTGCTTCCCGTACGCGCGACAAGACAAAAAAGACAAAAGCCGAGCGCCGATCACGGCCAAGCTCGTCGCGAACATTCTCTCTGTGTCGGGCGCTGACCACATCATTACCATGGACCTTCACGCCTCCCAAATCCAGGGCTTCTTCGACATTCCCGTCGACAACCTTTTCGCGGAGCCTGCGGTCCTAAAATGGATCAAGGAGAACATTCCAGATTGGAAAACTAGCATTGTCGTGTCACCCGACGCTGGCGGAGCTAAAAGAGTGACGTCCATAGCCGATCGTTTGAATGTGGAATTCGCTCTTATCCACAAGGAGCGAAAAAAAGCTAACGAAGTTGCCTCCATGGTGTTGGTTGGTGACGTGAAGGACCGGACAGCCATTCTGGTAGACGACATGGCTGACACTTGTGGAACTATCTGTCATGCAGCTGAGAAGTTAATAGAGGCTGGAGCGATAAAAGTGTATGCGATACTTACTCATGGAATTTTCTCTGGCCCAGCTATTTCGAGGATCAATAATGCGTGCTTAGAAGCTGTTGTTGTTACAAATACGATCCCACAAGAGAGGCACATGCAGGAGTGCCCTAAAATCCAGTGTATTGACGTCTCTATGATGTTGGCCGAGGCTGTGCGACGTACACACAATGGAGAATCCGTTTCATACCTATTTTCTAATGTTCCATACTAGTTAATCTTTTGTTTTAACTTACATTTAGGCTAAGGTCTCCAACACTATCTGTATGGCTTCAGAAATTATGTCCGTATAATATCTAGGCATGCTTACTAATATTGTTATAACCCTATAATTTAGGCTAAATCTGAGAGACAGTGATATTGTTATTTGTATTCATGATAGGACTGTTGGATACCTACTAATTATAATAGTTAGTTTTAATCTCACTAATTTTAACGGTTTGCCTTGTTGCAAATCCGATAGATTTCCATCAGTTTGAGGCTGCTAACCATCAAAGTGATTGTAAAATAAGATTTTGTAATCTGCAAATTGTATAACTATTTCTTAGATGGTTAGCAAAGTCGTTGGTCTGTACCAGCATCATTTGCTTACTTTAAAGTTGATATGATGAAATGCTTGGTTCTAGGAGAAACACTGTAGGCTCCGTATTTGTTAATAAATGTATATGGTTCCGTTAAAAAAATAGCTAAATATTTTTATAACTTTCTAATGAATTTCGTAAATAAATTTTTATGAATTAACAATGGTCTAAAATAAACATTGAAATCAGTTAACTTCATGACAATTATTTTGTAGTCTAATAGAACCATTCCATTACCTTTGATTTAAAATATCTTGCATTTAAATGATATAGTTTATCTATGACTGTTAATTCAATATTTCTTTACATTATTTTTAAAAGACAAGAGATTTGATCAGTTATTATAATAATAAACTAATGTTTAATACTGTTAGAATATTATACAGGTAAAGATTGTCGAATGTTTGTATTAAATTTTAAGTAATTTTGAAAATGTACAAGTGGCCTTTACTGGTGTATATATTTACAAAAAAATTGGAATTTCAGAATTTTTTATATATATATTTGAAATACTAAAACCTGATGCAGTGCACTTTTTAATGTAGTAAGTATTGAGAAGCCATTTGCAAATTTTATTTTATTTTTCATTGGCTAACATAGACAATTTTACGCAAATAATGTTTGTTTTTTTTCGATTTAGGTACGATATTGTATATTTGGTTTATATTTGTAGTTATTAAGACATAATAAAAACACTTAAGTGTTTATTTGCTTTTTGTAAATACCCACGACCCATGATCCGCGTATGTCGTACTATCGACATTGAGGCAACCCAAGCGGGACGCCTGGCGGTCTATTATGAACTCTTAATTCCAGCCATGTTCCAGTGTAAACGTCAAAATTCGTGTTACGAAAGCGGTCACGTGACACTTTTTAGCCAGTCATGCGTCGTTTAAAGCCCGAGAAATGAATTGCCTGGAACATGAATGGTTTTACAAAAGTTCATAACAGGCTCGCTGGCCTCAGGGAAGAAATATTTAAAAAAATCGGGACTAAACTTAAGATTCTACAAAGAAGATGTTGGCCAGACTGGTAACAACCAAACTCAAATCCGACAGAGTAAAAGGGTTTTCTATTGACAAAGTAGGAACCCCATGTTTCAAATAAACTTGAATGCGCTCGTCATGTATTCTTCTGTCACATATCCTTTAAGCGAATTTATATCGTGATCATCAATGTCTTTTTAATATATAATATCATTGGTGATCATATTATTAAGAAACGAATTCCGTGAAGAAAAAGAACACAATATAATTATCTTGAGACTTCATAATGTAAAAATTATGAGAATGTGAAGTCATCCATGTGCCAATCGGGATTTGGCTAGCGTAGTTGAATGGCATTCCCAAAAGACTTCGTTACCGGCTTTATCTAAGTGCTTTTAGGGTTCCGAAGTAAAATCGGAACCCTTATAGTTTCGTCATGTCCATCTGACGCGTCTGACCGAGCAAAGCGGCGAGGCCCTAGTGCTAAAAAGCTGTAATTTGTCATGGATATACATGTTTATTAAAACTCCAGAATCGTAAAATAAAATATTGAAAAATACCCCTAGAGGTGACGTGAGGATGAATTTTTTATACGTCGTGTATCCTATAATGTGGGGTATCGTTGAAAAGGTCTTTCAAAAGTATTATGGGACTTCTAAGACCATTTTTGGAATTAGGGGTCTGTTTGCGAAATATTTAGCTTTAAAGTGCTAATTTTGGTTACAGTCAAGTATCCCCCACCCCTAAGCTAAACGGTTGGAGTTGGAGAAGTGGAAAAATTCTCTAAAATAGGTTATATAAGGAAAACTATCCCGGCTATGTTAGTATAAGTAGTTAATGAGTAATACACTAATAGTCGAGAAACTTACTACTTCGGGACCCTACATTGCGCGTGGCCTGACACGCACTTGCCCGGTTTTTTAAATTATAACGTGGGTATTATTATCTTCAAGGTAATACGACACTGAATAAATAGTTATTATCGTATAAAAGTATAGATTGGTTACATCATGATGTTATCAACATGCCAACTGACCCCAGGTCATTCTTCTGTGATGTAAATGGGCGCGTCTTATGGAAACGACAGCAGTCTTATAACATCTGTAAGACGATTACTGATTACGTACTAGGTACATAGGAAGTGATTGTTATTAAAAAGCGTTGTAACTATTATAGCTAAACTAATTAGCTTGACGTGTCATGATCAGACCGCAGACCACGTAGGCAATTCGAACCAATAAACATTATGTAAGAAAGGTGAGGTCGTAAGATGTCCTTGCTCCTTGATATCAGTTAACTACGTCAAATTATGAAGTCTTCTTAAACAGTTATTTATTACATTTTACTCAATTCAGTGCCTAATTCGTCATACGTTGCTGTTCAAACCAGTAAATAGCGTTAGCTTTTATAGTGATACAGCAATGTATAATTAATTCATCCCACGACTAAAGTCAAATGAAGCCATTTATCAGTGATGTAAAGACGTCACTGATAAACTCTTCAACTGCGGGTAGGAAAACACTCCTCGGTAGTTTCTTGCCGCTTCTCCCGGGACAAGTCACGGTAGGGATTTATTGAAGCCATGGCTTTTGATTTTCGTAGTGGCAAAAACTAAAATTTTACTTCGAATAAATCTTATTTCATTTCTGAATGACATGAGCATAACGATATAACCCACGTAAGACCTTTCCTATTCAAATAAATAGAAGGTTCATCTGTTATGTTAATTATGTTATGGTATGTAGCATTTCTTTGTTACTTGTCAGCAAAACGGCATGTTGGGCTACAGAGAAGTTTTTTTAGAGAGTACCTACAATATGAACATGATGTCGCTATTTTAGATGTTTTATACCTGCAGTAACCTAGCAGGTAGGTACCCAAATCTCTGAGCAGGTAGTACGGAATAGATAAAATTGTACCTGGAAAATTATATCTAGTAGATTATGACCGTGCCCAGTACATTCTACCCACAGGCGATTGGCGATCACATTTTTTGCTCCGTGTTCGCTGGCAATAGATTGATAACAATGATATTATATATTAAAAATAGGCAGATATGTCATAAGCGCGGGCGTTGTGTGACTCAAAAAGTTCCCAATTGGGAACTCTTATTCAGGTGAAGAAAGAGATAGTAATGTAGTTTTGACGCGAGAGCGATAAAGACGTGTGATAAAGCAATAAAGCGTGCCTTGCGGACATCGGAACAGATTTTTCGATTGATTTGTAAGGGCATAACGTATCTATATTAATTAAACATCATTGATTGATAACGGTGACTGATGACACGATCACACGACGCGTTCGGCATAAACAAAAAAAAATACAAAAAAGATCATGCCTGGCTGGCTTTCGTCGGCTGCTGGTATCACTATTTTGTCTTATTAAACTTCTCAGTTATTTGGATAAAAATAAATAAAATAATGATACCTACTTGGGAGTATCTACACCTCATATCCTTGCAATAGGTTTTCCTACCTATATTCGAGTATCCAAATAGGTACCTTTTTTTAAAATACCTAAACAACAGATAAAGAAGAGAGATAAGATTTTCGGCTCGACGTAAAGGGAACCAATCATTTTAATAATATGCATACTAGAGAACGTCGCGTCGTCGTCACGTAAGTAACCGGAGTATCGAACCCAGAGTTTATGAGCCGGGGTATCGAACCCGGACCCTCTCTCAGCAGCTACTACGGGTCGACAACGACATAAGGTAAACACCCCAATTATGGACAGTTTAACAACAAATTTGTGGTATTTGTGAAAATTTACCTATATGGTGAAAGTTAGGGTGCTGAACGTACTTAAAGTGTAAAGTCCTATGCTTATTCAACATTTCTGGTGTGTTACGCGTCAGATACTGCAATTGGTTTAAATTTAATTAACAAATAAAAATAATAACTTTTTTACCCAGTTATGGACACCAAAAACCCAGTCATGGACACCCAGTAATGGACATGACCCAGTCATGGACACCCAGTAATGGACATATGTAACCCAGTCATGCCAGTCATGGACATCCAGTAATGGACATGAATCTAATCATATAAACCTAATAGGAAGGCTAGTTATCGACGAATCTATGATGAAAATGCAAAAGAATAATTATTAGATAATATCTTTTTAGGGTTTCGAAGTAAAATCGGAACTCTTATAGTTTTTTCGTCACGTCCGTCCGTCTGTCCGGAGCAAAGCGCTGAGACCCTTAGTGCTAGAAAGCTGTAATTTGGCATGAATATACTTATTTATTAAATCTTCAGAGTCATGAAATAAAATTTTGAAAAACATTTTTTTTAGGGTAGGTACCGTGCCCTCCCTTACAAGTAACGTGAGGATGATTTTTTTATTCGTCGCGTACCCTTTAGTGTTGGGTATCGTTGAACAGGTCTTTCAAAAATATTATGCTTCTTCTAAGACTATTTTTAGAATTAGGGGTCCGTTTGCAAAATATTTGGCTTTAAAGTGCTAATTTTGGTTAGAGTCAAGTGTCCTACTTAGCTGACTAAACGGTAGGAGTTGAACAAGTGAAAAAATTCTCAAACATAGATGATGAATGAATTCTCAACATTATGATGAATTTACAAGAAAAACTATCACGGCTATGTTAGCATAAGTAGTCAATGAGTAATAGTCGATAAACTAACTACTTCAGAACCCTACATAGCGCGTGGCCTGACATGCACTTGTTAAATCAACTTTTCATGAAACATTCACATTAAGGAACTTAGTTACTTATAAATTTTCTAAATTGACAATGAGGTTAGCATTAAAGAAGTGAAAATTATTAAAGTGAAACTTTTATTACATCGTCTCAAACTTTTTGGTCTGTGTGTCGCATGTCGCGTGACGGTCAGCCGCGGAGTGGGGGTAAAGTGAAATAATTAATAAAAGTTTAATACCCTAAATCTTTTAATACCCTAAATCGAATATTTATCCAAAAAAATTTAGTTAAATGTCTACAATACGAAAAAAAGTTTCACTTATACCTACCGTGGTTTCATAAAACCACACAATTGCTTTTTTAAAATTGTACTCAAATTAAGCTTTTTATATATTAATAAGTAATTTACGAACGTAAACGTTATCAGCCTTTTATATAGGTATGCATTAATTATAACTACCTGAACTAAATGAAGATACAAATATTAATGTAAAGTACCCAATAGTACACATCCACACCAACATTTTCATAATTTGCAACTAGCTCATGGTAAAGAACAATACTAGGAGTAAAATTGGTTCAAATTCTGAATACACAATAGCAAAGATAAATTTGGATAAAATTATGTCCATTACTGGAACTATACCATTATAGTGCACCAGTAATGAACACCAACAAAATATCAACAAATATAACTTCTCGGAGTAACAACACTGTGTGTTGTTGACTTAAGTTTCATGGTTAACCCAACAAACAAAACACATTTTTATTTAAATAAAGCAATACAAATTTACAGATGAAACTTTTTAGTTACCGCACTAACAATTTCCTTAAGAAAAGCCGCTAATATAAATTTACAATGACAAACAATTTATAGTTCGCGCCAACTTGTGTTCTAACAGACCGAATTGAATAAAATGTCAAACTTAGGCAGTTCGATGACTACAGTCTATGACACAGTGTTAAAAATACATAACAAAGGGTTCATAACCATATTCTAGACGATTTCTTTTTTTTTCGTCCATTACTGGTGCCTTGTCCATTACTGGTGCACTTACGTTACCTACTTAGTACTTACTCATGGTTTTACATCGAATTTTATACAAAAGTACCATAAAAGTGAATGGCTAAGTCACTAATGTTCATTGCGTACTTACTATTTAGTGCCCCAACTCTTCTTGTATTATAATAGGTACTATACTATCTATCTAATACCTTTAAACGAGCAATTCTTGTATAATATATATTTTCTGAATCTCGGAAACGGCTCTAACGATTTTTATGTTAGTATGTAGGAGGTTTCGGGGGCGAGAAATCGATCTAGTTAGGATTCATTTTTAGAAAATGTCATTTTATCCGTGTTTTCAGGCAATGAAAAACTGCTACAATAGACTCTTCCTGACATCTATTGGCGTCCCATTGGTTCAGCAAAAATTTTTTCGAGCAAAAAAAGCTGGATTTTGATTTTATTATGTGGGCGCCACAATATTCTTGCCTGGGGCGTCAGTAGCTCTTGCACCGTCACTGGATGTAGATACCTACATAATATGTATATTTATTACTCACGCAAAAACTACTGAAGTACTCGTAATTTTCACGAAATATAGTACGCAATAACTTACCTAAAGGTAAAACTTATTATCCCGGAAAACGCGGGCAGAGCCAGTGGCGTAGCTTGCTCAAAGCAGGCTCTGTATCAATACTTGTCGAGGGGCTCCTACTCCAACTGAAGCTGTAAAATTTCGGGAGAAAAAAAGGGCGCAATCAGCGACCTTAGGGCGGCAGGCAAGCTTTTTTGTTGCTGCTATTCAGGGCCCATGTAGCTGGTGGCCCTGTAAAATTGATAGGTACCTACGGCTGATACAGCGGTAGCTACCTACGTCCCTAGACAGTATGTTAGTTTTTTTACGTCAATCACCGTCGAACGAGCAGATGAGTTACCTGACGGTAAATGGTCATGGCCACCTTGGCCACCATCGTCCATCGTCGACAGCCTGAAGGGCAGACGGACCACCTGATGGTAAGTGGTCACCGTCGCTTAAGGACATGAGCAATACCAGAGGAATCACCAATGCAATTTTTGACGCTTTGCTAACCAAGAGGGTACATAGAAGGGAGGAGAGGAAAACAAAGAACTCTAATGTCAGTTAGGTGATGATTAATAATAAAAATAAATAATTTGAAACTTTTTTGCAAAGATTTAAGTGGTGGACTCGTCAGAGATTAAAATTATTCAGTTAAAAACAAATGCGAATCCTTGACGCAATCAGATAGTCTGTGACCTGTACACCCCCTACAGATATGGAAACATCAAAACATAATATTGTTATTTACTTTGCTTACTTAATAAATGTTTATCTATATAACGTAATAAATAATTTTGTTACAACAGGCCAGTGTGACGTAGGAAATTATATTTATTTTACAAACGGTGACATATATAACTTGTTTAGCGAATAATTCTTATACATACTTACATGATGTAAGACTCGTCGAGATGAAAATAAATAATTAATAAGAATCGCTCTTACATGTTTTTGAATCCTACCCACACATTTAACTGTAACAGGTAGGTACTCACGATTTTGATTCTATAATGCTGTTTCAAACCGAATTTAATGGAACATGACCTGGTACGGTTTCAATCTCAGTCTATACTGGACAGACTAACAGCCATTGATGTTCATCGGAAAATTAAAATGTACTTAAAGAAGTGATGTGCAAAGTATCGAGTCTTATCTAGATAATGGTGGCCATACACAATCAAGTATACCTACTTGTCAAGTTTGCAGCGGACTTCATGCGGCATCCAGTAAACTTGACAGTGTACCTATGGCCATGGTATTTATTTATTTAAACTTTATGCCCCATACATAAGTACAGATGACAAAGGCGGAATTGATGCTAAAAGCTTTCTCCCAGTCAACCTTCAGGCAGTATAAACACAAAGATATGGCGGCATGGGTAAATATAGAAAAGAATTAAAATACTGGCTCTCTGAGCTGGCCATATAGCTGTCTCATGCACACTGGAATCTGGATGCCGCAGTCAAACTGCAAACTTGACAAGTACACTTGATCGTTTATTTCAGCCGTTCAGTTATTTGTTCTGCATTTCGCGTTCCTCGTTTACAACTCTATAGTGCCGCACAGACAGCAGGCAATCAAACCGCTCTGGTCTGAGTGAACACTTGCATTCTATTCCCAGAAGTACAGGATTTACACTGGTTACAAATTAATATGCAATTATAACTGATATCTGAACCAATGAACTAATATAGTAGTATATTCGTTCACTGATCTGAACAGATTATTATGAAACTCAAATAATGGTGATTGGCGCCCATTGGTAGCTGGCAAGTCAATAGCTCTCTTCGGTTATTCCTGCTTCCACCACAGGCCACTAATACCGCGTGTACTCAAATGGCAATAGACAATTTGCATTGTGCTACCACCTTCAACTTCCGTCCGAATACATCCAAGCTTCTTATTCCAGCTTGACATTCCATTTTATAATTTCCGACATGTATAAATTATAAAACACATTTGGTTTCTGTCTGCTATAGACTGAAATCATCCAACCAATGTGCTCCAACCCAGTTCATTTAAAAGGCAATAATGCAAAGATGGTTTTAGACCACTAAAACAATGCATAAGGCACATTTGGTCCATTAATGAAGTCGATTTTCAACTTTTCTCATACAAAACTTTTAACACAGTAGCATAGCATACGCCAGGTATACCTGGCAGGTATTTACTATTTAAAAATAAAACCCCACCATAGACGTAAACCATTTATTAAACTAGTGGTGAGCGTGGTGGGCTTGCGCGGCGGCCTTCCTCATTTGCGTGAGGACGTTGCTCATCTCTTCACGCTTCCTCTTGGCGCGGATGTGTGTGCCCAGGCGGCGCTTCAGGAACTTCAGCGCGCGCTTGTCTTTTGACACCTGGAAATGGATGGAAAGAGTATTGTTTATATTCAAGTAAGGTAGTTTGAGAAACATGTGTATGAAGAGCCAGCTTTGTAATATCCCGGTGGATTTCGTGCTTTAGTGCAAATAAAACTTTTTAAGAATTTTTTTTACATGAAATAAGTTAGTGCTTGACAACAATCCCATCTGAGGCAAGTGGCGATGAAGTCGAAGATTGCGAATGCACTAACTTAAATCAAATCAGTTCTGCAAAATTAATTGTATTTTTTTAAATTTTATTTTATGAAAATAGTCAACAAACAAGTTGACGATCCACCTGATGATAAGTGGTCACTACCAAAATCCTTAGTAAAAAAATCATTTTGTTGAGTCATGTGATATTACTAAACAGTCAGGATTGGTCCGGTGTACAATTATGTCACACATCAGTAAAAATCATTCACCTACTACTATTTTGGTCTCTAATTCAGTCTACTTTAAGCTGGCCATACACAATCAAGTGTACTTGCCAAGTTTGCAGTTTGACTTGATGCAGGATCCAGTTTGCATGAGATAAATATATGGCCAAATAGCCACACACCATCAAGTTTACTGGATGCCGCATCAAGTCCTTTGCAAACTTGACAAGTATACTTGATTGTGTATGGCCAACGTTAGTGTCACAAGATGTTACCAAAGCCAGTGCAACACTATATTGCTCAAAATAACATTTTTACAGCTTATTGCAATAATGATTTTTTTACGGCAAACACATACCAGAATTAGAGCTTTTTAAAGGTTCCCCAGCCGTTATTAAACAATCTTATATGGTTTTTAATTTAAAACCTTTATAAAAAGCTAGTGTGAACTGAACTAACCAATTTGTTTGTGTTCAATTATTGTTCATTATACATATAACATACAACAGTGGTATCAATATTAAATACCAATTTGAAGAACTGAATCCAATATTAAATTTTATCTTATTTATCACTAAAATAAAATAAATGGAAATTATGCATGAATTCTCAGTAAAAGTTCTTGTCTGATGTTTGCCGTCCTGCCCTTTGGTAAATTGTGAATTATGGTTTACAACTCTATGATTGACCTGACCTTTAGGATAGTATCTATAGCTGAAGAAAAACAATGTTTAACAATAGTTAAAAACAATGAGGCTATTAGTGACTTGTCTAGGAAGACACTTGTTTACTATCATCATATGAAAAGTGAAAACCAAAATAATATACATAAATTAATTACCTTCAACAACTCCATAGCCCTCTTTTCGTATTGTGCATGGCCAACCACCTCACGAACCAGGTCTCGCACAAACTTGGAGTGTTTGGTTTGAAGCTGGAAGTGGATAATACAAATATAAGGATATTGTGTAATACCTTTAAATATAATAACTATTGACTTTCAGATAAAGGGATAAAGTACACATAATAACATTTACATTGATTGCATGTGTGAATCACAAAAATTACTGCAAATTTCCGTAGCTTTTAATAAAAAAAAGTGAATGAAACTTTAGCAGTTTATACTTAAATAATGTAGGTTTATGTACGTTCCTGAAGTCAGGTTACAAGTTAAAACTTAAAAATATATCACATTACATTAATACATTTTGGTTATTTGCAAGTTTCAATCTTCTTTGTTTCTTCTTGTATTTACTGAAATACTGAAAACTACTTGAAACACTGAAATACTTCACATACTAATACTACACTACTTCAATCGTAATTAGGGCTGAAATTTGTAGTTTGACTTAAAATGTAGCTTTGGCTGGGGTTATTGTACTCACCAAAATCCATTCAAATAGAAAACAAAACTCATACTTACACCCTTTAGCCTTGCGGGTCTGATTTTGATGGCTTTGTCTGTAATTCCCTTTTTGCCAGCGGAAATTTTAGTTGTTTTGTGGCCTTTGCGTAGACCCACTGCAATCTCAAACCGGGGAGCCATGCTGAAAATATCAAGAACAACAACTGAAGGACGTAAAATAAACCACACATATAATTCAATACTTTTCAATAACACTGTTCGTAACGTAAACTTAAAATAATACTTTTAGATTCAATTGATAAACAAAAATATAATCTAAATGTAAAAAAATATCACGTACATTCCCGTTTGACAGTAACACCAAAAAGAATTCTTGTTTTTTTATTTTTGATTGGATTTAGATTTTTGACATTGACTTGACATTATGTTGACAATGGAATATAATACCATAGACAACTATTATGTCTTTAATAACAAGATCCTGGATTGATTCCGCCAGTTTTAACTGTTAATTTATGATGTTTACATGATTATTGAATTTTTTAACCGTTTTTAAATCGTTTATTCCCACTTGTCCTGTTGAGTAGTTCTGTTGACAGAACTAGTGGGAAAAAAATTCCCACTAGTTCTGTTAACAGGACAAGTGGGAAAAAAAGTTCCCACTAGTTCTGTTAACAGGACAAGTGGGAAAAAATCCTACTAGCTCTGTGTCACTTTATTGAATATTAGCTATCCTGGCGAACTTTGTACAGCCTAACAAATCAATGTCATGTTACTTTTAACTAAATGGTCTCTCTCTCTCTCTCTCTCTCTCTCTGTGTGTGTGTGTGTGTGTGTGTGTGTGTGTGTGTGTGTGTGTGCGTGTCTCCATCTCCCTCTCAGATTTAAAACTTATAACTCAAAAAGAGCTAAACCGATTTTAATGATCTTTGATTTTTATTATAAAATGTCAAAAATAAAACAAATGACAACCGTCATAATCTAAAATGAAAAAAAAACAACTTCAAATGAAGTACATTCTTTCCAATAAAAATAAAAAAGAATCATCGAAATCGGCTGGCGTGATATTGAGTTATTCGTCCATTTGTAGCGCACATAATAATGAAAATTTAAGACTTATATTGTTTTCTCATGGATGCCATTATCAGATCTCGATAAAATTTCAGTGGGACTACACGACAAGCACCAGCTTTCGATTAAAAAAGAATCATCAAAATCGGTTTACTCAGTCGAAAGTTCTGAGGTAACAAACATAAAAAAATAAAGATAAATAAAAAAATACAGATGAATTGAGAACCTCCTCCTTTTTTGAAGTGGTTTAAAAACAAATGACAATCGTAAAACAAATAACTAAACGTCAAAACAAATGACAACCGTCAAAACAAATGACAATCGTCTAAACAAATGACAATCATCATAATAAATGACAACCGTCAAAACATATGACAATCGTCAAATCAAATGACAACCGTCAAAACAAATGACAACAGTCATTGATTTATGTTTATTTCTTATGTTCTTTGTGTTTTTTATTAATATTTTTTATTTATTCTACTATTCCGGACCGAGATGAATGTAATGAATTAAATATGATTAAAATCGGTTCAGCCGTTCTTGACTTACAAGTGTTCTAACTAACACAACCTTGTTTTATACATATAGATTTAAAAACAAATGACAACCAACAATACAAATGACAATCGTAAAAAAATATGACGACTGTCAGCAAATTATTTGCAGCCAAATTGTTTTTAAAATTCAATTTTGTAATTTTGGAGGTTAGGTACATTAATTCATATTACAGGTGACAATATTACAGATTAAAATCAATATTACCAATATAAACTCTGGGAGTCCCTCCCACCAGCGCTGCAGTGGGCCGGATTAAGTCGCCTCTTACGACACCCATCTGTTAGCATTCTAAGCCAGCCAAATAAGACTAAACTAAGGGGAATAAAAAATAGAGGGAATAAAATTGTTTAATTAAATAAAGGTAATAAAATCGGGTGTCAAACATAGTCTTCCAAATTACAGAACAGAACTAGTGGGATTTTTTTTCCACTAGTTCTGTTAACAGAACTACTCCACATGATAGGTGGCAATAAAATCGGGTGTCAAGCATAGTCTTACAACTAACAGAACTAGTGGGAATTTTTTTCCCACTAGTTCTATCAACAGAACTACTCAACAGGACAAATGGGAATAAACGGGATTTTTCCCACTTGACCTGTTAACAGAACTAGTGGGAACTTTTTTTCCCACTTGTCCTGTTAACAGAACTAGTGGGAATTTTTTTCCCACTAGTTCTGTTAACAGAACTACTCAACAGGACAAGTGGGAATAAACGATTTAAATAGCTAAGCTGATTTAAATATTTTATTTTTCTTAAACATAGTAACATTTTTGAAATTAATAAGTATAATTCTAATTCATTATTCTGTGAGTCTGTGGGCACGTCAACGACACCAATATGACACTGTGGACAATGGACATGGGTTGACAGTGACAGTGTCAGGTCTGTGGTGACATTTCGGTGACATGCGTGATGTGTGTAGAATAGGGATGCGACTTTTTTGGAGCTCGACCCAATTTTGCAGATCGTAATGGTTCGTAACGTCCCGATCCGATCCGTGGATCGAATCGCATGCGTTCAATTCAATTTTCAACGGATTATCCCAGCACCAACACGTGTTTCGCCCCAAAACGGAGCATCCTCAGGGCAAGTTGACTCTACGATGGTCAGTCGGAAAGCTTGTGTTGGTGCTGGTATGTATGTTGGTATATACTTTTAATTATTAAAGTGCATGTTTCCGTTATAGGAAGGAGGGAAGTGCCGTGCATGTCTTAAATCATCAATTATCATGTTAACCGCAGATTGTTACAAAGTAGACTAATACTAACTTAATAACAATGGATTTCCGCAAAGTGACGCTTGATTTAACTATATTGAATTATAGTATTGACTTACTGACGCAACGCAGTCTGTACTACTTATTTTACTTCATTTTATCATTTCAAAAACTTCATAATAATTACCGATCCAATCCGATCTGATCTTTGAAGAGTTGAATCGATCCACCCACCGGATAGCATGGTGTCGATCCAATCCGAAAATCGAATGGTTGGCGCATCCCTAGTGTATAATGTAAATTGTCAATGACAGCTGACGTGACATCACTGACATTAGAGACGATGACGAGCGAGTCAGACGTCACGTCAGCCGTCCGTCAGTCATCAGTCAGTCAGACGTCAGACATTAAGTTTAAAATAAAGTTAACTTGAGATAGGTACTTATTAAGATTATTCCGTATATCATTAATATCTAATTGTTAAAAATAATTATAGGTACCTTATTTTGTATTTTTACATCATCGGATACAATGTTCCTATGCATTTTTTAAAGGACAGCATTTATGACCATTTTATAACCTTAAAGTGACATACATTTTAAAAGTTTTTAAACATATGATTTAAAATGGAAGTTGGAGCAGTGAAACAAGCTTTTAATAATGAGGTAAGTGACGTTTAGTAAACGTGTATATATTTAGAAAATTTATAGCATGTAATAAACTACCTAATGTTTATATAAATTTTTCAATTTTCAAGTATGTATTCATTTTTAAATAAATTATGTTGCAAGTTGTGTTGGATTTATTTCATAAATAGGGCCGGAACATTTCTACATTAAATAATGTAGAATTAATAATTAATATGATTTATTTTTAATGTAAATAGTCGGCAAATGAGTTAACGACCCACCTGATGGTAAGTGGCTATGATTGCTCATGGACGTCAGCAACACCAAAGGCATCACTGATGCGTTGCCGGCCAAGAAAAAGAGAAGAAAAAGGAAGAAAGAACTGGCTCTCAAGCTCCCAGCCAGAACACGACGAGTCGTTTGGCGGCTGACTTGTGCTCAAGGGTGGTAGCTATCCAGGCGGCCCCCATGGAGAAATAATAATAGTAGTAATGGTATTAATGAAGTATTAAGATCAATATTACCAATGTAATACCTCCGAAGAGCCCTACCTCCAGCGGGCCAGACTTTATTCAAGTGTTATTTAATTTACTGAACTTGCTTCTGTTATCAATTACAGGTTATATTATTAAAAAAGAAGTTGAATCAAGCTAAAATACAGATTATACACAAGCTAACAAGGAAAGCAAAAACATTGACAGAGAAGAAAGTTCCAGAACAGCTAAAAGCCAAATTCACAAAGAAAGCAGAGTCTGCTGTGAAGGAAGTTTTAATTATAAAGGTATTTTATTTTACTGTTATTTAAGAATGTTACAAAAACAGTTATGTAAAGACATTGACAAATTTAGGTATAAAAATATGTAAACAGGTAATTGTGCTAAAGAAATCTTTTAATGTAAGTAAATAGTCTTATGTACAAGAATATGAGTCATCCGATGCTAAGTAGTCACCATTGCCCATGGACATTGGTAATATCTTAGGCCTCATCAATGTATTGCCGCACAAGAAAGAAAAGAGAAGAAAAAAGAATTTACCTGTAGAATATGGCCAATTTTTTTTAACATACATGTATAGACATCAATATAACATCAAGATTTATATTGAATGGTGTCTTTGAAAAAGTTTTTATATTACCTTGTGTTTAACTTAGTATATTATAATGAATACCTTTAACTAAAATAAGGTTATGAAAATAATAATAACTTGAATTTAAACTCCATTCTATTAGTTGTAGTGTTGAATATGTTTTAATTATTTCTAATCTTAATTTTTATGAATATTGCAGAAAATAAAAGCCAGGGATGTTGCCAGATTCATAGTAACTCACAAAGGACAGTTAAATGAATATTTAAATCGGCCTACAGTGGATTCAGATAAAGCTTGTGCCAGATTACTTTTACACAAAGCATTACAAGACAAGTATAAAGTCATGAGAGAAAGATTTTCTAATATATCAATTAAAGATTTACTAATGTCTCGCCAAGAGAGAAGAAAGCTTAAGAAGGAAGCAAGAGAACTACAAAAGAATAAGAGGAAAGGTAAAGATTCTAAAGCACCAATTCAGGCTGAAGGTAATTGGGATGTTGAAGACATAAAAATGGAAGATACTCAATTGAATTCGTCGGATAATGATGGAGACTCTTCAGCTGATGAACATGACATAGAAGACGATAAAGATGAAGAGTCTAATGAACCTGCAAACAATTCTGTTTCTAAACCTAACCTTTTATTAAAAAATAGTGTAAATAAACTTGTGGACAATTGTAATAAGGAATCTAGTGAATCAAATGATGAAAATGAGTCTGGTAGTGAAATTGAACAATCAGAGAATTTAGAAAAAACAAATGATGAATGTGATGAATCTGAGGAAATTAGTGAGACTGAAACTGTAGGTAAATTTGTTAAATTAGCGTCAAGTTTATCTGATGATAATATGATTATAAATAACAAAGACGCTGTTCACGATATTATAAAATTAAAAGGAAATAATACTAAGAAACAAGTGGAAAAGAAACATAAAGATAATAATAAAAACAAAAATTTGAAGAACAAGATTTTATTAAAGACATTTAATAAGGAAACATCTGAAACGCCACAAGAACACAAAGTAGTAGATCCATTCTTTATTACAGCAACAGGAGAGAATTACATGTCATTAGCAGAAGCAAGACCACCAGATGAGGTGAAAGAAGAGCATAGCCAAGGAAATAGGAAGTATAGAAGAGCAGTCATGTTTGGACATGTCCCAAAACCCAAGGTTAGGAGAGATGGTTTTGATGCTGACAAAAATAATTCAAGGTTTAGCAAATTCGGCGATAACAATTATAATGGCAGAGGTGATTTCAATTCTAGTTTTAAAAACGGTTTTGACAAACCTGGTCACACAAGATTTGACAATTCTGTTGAAAGTAATAATGGAGGTAACTTTAAAGGTAGAAGAATGGATAAAATGAGTGTTAATGATGAATCAAAACCTGAAAAGTTGCATCCTTCATGGGAGGCAAAGAAACGTCAGTCCGGTATATTACCATTCCAGGGTAAGAAAATTGTATTTGATGAAGAGTAATTGAGTTAATAAATAAATTATTATTCACTGTTTTTATTTTTGATATTTTTTTTAGTTAAACATCACATAATTTTACTATTAATACTTGTATTTAAATGTAGCATGTTTTCAACTTTACATACCTAATACCTATATGCGCATGGCGCCAAGGTGGTTATTTAAGAGATGGTTAAGTAATTTTTATTGAAAATGACGATGTAAAGTCATTATAACTTTGAGGCTCATTAATATTGTTACTGGAATTATTATATAGCACCACCGTCGTGCTTGAGTCAGTCGCTAAACTACTCTTGTTCTGATCGAGAGCTTAGAGCTCTTCCATTCTTTCTTCTATCTGTTTTCTTGGTCGACATCAGTGGTGCCTTTGGTGTTATTGATGTCCATAGGGACGAAAACCACTTACCATCAGATGCCTTATCTATGTTCAGTATGGGAACAAGAAATGAAAAAATAGAATGACCATAAGACTGTAATTTGCAAAGAAGAGCACTGTGCATTTAAACAAAAAGCGAGGAAATTTTATATGATGTTGTCGCGAGTATCGGCGTGTGAGTGAGGTACAATGAATAATGGCAATAGGAAATCTGCTTGTTTGTTGACTATTTACAAAAAAAAAAACAAATTCAAAGTAGCAGAGTGAGCTAGAGTAGCCGGTTGAAGTGAAAATAGGAAATGACAAAAGTTCTATTAGAGAAGTCAAGATGTCCTCGGGCCAATCATTTTAGTGTCCATGTGTATGAGGAGACTGCCAAAGAGACAAAAAATTCTGATGTCACGCCCATGTCAGTTTGTGAAACTTAAAGGACACCAATGTCCAGCAGTAGACCAAACGTACGAGAGAGTTCAAAAATATTTCGTGCTTGTAAATGTCAGTGTATTTGTCGTAAATGCATTTATCGCTGTGACTGCGGCAGTGCAATGAAGCATTCCTAATCGCCGAGACCCGATTTATTGCGGGCGAATTGCAAATGCCACACATAGGGCTACCACGTTCCACGTTGCTATACCTATAGGTATGCATGGACTAAATGTATGGACCGTAAAGTTAGAAATGTTGTAACGCCTTCCCAAACTTTGTTGTGATGTCCTTAGGGTCTTATTCATAAAAGGATATTAGGGTAGAGTTGCCAACCGTCCTATTTTCCCAGGACATATCCTGGTTTTTGTAGTGTCCTGGGATGTCCTGAACAGTTTTTAAGCAGCGTCCTGGGTTTTTAAATTTTTAAATTCCCGCGCCTCTTTAACATTCTTACATTACGGGCGTCTCACTAAAAATATAAAATGTTTTTTTTACAAGTAATTAAAATTATTTTAATTACTTGAATTTCATTTCACCTATTTTCATTAGATATTAATTTAACTATTCTATTACTGCGTCCTGCTTTCAAACTGAATTGTCCTGGTTTCTTTAACTTCAAATCCTGGTTTTTTAAATTTGAGGTTGGCAATCCTATATTAGGGGATTGTAAGCAAGGTAAGAATATTATAGAAACATAGTATTCATAAATGTTTCAGTACTTATATGTAGAAGGGAGACTCCTTGTATTCTATAAGTATACGAAATAAATGGCCGACTTACAATAAGGGATCTTTATGAATAAGAACGTTACTTTTTACTCGAAGTGATGGGGTCCATCCTAAAACCTAGTTGGTACTTTGTGCTCCTCGCATCCAGTTGAAGCCAACTACCCCTGCTCATGTTGTACCTTGCTGAAGCTCTTGCTTCTTCTTTCTTGCTTTGATTTGGAGCAACGTGGTTCATTATGCTCTAGGCCTCTTCAAGAGGTGAGACCCGTGTTCAGTAGTGGGCCATTAATGGGTTGAAGACTCATATGAGTATCATTTTAACAGTTTGGATAAAATACGTTCTTGAAATTAGATCTACCTACCTAAGATCTGACTAATACGAGTACTTACCTACATAATTCCATTATTAGATGCGTGTCCTTGTGACACAGTTATGGCGTTTGATATCGTAGTGCAAGGTGCAATGGAGCCGTTTCATACGATTTATCGCGTCCTACGTCCTGAATTTCAAATGCCACTTGGATAGGGCTGTGCTGTCATTGTTCCTTAAGTTGCAGTAAACACAGAAGTGTCAAATTCTTTCTTAGACTGCTAAGGACAACGAAAAACTAATTGAATCTGAATGCATGAAGTAAGTATCAAGATTAAAGTTGGTCGTTTGACGAAACTTATTGAAATAAGTTTATTAAAGTGGGTACTCCCAATAAAGTTAAATCTCCACCTCTCTCAGTGATCCGTGGAGGGGGCACGACCTTAGTATGGAGGATGTCGACGAAGAAAGAGAAATAGGTAAGTAGTTTTACCCCAAAATCTGAGTAGGCACCTACCTACTGCCTAAAGCAGAAGTCGCTGTTTTATCTATGAATCGCAGTATTATTTATTTTTGGTGAGCTTTTAAGTCTAATAGGTAAATAGGTTATGCGCGAACCTATAGATAGGTACACTTCCAAATGATTTGATACAGGAAGCTTATGGTAATAGTGGTAGGTAGTCCTTTAACAAAAACTACAATGTACATGTCTTTTGTGCAAAAAATAAAGTAATAAGACTCACAACACAACCCTATGTGCTGCAATATAGCCAACATTTCACAAAATATGTTCGTACCACCTGCAGTGGCAGTTAGATCGGTCGTCGACAAATCGCCGGTAAAATCTTACGACCACGACGCTGCATCGTACAACTTTATATGAAAAGGAAGTTGTGTTTATGGCCCTCTAACTCGCCACTAGGAATGTTTTCATTTGTTCTGAGTAATGACGGCTTTTCGATGAAATGTGCTGTATTATGGGCTATGGCACACCGCGCCTGAGATTGAGATTTAAGATACGCCACATGCTAATTGTTTTAAATGTTTAATGGGTATCATAGCTGGTACCCGCGAGTTCTTAGGTGGAAACATTGGACTTCAAGATACATACTTCCCGTATTTTATAGTCAGGATAAACAGGTTATTCCTGTAGGACAACTAGAGACTAAATAGTTTTTTTATTTTTTTATTTATTAGACTAAATAGTTGGATTGGACGTTTTCCTCAATAATTCCTATTAATAATTTTCTTCACATAATAAGTATTTGAAAATTAGAAGTGACCAACGTTCTAACCGCTAGGCTGGCTATCACTGCTATGTTAAGAGAAAGGTTTATAAATGTAATATTATATGCATTGTAGAGTTAATAAATTAATTAAAAGAATTTCCACCTGGGCAAAGCCTCGGGCAACAGTTAGGGCCTTATCATACTAGCGGGTTGCGAGCGTTTTGAAAGCGGAACGGGCGCGCAGCGAACACGCTACGCTAGCTACGTATACAAAATAGCATTGGGCGGTAGGTACATATTTGTACCTAAGTATATAATACGATATCTGTCGTAATTTTTATTGCTTTATTGCTTCATTATGATCATGAATATTACTTAAATTAATTGGTCACCCTCATTGTTTGACGACCCGTGTGGCGCAATGGTTACCATGCCGGATCGCCGCGCCAAGGGTCCTGGGTTCGATTCCCAGCGAGGCATAAATTTGAATGATGAGTTTGAATTTCTGTTCTCGGTCTGGGTGTGAATGTCCTTGTCTTGTGTGTTGTCCATGGCACCCACGACACAGGGAATCCTAGTGTGGGGCTATGAGTGTGAAGCGTTATTTATTTATTTTATTTATTGTTCGTTCGTAATAACAGTTTGGTAGCGTAGGGGGTTTTCCCTTGGCTTTATACGTAATCCGTACGCAGGTTAAACCATTTAAACAGCAATCTGTTATACGAAATAATTTACGCGTGACAATATAATCCGGCTATGTAATGGCCTCCTCAATTGGCGAATTGAGGTTCAGCAGAGTGGAGCTCCATTTACTTGCTATTGTGGTAATAATTGTTACTATTATTATCAAGCAGATAATTACTAAATTCTATAACATTGCAAATCAGAGATGTGTTTACACGGTGAGTGATTTTCGCGCCAAACGTATAGTTAATATAGGCGCCATAATCGCGTCATCTGTCACCCGTTCTGTCAGCAATCCAATATGGCCGCCATAAATCGCATCAAGTCAGTACAGTATGTGTTCACGTACTTGTGTATAATAATTAAGCATTCCTGTGTTAAATCATTGCAGAATTATTAGCGGGTCACCGCATCATCTGTTCGCGATGATTACAAATTACAGAGGTTTTGTCGTAATGTGCTATTATTAGTTTTGTTGACGCCTTGCGTTGTAGTATGGGAATATTGTAATAGGGTAGATAAGTACTTTTTGAAAAATATATTTTTATTCTGTATTTCTCTTTTTAGTACATATGTTAATGCTTGGCCACAATCCCACCTGAAGGTAAGTGGAGATGCAGTCTAAAATGGTGGGTAGGTACACATAGCAAGAGCTTAAATACCGTTATTTTAGCATTAGTAACCTTATAGACATTACTGCGGGCCAAAAAGGAGTCTTCAAGTCCTTTTAATGCTTTTTAAACTTTTAATTGTTTATGCCAAGCCTGAACGGTAAAAATATCCTTTCACCATGCATGACTTGGTACCACACTATAGCTGTGGTTCAGATCCCAGCGTTCCCTAAAGAGATAAGTACATGGCGCCATAGCCCTAGGCTACAAGATAGTAATCTGTGCCATAGCCACGGTGACCGCTAGTGGCAAAAAAATCTTCAGCGTTTCCGTGCTTCGGAGGGTACGTAAAGCCGTCGGTCCCGGTTGTTATCATATGATAACAGTCGTTAAACCATGTCGGAGGCCCTCGGGTGGTTTGAAAACTTCCGACACTCGGGTTGGCCACTAACCCCTCCACCAATCCGCACTGGAGCAGCTTGGTGGAGTGTGCTCTAGCCCATGCCCAGTAGTGGGTCATTAATGGGTTTAAGTCTATGCCTAATTCTGACCTTGAACTTTCAAACGTTTATAATATAAACCATCAGCAAAAACGTCACTGAATCGAACCGAAAATAAATTACCCCGGATAGTGTTCATTACGCGAGTGTCATTTTTCCGGGAATTTAAACAGCGATGGCGGGACGGCATTGAATGCTAATGAGTTCACAGATCTGCCTGGGACTTATTACTTTAATATTGTCAAAGGATTTTATTTAAACGGACTGGACTTTGTTTTCCCTTTTTCTGAATTTAAACGTTCCGATGGTATTACCATTGGCATTGGCTTCAGTCCATTAATGGTCCACTTCTGAGCTTGAGTCTCTCACCCTCTCCTCTTGAGCGTAGGTTCCACCACGGTGCTCCTGTGCGGATTGGTGGAGGGATTAGTGGCCAACCCAGGTGTAGAAGTTTTTATGCTGCCCGAAGGTCTCCGTCATGTCTTATCGATTGTTATCTTATAATAATGTCATTTTATCGTTACGAGCAGTGCAGGTGTGCTTTAATCATTGGCCTTACCGGAGGACTATTATATAAGGATAACTTCAGTAAGTAGGTACGTCTAAAAGGCAGGTCTTAATTATTTAGCACTAAATTTGTGATTTATATTTCAAAAACAATGCGATGTTCGCTTTAAGTTTTGCCATTGGTCTACCTCACTGGCATTGAACAATTCAGAGTATTCGCTCATTTCCTAGACCCTTCTCTCTTGAGGTGTAAAACCCGCGAAATGTGGACAACGAGTTAGGAAGGGTAAACTTATTCATGAATTCTGGATAGCTATGGAGTTACCAACTTTTGGAAATTTTCTTACAGGACACTTGCTACTGAAAGGAAAAATAAAAATTACACTCATAAGTTTGGGGAACTGCAAAGTAGTTAATATTGTCTGTGACAGTGCCGGATTTATATTTTTTAGGAGTGTAGGCCAATTAATTTTCGCCGCCCCATGTACCTTTCTAAAATAATAATTTTCCATTCATAGTAAGGAAGGCACTGAATTGGTCACTAAGAAAGTGCGTAAAAAAACAAGAATTACATTTTTTTGCGACACTTTTTAATAGCAAAATCATCTAAGTATATCATCTTCTGAAATCTGCCGCTCCTAGGACGCTGCCGCCCTTAGGCCGCGGCCTATGCGGCCTATTGACTAATCCAGGACTGGTGTGTGATTATGTTGATGACAATATGATGTGATGTGATATTATCATATTATATTATACTTACTCGTATTATGAAAGACAGTGCTTTCTTTCTTTTTCTTTCTTGGCTGGTAACGCATCAGTGATGCCTTTGGTGTTGCTAATGTCTATGGGCGACGAGAGCTACTTACCTTATTCAGGTCTGCTCGTTTGTCAACCTTTCCAACCATGATCAATCAGAACTGTACCAATGGTCGGTACACTCGCACAAAGGGTGGTACTGGATTGACCCAATGTCACTACAAACTGGGCCAAAGGGTCAATGTTATAGTTTATATTTTTTGCTTATGTTGTCATCATATTTAGTTACACAATCGCTTAGTAACTTCAGAATGTTGTGCCGAACAGTCCGATGGATATAAATCGAAAAGAGATGTTACAATAATTCTAAAGGTGAAAAAATTCAGCTAATTTGAAGTTACAATAACACTCGATATCCAAAATCTACTCGGGATATTTTCGATCGACCAATACCTGTTTCATATTCAATTCATATCTCTGATCCATTTGTTCAAATTTGAAGATTGAATAATATAAAAGCAAGCAATATAGAAAACGTTAATCGCCAGATTCGACTTTGTGACACTTTTGACGTGGTATGAAAATGTAGCTGCATTTCGTAGGTGAAATATTTTAAATTAAATGCAAAAGTAACCTGTCCTGAAAAGTCGCAAACGGTTGGCACTCCCGCTAAAAGGGTTACCAAGTGCCGCAACAAGGAAAGTTATAAATAGTTTTTACCGGAACCACTTCTAAGTACTTGCAGTTTGTCGTTACGTTGGCCATAATTTTTCAACGCTGTATTAAACTTAGAAAAATACCTGTATGCAAAATATAAAGTGGACATAGACATTTTAGTAAAAGTATGCTTGGCATGTATGCTCTTTAGCTGTATACATTTGCAATAACCGAGATAAACATGGTTACGGAGAACCGCATCAGAGAAAAACACATCATGAGTGTACAGGATTAGATAAGGGAACATACCAAAACCACGTGACCCATTTTTTCCAACTTTTTACCCCCCTCCCCCCCTTTTGTGACCATCCGTAGTATATGAGAAGACCCCCCCCTCTCCCCTAGTTTTCACGTGGTAATTCATAAATACGGTTTTCAATATTTTTTTGTAAAAACAGAGGTAAAAAATAATAATTTTGCTTATATTTGACGACTTGTGTGGCGCAATGGTTGCTAAAATATTGACTACGTGACAAAAACCTAAACCCCCCCCCCCTCCCCTCTATGAACTCTCTATCTATGAACAATCGTGGTGTTTTGAAGACCTCCCTCCCCCCCTAAATAGGTCACGTGGTTTTGGTATGTTCCCTAAGCTATAAAAATGTGGATGACGTTGCCGGTCTGGTTCAATTCAAATATAATAAAAGAAATTAATATCCGTGATAGAATCAACTGTCTTATCTATAACTAGATTAAGTTAATACATAGACTGCATCACACCGGTAGTCCACGAAGTCACGCGCCGGTAAATGGGATCACGTTCTGAACGAATAATTACGTTTAGCGCTAAAAGGGAGAATGTTTTTATTTTAATAATACGTCATTCTAATCCCGCGCCAGAATTAAATTTAAATTCCGAATTAAAATTCGAACGTGACTTTCAGTTTTTAATGGTCAGCAACGATGTTGCCAGTTTAATTGTCTGTTTTGCGGAATGGTAACTTTAATTACCTACCATTCATTACTAAAATATTTATAAATTTAGGAGTATCCTTCTCACTATTATTGTCAGGATTCAATAAAATAACCACTTTATGTATCAACAAATTTACAACAAAACTGTCATATTACAAAATGAGACTTAATATGTATTATCTATTATCTATAGTGTAATATTAGACATATAACTATCAATAAAGTAACTAACACAATGTTAGACAATCTTAAAGTTAGAATAAGTATTTCAAGTATGATAATTAGGTAATATAATTTGTTATTTACAAGTGTTTAGACCCATTCACAGTTTTTGGGACATCCAAAATGGAAAATCAATTATAAAAATAATGAAATACAACAACATACGCTTTTCCCTGTGAGCTTTACATATTTTGTATGTGCTTTTATATCTAAAACAAGTGCATAATAAAACTATACTTGTACCATTGAAGTATAATGTCATAGAACAGACATCTCGAACAAAATGTGTGTCCCGCCCGGGGGATTCCATTTTCAAAATTGAGCCCCCGTTCTCCTTTCAAAATACTTAGAACGAATCCATTGAAGATTGAAGCTACGTGGCGCCAATACATTTGGACGTAGGTACATGGTGTTCGCGGTGTCTGTTTTATACGCTAGTAATAATACTTCAACGAATTGTACTTATTATATGATACCTTTTACATTATTATTCGTTCCCTAATCAACATGGTTTAAGTACCTTTCATTGTCTATGGTTAACAGTTTTTTTAATAAATCAACGTTATAATTACACATGGGCGTATCGAGGGGCGAAGACTTTTGCATTTTGTATGCTTTTTTTACTTAAGATAAGTTAATGCTTGACTACAACCCCACCTGATCGTAAGTGGAGATGTAAGGGCGGTGAGCGCACTAACTTAATAAAAGCCTATTCACTCTTTTCTTGAAGTCATCCACGTCATAGGTGGGCGGGAACGCAGACACAGGCAAGCTGTTCCAATCCTTAGCGGTGCGCATAATGAATGACGACGCAAACCGCGACTTACTTACTTACTAGTAAGTACTTCCTTTTGTAGAACGTGCTTATTAATTATGAAAAACTAGGGATTCTAAGTATTACCAATGTCCTCCCCTGGAGTCTGAACCCAATAATTCTGACTAGCCCCTTTCTCCTCCTGGGCTACAAGCTCGGCACGCTTCTATATAAACATTTAATAGCCGTTTTATTTTATGTACAGTTCTATTTTAGTCTTTATCTGTGGCATCAAACGCTTTACAACTCTCTTAATCTTATTAGTCTTCTTTATTCGTAGTATCTCTTTCTTTATTATGTACTATATCAGGTAATTCTTCGATCACTTTATTGACTTCAGTTTTGATGTACCCACTAATACAGTCAGTTCAAGCTGTTTCCTTAGCAATAACAAAACAAAATAAATGAAAACACTATCAATTAAATCAGTTTCTACGACCGATACAATAACAATGGCTCCAGTTATTTCAAGCATATTCGGTCACTACCTTCTCTCCTTTTTTCTCTCATCACCTTCTTTTACTGCCTTCTTTCTCTAATGTCTCTTGCTGTTGTACTGGCTTGTCTTGCTCTTGGGCTTCTTTCAGCGAATCCGGTAGTTTCTGGTTGTTTGTCTCAGGTAACGTAAATACCAAGATTCCGGATAATGCTGACATGACCCCAAAAACGATAGTTGGAAGAAACTCGTAGTATTTCATCTGAAAAGTAAGTTATACCAATTTAGTAAGTTTCCATGGTTTCCATACATTTATCTTTGTTTTCGTAAAGAAAAAGTTTCGATCCTGAAATTGTAAGCAAAAGCAAAAGCAAGCAAAGCAACAACCCATAATTGTCCCACTGCTGGGCTCAGGGTCTCCTCTCACAATGTGAGGGGTACAGGCCATAGTCTACCACGCTGGCCAAGTGCGGATTGGTAGACTTCACACACCTTTGAGAACATTATGGAGAACTCTCAGGTGTGCAGGTTTCCTCACGATGTTTTCCTTCACCGAAGCAAGTGATAATTAACTTGTAATACGCACATAATATTTGAAAATTAGAGGTGCGTGCCAGGATTTAAACCCGGGCCCCCGCGTTCGGTAGACCAACGTTCTAACCACTAGGCTATCACTTCTACAAATTGTAAGCAAATTCATCCTTAATAGTAAAATATTATTTTACTTATCAATTTACTACCGATTTATATGTACATTCTAATCCTACAAATTACTTAACACATAATTGATGATACAATTATTCAATTACATGTTTACACACTGTAACATTGTACTTGCTAAAAATACAGACTTGGATATATTTAATTTTTACGTCATATCGTCATTACATTTTTTTTGCAAAAGGGTTATATTTGAGTTGTTTTGTTGTGAATCTAATAATCTTTATAATTTTAAACTTTATTTTTTAATATTTTGGATAACTTGCAACTGGCTTCTACATAGCAACAACCCATAATTGTCCCACTGCTGGGCTCGAGGTCTCCTCTCACAATATGAGGGGTACAGGCCGTACTCTACCACGCTGGCCAACTGTGGATTGGTAGACTTCACACATCTTTGAGAACTTTATGGAGAACTCTCATGGTGTGCAAGTTTCCTCACGATGTTTTCCGTTACCGAAGCAAGTGTTAATTAACTACGCATATAATTTTTGAAAATTAGAGGTGCGTGCCAGGATTTGAACTCGAGCCCCTTCTACATAATATAGCTTTAATACTTGTTATAAATCCGAGCCCACTGGACTCTGTGACAAATAGTCTCTAAACGTGCCTTTTCTACATAATTTAATTCAAGGAGAAAGAAATCCGTTGGACCGAATTAAAATATGCGACTTGAGGTTTGGTCTCGTGAAATACGTAGCGAGGGAACAACGTAAATGGCCCAAAATAAACTTTTCGGGTCAGAGGCTGAACCAAACGTGTGCACTATTTAATTGCTCTACGAAAAAGGTTATTCAAATACTTTTCAATACACTTTTCCCTATTCAATGACGGAGAAAAATTTTATTTCAGTATTATACGGATACCTCACTGATGTACGAATTATTTAGCTCAAACTTTTAAAAATTCAAACGTTTTATATCACTCATACACTTTAATTAAAACTAAAAAGTTTTAAAGCATAATATTTGAAGAATTTGCACAAATATTAATTTCATCTCATTGTATTTGATGATGCTATGGTTCTATCATACACTGAAAGGGCTGAATGTAAAACATATTGATTTCGTGAAAATTCAAATCTTATAAAGTTTTAAGTTCTACGTATAAGTTAATGAAATAGCAAAAAATGGTGTTACATCATAAGGAATTATGAAGTAAATATTTCTGAATAAGTAACAATATTACAAAACTTACTAGTAGTGGTGTTTGTGGAGCTAGAGTAGACCCGATTCTTCCTAGAGTTGAGCATATTGCTAGCAATGTTGTCCGATAGTTTGTCGGGAATACTTCAGCAGCGAATACATATAAAGAGTTATATGCGAGAGTTATGAAGAACTTTCCTCCAAGGTAAAAAGTTGTAGACCAGTTTCCAGCTAAAACATCAGAAACCTGTTTAGTAAAATAAACAATGATATATTGTGCAGCATAAGAAATAGAATAAACTTTATAGTATGAGACATTCAGGACGAGAACTATCTAAGTATTTGTTAATATGGAGATTGCAAAAAGGTATCTGCAATTTGGGGAAAATGAGCCTTTTTAAAACAAAGTTTTTTTATATAAATAACATATTTTAGGACTAAGTAAGAATTTTCAAGTAATGGCAATAAATTCATTCAGTAACTGAAAGAAATCATTTGATTTCCATAAATATATGTACTTAAGAAAGCGAACATCATTGAGAAGCTTTTTATAATTACCTGGTATAAATCCATAACCAATGAGAATTAAAGCAGTCAGTAAGAAAGCTGTTGCTATCACTCTTTTTCTTCCGAATCTGTCAAGGCATATCAATTTGCATACATTTGCCGGAGCTTCTATCACAATAACCACAATGTAATTTAAATAGCTGTTTCCTGATAATTCGATGGCGTTGATGGAGAGACCGTAATATACTAGAGTAGACGCTGTCCAAAGAAAAGAACAAATGAACAGTCTTTTCCAGATCAGGGATGATAGAAGTAGTTGTTTGAAAGTCGACTGATTCTTTTCTATTGATTCAGTCTTCCGTGCCTCTCTTTGTCTGATGGCTTGTTTCTCAACTTGATCGTAATGTTCCTTGGGTACTGAAACATTGTTGAATTTCTCACATTTCTGAAGGACGTTGAGACCTTCTTCATAGAATCCCTTGCTGAAGAACCATCGGAAGCTTTCAGTAAGAATCCACACATAGATGAAGACGAAGACTGCAGGTGTGTAGATGATAAGGAGAAGATACCTCCAGCTTTGAAGCCACCACGATAATAATGTCACGGTAACTCCTCCAAGGATGAACATCGTATTGAAGAGAAGACTAGCGAATACTCTGCCTTTAGGTCCCACCAATTCCAGGGCTGAAAAAAATAAAGAATTTTTATGAACATCTCGTTACATACATCTACTACTTTTCGGGAAGTGATCTTCTACATATCTGGCCTCTACTCTCTTTTAGGAGTCACACAGTACTCTATCTACTTATATGAGTGTTTGTAGTCTTGGCCTTAAGGGACTTAATAAGAAGGCTTATCATTGTATCGTATCACTCCGACAAGCTGAAATTGAATAGTAATGTCTAATGGCAGTGGAATAGTTCCAGTTGATCGTCTTTAATATCATAATTATAGTATACTATGTAATATGCTACGTCATGTATGTAGAAACACTCAGTTTAGCGATTAGTACGGCAGGCTTTGCTCAGTTTTATGTTAGCTATGTGTATGTACATTGTACACTCAATCAAGCGCATGAGAGTCTTGACTTTTACACTTCATGTATTAGGTACTACATTAATAATTTAATTCTAGACTTTTATTAGGTTCTGAAGTAAAATCGTTTATAGTTTCGTCAGTATATAAAAATCATATTCTCTTTTAAAACCATTTTGTAATGATTGGTAATTTTTTTCAGTATCTGTCATTACCTTTTGGAGTTCTCCTTGATACTATTCATGTACCTATAGAAGCCCTTTTAAATGTAAAACTCTCTTTATACTACCCTGAGATACTACCAAGGAAAAGTACGTGACTAAAAGATTTCGTTAATGAGAACAATGATGCAGCAATGTGAATAGACGAAACAAGTTGTCTACTATAGGGGATCCATGAACTTTAAGGTGCTAAGTGCCAAGTCCCGGATGTAGCAAACAAAAAGGATAATTAATCATAACAAATGATGGGGCATTAAAGCCAGAGGTCGGGTGACATGATTACTGGGCGTTAATTATTTGTTATTATAGACCATATTGTATGACAATTAAGAATCGATTTGAAGGATAAGCAAATTAACCAGGTAATTGAGTCCAGTAGGAAAAAGTGCGTATTTTCAATCAATTAACAGATCACTACAAAATATGAGACTCTTATTGTAAATGAGAATATTTGAAGTGTACTCCATATAAAATTTTTCCATTAATGTATCGCTTACCCTAAGTCTAATCCCGGGCTAGTAACAAACATTTCTTGAGCGTTTCCATGCTTTGGAGGGCACGTAAAGCCGTCGGTCACGGTTGGTATCGTACGATAACATATAACATCAGATAACATAGCAGTCATAACACATAGGCGCGGAATGAAATCTTTCGATAATTGGGTTAGCCACTAACTCCTCCTCCAGGTCTCCTCAAACCGAATCTTAAGATCGCAGATATCCTAAGATCGGTTTATTTTTATGAGTCTAGAACTTTTTGTTGGAAGTTACTGGGTTTGTACTAATTTGTTTAATTCTGATGGTATTTCCTTACGGTGCAGTGGATGGTTCACCAGACTAGCTACAATTGTCCTTTTGGAATCCACCATTAAATATTTTCAACAAGTTTCAGTTGCAGTGTTAGAGAACCTGTAATGAGCGTGACCCGCGCTCCTTGGCTGCAACGAATGCAACGTTCTTCATGTCCATAGTAGTACAGTCAATAAAGTAGTTGTAGAGTGCGTGAGCGGGAACCTAAGCGATTTCTTCAGAAACTTATTCAGGGTGCTTAGGGGGATAACATACTAAAAGTCCCCGCGTCTAGGGGGTGAGCCGGAGGGAGGGGGGGGTTACAAAGGTCTCAATTTTAGGTTTTTCACCAATATCTCAAAAACGGTGCGTTGCAGCGAAAAATGTTCTAGGATGAAATGAAAGCTTATAAAATTCTCTATAACTTTCATTCTGTACACTTTTTCTATATCTCCAACCGTTTTTGAACTACACGCTCCAGAAATGTCGAAATTAAAGTAATTCAGCGTGATAACCATTACCTGATGCGAAAATTATCTTAAAATTTATAGTAACCTAAGCTGGGAGTACCTCCACGTAGTAAAGGCAGTAACAGTAAGAAATCGCGTTTTTTATAACAGTGGATATCTGAGCAGAGGCGGGAAAACAATCATGATATTGATGAAGATTTCTTTTCGCTCAATATCTTTAATGCTCGCTGTAGGAAACGCGACCTTCTTGGCTAAAACTCCTATTGATATTGTATACTTGCCTTCGGGCTTATGTTATTATAGGTTTTCGCAATTTTATTTTGTCTGGCACGGTAGTCTAGCCTACCGGCATTACCATGCAGGGGGGCAGCCACAAAATATTCTTTTCAGATATACATACACTGTTATTAGTAACACAATTGGGTTATCCAACATGAGTACTAATAAGAGTCCTGTATGCATTTTGTATGACGAGAATGTCGTTGAAGGAAGTAACGATGTCTCTGAGGGAAAGGAAAGGGAATGCCGGGTCGTATTAAAGCTAGTAAGGAAAGGAAAGACGGCAAATATCGAAGTTTCCTTGACTTGACATCCCTTTTGATTTACATCAGCTGTCATAAAACTGACACCCGAATTGATACCATTAAAAAAGACGTTAGGCAGGCATCTTTATCTAATGAAGAGGCAGGGCAGTCGCAGCTCAGACCTTCTGCTCCACCATTTGCCTTCAAGAATAATTGTTTTTTATGTGCATGTTACCTTAATGAAGATATAAAAAAGCTTTTTAACAAAAACAAACAAAAAAAACGAGGATCTCATCGTTGGAAAGTAATCCATGTAAGCAAATATTTCTTCCATAGCCTCTACGACATGGGTATCTCTAGAGATCTAAGTTTTGTAGAGTTTTGGGTAACTGACAGGCTTCACAAGTGAGTAATAGTGTCTTCGTGATATTTTGCTCCTTCAGCAACAATATCGGTAATGCAGGAAAAAATATCAAGAACTTCGTTACCCCAGGCATCATTTCTCGAAGAACATACCTGCTTGATACAATATTTAGCAGCTAGAGTCTCAACTGAATGTACAACCCACCTTTTTTTCAAAGGCTTTTTTATATCTTCATTGAGGCAATATGTACATAAAAACAATAATTCTTGAAGTCAATTGGTGCAGCAGAAAATCTGAGCTGCAACGGAACTGCCTCTTCGTTATATAAAGATGCCTGCCTAACATCTTTTTAATGGTATCAGTTCAGGTGTCATTTTTACGACAGCTGATGTGAATCACGCTGTTATCACGCTGAACAACTTCAATTGCTACATTTCTGGACCGTATAGTTCAAAAACGATCGGAGATACGGAAAAAGTGTATAGAATTAAAGTTATAGAGAATTTTATAAGCTTTCATTTCATCTTAGAACATTTTTCGCTATAACGCACCGTTTTTGAGATATTGGCGAAAAACCTAAAATTGAGACCTTTGTAACCCCCCCCTCCCTCCGGCTCACCCCCTAGACGCGGGGACTTTTAGTATTTTATCACCCTAAGCACCCTGAACAAGTTTCTGAAGAAATCGCTTAGGTTCCCGCTCACGCACTCTATACCCTCTTTTGAGTCATTCCTTGACTGGACTATAGGTGAAACCTCTGTTTCAGGTAGCATGTCTGTTCGTTTGTTATTTGGCAAATGGAAATCTCCCGCCAGGCAAGGTATGCAACTGGTGCAGTGCATGATCAAGTCACCGTGATGTCAGTGACGTGGTTCGATATTGCCCAATCGGTTATTTATAAGGCTGATGAATCATGACGATACCTTCTCTTTAACATATAGTTTTTATCCCTTACTATCTAGTGACCTTCATCTGATCGTCAGACCTTCAGACTATTAAAAAGCCAATTGAATATCGCTCTAACAATGTTCAAGATCACGCCGTGAAATCTATATCTGTTGATGTCAATTACCGTCACCATGTTTTATGCGGGGAAAAAATGTCTCTCAGGTCACTTTCCTCAGTCGTGCACGGAGTTAATTAATGTAAATAGACACTGTCAATATTTTTTATGAGAAGTTTTTATTGTAGCCATTTCTAGAGGGTCACGGAAATGTCGGGTTTAAATATGTACCTACCTAATACACTTTTAACTGATGATGTAACAGTTTCAAATCAAATCTAAAATCTTTATTCATATAGGTATTGATACACTTATGCACGTAATTTTTTTTCTACTAGCTTTTCGGAAAGGTGTTTTGTCATGGAGGAGAAGAAAAGCCGTTACATGTTCTACCTACGCGGAACTGGATGCGGCACTAATTTCCAGACGTCTTTGTCATTAATATATTCATTTATGCTATATTATCCTTTGTCTACTAGCCGAGATTTCACCAAATTAGGCGCCCTAGGCCGTCACCCCACCGCGCCCCCCCTTAAAACGCCGGCTCTGCATACACTTGAAATACAATATTTTGACTTATATCTTGTAACTAACTTGTACTTATTATTATAAGTATATTATTATTATAAGAGAACTAGATAGTTCTCTTGTAAATATTATTGGAAAGTTCATTAAGGCGCGTTGCGAAAGGGGGCTAGACGGAAAAAATGAAGTCTAAAAGTTGTAACGAAATTATTGTAACGGCACAAAAACACTAGTAGTAGCACAAATACACACACACACACACTATATATATATATCGAAAGGAATTCGTTCCATCCGGGTGTCCCTTGACAAGTTTTGACCTCAAATTATAAATCCTAGGAAATAGTGTTATAGGAATGGGAAGCCTTTAGCAATATTAGCTGTCGCATAAACCATACACCTATCGTGGAGGAAGTAAATATCGTTGTCGCAAGCCATAATATGTTCCGCGTGAATGGCTACTAGGAATTCATGTTTACTGGTTGATACTGTGAACCTCGACTCCGTGCCACTTGTAGCTAGAATCTAGATAGATGGTGTTCAGATTCATAATTGCAACTTGGGTAGAGAGTAATCGTGCCCCCACGACAAAATATTATTGTTACAACCTGGAAGTGTATTATTTAAGCATTTATATTTATTTAATGCAACATTTAAGTATAAGTGTTTATTTATATTTATCTATCTAATATTATAAAGAGGAAAGATTTGATTGTTTGTTTGCATTGAATAGGCTCCGAAACTACGAACCGATTTGAAAAATTCTTTCACTGTTGGGAAGCTACACTATCCCCGGGTGACATAGGCTATATTATATTTTTTTTACTATTTTTTCCGAAGCAAAGCGAAGGCGATTTCCTAGTAATATTATAAAGAGGAAAGATTTGATTGTTTGTTTGCATTGAATAGGCTCCGAAACTACCGAACCGATTTGAAAAATTCTTTCACTGTTGGGAAGCTACACTATCCCCGGGTGACATAGGCTATAATATTATATTTTTCTTTATTATTTTTCCCGAAGCGAAGCGAGGGTGATTTCCTAGTGTAATATTAAACGTTTTCTAATTATTCCCACATAGATTATTACAACAATAATTTAAGTATGTGTATTATTATTCTATCTAACTGTAAAAGTTCTACTATCTACAAAGCTGTAAGTCATAAGAAAACTGTTCAAGCAAAATCTAAGATCATCTTTCATAAAATACTGCGAGAGATTGTAAGTGAGATACATTTTAATCAGATGATTATCTTGAAACGTTGAAGCCCTTCTTTTATTCATTAGGTATAGTGTTGTATATATTTACCAGCGTTTAAAATAATTTGAATTGAATTGTATCTGGCTGTCTGATTGAGTTATCTATGGGAATTCTCTGATCATGACCTCATTGCTTAGCTAATAAGGATGCTCTAAGAGACCTTCCACTTTACTTAGGAAAGGTCTTACTCCACCAAAAGGTGACGTTATAATTTGAATCCTCATGTTTGTGTATAAAGCCCTCAGGGTTGATCTAGAGGTACCAAGCACTTTTCTTATCTATTTGCAAGTGAATTAACTTAGTCAAGCGAAGCAAGTGCCTTTAACCTTAGAAGGCTTTACAAAGCACGCGTCTCTTTTCAAAAAAAGTTGACAAGTGTGAATTAAACTCGCTTGGAGAAGGTTCCGTATGTTGATTATGTATTTACAGTTATTTTTCTATTTTATTTATTTTTGCCGTTTTTAAGACCATATACTTCTTATAGGTTTTTCTGTAATATATACCAACTATTTTCTGTATTTTATCAAAATTCTCAGTAGTTATGTAAAACTTCAGTTGAGAGGAATGGTCAATTTTCTTTCTTGAATAATTTTTAAACTATCCATTGTAGAATTATAACAAAAATATATTTGAGATCCTTACAATAAGCCCTTTCATTTGACATGCCAAACGATACGGATTGCAGAACAATTCTTTTTTAATTTTGATTTTGTTAATTTTTTAAAGTCATTTCTTTTCTTTATATCTTCATCTTTAGGTCACAAAATAGCACATCAACACAGTGGCGGCTGGTGGATCCTAGAAGTGGTGGTGCACTGTATAAGCGTATTTTTAACGACTGCCAAGAAAGAAAAAAAATATTTTTCGATTTATACTCTTGTTTCAAATTAAGAAATGGCCTGGGCGGTCCTGCCGATTTTATTTCTAATTTTTGTTCAAATGTGTTGTTGTTACTCATAATAAAGTCAATCTTAAAGTTAGTACTCATTTTTACATCTATTTACTCACGCACAATGTCCTACAACTCAGTAACTATTATATAATATAATATTATTTAATAATGAAAATCCTTGCAGAATGTAAACAATTAACAAACACAAAAACTCCTTCGAGCTAGCCGGCGCGCGGCGGCGGCGGCGGCGGCGTGGCGCGCGCGAATTTCGTCAAAACTTCGTCCCACTCTCGGTAATCTTCGGTGCGCTCGTGCGGCGCTCGAAAGCGGTCATATTTCGCCGTACATTTACTATTGAACTAGCTCTGTCTCACGCGCCAGGCGTTTTCGGTTGCATTTCATAGAAGTTGTATGAACACTCGCCGTGCGCTTAGAGCTAGCGCACCGGGAATATTGAGTCCCGCGAAATTGAGTCTAAATGCTTTAGCATAGAGCTTAAATTGTTTTATCATAATTTCGTTAATATTGGATAGATCGTTAATCAAATAATTTACTAAACATTTTTTGTTTTATTTTTCTAAACTATCTTAAACGTTTGTATGCAATGATATTATATGTATAAAAGAGGTAGATGGGTTACTAGCGCGCCGACGGCGAAGAGCGAAAGAGTAGTCAATTGACCACGCTTGCTCGCATTACTCGCAGTCGCTCTCTCAATACTCTGTGGATACGCACGCTTTTATTTTTGTCAGAAGTGCTGGAGATTTGACATACAGCGTTAAAATGCCTTCGTGTGTTATGCGTAAATGCACTAATTACTTACGTAAAAAAAATAAAATTCATGGAATAACATACCACAAGTAAGGAATCATGATTTATTGCATTTTATTTCATTTCAATAATTCTCTAACAAAATAAGTATGGCGGCATGACAGCGCACCAGCTTGGCGCCAGCCGAACGTAAGGTACTTGTGACGCGAGCGACAAACACTAGCTGTCTTTTTCACTATTATGGTTTTAGTAATGCTATCCCTTTTACATAATTTAACAAGCGCTGATTGGTGTACCGTTTTCGGAACAGATTTTTCGTTTAATTTATAAGGGTATAACGTATCTTTAATAAACATCATTGTTTGTATGTATTAAAATCTGGCAGTTCGGCGCACGAGTGCACTTAAAGTACAGCCGCCCCTGCATCAACACCAAATTTCAATTCATTTAGTTTAGTAATGGGTCTAGTACTTTCGGAGAAAATTGGCTGTGAAGGGCGGTTGCCAAGACATACGAGTACTTTTCGTTCGGAACCTTAAAAATATACTCACCAAGAACAAAACAAGCAGTATACACGCCGCCTCCAAGCGCAGGTTCCAGAAACTCAAGAACTATGAACATTTCATAGTTCATGGAGAAAGCCCGGATCACTCCAAAGATCCCGTTAGACACGCTAGCGAAGACCAGAGCCATTCTTCGTCCATATCTATCAGAGATGAGGCCAGTGAGGGGAATCGAGATGAAGAATCCGGCATTGTGGACTGTTCCCACTAGGGATCGCTTCCAGTCCTGACAGCCAAGGTCAAACTGAAATGAAAACAGAATAAGCAGGTGAGTAAAAGCTGATGGGGTGAAAGGTTACTTTGAACTTCCTCAAAATAGGCCAAAAAAGATTATTATTAAAGATATTAAAGATTATTAAAGATTATTAAAGATTATGACAGAAAGATTATGATTATAGATATATTAAAGATTATGGAATTCAGGGTGTAAACAGTCAATGCTTCAAATTCAAATGTCAAATTAGAAAGTTTGTGAGGATGGATGATACATACATACATATGTTTGTTAATTAATTTGCTATTTAACCGACTTCAAAAAAGGAGGTGTTATTCAATTAGACTGTATTTTTTATGTTTGTAATCTCAGAACTTTCGACTGGGTGAACCGATTTTGATGATTCTGTTTTTAATCAAAATATGGTACTTGTCATGTGGTCCTAGTTAAATTTGAGTAGTTTTTGAGTTATTCCTAATTTTGTAGTCGGTTATTTTTTGTCAAGAATTATTTATGCAAAAACTACTAAATGGATTTTGATAAAATTTTGCACATCGGTAGGCCATGACCTAGATTAACATATAGGGTATTTATTATTAAGGCAAATTCGGACAAAATAGCGGGAAAATCGCAAGTAGCAGGTAGGTAAATATGTTCTCAAATCGTGAATATTTGTTAAATCCCATTTGTAAGCCCACGCTAGCATGCCACACATGGGCTATGATTATGGAAGAGATTAATTTATTCATCTTTCTTCACAGTTTAACGGATTTAAAATAGACTTCGTACAATCATAGAATACTTTTTTGTTCTGTTAATAAAAACACTGTGATTAAATTGTAATTTACGCGCCCCCACGGAGCGAGTGAATATAATTTACTTATGAACTTCATGTACCTACAATGACTTTGTCAACGTGAAATAACACGCATTGTTGTTAAGCTGCAATTAAATTGTGATTGAAATAAAAATAAATTGCAAGCAATTGAATACGTTTGAATACGTATAATGAGAACAAATACAGTACATACTTAGGTGACATTATCTTATCTCTCATCTTGTCTAGCTAAATGCTCAAATTTGCACGAAATTGCAACAAATTGTACCTTGTAATAAAGGAAGGAAACAATTTGTTTTAATAATACTCATTAATCATTGTGACGATTGTTGAGATAAGTGTTATGGCCACTTTTATTTATTTATTCGTACAATGCTAGTTTAAAGTGATATTGATAAAACAAAACTAAAATTTTAATTATGGATTTAATATGAATAGTAAATTAACTAATCAATACTTTGTCCTATCTAGAGTATTTTAGATATCCTGAATTACAAAAAATGAAAAAGAACTAGCCAAGCCGAGTTTGTCTCGCGCATCAATCGCGCACCCAGTTTTCCGTACAAACTGTTTAATTTTTTTTTGTAACGTGACTAGAAAATTACAGCTATAAGCTGCTATACGACATTGCTCCTTGATATATTTCATGAATAGAATAGAATAGAATAGAATACTCTTTATTGTACACACCAAATAGTAGTAATCTACATTAGAACATAATATAAATAGCATGTAGTACAAAAGGCGGTCTTATCGCTATAGAGCGATCTCTTCCAGACAACCTTTGGGCAGAGGACAAAGACATAAGTGTGAAAAGGGTAGGGTGCACATACAATATTATAAATCATGCCATGTAATCATGTTTCTAGGTCAACGAGAATTACCCTAATCTAGAAGGTTTTGATTCCCTTGCTAGTGTCATTTTTATTTTTATGGAAATAGCCGGCAAACGAGCTGACGATCCACCTGATGGTAAGTGGCTATCGCCGCCCATGAACATCAGCAACACCAAGGGCATCACTGATGCGTTGCCGGCCAAGAAAGAAAGAAGAAAAAGAAAGAAAGAACTGGCTCTCAAGCCCCCAGCCGGAACACGACGAGTCGTTTGTCATGCTCGAGGGTGATAGCTATCCAGGCGAACCCCTGGAGAAATAATAATAGTAATAATGGTATTAATTAACAATTAAAATCAATACTACCAATATAATCCCTCCGAGGGCCCTACCACCAGCGGGACGGATTTAGTCGCCTTTTACGACACCCTTCCGGCGTGGGATTGGGGTTAGTATTTTAAGCCGCCCCAATACGGCTAAAATATCAAACACATATCAAATATACGGCAAAATTGGCCTTCCTTTTTATTTGCCTTGACTTATAAGCTTGATTCTTTCACAGCTTCAATTGATTGGAGACCTGATTATTGGATATTAATTTCAACGTGATAATTCAATTCAAAGCATTCCTGTGATACGGGCAGACAGGCAGATGAACAATAAAGTTATTTTATAAAGGTTGTTGTAATACATATACCTCTTTTTACTAAATGTCTACAGTACCTAAAAGAAAGAAAAATATAATATGTCATTCATTAATTATATTTTTTTTTGGTAAATATGATTTTTAAGTTGAATAAATTGTTATTATGAAAGTCAAAACCAATATTTCCAATGGTTTTGACTTTCATTATAACAGTTGTATTTTTTCCTTTTGAAGTACCTAACCTTTAAAATAAGTAAGAAAACAGTAAGTAAACCAAACATACCATAGAAAAAATTCAGACTTGCAATAAATAAAATTACAATGCTGCAGAAATACAATGTCAAATGAAAACAAACGATTTTATTACAATGAAAACTAAAAGAGAACGAAAAATGACGAACACAGCTTGCGCGTATATTCCTGAGTGGGGAATTTTATAATTTGTATAGGGGTAATTAAGTTCGATTGTCTACGAGGCTGACTACCCTGATGTCTCATATACGTCACAGTAGAGTCCTACTCTATCAATACTATCGGTATACTCTCGGTGAAAATCTTGACTTTGTCGCACAATGAAAATCACTTTTACTTACTAACTGTCATATTTGAAGTATAGTGCTCGGATAAACTGGAGAATCGCATTATGTATGGAGATGAGGCTTCCCTATATATTAATACTAGCTTGCTCGCAGATTCGCCCGCGTGGATTTCGGTTAATTTACATAAAACCATAGAGAATTATACACCTAAACCTTCCTGAGGAATCACACTATCTATTGGTGAAAAGCGTACAAAAATTCGTTCAGTAGTTTGTTGAGTTTATCGTTTTCATACAGACTTCATTTTATAATATGTATGTAAAGATTCAGGGAAGTGGAAATACTCTGAATTTCCTAAGACGCGCTTTTTAATATTTACAACGAAAAGAAATAATAAATTAACTTTTTCAATAGGTAACGTTTACTTTACGTTAACTTTTTCGTTACGCCAATATTTATAATGTTGCTTACGTGCATCTCACGTCATTTAATCTCCTTCGTCCAAGGTGAAACATATTATGCATCTCTTAAGTAAAAACGTATCGAATCTGATACTAAGTCGTCTAGTAGTATTTCTAGATATTTTAAGAACAATGGATATAAAATGTCTGTTAAACGATGGATAAGTGTAACTAGGTATGTGTTTATTAATGTAATAATAAATAGATATTGAATATGTAGATCTCCAATTTAGTATAATTGAAATTCCATCCATTATCTAGTTTTTATAGGTCCTTTTACAACCCCTTTTAAAGTTTGAAACATAAAAAGATTTTATACAAAAAGTTTCATGATCATGAGTTATAGTTAGTTATTCTCATAATCGATTCGGGGAATCTAACATTCACATATTCGGAAATGATGTTTGCAATGAAACGCCCCGTAACGTCGACAGATTCACAAATCTAGTTTAGCTTTTGCTTTACCCTAGACTGTAGTGGTACTGAAATTTCGCCAAAATCTGAGGATTGAGCGAAATATTCCGGCCATTTTCGATACTCCATGACACAGCATCCTTGCTAACGAACCTTGTTTCTGGGCAAATTTGCCGATCTTCACTTGTGCCCATTTTCAAACGATCAAATTGAAACAACGTCATTATTTGCAGCGTAAATTGAGGGGAAAGTTGAAAAGCGTCGTGAATTGTTTTTTGGGAAATAGGTCTTGCGCTTTATTTATTGTAATTATCCACCACTTTAAGGATCTTTATTTTAAAATTTTCTAAGTATAGTTTTTGAGTTATTCATTAAAAACTTTATATTTATATTTATTTGTCACTAATATTTGCAATTGTTTACACTTTAGGCGCCGGCCACACAGAACAGACGCAAGACACGGACCCGTCTCAGTCGCGGTCGCGCGCATACAGAAACGACGGGCGTCCCGTCTTTTCTGTATGTTTTACGTCGCGACGGCTGCATACATTTTGTATGAAAGTAGATTAAACGGGCGCCGCGACTGCGACGGGTCCGTGTCTTGCGTCTGTTCTGTGTGGCCCGCGCCTTACATAAAATGTATCGTTCATATTTTTAGGAGCTTTATTACAAATTTTCTCGAATTTCAATTGGTTAAGCATCTAATAACATTAGGCGATTTATATGATTTTTTAATTTTTTTGTTTTAACATTTGACTCTTTGTTTTGTGTTTGACTGTAAGTGCTGTTTATAGCTCTCACCCTTAGTGGTAGAAGTGCAGAACTTCCCATTAGGTACTATCAACTGCAAGTAGTATGTACTCTATGAGTCACACCAGTCAAAGAATTACAATGGCAAGCTGTGAAATCACGATTAGTGGCCATGCCGCCATGCCTTACCAATCGCCGATAACAAAATTCATTTAATTATGAATGAGTTAAGAAAACCTAGATTACGAGATTATGTGTGTTCATTCACGAATGATATTGCTGCTTTTCCGTTGACTTTTTTCAAGGCAATAGCGAAAGTGCATTAATGTATTATCATTATGCATTAGTGTTTAACATACTTGGTCTGAACCCCTTTTTCATGAAAGAAATGAATTCAAATTTGTTTTGGCAAAGGAAAACATTGCGAGGAAAACTGTATGCCTGAGAGTTATTTATTTGTATCAATTTCCACTTGGGATGACACCGGAGCCAAGAAGCGGGTATAATTGCGATTATTACTGGCGATAAGCTTCAATAGTTCATCGATCATGATCATATTCCGCGGTCTAGCATAAAACCTTCCATTGCGTATTGTTTTACACTACACTAAACAGTTTTGTGGCGTATCACCACACAACATGATCTATTAAATAAATTGTGTGTTATTATTGACTTAACAATCGCACCTTTGGAAACAAAGGGTCACTTCTGCAAGTATAAGTGTAAAGTTAATAGTTAAAGTTTTACAGTAAGTTTAAGTAAAAAGTTAAAGTTTTACAGTAAGACTTTAGTAATTGCATTAATACTCCAAAACACAAATAAAACTTAATAATGCTCCTCCTGTAAAGTTGGAAAACATACTGAAGTGACCCTTTGTTTCCAAAGGTGCGACTGTAAGTTTTTATACGTCAAAATCAATAGAGAGTAGCAGGAAGTGATGAGATGATGTGAAGTAATTCAAGGTGACGTGAAGCGAGAGGTGAAGAGATGGAGACGAATTGAGACAGGGAGGGGGTGTTACAAAATGTTACTGGCCGGCGAGCAATTTACAAAATAGCTACAAATTTTATAATTCAAAATACCGCCAAAAGTTTTTTTTCTAAACCATTATTAATCCATTCTTTTAGGAGGTACGATTTCACGAACACTATGATTGCTACACACAGCCACGTCAAACTTAAAACACCGCTCTTTTTGTTTCGACGACGACATGGCCATAGCGTCCTGGTGAAGAATGAGGCTTAGCATCCTCAAATACAATTAGAGATCCAGTCAACGACCAGCTAATGGGTTGAAACTGATGTATGTTAAATTAATATAAAATTAATTAAAAATATAAAATAAACCATGGATTACATTAAGGGTATTTGGTTTGCTTAATCATATTGTAGAATTATTTATTGCCATTCCATTATGAATATTATTGATAAATGTACTTGAATTCGTAATTAATCTCATACTATTCGCTACAATTATTAGTGCTTTTTGTAATAATTCATTGATTTAGTTTCCGCATTATAATGAATATGATTAACAGTGTTCGAGTTATGAATTATTAACAGTATTCGCTTTATGAACAATATATTATATTTTTTATATTTTGTTAATAGTAAAATTAGTAAGTATACAAAATTTTTGTTATTTTTATACTGAAATAACGACTTTGTTAATGACATCGTGTATTCCTTTTTTTACATGAAATAAGTTAGTGCTTGACAACGATCCCACCTGATGGTACGTGGCGATGAAGTCTAAGATGATGAGCGCCATGTAAGACGACTTATGCTTTTTTCCACTGAGGGTGCGATATGTTTGCCAAAGGATTTAATCCGACGTTTTGAAAGAGGTCACATACTAATATACGTATGAAGATAATAAAAGCGTGTAAAAAAGGGATGGTAGATAGACAAGCAAAATATCCTTCCACCATGGATGCTGTTAGGATTAGAATGGGTGTTACTCAACGACCTTCAACGACCTCTTGCGTCTTAAACTCGTTCACTTTTAATATTTCGGAAAAAAGAAAAAGGGGAGAAAAGGGTTGAAAAATTGTTTGAAGATCAGTTAAAAATACTTCCAAGCTGGCAACTCTACTAGTGATATGGTAATATTTTATAATATGTAGACCTCAATTCAAAATGTTTTATTTTTATTTTAACTTATTACTTAATAGTTTTTAGTTTTGTATGAAACAATTTTGTATTGCGTTGTATTTTTATATTTGTTAGTGCGATAACAGAACTAAACAAACGCGTGTAAATAACTTGCGATCAATGCATCGCTACTGTTAGCAGCAAAGAAAGGTACCGTCATTAAAGTTTTCAATTTCTATGTATGTGTATCAATTGTTCAAGTTTAAAAAACGTGCTTCTTCATGTGTTTATCTACAGTCATCTTCATGTATTACTTACAGTGTATCTACATCTTTGTAAAGAACACGTGTAGGTTACTTTGTGCTGTTTATTTCCGGCCGAGAAGGAAGCGGGGGATTTTTGGTTAATATCTGAAAAAACTAAACTATGCATCGAAATCCACAGACAAAAAGGATATTTGATGACCGGCGTGGCGTAATGGTCACCAAGCCTGACCGCCGTTCAAAGGGAGGAGACCTCGATTCCCAGCGAGGAAGAAATGTTAATAATATGTTTGAATTCCTGTTCTCATTTTGTGTGTATCTTTGTGTGTTGTCCATGACTGATGACATCCACGACACAGGGAATCCTAGTGTAGGGTTATTAGTGTGTGGCGTTTATTATTATTATTATAACAAATTATCCCAAACAAAGTCACTGGCAACATTTTCCAAGTAAAGATTAAATCAGTACTGTATTGCGGAATGTTACTCAGTTACTGACAGGCTCCTTCGAGTCGTTTTGTTAACTTACGACCATGGATTGTCTTCACTGCAAGAAAAACAAATTAATAAGACCTGAACATTTCAAGATGGATTATTCGCGTTACTTGGAAACGTCTTGGCATGAAGTTTTTTAAACTGAGAACGGTGTTCTTTTTTAAATTTCTGATTGATTTAAAAAAAGAAGGGATTCCGGTATATCGTTTATTACTTCGTTTTGAATGGATTACGGATGAAATTGATGAATATTGATTGTTAAAATTTCATTTGACAGTTTCCAGAATATTACATACGAGTAAATGGTAAGGTGCATGCGGAGTCCATAGGTTCTATAACTTCGTTGATAATTATTTTCAGCTTGCGTAAGGATCCCAGAGCATTGGGCTAGCCGTATTGGACCGGCTTAGAAATCTATTATTTTCCCCATACACCTATAAACTTTCTCCGTAAATATTTTCTCCTATACATATTTCTGAAGTATATTAATTTTTGTAATTTTCTCGTTTAGAATCCTAAACACTATTCTAAAGTAACTATAGATAATTGTATAATACTATGTTATTATAATTATTATATTTTAAGTATAAACTGACCTCTTTAACAATGGAATGGTGTTCATAATACACGTAAGAGTCACACTCAATCTCCGTGGAAGTGTCGTAATAGAGCGGCGAGCAGGTGTCGTTGGTGTAGCTAGAGCTGCTAGACTCGTTGCTGAATGGCGCGAACCGGAAACATTTTGACGCTTCTCCATTGTGTTCTGGGATGGTGTAGTTCACCACCGTCTCGTTATTCTCACACTCCGGGATAGAGCATCTGGAGAACATTGATATGGATTAGTGTTACTAAAGTCCTTGTCTTAGAAAAAGGAGTAGGTATAGGACGGTCCTCGATCACATAGACGGAAGACCTGAAGAAAGTAGCAAGCATCCGGGATTCAGAAAGCTCAGGCCCGGTCAGAGTGGCGCAAGTTAGGGGAGGCCTATGTCCAGCAGTGGACCTCCAAGGACTGATGGATGGATAGATGAGTCATACTAACTGTTATGAACTGGTAAATATTGTTGTTTTATGTATAAACTGTTTTATATGTTGGTTTGATAGCTTGTATAAAAGTAGATCAGCCTTTATTGTGGTAATTGTCATTGTTAAAGTCAGGTCACCTTCGCTTGTCAATAACACAGATGCAGTATATTTGATGGTATATAAAACTGCATCTGTCTTAATTAGCACTAACTTTAAAAAAAATCCCTCAAAAAGTAGGCCCGTAATTATTTCATAATTTAAAATATTTTTTCAAGACGATATTTTTCAATTAGACTTTTTTCAAACGTAAATACGCATCTGCGCGCGCGCATTTTCTTTTTCTCACTAACTTAATACAGCATACTGCAAAAATACAATGTCGATTGTTTGTCAAACAGTTTTCTATACAATTTGTGTATACGAAAGTGCGACAGATTTCAAAAATAATGCAATATACCTACTTAGTTACTAGAATGTGTTGCGGTGTGCTATAGGATAGATTTATTTATCTTTAGCTTAATTGATGGTGTAATTTTTTAACAGTTTTATAGGGACCGTTTCTTAATCTAGATTGACAATGGATCATGGTTATGTAAATCTTTTTTTTAATTCGTAGTGTTTACTAATTCATGTGGAAATAATTGGATCCATTTTGCACCGACAGAGTTTAAGATGCAGTAATTCATAATTTTTGTTTTAATTTCCCTGCCACAGCTTTTACCGCGGTCCAAGAACTTATTCAAGTAGTACTTTTGATTTGTGTGTCATTTGCGCTGCAAAAATATTTCGGAGACATCAAAGAACATCAGACTGTAGAAACAGCTTTACGTTCTGTATTACCTCTTCTAACTAGCGAACTTCTTTCCGACATTTCTGCAAATATTCCGTTTCATTTCGGTTTGTTCTTTGAGAAATTTGCGCCTAATTAAAAACTTTCCAGTTCCTTCCTATGAATTTGTTTTTGGTTTCGCCTTCGTTATGTTTTTTTTGTTAATTTTCTTCCTTAAGCTTTAACAGGTTGAAAGAGGTAGTTAGGAATATAAAAGTCTTTCTGTGAATGCGTCTTAATGGCTGGTTTTAAAAATGTTTTAGAATATTTTTGTTCAGTTTAAGTTAAATCTAAGTAAGTTAAAAAATAAGTATAAAGTTATATTATAAATATATTTGGGTAGGTTTCTATATATTTTATCTTTATTGCGCTAAATGTATTATAATATTGCAAAAGATAATATAGAGATAAAATATAATATCTTTTATGTAATAGGTAACATACATTGTCTTGGATGAGCGGAATATAACCCTTGGCCCTTGAGCTAGCCAGCTATAGATATATGAGTAAAATATCTAGCTTTGTTTATTAACACGTGAAACTTTGTAAAAGGTATAGGTTCTACCTCTTAACGGTATTGAAGGATAACATAGATATAGATAGATAAATGCCTACGTATGTGGCTAGCACTCGTATTTTTAAAGTAAATACGTAGCTGAAAAGCATCAATGAACATCAGTATCTAACAGTACAGACGTCGATGCGTTGATACACCTTATCATTTACTATCTATGTCTGTGTTTTCTTCTGTTTTATCATTTCGTATCAACATCTTTTCACGATCGATTTAAGGTGATCGCATATTGTGTCAGCATCGTACGCGCAGCACGTACTGCATTTAAGAATTCGTTATAGTAATATGAAATGTGCGAGCTGCACATTTCACCCGCACCGTACGCGCCGTATTAAAAAATGCTGTAGGTATCCGAGCGTGTACGGCGCGTGATGTGACCTTTAAGAAGATAACTAGCCAGGTGCTTTTCCAACTTGCATGTATAAAGAGCCCAGTGATGTCAAGCATGGGCCTTGCGCCACAAGCAGTAGAGGTTGGCTTGGGTTCAGGGATGGTTAGGATATCTTAAGAGGCGGCGGAGATAGAGCGCGATGACTCTACCGACCTCGCCATCCACCGCCGGCGCACAGGGCGAAGAAGGCGGGCTTACGGCCTGCACCTCTTGGCCCCATAACAATAGCCGGTCGGGTGACGGATACGGGAGTTCGTCGTCCGGCGTAACGGCTCGGGTTGAAAGGCGCGCCGGTGTCGAGCGCACCTTTACCCTAGCGGCAAATAGAAGGCGAACGGGCCATCGCGCTGGCCGCTCCAACCCTCTCGACAAGGAGAGGGGCTAGAGAGCGCGCCGTGCCGAGGCCGCCGTGGTAGCGGCCGCCGCGCCGGGGCAGTGGAGCGAGAATAGCACACAGTCCCGGCACCAATGCGGTAGACGTCGACACCGTGTGGTTTTGGTGGGTTCAAGTCCCACATACCTGTCCGACTTCCCGTGGCCGGATGGACGAGACGAAGGTCTTTCCACACGTTAAAAAAAATTGTTAGGATATCTTATACCCTAAAGACTTCTGCCCACTATTCTGGGTATACGAGCAGTATACCTACATACATCACATACAGGCTATCGAGATACTTTCTACGCCTGGTTCATAACATAGCATAGTTCACAGATCATGCTCGTTAAATAAAAGGATGAGCTTTGATCATAACAAATATACATATAATACATATTATGTGATCATAACAGATTTAAGATGTGTTAATTCAGCTCCAATTGATTCAGTAAACAGCAGAAACGTTAATTATTGTGAAAAGTTCGTGGAAATATCATGGAAAAATTATCCTAGCGTGTCAAATATGTGGTCAATAAATATTAAAATGGATTGTTTAATAGGGAAATGATTTATGAAATATTCATTGGATAACCTAATAGGTAAATGAGACTACGATGTAATTTCATTATGGAAATTGAATGTAAATTAACGAATATATTTAAACATTTGTCTCACGGCTTTTTTATCTCTAGGTACCTACCTATTAATAATGGTATGGGGTCAAATCTATGTAGCAAATATTTTTTGGAGTTTTTTTGTAAATCGAATCAGGCTTCCTAATAGCCAAAATGATATTATGCATAATTGAAATTTTTGGCTGTCTCTTTGCTTGCCCTTTGTATTACGTATGAAGAGATTTAGGTGCATGAAAATATGGGGATTGTATTTTATACTATGGACAACAAATTTAGATATCAAGAAGAAGATATTCCTTGGGATATCGTTAGTTTGAGCCCACGGATTAGTATTATAATAGAAGCTAAATTGGAATGGAAATTATGTTAAGTGACAAGTAAATTATGTGCTACATGTAAATTTTTAGCACGAAAATAAAAATTATGTTATTTTATCAATAAAAAGCTACAAACTAGAGCATATAATAATAGAAAAGGATAAAAATTAAGCGCCTGACTAAAATGAGGAACTTTATTTAGGTGCGGGTACGATTTGAAATGAAACTGCTGGTTTTTGAACCGACGCGAGGACGGGTATTTAGCAGAATATTTTTTTAGAGAATTCCATTTATAGTATCAATATATTTTATTTAAAAACGGAACAATCGATCACTTGCGTTTTTGGTTCTCTATCGCATCAAATGTTTTGCGTTGCTGAGTACTTGATGAAAAAGTGGAAATGAAACATTTTTTTAATTGAGCATACGGAATTGTACCTCACTATGTTATTAAAAGTGGTAAATCATTAACCAAAACAAGCGATGTCAGTAAAATATTTCGAGGATGATTTTTAGAAGTATCCCTTACTTACCGCCTAATAAAATCTTCTCTCCGCCCAACATCTGTCCAAATCTAAGGCTTCGAGAACTTTCAGTTGGAGTTGCAGAAACGTTTCGCGTGGTTAGATTCTTGTGATACAGTGGACGAGTACAACAACAGGATGGTAGCACAGTCAACGAGGTAGGGTTAAAGTTCTATAAAATCCGCCCTCGTGGTAGGTCTCAGATTCTCTCAGAACATACACTCGGTCTTATGGGGGACAGACGGGAACTATGTGTGCAGTATCCAGCCGCTACGGCAGGGTACAAGCCATAAGTAGAAGCCAACTCGGCTGAGCAGCGATCGGGAAATTACGACATAGTATCTTTTCATCCAAAATTCCTCAGAGCCTGATGTCGCAAGTGCTCGAATGTGTGTTACCAGTGTTAACTTATGGATCCGAGACGTGGTCTTTTTCTGTTGGCCTCATTCGAAGGCTCAAAGTCACATAGCGCACTATGGAAAGAGCTATGTTAGTTATTTCACTACGAAATAAAATTAGTAACGATGAAGTCAAGTCATGAAGTAAAGTTACTGACATAGCTCGCAGAGTTAACCGACTGTGGAAATGGGCAGGCCACATCGTTCGAAAGACAGATGGGGTCATAAAGACCTCGAATGGCAGCCATGTTTTGATAAAAGATGTACAGGAGCGCACACCCGAACAGGTGGACTGATGACCTAAAGAAGACAGCGGGAAGCCGCTGGATGCAGAGAGCCCAGGACCGGTTGGATTGGCGCCAATTAGAGAAGGCCTATATCCAGCAGTGAATTTTAAGAGGCTGTTAGATATATAGATAGATCTCTAGGCTGTGTAATGTGTTCAAAGGTGTGGAGAATCTATCAATCTTTGTTTGATCAGTATATGTATGTATTCAAGTATGCAGTTAGTTAATTTTACTGATCGACCGAGTAAAGCAACAACAGCATGCGGTCGTTAGTTAGATGGATGACCGTAAGTGGCCAAAATTTCTTGCACGTTTCCGTGCTTTGGAGGGTACGAAAAGCCGTCAGTCTCGGAGCCATTCGGGTCTCAGAAAATCCAAAACTGGGGTTGGGTACTCCCAACCTATCCATGCAACATAGAAAAGTATGCTCTAGGCCTCCTCAAGAGGCTCGACCCGTGTTCAATAGTGGGCCATTAATGGGTTGAAGTCAAACAATTCACTCCCAAAATTGCCAGCATTTTGTTAGATAAAGTTCAGTTACGAATAAAATTATTGCTCTATAAAATATCAATATCATAGATGATAGTGGATTACGTACAAAAATCACGTGTAGGCGAGTTATCACAAACAATTTCCACATCCTTTATCAATATTGTATTACGAGTATAGCGGCAAGCAATACCTTCGTAATACATAGGTAAAACGTGTGTATTGCGAGTATTGTTGACTCTTTCCGTAACACTTATGTAATCAAATAATTTGGGGTGTAAGATTATGTATAACTTTGTATGATTATGTATTAACTTTGTAAGATTATATTGCACTCTCAGTGGAAAAAAGCATAAGTCATCTTACATTGAATTTTAGTTATTAATATGATTGGAAAGAGGGACAAAAGCTGCATATATGCTCAATTTTTTTCAAATTTTTATCATTAATCTTGACGGTTTTGTGTTTTAAGATCTTTCCGACCTCAAGATTCGGTTTGAGATGGTAATATAATTATGTCAGATCGTATGTAAAAATGACATTTGTAAGATCAGAGGTTATGATCTTGAACCGAGGTCGGTTTATTAAAATGGGCCTAGATGTTGTTTTTAGATATTCTGTTCAATCTGTAATTAAGTATTGCATTATAACCCTATCCAATTAAAGTTTTGCCCTGCCTGCTAAGCAAAGGATCCCAGGTTCGAATCCTGGCCAGGGAAAATATGTTTGTAACAGACAAATTTTTGTTCCGTGGATGCTAATGAAGTCTCGATAGTATTGTGAACAGCGAATCATAGTAAAATAATTCACTAGATTTAGTTAATAGTTTTTCACAGAAAACAAAAAATACACATTCGCCTTTACATGGGTAAATTAAGCCTAACTACATCGAAATATTTAATGTGCCAATTTGGCTCCATTAGTCTCATGATTCGTATCAGATTAGATGTTATTACCGGTTAAGTCAGCCAAGTCAGTATAAATCTTGCAAAACAAATTATGACTTGAGTTAGCAAAGGTTTTGATCTTTAGGTCTTGAGACACTAAGGGTGAGATCTATAAACCGAACTTAGACTTTGCTCAGGCAATAAATATTCAAAGACACATGACTGACATTTTGTTAATACGAATAATCTAAAATTTTAACAAATAAAGAACCGACTTCAAATGAAGTGCATCCAATAAAAAAAGAATCATTGAAATCGGTTGGCGTGATATTGAGTTATTCGTCCTTTTATCGCGTACGTACATGCAAATTTAAGACTTATATGCTTTTGACATGGATGCCATTGTCAAATCTCGCTGAAATTTAAGCACATGACAAGCACCAGCTTTCGATTAAAAAAAGAATCATCAAAATCGGTTCACCTAGTCGAAACTTCTGAGGTAACAAACGTAAAAAAATACAGTCGAATTGAGAACCTCCTCCTTTTTTTGAAGTCGGTTAAAAAAATAAAAAGCTTAATAAAACGGCTAACGTTAAGGTTGAATCTGGACCACTATCTCAGTTGGAATATTTGATATTGAGAAAAAATTCAACATTCATACACCTAAAACGGCTAATGTCAAGATTTAAGACCATTATTTTTGTTGGGATAATTTTAGCCTGAGCAAAGCCTAAGTATGGTTTATAGATCTGACCTTAAAATTTACTAAGCGATTAACTCCAAATTACACTAACATACACGGTTAAGTTGACATTCAACCTTCTTAATGTTAAGTTTCATTACTGAATTTTCTAAGTTTGCGTGTTTGAAATTAGGCTTCATTTGCGCTGGCAAAGTAAAATATTAAAGGCAAACACTGAAAGTCCTACTAATATTATAAATAGTTTGTAAAGATGTTTGTTACTCTTTCACGCAAAAACTACTGAACGAATTTTCATGAAATTTAGCACACAGATAGACCATGTTCTGGAATAACATAATTATGGGGTACTTATAATTTCGGAAAACGCTAGACGGAAGTGATATATAATTATGATATATATTATAAAAAAACTTTTATTGCGGATATTTATTACAACAATGATTTACTGATTTTTAAAATTATTGTCTTTTTATTTGTGCGCTCATCTCAAAAATTATAGGTATTAAGTTATTGATAATTAATTAATTATTAAGTTTAATAATCCTGTTTAAAAAGTCTTTTCGAGTGCAGGTGTTGAGGCATATGTTTATTAATTAGATATAAGAGAAGCCTTCAGGATCTAATTCCAATACCGCGAATTTGACCTTTAAACATAAATAAAATAAGGCTTTACACTTCTGTATTTTACTACTGGTCCAGCTGATATAAACAGATTATTTTAACATGCAATTCGTTATAGTAAGGTTGTAAACATGAACGCGGAAATTGTTACTATACATCAATAATACTTTTCAAACACATAAAAAACGAGTCTGACCTGTACTTAAGATCCATTGCTTCGAAGTTGTACACTGACGAATACATCCCGGCTAGGAAAACAGGGAACAAAATTAATATATAACTGTAAACATTGAACTTCCCAAACGGTCCTAAAACATGCAAAATATCATCTACAGTCACTTCCTTATTTTTCTCTGGATCCATTTTTTCGATAAATTATTCAATTGATTCAATTAATACGACACAACACTATTATTAATGGGATTTATAATGATATTTATTCGAATTAATTGATCGGAGCGCGGCGCGTGCGCGGTAAGACCGACAGTGTACAAGTATGGATCGATTCGAGGTTTTTATTGTTGTTAAATCATTGCCTTCAAGTTATCGGTCCGCAGGTTTTTCTTACACCAATGCTAATTTTATTATTTTACTGATTACTAGGGACTACCTGGTGCCTGAGACTACTTTACCCCCGATTTTAACCCCTTTAGGGGATGAATTTCCAAAATCTATTTTCAGTAAAGAAAAGTAAATTTCAAGTTCCAAAATAATGAACTTGATGAATTGGATTATATTATAGAGTTCAGCAAACTTATTAGGAAGATTCTGATACTATTTCTTCCTTTTCTCTGCAGTGCTGGATCAGGAGAGGTCAGTTTGGTGTCAAGAAGAATGAAGCCCCATGCTTTGCAAACATTGATCATACATAAATACCATTTTCCTATTATCAATCACATAATAAAACTAACTAATCGATATCTGTAAATGGAAGATATTTGAAAAATACGATTATTGGGGTTGCTTATAAACGCAATAGATACTTTTAGTATGTATTTTTGTCTGTTTGTTTCTCTGTAAGTTTATTCCGGTTTATCTCAGAAATGGCTCAATCTATTTGGGTTTTCACTTATGTTACATTAAAAAAAAAAATTAAAATTAAATAAAAAAAATAGTAGGCTAAAGGTAACATTCATTTTAATACAATAAGGACATCTGTATTGAACTAATATATTTTGATAAATATTATAAATTAAATTGGTTTATAAAGAAAAAATATTATGTCAATTTATTATCTGATGATAACATCATTTCCTTTTCTCAGTGTGAGTAGAGGTTATCCGAAGCTGCAGTTACTTGTATTAAATAAGTTATTCTAGACAGAGTAGCATAGTATTGTGAAGGTAACGAAGAGAATGAAGTGAACATAACTGCAAATTGGCTAGTTCATTCTATGATTGAAACCACAGAGTTAATAAACATGTTGGGATAAATGAGCGGAATTCCTCGGCAATAGCCTTTGCGAAATATAACTGTGTAACCGCATGCTCTAGGACCTAGGTAGTTACGGAATATGATTGTAAAAGTTACATGTCTATATTATTTATTAAAAAAAAGAACGCCACACATTCATAGCCCCTCACTAGGATTCCCTGTGTCGTGGGTGCCATGGACAACACACAAAGACACACACACCCAGACCGAGAATAAAAATTGAATGTCATCTTAAAATTTTAGTTTCGCTGAGTCGAAACTAGGACCCTCGGCAAGCCGGTTGGCATGGTAACATTTAAGCTGGCCATACACCATCAAATATACTTGTCAAGCTTGCAGTTTGACTTGTGCGGCATCCAGTTTGCATGAGATAGCTATATGGCCAGATAGCCATACCGTGGTCATACACCGTCAAGTTTACAGGTTGCCGCGTCAAATCCACTGCATACTTGACAAGTATACTTGATCGTGTATGGCCAGCATTACTCCACAGGGGTCGTCACTTAATGGCTTTCACCTCAGAATTAAAATTACCAAAAGATGAAGGTTTAATACTTATTGCGGTGAAATCTGATTCTTCAGACGTCTATACACGATATTTCTTTATCTCATTATGAAAGTAGTTTATATTCCCTTCTTGCTATTTATTACATCATCATTATCATTACATACCAATCGATAAGAACTTCTACGCTTTGGTTGGTCACTAACCGCTCCACCAATCCGCACTGGAGCAGCGTGGTGGAGTATGCTCTAGACCTTCTCAAGGAGAGAACCGTGCTCAGTAGAGGGCCATTATAGGGTGAAGCCAGTTGGCTCGTAAGTATTTACCTAAGTATTACCGTAAGTTACCCTACTCTTACCGCTCGTAAGTATTACCCTCGCCCTGACGAGCATACATGCAGGTACCAGCAATGTTACCACAACTGAAGTGACGTTGAAAAATGTATATTAAGCAGTACCTACCTCTGTTTGTATCTACCGCGTTGACATGAACCCGCTATCCGATATTGCACATCCGGATTCTAGCAACGTCACTAGTGATGTACAATTGTCGATGAATTTATATCGACTGTAGAATTATGGATATGACGTCCATCGAACTGCTGTTCATTTTCACTCATCTCAACTAAAATAATCATTTGATATTATTATTTTACTAACTGCTTACTTACTACTTTTACGAATACTTATTTGTTCGAACAAAGGAGTCAAGGAGCCTTGATCTATATTTCATTTGCAGTCCATGAAGTGGCTATTTGATATTTCTAAAGCTTTGAATGAAATGTTATCATAAATTTAGTAAATTCGTATCTTACACTGTCAAGAATCAGAGATAAGGTTGTAACTCTTGCTGCTCCTCACAAATCAAACTCCCAACTGTTTTAGCGGTTGATGTTCATGTTTAAACATTTTCATTATGAATAATTAACTATGCTGAATATTATAATAACAAGACCGCTGAAGCAGCTGAATAGCTTTTCGTATATTGAACAGTGCCTATGATTTTAATATGGAAAAGCGCAAAGTAAGATAAATAGCTTCTGTGAAAAGTTAAAACAGACTAACAAGTTGCAATTTCATCAAAAACTATCTACTTAGGTCGTGTCATGTATTAGATTCTATAATATCATAAGTGTATGTCTCTATATTATATGATTAATTGTCTTTGTTGGTTAGAAGTTTTAGGATTTTTATCAGAACAGCAAACGTTTTAATGTAAAAATATTATGTGTACTTGCATACATAGAAGCTAGCGCCAACAATAAGTAAAGGTAAACTAAAACCAATAGATATTGAAAAATTTTCGCAACATATTCGCGGGCATTTTCAAACTGCTCACGTTGTCTGCCTTCGTCGAGATTCCATTTTTTGCGGCCGGCGTGTCTATTTGCTAGGAAGTTATTGGTTTTGCTTTAAGCGACTTTTCGTACTTTTCGCTGTTTCATACAAATCTATATTTGAACATCGCGCACGGACAGAATTCTAATGTACGAACGATTACTTTGGGAATGTTATGATGCTTTCAAATTGGTCGTATTGGCAGCTTGTTGAGCTTATCATTAAAAAATAAATATAAATGTATTCTTCATTAAATCGGTCTGTAGGTCTGTAGGGTAAGATACTTGAAATGTTTTAATTATATTTTTTAACCAAAAATCATTGTGACACCATTATTATTTTTAAGAGTACTGGCTATGGGCATTGTCCTTTATACTAGTTTCTCTCTCTTCTTTCTTGGCCAGCAATACATCCACAGTGGGCCGACAGCTGCAGCCGTCCTTCAAGTAGATTGTCAGCTTGTTCGTCGGCTGATTACATCAAAATGGCATAAAAAGTAGGTATTTTGTAATTTAATGTCTAAAGTTTCGACGAATATCATTAATGAACTGATGAATGAATAAATGAATAATAGAGGGTTAAGGAAACGAGTGTAATAATAATATTTTGTTCCGCAAACGTGACTTTAAAACTAGTTTTTATAGTCACATAGGTAGTAGCTGTTCCGCTTCCGTATATTCGAGTATGCAATAAACGATGGATCTTTTTTCGATAATATAATAATAATAGATAGAGTACACGGAAGACCAAGCTTTGCTCGGTTTAGTGTTGCTTAATAACGTAGTGTTGCTACTTGCCAATAGATGTCAGGAAGAGTCTTTTGTAGCAGTTGTTCATTGCCTGAAAACATGGATAAAACGACATTTTCTAAAAATGAATCCTAGCTACATCGATTTATTGCCCCCGAAACCCCTACATACTAAAATTTCATGAAAATCGTTGGAGCCCTTGTACACAATACACATATACACAATAATTTTGTTCTTTTAAAGGTATTAGATGACGTCAATGGCTTGATTTCTAACATCTGTTCAAGTTCTTGTACACTCTAAACCATTTTAATGCCAATAAATATTATCGACAATGTTTGTACACAGCCCTAACTTAGCCATACTCGAGGAAAAGCTCTTTGTGGGATTGAAACTTTTTGACTCTGAGGGATTGTTATCTCGGAGTAGCTCCAAATGTATGCGCTTGCTCCAAACAGCTCCATAATCTGATAGTAAAATAGTTCCGTCGCTTTCATAATGCTGCATGGATATTAAGATACACATTGGTTCATTTTTTTAAATTTAAGTAAGCATTTTTCTTTTATAAAGATTTTTTATTTTACAAAGAAATGACATTTTTTTATGGAAATAGCCGGCAAACGAGCTGACGATCCACCTGATGGTAAGAGGCTATCGTCGCCTATGGACATCAGCAACACCAAAGGCATCACTGATGCGATGCCGGCCAAGAAAGACAGAAGAAAAAGAAAGAAAAAACTGGCTCTCAAGCCCTCAGCCGGAACACGACGAGTCGTTTGGCGGCTGACAAGGGTAGTATCTATCCAGGCGAATCCCATGGAGAAATAATAATAGTAATAATGGTATTACACACATTACAACATAGTAGCATCCAAACAGACAATACTTTTATGAACTATCCCTGAGATACCCTGACATTTATAAGATCCGGCCATTATCCTATTAGAATGCTTTAACTAAGTTTTCCTGTTTTCCTTTTTGTCTCTTTAAATCCTGAGATATGGTATCCTACTTAAAAGGCAACGGCCTTGCATTTATGTAATACAGTAATTACCCCTGTATTTTGTTACCAACAATCAGACTAAAATTAGACCATTGTATGTGTCAAGACAATTACTTTTTGTGATTGTTTTGTTTTGACAATGATTCACACAAATTGCAGAAGTGTTAAGAACATCTATTCATAGTTTATTAACCTACCCAAAAAAAATTACATAAAAATTGTACCTACATAACGGTAGAAATTCTAGAGAACTTTTTTGGTATTTTTTTTAATCTGAGGCTAATTTTGGTTGATGTGATTATAAAGTTAGATTTTGTTCAAGTGGCTTAAGTTACTATACTAAGTTATTAAGTTATAATCACATCAACCAAAATTAACCTCAGATTTAAAAAAATCTTGTTAATAACTTATTATTGAAAACGTTTTTACTAACAGTAGCGGCCTTAGGACGGTTGGCGAGATTTTTTTGGGGGTTCCCACATTTAAAATGTAGCGAAGTACGTGTCGATTAAAGGGCATTGAAGGGCTATTGAACTAAGATACTAGTCAGGGGCTCAGGGCCCCTGCGGGCTGGGGGCCCTATATAATTGATATGGCTGATACAGCGCTAGTTACCCCTCTTCCCAGGCTATACGCCATAGCTAGCTTGAAAAGCATTAGCTAATTTAGTTATTCAAATACGTGTTTTTATCTGTGTTTCAACTATCAAAGCATCTCTCTGTTTACTCCGTATCTAAGCAGTAAGAACATGTTTTTTCGATTTAAAAAGCACTACAGTAATTAGCAACAATGCAGAGGGGTTGTCTCATCTTTCAAAGTACCAACGCACTTACATTTCTTTGTTTCGAGTTTTGTAGACACGCCGAGGAAAGAAAATAAAAGCGCAGCTTGTTTTACTTTGTTTTATGTCAAAAAATAACGTCTTATTAAGATAATTTTATGTGACTTAAATACACTGTTGCAAAAATCACTGCTTTATGGTTTAAAAACTTACGAAAACAGTTATAATGGGTAAGTAACATAGTGTAATTTTGAATCTTAGTTAGGTACATAGACATATAAACAAATCATACCGTTTTGACTGTGTTCGGGTGGCCTAGAATCTGACCCCAATCCCATGCCGGCAAACTACAATAAAATGTTGTAAGAGGTGACAGCAGCCGGCCGGCTTGGTTGTAGGGCATCGCTTCTGGATAAACTATAAATATTATTTAAGTGTAAATTTCTTTAGGCGCGTTGAGTCATTTTTAAGGTGGGATAAAACCAATCAGCTCGCGACACTGTCATTTTAATCGACATGTATCTGTGGTAGACAACCTCTGAGTGAAGTACAGAACTAAAGTTATTTAATGTACAGCTCGTATTATAATAATATAAAGATTGTAGTTTACATATACTTTACGAGGCGTTGGCAGCCATTCACTAAAAATGTAATGAATAAAAAACACTTCATTTAAAAGTATCGTATTTCCTGTACAATAAAATATTTCCTAACGATTCAAAAAATATACACATAATTGTTTAAGTTTTCACTTCTGTCGGCACTCCCGGAGGGCCTTTTATTTTTTTTATTATTGATGCCTATCTGGCTAGCTACCACACTCTTGCTTGGTTTAGCTACCGGCTGGGTGCATGTGAGGCAGTTCTTTCTTTTTCTCTTTCCTTTATTGGCCGGCAACAAATCATTGATATCTAAGGTCTTCCTGGTATCTGTGGGTAACGACGACCATACCATGTGGCCAGGTGTAAAAAAATTTTAATCGAATCATAAATATCGGAGTTCTGAGGTAACAAACATTAAAAAAACAGAATTAAGAACCTCTTCCTATGTTTGAAGTCGGTCAATAAAGAACACAATTCGTCAGTCAGAACAGAACATAAAGCTCATTGATTTAAGCTCAACCGAAATAAATAAAGGCGAATAAATCTGTACGATTTATAGCTTAATTATATCCTAGAGCTTGCTAATAAACGTGTACTAATTTTACTACTCAGAAAATCAGGGCATAAATTTTGTTAAAAGCTGTACTGTGTTCAGTTTGGGTAATTGATAATTTTGTTGTAATTGTTGAGTTTAAGTCAGTTATAGTCGCAGATATTGGGAGAAATAATGATGGTAGAGCATAGTCAAAATTAAGTCCAGTCGTGATAGCTTATAAAATTTATTGAATCGCACTTGACTATTTCGGAAACGGTCTCCTAAATCGAAAAATGGTCTTTGCAGACTCATATTTTTGGAAAACTTTTTTAACGATATTCAACATACACTAGGCAAGGGCAAGGGGGTAGAAAAGAAAAAAATATACCCACTTTCCCTGTTGCAGAAGTCCTAAGGATTAATAGTCATAGTTACCTAAATTTATAATATTAATAATATAGTCAGTGGAAGGTCAAATTTTTTACTAATTTTAATCTGTGAAATTCGGAAATGACCACATTTGAATATTGATATTCTATATTGACGTCGTTGTTATTAAAAAAGCTTGTGTACATTTTCATGATTTCTTCGTGAATTATAAACCTATAGTTTTCCTTCATGCTTTAATCAGGTATTACTAATTCCACACACGCAAATTATACACACTCATTTAGAATCTAAATGATTCTCTGTGTACCGTTTATTCTGTTGTTTTGAAACTAAGTGCGACGTTATCTTTATGCATTGAACATGTTCCTAATTCCGCGCCATCCGAACGATAATAGCACCCGGGTGAATGGTAAATCCTACCCGGTTTTTTGCTTTTACGTTAATGACTCTCAGTGCCATTTTTAATACTGTTAATATGCGGCTAATGTGGTTGTCACAACTCTTATTGGTCCCACTGCTGGGCTTGGGTCTCCACTCTCCTCTGACAATGTGAGGGGTGTTAGAAGTTAATTATCACTTCCTAGTTCCTTGAAGGAAACATGGTGAGGAAACCTGCAAACCGGTGAGTTTTCCATAATGTTCTCAAAGGTGTGTTAGGTAAGTCTACCAATCCGCACTTGGTCAGCGTGGTAGATATGTACCCCGCCAATGATATGTACCCCGCCAATAGATATCTGTAACAAAAGAATGCGATTGAAGCGTTGTAAAAAAAGGTTGACCCGTGGTTGACCCGGTTTGTTAACTGTATTTAAAATGCTGCGACCGGGATGTAACGAAATCCGCCACAGAATTCAAATGCTAAAACGCGGCTCAAGTCACGCATAATTCATTCATTGCGAACTCTAAATTCGTAAACCAATAATCTAATTGCTATGTACTCTGGCTTACGAGATTTTGCTCTTTTTGACGACGCTAGGCTAATTTACACTCTTTCATAACATGGCATGGTTCTTTATATTCCGTAGAGTACCATTTTCTTCTGCTAGATGTGTGATGCGAAATGTTTTTGCGTGTTTGAGTCGCAGTAGCAAGCTACGTACTAATAATAATAATACGGGACCCTCGTATTTTTGGTCGGCAACTCATAATGGTTTTGGTGTTACTGATGTCCATATAACAATGACGGTGACTTACCATCAGCTTGTTTACTTGCTTGAATTACATAAATAGGTACCACATTTATTCTCGGGGAGCGGTTAATAAAATAGCGTATTGGTGATAGTTTGGTGTTTTTGATAGAAAGCTTTTAATGCATGTGTCACCACATTGTCATATTGATATTCTGTAAAATAATAATTAAAGGAAATACAATAATTTGCGCTTAAAAATAATAATCACAATTCACAACACAGCTACAGGACGCAAGGACATTCAAAATTCTTGCTGAAATCTCAGAACCGGTCAGAGTAATGCAAGTTGGAGTAGGACGTCCATCAGTGAACCTCCAAATGTTGATGGATGGATGGATGGATGTGTGTGCATTATTCAGAGGTACAAACGATTCCTATAATACTCGTACATTAATAATGTCCACGTATGTTACACAATTAATTCACATTAGAGCCACAGTTTGGGCAATTTCTCATCTCAGTGGTTTCGTGAATGAAATCCTATAATAGATACATCATTGCTTTAGGATAATTATGTGAAATGAAAATATTGCTTTTATATCACATAGATAGGTATCATTTCGTTTTCTTTTTTCTTTTATACTTTATGTACACCGCTACCCTTTTTCTTTCTTTCTTATCCTCTTCTATTGGGTTGCCTGGAAGAGATCGCTGCTTTAGCGATAAGGTCGCCTTTTGTATACCGTACCTTGTTTTATTGCTATGTATTTGTTTCTGGTGTACAAATAAAGAGTATTTGTATTGTATTGTATTGTATAGTCTGTCTAAGTATACAAACGTTGGGCCAACTGATGGTAAATGGTCACAACTCACAACTCGCAAGGCAGTTGCAATATTTGTATGGTATAATTTGGTTCGAATGTAGAGAAACTCAATAAATGAAAAGTGAAAAGTCCCTACCGGTTCCATGCCAAAAAACTCAAGGTCAAAGATAGCAAATACATTTATTGTACTTTTAAACAAGGCATATTTTGTAATTACTGATCATTCAATTGTCTAAAAACATTGTTCATAAGAACAATATTTTTCATACTTACACTTACAACGTAGTTTTTTCATTCAGCCCAACGTGGCTGAGTTTTCGTTGCGCTATTAGGCGTCAAACATGCTTCCATGTACGTTATTATATTAGTTCATTGGGTCAATGTAAAAGATTTTCTTGATTAAAAAAATACTATGAGTCGTTGAACTGTATCTTTATGCAAGGATATAAACTAGAGAGCTAACCAGCTGCGCCACCGGCTACAAAACGGTATACGATGATATTAGAAACAGATTTCCCTGATACAAGACTCGCGGCGATGGCGAATTGATAACGCTTTTAATATGAGTCCGTTGGGATTATGTTGAAAATGAATTGATGAAATTGGTCTAATAATTGGTCTTCTCAAAGTTATCTCAAACATCGTCATCCTGACAGTCTTCGTAGTTTATGTCAATAAACAATTTTCAGTAATCTTAACTAATATTATAAAGAGGTAAGTTTTGATTATTTGTTTTGTTTGTTTGTAATGGATAAACTCAAAAATTACTGGACCGATTTTAATAATTCTTTCACCAGTAGCATGCTCTTTTGTTTCTGAGTAACATAGGCTATATGTTATTTAAAAAAAGAGATCCATATGAAAACCGAAGCAAAGCGTGGGCGGTTACAATAAAACCAATAAAATGAAACACAAAGTTTTTTTAGAATACTTACAATATGAATGCCTCCAAATATTTGTATGATGAAATATCATAGTGATTGCCTCTACTGAAAAGTAGCAAATAAGCCTAGCTATACCTAAGTTAATCCAAAATGCAGTTTTTGTACATGAGACATTTGATATTCCTGCTTGCCGAATCGTTTTTTTATGGAAATAGCCGGCAAACGAGCTGACGATCCACCTGATGGTAAGTGGCCATCGTTGCCAATGGACATCAGGAACACTAAAGACATCACTGATGCATTGCCGGCCAAGAAAGAGAGAAGAAAAAGAAAGAAAGTACTACTACAACATACACTACTACTACATACAAAGCAGTAGAGAAGTACCTACAATTCTCCACCAATAATTCACAGAGCAGTACAGCTGTGCTTGTTCTAATTTATTACAACATTAATGTTATATAATGGCAGCCGGTAGCCACAACATCTTGTGCTCATTTCGAGCACCTCAGTGGTCTGGAGGTAATTACGGAGACCATGCGCGTAAATAACAATTCTTCTCAGTTACGTACGCCTCTGAGATTTTGCTCTATCGAGAATTTTCGAGATCTTTGGAAATAAAGTGTTATTTTAGCCTAATCAAAAATATTAGTGTTGCTTTATTAATTTTATTCATTACAGACATATTTAGATCATGTTTAGAGATATATTCGCAATTCGTTAATATTGCGGTTCCTCAGCTTTGGTTAGCTATCAGTCAATGTCTTGGTTTTACTTTTTAACCAAGTTCATCCATGACAACTCTCACCAGGTCGACTAGCTAGTTAAAAAAGATAACTTGAGGATCTGTAAAATGTATAAATCTCGAACTCGACCTATCACGTTGGCTTAGGGAGCTATAGGTGTAGCTGTAGAGAGAGAACAATAGCAGATAAAGTGGGGACGTGGAAATCGCAGTTACTGTGAGGCAGCGGTATCTTGAAGCGGCCGTTTCAATCACACAAAGAGCTTTTAGGGTGTGTCATCGGTAGTGACATTTGAACTACAGTGTCGATAATTTTCTAACATGAATAGGGTATTTACGAATTAAGGAGACGCTCCATCTATTTTTGTACTGGGTTGTGTAAAGTCCGTCAACTTGCTTGATAATTGATATAAGAACGCCCGCATGATATGGACGTAGACAACCTAGCGAAGGGACCCAGGATTGAGTTGCGTCCGGTGTATGGGATTATGTGAGGTTATGTGAGAGATATGTTCCATTACTTCTAACGATCCACCTGATGCTAAGTGGCTATTGTCTCATGGACATCAGCGACATCAAACGCATCACTGCGTTACCTGCCAGGAAAGAGAAAAGGAATAGAAAGAAATGAAAGTTTTCGGCTCGTGCATCTTTTACTTATTGGTGACTTGTTAATAGTGTACGTCATGCTGGCCATACACGATTAAGTATATTTCTCAAGTTTGCAGCAGACTTGACGCGGCATCCTGTAAACTTGACGGTGTATGGCTACTGTATGGCTGGCCATATAGCTATCTCATGCGAACTGGATGCTGCATCAAGTCAAACTGCAAACTTGACAAGTATACTTGATCGTGTATGACCAGCTTTACTTGACACACGGTCATCCTAGTGCACCTCTTAATTGCATGCGATGAAGAGAATGAGTGAAATTGTATTGTATGCATGTAGGGAATCACGTTAGCAAAACGAGACATAGTTGTCTCAATAAGTTATTGATAGCTTTCTTTATGATGTTCTGGTCGTAATTTATCCCATTCTATTCATTTCATACTAATAAACAGTCTAATATTCATGTATCACGGGTGAATGCGTCCGAGCTTAGTCAACGCTTTGTGAATTTCTTGCATGAACTGCGACTATAGCCGCTTTTGGAGATGATTTCCATTTAAATTCACTTATAGTTAAAACAACGCAGTGAACTAGATATTCGAAATTGCTTCGAGGAAGTTCTAAAAGTATTATCTTTATAGAGTTCCGTATTTCTGACGGTATAATAGTGATGAATAATAAATTATGTTATTTAATATTTGTCGAATTATGAGTTTTTTAGAAGTTGTTAGAAGAAGATACATTTTGGGGTGCTACGGGTTCTGTCCATCAATCAATTCAAGCCGACCTCTCTTTTTGGTCGGCAATATTTCAGTTATGCTTTGGTGTTAAAATTAAATGTTAAATTTAATTGTAATGTTCGTGCGCGATGGTATTATCCTCATGAGGATAAGTGGCTCTTCTGTCGACATAAAAAAACCGTAATCCGGGATGCAATTATACTACTTAATTGTGTTTTGGCTTCACCATAGTTCGGTAAAAGTAAAGTCTCTTATCAGCATCAGTACTGTTCAGATTTTTATTTCAAACCTAACTAAAATAACTAGTCATAAGTCAATCGGATGACCTCTGCAATAAGCACAATTTTCATCGAATCGAAAGATACATTCACAACACTAGCACACGGTTTAGGGAAGTCTGGCAAAAAAAGGTCTTGCCTTTTTTATGTGGTTATAAAGAATTTATCAAAATTTGACATATTTTGTCGTTTATGTTCCAAACATAAAGTTAACTATAGTTGGGATCGCTCCACCTAAATTGGAGACTATAGCATAGAAGACAGACTATAGCATAGTAGGTAGGTATGTACATTATACTATAGCTCTAGACGTGCTTCGGATGTCCCACTGTCCGAAAACTTAAGTAACCGATGGTCCATGTGCAGTTTCTTAATGAGAAGAAATATGATTATAAATTTTACTACTTATATTATCTTGCAGAACTGCTGAGTTTACCCTCTTCCAGCGACGGAAATTCCTGGCTATGACTTAGCTTGACACTAAGTCAGTATCTGGGCAATTCTGTTCATCTTGCTGAGTGCCAGGGCGCCAGGGCTCTGGAAGTCTTTGGGCTTTGTACCTTGTACCATATTATCATTAATACAATGGTTACCATGCCGGATAGTCGTGCTAAGGGAAGGTTCGATTCACAGCGAGGCGGAAATTTTAATGATGAGCTTGAATTTCTGTTCTCGGACTGAGTGTATGTGTTCTTGTCTTTATGTGTTGTCCGTGGCACCCACGACATAGAGAATACTAGCGTAGGGCTATGAAAGTGTCTATGTACCGTTACTTAAATCTTAATTCAAGTTACAAATAAAGCAAATTAAAATAACTGTCTACATAACCTAAAGATTAATATGGAGTTTACGTACTATCTTTCAACTAAAATCTCAATGAAATTGTCTGTGAACTGTGAGCAAAGTACGATGTCAAATTCCATGCACATTCAAAGGTTTCCGTTTCGGCCAACGGAACTCAGGTTCCTCGGTTTACTAGTGGATACTCAGCGGATACCCACTACGTTAAAAGCTTTTCTGATGAGAATGATAGATCAGTGCTTTTGTGTTGACGTTGACGTTGACATTGACGTTGATCGCCATCTTTACATAACTATTATATTCAAATTGTTGTAGGGGAAGAGTTGAAAATCGACTTTATCAATGGACCACTCCACTCCACTCCATCAGCTCTTGGAGGTCCACTGCTGGACATAACCCTCCCCTAACTTAATTGGGCCACTCTGATCGATCTTGAGCCTTCTGAATCCAGTGGATTCCCGCTATCAATGGACCCAATGTGCCTAATGCATTATTTTAGTGGTCTCAAAATAAACTTCGGATTTTTGCCTTTCAAATTTAACCATTTTGAGGCATATCCGTACAATTTTATTTGTGTTTTAGATATAGATAACTTTCACGATGACAAAGGGTAATTATAGGTGTTTAAATATTTTTTTTATTAGTATACTAACTGAATTGTTTTCATTTTGTGTCATCGTTATTTTTAATAAGTATTATAAAATTAAATGACGATAAAAAGACACTTTAAGATTATTTACCAAACAGGACTCGTCTAAAACAATGACTAATGACAGTGAATTTTAAATTTTTCGGCTGCAGTATTGAAGTATAATGTCATAGAACAGACATCTCGACCAAAATGTGTGTCCCGCCCGGTAGGTTCGATTTTCAAAGTTGAGCCCCGGTTGTCCTTTCAAATTCGAACGAATCTATTGAAGATTGAAGCCACGTGGCGCCAATGCATTGAGACATACATGTTGTTCGCGGTTTCAGTTCTATACGCTAGTAATAATACTTCAATGGCTGCAGTGCAGTATTCCGATATTGCCAGAAATAATGCGTCGCCAGAAAGAATCATCAGTCAATCAGTGATGCTTTTGATGTTATCGTCATGTGCCACCTTTCCTTTCCTTAAAGTAATCATCCATAGGAAATGAGTTTATTTGTTGGGTTAAGTAATTTTCTTCAAAATACCTTTCTCTCCAACTGTAGCATTGACCATAGTTCACAGTACAGGAAAGCTTTAACTGCAAAAACTTATTTCCGCCGGTTTTATTGAGAAATAGTATTTTAGCGAGCGCTCTGATTTTTACAATCTCCGCGAAACACTTTGAGTACTAAGTTGGATGCTGCGCGCTCTGAGTGGGTTTCTGTAAGAGATTGCGGATTTTGAACTTTTAAACATTTCATTTATCTTTGAGTCTCTTTTGATCTTTGAGCTAAAGCAAGGTTTTTGTTTTGTGACGCTCTAGCTATGTGGCTGCGTAATGCACGAAGTAATGTATAGCGTCGTTTCAACATTTCAAATCTCGATACTCTCGGGATAGTAGTTGTTATGGCAAAATTATACAAATTATTATTTTACTTGTAGCTAGCGGTCAACCTTTCAACTGTAGCCCCAGGTTTCAGGCTGTATTCGTTCGATCAAATATACACAAACCTACTAATAAGTAAGTTGATTCGATTACAGACTATTTATGAAAATTCGAGCCGTAAATAGGCATGAAGGAAAGTTCTTTATTATAGGAATAGTGCATAATGAAAAACAAAATATTTTTTGATTTGATTATGATATAAAACACCAAGGTACATTTGAAAACTTGTATTAAATTATAATACATTACCTCCACTATGTTACATTAGCTCATTGCGGTGAAAAAAAATGCTGACCGTAGAATGGGAAGACAGTCGAAAAGCTGTAGGTACGTGCTCGTAGCGGTGCGAGACCACGGCCAACCTGCGATATAAACCATCGCATCACTTATATAAATAACGCTTCTCACTCATAGCTCCACACTAGGATTCTCTGTGTCGTGGGTGCAACACACAAACACACAAAGACCGAGAACAGAAATTCAAAGTCATCATTCTTCCACTTCGCTGGGAATCGAACACTTGGCACGGCGATCCGGCATGGCAATAGTTGCTACAGAGGACATCAAATAATGTTTCACATTAATAGGGATGTTGACACTAATTATAAATTAATATAAATTTATGTCTAAAATATTAGTGGTAAAATTTAAAGGCCTAAAATATGATTCTTTTAATGAAATCAATCACAATAAATTAAATATCATTAATTTAAAATGTTAAAAATTGTACTCACTGTCACGTGACCTCAAACGCCATTTTGAGAATATGACGTCATTGGAACAATTTTTTATGGAAATTCAACAAACTTCAGTAGACAGATAGTATTGAATATCGTTTAATGACGTCACGTGACGTTTTTGATGGGAAATTTGATAATGAATTTTATTTATCAATTTTTGTTTTTAAATTAAAGATTATTATTTTTATAATATTTTTTTCGTGAATATTAAGGTTCTATGTATAAAATAAAATTGAATCCTAAAATTAGTCAACATCCCTATTTCCGTGCTATCTTAGCTATCTTTGATGTCACCTTATTAGCATTTAGGCAAGCGAGGCGGGTAAGTAGCTCTCACTTATTGTGTTACCCTGTCTTCAGTTAACGAGAGCGCTGTGTGACGTCACTTGATGAGACGCTAGATGCTCATGAATATTTAACTAATTAGTTACTTAAGGTTAGTTAAATATTTAAACGATGAACGATGCTTACACGGTAAAGCGGTTTATGTTGCTACTTGTACTTTTAATAGTAGTTGTGATACATATTAAAGTGTGATACCAATTCGCCTTGGCTGGCGTGGTAGACTATGGCTTTTACCCCTCTCGTTGTGTGTGGAGCCCCCGAGCCCAGCAGTGGGACAATTATGGGTTGTGACTTGACTTTGTGATATTTAATAGTAGTCGTTGAAACTTGTCGGAGAATTACTTACTATGAGGGCACTGTTAGTCGTTGAAATGAGGCTGAAGATTCTTGTAACTTAACTTGTACCTCCTTATCACCAAACAGAGGCTTTGAAGGGGTTTCAAGGGACAAGCAAATAGTTGCACTAAAACACTTTTAATACTGTTTAAATAGTTTATTGCAAAAATGAGAATTTGTAAGTGTTTGTACTAAATATTAATACAGGAATTATTTGGGCTAAACTAACGGAAAACAAACTGTGACTAAAATAATATATGAAAACACTCCTGTAAAATAATTTTACTTCTTGCTTGAATTGTGTACTTCATCTTCTAAAATATGGTATATTTTATGGTATTAACAACATTGAATGCCGATATATGGACCGAGTTGATAGTCGTGGTCACGGCTAAACGTAAATATTGGCAATGGCACTGATATCATAATATCGGCGTACAATATTCATTATGAGTAGCAGCTTTATAGTATCTAACTAATAACACAATCCGCTTTAGAAAATCTGTACACACATCTGTTATGTTTGGGAACCCATTGAAATAAAAAAAAGAAAAAAGGCATTCCGGGAGTGCCAGTAGAAGTGAAAACTTGAACAATTACGTGTGTATTTTTTGAATCGTCAGGATTTTTTTTATTGTTCAAGAAATAATTTTAAATGAAGTATTTTTTATTCATTACATTTTTAGTGAATAGCTGTTAACGCCTCGTAAAGTATATGTAAACTACAATCTTCATATTAATACAAGCTGTAAATTAAGTAATTATAGTTCTGTACTTCTCTCAGAGATGGCGCCATAGGTAGGTGTCGATTAAAATCTGACCGGTTGCAAACTATATGGTTTCATCCCATCTCATAAATATCCAACGCGCCTAAAGAAGTTTTCATTTCAAAAAGTGTTCCTCTTGTATTCTTGATATACATGAATTCAGAAAGTGCATATATCTATACTAGTATTATAAAGAGGAAAGATTTGATTGTTTGCATTGAATAGGCTCCGAAACTACCGAACCGATTTGAAAAATTCTTTCACTGTTGGAAAGCTATACTATCCCCGGATATACATAGGCTATATTATATTTTTTTTCACTTTTTTCCTGAAGCGAAGCGAGGGCGATTTCCTAGTATGTGATAAAAGCAATTCAAGTCGAGAAAATTGCTTGATGTTGAAACGTTGAGACTAGCACTAACCTCAAACGCTCCGCGTTATAAGACGTGCTAAACTGGGTAAATGTAATCCTGGATTAATGAGCATAACGGTGACATACAAAGTCGTAGACGTCTGATTTTATGGAAGACGTCTAACACTAATTACTAATGTTGTTAATAACTCTGGATTGAGTTGGAATTATTATAATCCTCAATGTCTGAATAACTCCAACGCATAGATTGTCTTTTTAAATGTACACACTGTTAGGCGATAATTATAATTACAGCAAGATAAAATATAATATAATAATTTGCCGAGGAAAAATTACAATATAAATTCTAAGAATTATTTAATTTGGCAAACAGGGTATTTTGAAGAAACATTACAAATGTATGAAAATATCCAAAATATTATACAAAATTTTGGCAGTGTTTTGTAAATTAACGATTTGTATTAACATAAGGCTATATAATTTAACTAACATTTAAATAGTGCTTGAGATGTACAAAAAAACCAATTATATTAAGTACATAGAGTACCTACTTAATATACAGAACAACACCGTACTTATGTAGTTATTAGTCAAAGCAACGATTTATATGAATTCTTGGTATTTTACATTTTAGTTAAACATTGGGAGCTGTAATTTGTTTTCCGTGTTTTTGACATCATTGGTCCCATAAACAGTCTTATATCTACGATACAAACAAACATGAACTCTTAGTAACTAGAAATACTGTCGATATTCGTTTTCAAACGAAAAATGCTTTTTTTTGTAACGATAGCCATTTTATTATCATTTCTAAATTCCTAAGTCGCAGGAATTTTGAACATTAATTTTTTTTAATGCTCAGGTGCGTTCATGGAAACACTAATACGCTAGTAGTCTATAGCAGTAAGTATATTGATTGGTTTGATTACACATGAGACAATGTATTTTCAAAAGGTAAATGAAATAAGGGGAATAATAATAATGAATACTCGAAACATTTTCCCTACTATAATTGACAATGTGACAATGTTCTGCTAATCAGTGTAACAGTTATTTTCCAAAACAGAGTAGGTATAGGACGCCCCCGACCAGGTGGACTGACGACCTGAAGAAGACAGCGGGCATCCACTGGATTCAGAAGGCTCAGGACCGGTCAGAGTGGCGCAAGTTAGGGGAGGCCATGTCCAGCAGTGGACCTCCAAGGGCTGATGGATGGATTGAATCGTTCAATGCGTACCATATTCAAAGTGTATGGCAAGAAAAATATGCGTCAATTAATGGAAATTAGCCAGCCAGCCAAGGCCACACCATCGCAGAGATTAGAGCAAAACCACTCCATGAAGGACTTTTGTATTTATAAATAAATATAAAGTCGATAATAAAATGGCGGTCAGCAACACAAAAGGACAACACAATTTTCATAAAAAAATTACTGTTAACAGTTAAATAGGATTCCTAAACAATCATAAATATTACGAAGCTAATGTGCTTATTACAAAAAAGGAATAGGTGAATAAGTTAGATATTTATTTTAGATTCAAATAACTAATTAAATATTTAGATAAGCAGTCCTTGTAAATGTAGAAAATTAAAAATGTGAAAAGAATCAAACGCAACATTAACATCGCATTTTACTTTGTAGTCACACAGTTGAAATTTGGTACAAATTTAGTTGAAAATATAATATTATAAAAATGCTTTAGTGTGCGTTGTGTACTAAGCATTTGCTTTACAGTATTTTACAGTAAAAAGTTTACAAACACAATAGGCAGTCTTGTTTGTAATGATTCATAATGATTAAAATTTTCATTAATTAACGCCCCAACTCAGAGTCACTAACTGTTTTTCAAATCGATCTTTAGTACAGAATTTGTATTGTGATTCTCTAAGGAGTGATTTAAGTAATCGTTGGTGACTCTGAGTTGAGGCGTAAGTCTTGAAATAAACCAGATATAAACATTAATTAGGAAAGGGCAATATAGTTGGCATACGTACAAGTACCGTCATTTTGAAAAAAACTTCGTTCTGACAGCCAGTGATACAACATGTGTTAATCGATGGAGTGTGATTACAATCAGAAAGTAATAAATGATGAAATCGATTGACACATGTTTCATCACTGGCCGCCGAAACGATTTTTTTTAATGGCGGACTTGTAGGTCCATAAAAAAAGCACCTTTCCTTCTTTTTTGACATGTGATAAATAAAAACGTGAAATTATGTATATTACAGGACAAATTAATAAAGAAATTAATAGATTAGATTTTATTTATCAATTAAAATAGTGCCGTAAACAAGTATAAATGCTATGTGATTAACAACAAAATAAAATTAGTAGGCAATGAGTACACAGGTATTATAATATTCTATAAATAAATAAAGTGCGACAAAATCTTCTAAATGAGAGACTACTATACATAATATTACCCTATATGGGTAAAAACATTGTAAAATACATGTAAGTACAGAAAATTTAAGTAAGGTTGAAATCAAATTAATAATTATTAAGTAGAAAAAATCAGTATTAATTATTTATCCAAAAAATCTATACTTACAGTAAAAAATCAGTTCATTTTGCGTGATTGTCATAGGTATTTTCCGTCGGTATTTTAGATAGTAATAAAAGTTTTTAACTGACTTCAAAAAAAGGAGGAGGTTCTCAGTTCGTCTGTATTTTTTTTAATGTTTGTTACCTCAGAACTTTCGACTGGGTGAACCGATTTTGATATTTTTTTTAAATCAAAAGCTGGTGCTTGTCGTGTGCTCCCACTTAAATTTTATCGAAATTTGATAATGGCATCCACGAGAAAACAATATAAGTCTTAAATCATTAAGTATGTGTGCGACAAATGGACGAATAACTCAATATCAAGCCTGCCGATTTCGATGATTCTTTTTTATTGTTATTGGAAAGAATGTACTTAATTTGAAGTCGGTTTTTTTTTTGTTAAAATTTTAGATTATTACCCGACTGTTAGAAAGGGTTTTTCGCGCTTATCTTGTATGTATGCATGTAATATTCTTTACTACATAATATCTTCCAAACCGCTTGATAACCCAAGTGTTCTTAGATAAGTGAAATAAAAAAAAAGAAATATGGTGGCTGTGAGATGCCATTGTTTGAAGTATCAAAAAATAAAAATAAATCGAATAATGCAAATATGAGTATCAAATTAAAGAACTTATGATAAGGATTTCAAAAAGGTATATCATGATAGCTTTTGGAATAGCAGACGGGTTTTTTTTAATTTTTGAATTTATAATAGTTATATTTAGTCAAAACAGTTTCATTTCTGAAAAATTATGACTTACTGTGATGTATGTATTAATTTAAAAAATTCTAGTTTTTAATAATTTCAAAACATCTTGGACTATTCATTTCCTTTGTTCTTTTGGTAACCAGCACCAATTACAAATTGTCAATTGAAAGAGTGACTCAAGTTGGAAAATTCTCAAAATTATTTACACATCAATGATAAAGATAACATTTATGTTTTAAAAATGGTGTACGGACTGTGTAATTTAAAATATAAATAGCATAGTGCACAGGTGAGTTTCGATGGAATATTCCAATCAATGATCATGTCACGTGAGTAAAATGTATAATAATGTATTGTCACAGAAACGTAGAAGTATAAAAAAAGATAAAAAAGACGTCCACTTAATAAATTATAATACATTTAGTAATAAATATCATTAATCAGAATATTGCAATAGGATTTACCTAAATGCACTATAGTATACATTTTAAGTTATCGTACAATACTGGCATAATTAAGTTAAGCCTTTATTCCCTGGTAGTGATTTTACAATTTTGAGTAATTCATCTAAAGACTTTTAAGTCGAGATTATTATTAAACTCACTTTGTCTCTCTCTAACATAGTTATGATCTGGTTTTGCTCTTCTTTCTGGACAATTCCTCAGCTTCTTCAATAGTGTCTGGTAGCCTGACATTGCTGGTTTCTGGTAACATCAGCACTAGTAAGCTGGATATGACGCACATCCCGCCGAATATCATCGTTGGATGGATGGATGGAAGATAATTCATCTACAAAACGGTTAGGATTAGAAATTGTTTATAATGTGTAATGAAACAAGAAAAGCAATAAAAGCAAGAAAAGCATTTCGTTCCTAACCGACTTCAAAAAAAGAGGAGGTATTCAATTCGACTGTATTTTTTTATCTTTGTCACCTCAGAACTTTCGACTGGGTGAACCGATTTTGATGATTCTTTTTTGAATCGAAAGCTGGTGCTTGTCATGTAGTTCCATTTAAATTTGAGAGAGATTTGACGAGTAGTTTTTGAGTTATCCCTAATTTTGAAGTCGGTTATTTTTTGTCAAGAATTATTTTATGTACTATTTTTTTGATCAATGAGAATAAATTTAGAACAATATTGAAAGATACGTTAAAAAATGCCAACAAATAATCCACGTAGTATTTTAATGTATTTAATTGCTTGGAAAACGTTTGATAAAGACCGGCCCACTGTTGCGAACGTGAAGGAAAACCAGTATTCAGTATCATTAATATAATTTACTCATATTGTATTCAACATTGTAAATTATCTGGAGTCCGCAAAAACGAAACAATTTTAATTAATTAATGTCGAAGTCTTGATCGTTTATCATTCGGGCATCATCGTTGCTCACGAGAAAATGTAATTAAGAGATCGTGTGGAAATGGGCGATTTTAAAATTAATATGACGGAGTCTAATGGTCCATTATCACATCATAAGGATGAATATAGATGCTTAGAATCTTTAGCGATTTATGTGGCAGGTTGTATAGCTTTGAGGGTGAAATGCCCCATCCTTGAGTCACTGTGCGTCATTTGATTTTAAAGTCATTTAAAAAAATGAAAGTGTTTTGCGACAAAATATCCAAAATGCTTGTTATGCTTTAATTGAAAATTCAATTACCATACGACCATATTGCAAAAAGTATACAATGTATCTCCTGTAGGTCGTTGACTTCATCACTATGATGTTTAATCTCGAATGATAATTATAACGTTGTGGAAAACGGACGAAGGAAAAACGGGAGAATCTTCTGAAGAACAAACGAAGAAAACAAAAGAAACCTGGAAATCCAAAGGGTGACCTGGATGCAAGGTTGGCTTAAACATTGATGGAGATCTAAATTCTCTTTCCTTTCCTCTATAGCAACTTAATCCTATAGAGATGCTTCAACTTACCAATAAAGGCGTCTGAGGCGCCAACAGTGATCCGATCCTACCAGCCATAGAGCAGAAACTGATGAGCGTCTGCCTCATGTTAGTTGGGAAGACCTCTGACACGTAGATGTAGACGGAGCTGTAGGCGAGGGTGACACTCCACTTGCCGATCAGGTATAGCATGATGGAGTACCAGGTTGCTGTGATGAAGGAAAAGTTATAGTTAGTATTAACTCAAGTTTCTGACAAGGGAAGACAGTTGCGATCGGAAGAAATGCAAAGATTTTTGAAAGAAAAATGGAAGAGAGCGTTTCTACAGTTGCCGATAGAGGCGCTGGTGGACAAGTTATACATGGAGCAAATATAAAACAGAGTTACTATAAACATTGAGTAATTACATATTAGAATCTAACAGTTAGTTTTCTTGTCTTTGTGTATTGTCCATGGCATCCACGATACCAGGAATCTCAGTGTGAGGCTATGAGTGTGTAGAGTTATTTATAAAAAAAGGAATTACATGACATCATTGTCCCACCATCGAATATAACGCACGGCGGACTCATCCTTTCTTTGTCAATATCCCTCTGGAACGAACGACGAGCTTTGCTTCGACTTTCGATCCGCACCGCGAAGGACTGAAATAAATTGCCTGCGTCGATGTGGATCGATTAGGTATAAGGTATAATAAGTGTTTTCTAGCCAATTCTTTCCAGGAATATACCCGGTGGGTTTGTAGTCAATCATCAGCTCATTCATTGTAAAGAACTCCTCAAGTAAGAGCAGATACTTGTATTGTGCAATGGATTGCTAAGGGGTCATTATGGGGAGGATAGAAACGTATCCTGCAGTTCCAACAAACTGAAGTCAAGTAAAGCCGTTAGAGCTAGCGATCTCCTACAAAGATCTTGATTCGAATATCCCATTAAAAATGAGCGTAGTACAAATTAATTCGAGCATTTGCGAAGGAAAATATAAGAGGTATTCTCGAGGACTTGTTAAGGTTTGTCAATCCCAACTTGATCAGGCGTTTATACTTGACATTCTTAAGCCTTAAGTCATTGGAGTTTACAACTTAGGTACATTGTAAGTAGACTGGACCCATCAAAATAGTTTTGATTATGATGTTGACTTCCAAGAGTTCCAAGCTACATTGTAGATTTATGGAGCACAATAAACAATAGTACTACATGAGCAATATAACTGAATGTCTTGAAGTAAATCATTGTTTGTTGTGAATTTACGGTTTCCTGTTTAGCTGTAGTTTCATGTTTACTAGCTATTTCTGTCCTGAGATAACTTTGGTACAGTTCAATATCAGCAGCCGAAATAAAACCAGGTAAAGTGATAACGATAAAAAATCTGCATCATGTTTGATAGGTTTGCATAATTACAGTTGACAAAGCAGACGTAACCCCATAAGAAACTTATTATTTTATAATCTATACTAATATATAAAGAGGAAAGATTTGATTGTTTGCATTGAATAGGCTCCGAAACTACCGAACTGATTTGAAAAATTCTTTCAGTGTTGGGAAGCTACAATATCCCCGGGTGACATAGGCTATATTATATTTTTTTTCTACTATTTTTCCCGAAGCAAAGCGAGGGCGATTTCCTAGTATTGCTATATACCTATTAACACAAAGGTATCGTTAGTAGCTTCCGGTGAAAGAAACTTACAAGGTGTATTTTCTCTATTTACTAAATGCACTTACTACTTATGCCTAAATACATTTATCACGTCCAAGCCGTATTGTGATCAAACTAATCATTCAGGTTGTAATATCCTTTTTTCATAAGACTTTCCACATTACGTTACGTCAAAAACTTGAACATACAACTGCAGTTAAGCGTAACTCCTTATGATAAATCCTTCTATATAGTATAACATTAGTAACTGTCTCCGTAAGGTTCCGTATAGCGGCGATTTATGTTCAGATTATGTGCTGAATGTTCATAACAGATACACACGTGTAAATAGTACTTCAAGTGAAAAGTAGGTTAACAGAATGACGTCGGTGCTTGATCCGAATGTTTAAAATTTCCGCGTTTTTATTACGTTGAAATGAGTTTGGCGTGGTGGAAATGATGGGTAGAATAATTTATATTTAATGTTAGTGCATTATGAACGTAATTATGTATTAAAAAATGTGAGCCGTCATGGGGCGGCTGGCAGATGTGAAACATCGAAATTATTTTATACAACTAATATGCACAAAAGTACAGATTATGACAGGAACTAAATATGGCATGATGAAAAAATACAATATTCAGCTATTCCCACATCCACCCAGGGTTGACTGGTGGACAATGCCATTAGGAATTAAGTTTGCCCTTTGTTGACGACCCGTGTGGCGCAATGGTTACCATGCCGGATCGCCGCGCCAAGGGTCCTGGGTTCGATTCCCAGCGAGGCGGAAATTTGAATGATGAGTTTGAATTTCTGTTCTTGGTCTGGGTGTGAATGTCCTTGTCTTGTGTGTTGTCCATGGCACCCACGACACAGGGAATCCTAGTGTGGGGCTATGAGTGTGAAGCGTTATTTATTTATTTATTTATTTCTTCTTTTTAAGAGGTGACAATATAAACATGTAAATAAATAAATAAATAAATAAATAAATATTACGAATTGTCTCCAGAAAATGATGACAGTTTTGTCCTACTGTATGCTACAGCCTATCAAACTAAGTTTATTTATGATTACCCACATTGTGTTATTATATTTTTTTTCATATTGTCCTACCATAATAATATAGTGCGGCGAAGCGTCGCCACTCACCGTGCCAAAACTCAGGTTTACCCCTCGCCTATAGATGTTTCACATCAAAAACTACGTTAAGTTATGATCTTGTTGCTTTTGAGCGATTTTTCGAATTGTTTTTCAGCACATTTTTTTAAATTTTGGGTTGCCTTTTTTATGTATCTAGCGAATAAATGAGCAGAGGAGTCACCTGACGATAAGTCGTTTCCGTCGCCCATAGGGCATGGACATCACTAACACCATATGACCATAGGTATCAGTGATGCATTTCCGGAATGAATTGCCGGATAAGAATGAAGAGAGAAACAAGAAAAAAAGGATAGTCTTACACGTTACATACTTCTATGAAAATATATCTATTGTAAACGGTCAAGGATTTCATAAGTGACACGATATATAGCAACTAGCTAGCGATCATTGTAAACATTAATCCGAGTAATGCTCGTGTTTACACGTGATGAGGGTAATGACAGAATAGCAACAGAAAGGTTACTTCATTTAAGATCATTTACACACACTGAGGCTTCTGTTTAAAGCTGTCCTACGTAAAGGATTTATATTTTGTTTTATACTAGCTGATCCAGCGAACTTGGTAACGCCTAACAATCAATGAATGTACTTTGTTGTTACTTTTAACTTGGATAGTTTTAGTAGGTTAACAAATCGGAGACCATTAAATTCCCTCTCCCTCTGCTTTTCCCGTCATCCTCTCCTCCCCCTCCCCCTCTCCCTCTCCAGAATCCAGAACAATTCCATCATACATGAATTTTACCGTTTACGCAGCGCACGCAACCGAAGCTCTCAAAATGGAATAGTTTTTAATGACGTCATTGTTCCTATTTTATATGGTTCAGTAGACAGATAGTATTGAATAACAGATATTGACGTCACGTGACGTTTTTGGTGGGAAACTTGATAATGATTTGTATTTATCAATTTTTGTTTTTAAATTGAAGATTATTATTTTTATAATATATTTTTCGTGAATATTGAGGTTCTATCTATAAAATAAAATTGAATCCTAAAATTAGTCAAAATCCCTATTGCCATAGAAACCTCAAATATACGAGTAATACAAGTAGACCTTCTGTTTCCATATTACTCTATTATATACTCTCAGTATAGCGTTGTCACCATTTAACGACACGTGTATATATTTGTAGTAAACATACGGGCTATTTGTATGCAAATAGTTTGCTTACTCTACAATTATATCAAAGCTATAAAAAGAATTTGCATAACTGTTATCTCTGAAATTTGGTTGACGTTTATTTGTTGAATTTAGCCTTATCGGATGGTTTTTAAACTTTAACGATCTATTTTGCCATGAGATACTGGAATGAAAACTTAATATTCCATTACTACTTTCATTTTTCTTGTATGTAAATAATAAAAAACCGGGCAAGTGCGTGTCAGGCTACGCGCAATGTAGAGTTCCGTAGTAGTCTGGCTAAGGTAAAATTTAAGGTAGATTTTCTTCTCTGTTTTCTCATGGCCAGCAGTGATTCGGTTATTTCCTTTGGTGTTGCTAATGTCTATGGGCTAAGGCCACTTCCTGTCAGACGGCTCGTCTATTCGTTTGTTCCTTTTATGAAAATCTATAAATTTTCAAATTAAATAAACCCCCGACAATTTTAGTTAGCTAACAACCATCAGATCAGGTCAGCGTTCAAACAAAAAAACCGCTTCATAATCGGTTCAGAGCTACTATGCTATAGACACAGAGACACTTCAAACTTATAATATAATACCCCTTTTTTGCGGTTTTAAAAAGAAACGGATAGTGTATTCTGGCCTTATTATACGAGTAGCGCAGGGTATCAGGTAGCGGTCCGACTTCCAACTTGATTTCCGGCATTTCCGGTTAGATTACCATCATCAGAGTTTCATCTTTAGAAATTACCTCCAGTTTCCAAGTGAAATCAAGTAAACGATAATTTTATTTTAATTTGCTATACCAAAACACTATACGTAAAAATATTTAAGTGGGTAAATAAAGTCAAACTTTAATTATCCTCTAAATTTTAAAGATATTGAAAGCCATGGAACTCAAGAGCCAACGTACACTTTTTCAAGTTTTTTTAAACACATTAGCACACATTTTTACGTATAATCCGCGCCATTAAAGAAACGAATCTAAAATGGTGGTTCGTACTTGATGATAGGTAGGACCGTCAGCAAAACAGAGTTGCTAGATAGGTGATATTTATTAATAGTCCTCTGTTACTTGAAAGTAAACATTAGCAAGATATTTAAAAACCTGACCTACATGATCGCTAGTCGGAATTGTGATCCGCGGGTTCCGTATTTTCGTGTATCTTATATAACCCTAATTAGATTGAGCACGTGATTAAATACAATATTTTACTGAATACTGGTTGAAATACTTTGGGAGAGATAACAATTTAATAATGTATTTAGAAAGGACGGAGCGCGTCGTTTTTGTAGATCCAGACTGATTATATTTTTTGCGTTCTACATTACGTACCAAACTGTGTGACAGAAAGGAATAACGTGAGAATGAGAGGGAATGATTAGTGCCGCCATTTTAGATTCGTTTCTTTAATGGCGCGAGTAACATACATCAATGGAGGAAACATTAGTGTGTCTTCATGTAGAAGAAGTACTGTGTTCTATTGAATAGCGTGCATTATCAATTAAGCCTGTGAAGACACTTCAGCCACAATAAAAGATGTAAACATTTTCACTATTAGAAGTAATAATAACCTATACACAATTGGTTTACGTCCGCAACGCTCGACAGGCGGACAAACAATGACAAATGGGCAACGGGAACACTTCGCGTCTATTAATTGTACTACAGACTCATTATTATACCGTATACAAGGTCGACAGTTTGTCACAGAGCTTGTAATTATCGTATTAATCACAATATAATATGGTCATCTTTTAATGTCTCTGTGTTTATTTATTCATGTAATTAAATAGACAAAAAATAATTAATTGATTAATAGCTTTTCCAACCTTATCCAACAAATAAATGATGATTGATTTATTGATTTTTTGTTGTAAAGAAAATAGGTTAATTTAACGCTGGTAAGAAGAAAATAGTGTTCGACAGGTGCAAAGTAAAAAAAAGTTATCTGCAATTTTGCGATTATTGCGGTAACTTAGGTACTTAAATATTATATTCCACAACATTGCAAAAAAAAAAAAACAATTTACAGATAATTTTTGCACATGTGTGATGAAACATGTGTCAATCGATTACAATCAAAAAGTATCAGTGATGAAATGTCGTAAGTGATATACTTTCTGAGATATTTGAGTTTATTAATAATTATTCTTATTTACGCCCGATCACTGTATGTGTACATATAAATGTGTGTGTGTGTGTGTGTGTGTGTGTGTGTGTGTGTGTGTGTGTGTGTGTGTGTGTGTGTGTTATTTTCCTTTCTTTTACTTCAATATCAGCAAAGCAAATATGTTAACGATACAAGCAAAGCAACAAAAAAAAAATCTTTACCTTTGGGCAGAAAGGCGAACATAAAACTGGTTGCTGCACAAATCACATAATTTGTAACCAAAGTCCTTTTCCTCCCATACTTGTCCAATACCATCACTACCACTATGTACGCTGGTATTTCTACCAACGAAACGTACATATAACTCTGGTATCTATTTGTGCCTAGTGTCAACGCATTTATTGACATCCCATAATACACTAGTGAGCAAGTTATCCACAGAAACGAACATATTAACAATCTTCTCCATATTATACTTGATCTTATTGCTTTCACGAGCTGCGATCTCTTGTCCAATGTCAAGATCTCTTTCTTCAGCAGGGGATCGCCCAAAGCATCTAAGTCTAAAGATCTGTGGTCTAAGTTGTTGATCTTTGCAGCTTTTTTGAGGATTCGTATCGCTTCGTCTCTTCTTCCCTTACTGAGAAGCCATCTGGTGCTCTCATTCATGAACCAAACGTAGACACCGACGATGATTCCTGGTGCGTAGAGAACTAGGATGTAGTTGCGCCAGTTGTCAATCAACCAGGCGAAAATAGCAAGGAGAACGATGCCCACGACGAACGTCATGTTACACATTGCGGAAACGATCACGCGTTGCTTCAGACCAACCAGCTCAATAACTGAAAGAAAAGATTTTGTTTATAAATACGAATTCTGTAAGGCAATGAAAAGTGGTCAGAACTAAATTTATTAAAATTTTATAGGAGCACAGATTAATGATTTTAGTCCTTATAGAAAGAAGCAAACGTTTAAGTAAATCAATAAAGTCCAAAAGTATAAAAAGCAGAAAAATATAAAATATTCTTTTGTCGAATACGGAAAATATAATAATTTATTTATTATCCATCTATTTAAGGTATTTGAAAGTAACTAACCCAAGACATAGGCAGAAGAGTACAGCCCCCCACCGAGTGCAGCTTCAAAGAAATGAAGTGACAGGTACGAATAATAATCTGGTGCGAAGGCTCTGGAGATTCCAAAAATAAAGCTTGAGATAGACGCCAGTCCAATGGCCACTTTACGACCGAAACGATCAGATATAGCCCCTGTGACTAGCATGGCGGCGAACATTCCAGTATTGTGCACCGTTCCTACAAGAGTCCGCTTCCATTCTTGACAGGCCAGTTTGAACTAAAACAAAATGATTTGCTTAGTTAAGTGTTTTGTTCGTAAGACTCCTTGATCTCTTTCTATTTCCGAATGTAGGTAAGGCTCCTCGTTTCTTACTATACCCTGCTGAACAAGATGAAACGGGATAACTATGTTTTGTACAAACACAGGTAGGTTTTGTTCCTTGGCTAGCTACGATCTTTCTAAATGTTTGTACAATGTTTTAACTTCGCTCAGTTTATTACCAACTTCACCTCTATCTTCTTGAAAGACTTCGTCTTGAAAGGTATCGTCTTCGAAGTTCCTGGTATTTAGTGGTGACCACTTACAAGTACAATGACATAGCCAGTCGGGTCATTTGGTAGATAAAATAAATAGCTAGTCAATAGTATCAGGCATTAATTTGCGGAAATCCATTGTTATTAAGTTAGTATTAGTCTACTTTGCAACAATCCGCGGTTAACATGTATGATGGTATATACTTTAAGATATGCGTGGCACCTCCATCCCTTCCACAATGGAAACATGCACTACAATAATTAAAAGTATATACCAACATACATACCAGCACCAACATGTCGCACCTTCGGTGCAACAAAGTCACAAATAGCCAAAACTGTAAAATTTAGTTAGTATGCCAAATTGTATATAAAACAAGCATTTTACGTGAAACGGGTTATTCCCATTTGTCCCCACCTCGTTTGTCACCACTGGTGACAAATGGGAACAAAATCCTTCCCATTTGTCCCCACTGGTGACAAATGGGAATAAAATCCTTCCCATTTGTCCCCACTGGTGACAAATGGGAATAAAATCCTTCCCATTTGTCCCACTATATAGACCACCAATAAATTGATACGCCCGCAGTAGTGGCGGTGCTAGAGCTTAATATATAGCGATGCGAATGTTTTTTTCGCGAATTATGATATAGTGATTATTTAATGCAAATTTAACTTGGAAAACATATATTTTTAATTCGTCGCGTATGTTTTTTTTGTTTGTATGTTCACCGATTACTCTAAGACGGTTCTACCGATTTGGATGTTTTATACGGTATTGAATAGAAAATTGCTTCAAGGAATGGGACCAATTACACGTTACTTAAAACTATATTTTTATTATATTATTATTTTTATCAAATATTAGTGCCTTAAAGTCTATAAGCAATGAAACAAAGTCATATTTCCGAACACTTTTTTACACATTATGTACTCAACGATTAATTAACAATAATTTACTTATTCTCTATGAAAAATCAACAATCAAGTTACAACAAACTTACAAATACACAATATCTTTTATATAAAATTCTCATGTCACAATGTTAGTTACCATACTCCTCTGAAACGGCTTCACCGACTTTTATGAAATTTTATATGCATATTCAGTAGGTCTGAGAATCGGCTACTATCTATTTTTCATACCCCTAAGTGATAAGGGTTGTCCACCCCTAACATTTTTTTTAGTTTTTGGACAAACAATTTTTTTTTAATGTGGCATTAAAAATACAAACAACTCAAAATTTTCACCCTTCTATCACCAACCCCTAGTTTCTAATAGTCATTTTAGTAATTTAATCATTTTTCATCCCGCTCGATAACTGTTCAAATGTTAGGCGATACGAAGTTCGCCCGGTCAGCTGGTATATTATATAAACTATTGTTATTTATTATATTATTTTTATCAATGATTAGTGCCTTAAAGTGTACAGGCAATAACCTACTGTCATATTTTCAAACATTTAACACTTTACTCAACGATTAATTAAAAATTAAATAAATTGGGTAAGAAAAATAGATAGTAGCTGATTCTCAGACCTAATGAATATGCATACAAAATTTCATAAAAATCGGTCAAGCCATTTCGGAGGACCATGGTAAGTACCATTGTGACACGAGAATTTTATTATAGTTATAAGAAATATTGTGTATTAGTAAGTTTGTTGTAAGTTAATTGTTGATTTTTCATAGAGAATAACTAAATTATTGTTAATTAATCGTTGAGTAATGTGTAAAAAAGTGTTCAGAAATATGACATTGTGTCATTGCTTATATACTTTGAGGCGCTAATATTTGATATAAATAATATAATAAATAAAAATATAGTTTTAAGTAACGTGTAGTTGGTCCCATTCTTTGAAGCAATTTTCTATTCAATACCGTTTAAAACATCCAAATCGGTAGAACCGTCTTAGAGTAATCGATGAACATACAAAGAAAAAAAAACATACGCGACGAATTGATAACCTCCTCCTTTTTTGTAGTCGGTTAAAAATATATTATGTTTTCCGAGTTAAATTTGCATTAAATAATCACTATATCATCTGTTTATCATAATTCGCGAAAAAAACATTCGCATCGCTATATATTAAGCTCTAGCACCGCCACTACTGCGGGCGTATCAATTTATTGGTGGTCTATATAGTGGGACAAATGGGAAGGATTTTATTCCCATTTGTCACCAGTGGGGACAAATGGGAAGGATTTTATTCCCATTTGTCCCCACTGGTGACAAATGGGAAAAAAATTCCCATTTGTCACCAGTGGTGACAAACGAGGTGGGGACAAATGGGAATAACCCCGTGAAACTATAGCAAAAACTATAAACAGTTAATAGTATGTATATTTTTAACCTATTACAGATAGTAATCCAGTAATATGAAAATAAATGCCAATGTGAAAAAATCTTAAAGTCCTCTCATGTAAAATTACAAAAAAAGCTGTTGTGCCTTTGTTGCACCGAAGGTGCGATGTGTTTCGCTCTGAAACGGAGTATCATCAGGGTAAGTTGACTCTACGATGGTTAGTCGCAAAGTGCTGGGAAATAAATTATGGCCAACCAGCTTAATATTACTACACTTAGCTCCATCAGCTTTTATAGCACGCTGGCTGTGTTAGTCATAACTAAGATTAGCAACTTTAGGAGTTCGGATATTTCTGGACTTGCGCTGATGACCACTAGATGCAGAATTTCATGAGCTGATGGGAATGGCATGATAGACCTACGACCATAAAGATTTTCTATAGTAAACAGCAGCTACGCCAAGGAGGTCTTCGAATGGCATACAAACTTTCAACTTTCGGGGGCTTCCCATGACATAAAGCCTGAACATAAAGTTCTGGAATTTTCTTGCTTCATCTTTTTTCTTTTTAAGCGACTTCAAAAAAAGGAGTTTGTTTGTTACTGTTGTTTGTTACCTCAGAACTTTCGACTGGGCGAAACGATTTGGATGATTTTTTAGTCGAAATCTGGTGCTTGCCATGAGGTCTCACTTAAATTTTAGCGAGATCTGACAATGGTGTCTATGAGAAAATCATATGTCTTAAAGCATTAAGTGTGTGCGCGACAAATGGACGAATAACTCAATATCACGTCAACCGATTTCGATGATTCTTTTTTTATTGGAAAGGATGTACTTGATTTGAAGTCGGTTTTGTTTTTGTTAAAATTTTTATATTTCCTACGGTTCCAAAGTCATTATGTCCTACATATACACCTACCTCTCTTATAAATGAATGTCGTTCCTCATATACATGTTCTGTACAGTGCATCGTTTTATTGGAGAAATCGCCAGGCCTGCACATGAAGTCACTGGTATTTAGAGGAACATATATTTCACACTCACTGAGTGCATTCTTTTTTTCGTCAAAGGGTATGGCGTAATTGAGCCATGAAGTGTCGTTGATTTTCTCCTCGCAACCATATACTTTACACCTGAAAATAAAATAATATTAAGACACAGGAATATACAATACCTAATTTAGAGATTGGTAACTGAGGGTTTAAAATTATTTTTTTAGATGGAAAAGGAACCATTAATGTTTAGTTTTGCTTAGCATTTTCTTATGCCTAAAGCCAAACAGATAGATATGACTTCCGTTAACGTCAGACAGTTTGAAGAATTTTTCATTTAGGAAGTTTTTAACTCTAGACATTTAACAATTTTTTTTAAATAAGCGTAGTGAGCAAAACAACTCAAAATTATAACTAAAATAATTATGAACACTAACTGTCGCAGAGTCACTTAACGTTTACTTAAAGAGCTCCTTAGTACAGAGTAACAATACATGTACTAAAGAGCGATTTAAGTAACCGTTAAGTATTTCTAAATGCGGCAGTAAGTGGATAAAATATAATAATATTTAGCGAATAACTGTAGTTATGTGGTTTAATCGAAAGGTGAGAAAAAAATTGGGCACTTTCTTCTTCTGAACATCCGTTATTTTAGTCAATAGACGTGTAGGATTGATTTCTACTTATCACTAGTAACCGATAGTAACCGATATTAAGACGGATCACGTATTATGAATCGATTGAAATAAAACAAACACTATGTTATCCCAACTCTACTAATACATCAATGAAAATTTTATGCCGTTTCCAAGATTAGCCGGAACGTACGTCCATATTATGGGATTTATTGTGTTAATAAATAAAGCCGTAGTCATCATAGGCCGTAGTTGTTATTTTTCTCAAATCATCCATGCACAGATATTGATCATTTACATTTTTTTATGTGTAATATGATATAATAAATATTATATGATTATAATGCTGAATGTTGATCAACTGTTAAGTACAGTAGTTACATAAGACACTCCGCTGCAATAAGATACCGTATCAGTTATTAATCATGATTATACAAGTAGATTGATTGCCCATTAATCTAAACTGAACTGGCTGATTTATGGATCATCGTATAGTAATTGATCATAATAACATAGTCGATTTTTTAAATGATACGAATTGATGCGCTATTCAACATGCTATTGGTTAGTTACAGAAATGTTTTTTCTGTCATATTTCATGCGAGAATTGGACCCTATGGTACAAAATTCATAATAGTACCTTACGGCTACTTGCCAATATTTTAGTTGTAACGTCGTGGTACTATCCCATGTCCCATATACACATGATATCATGTCCATGACGCCAGTAATGACAATGATTGGCTTCAACCAATTAATGGCCCACTACTAAGCATGGGTCTCTCCCCGTGAGGAGGCTTAGAGCATACTCCAACACGCTGCTTCAGTGCGGATTGGTGGAGGAGTTAATGGCCAACCCGAGTGTCATAAGTTATTATACTCGTATTATACTGCCCGAGGGCCTCCGACATAGCTTAACGACTGTTATCTTACGATAACAACCGGGACCGACGGCTATACGTGCCCTCCGAAGCACGATCTCAAGATTTTTTTTTGACAATGGTGAATTTTAGGACTACCTATTTGAGCTTCATTATTATTTGTATTGGCTGTATAGCACATGCGCATGCCGCAAACAATAGTTGCGCCTCATTGCATACTGTCATGTTAATACAATCGTCATCATTCTTCGCCTGGAACTAGTAGCCAAGTGCCAATGGACTTAATAGAAGAACCAAATAGCCCTTCATTGGCTCTATACAAAAAACAAAATGAACAAAATAATAAAATTAAAATTACAATTTATCAATACTTTGGGACTCATGCTTTGTTAAGTTTTTAAGAAAAGATTCGTGTCTACTTCATTAGTAGTATGACTTCATTGTATTCTGTAGAATCTATGTATAATAAGACTCCCGCTATACTGTTGTATTTTCTGAATTAACATGGCGGTAAGGGGTCTCTGGTCATGGGGTATTTAGAGGAAAATTGACAAGACGCTCCTAAGGATGGATGGATAACAAGATGCTGTCAGCTCGCTATTAGCAAACAATAGTTACCTAGGTAGTCGAGTAAGACTTCACATTTTAATAAGACTTTCTAAAAAGCAATCATTTTCCGAAGCATGTCTCGCCAAGAAAATGTACTTGTGTTAGCATTAGTACAAAAACGTCATCGATATTCAAATATCGCAAATATTTATCTAGGAATTTGAGGTTTAGTAAACTTGTTATCTGATAATGATTGGATGGTTGCTTCTTATTACGATAATACAAACTACTACGTAAGGTAAAATGATTAGGTATATAAATTAGTTTGATATCTATAAATAACAATAACAAAAAAAAGAGAAATAACTTTCAAAATGTTGGCAATGTGGTTGACAATATTGCAACATCATTAAGTACTTATTTTAATAATATTTATCCAAGTGTTTTCTTCAGTGTTTGACTTTAGATAATATAACCTTGCTAGCATCACATCAGTTACGTCCTATAATATTGGTTGCAAATATTCTATTAGTTCTGTTAATTTAAGCCATGAATATTTCTTCGCATTTCATTTTGAACGCAGACTAAGCCTCGGGCAGATCTCTAGCTAAACAGTCATATACCTGCTAAGGTCTAAAATTATCATAATCACGCTCGTCAGAAAGGATTTTTAATTTTGCTACGTTCACAGAATTCGATTCCAAGAGAGGCAGAAATTTGAATGACTGAATTTTCGTTCTTGGTCTTGTTCTCTAGTTTTTGTTTCGTCTATAGCACCTACACATGAAATAATGTGAAAAAACATCGTAATTTCAGTGACCACTTGAAGTTCACGTAGTCTATCACTCTATCAGTCTACATCAGCCTTGTATCGAATTCTCAACTCGGTGCGCCCTAAGCACTCACCTGGGGCTCGTAGCGGCAATAAAGATTGCCGGGCGCATCGATGGACCCCAGAGAGGTATTACAGAGACACGATCTATTGTTTGCGTAAACAGCTGTACATAAAACCAAGTTCTATTAAAGGTAGAGAGATTTGTTTACTTGCTGACGAAAAAGATAACTTTGCAAAATTCGGGTGTGAAATAGCAATTGAGCAATTGAGGGAATGTTTAATTTATATCATTATTCCATTAAATTATCTTTGTAATAGAGACAGAGCATTATTTAGCTTAATTTTGTTAATCACACTTAAGGACGAACTTGTTCCGACTCTAAAGCCCGTATTAATAAACCGATTTTAAGATCTCTGCTATCTATATTGAGATTGCAAAGATCTTAAAATTGGTTTGAGCTATTGACATAATCGTGTCACATCGTATGGCTAGCCGCATACGTAATAATATTGGCAATAAAGTATATATTGACAATAATATTGTGTCTGTGAAGAGTATATTGCAGTATTGTTTGATATTATTGCGGATTTCCAGAAATTCTCATATTTTCATGACCATATCGGGGGGAGGCAGGGGTACTGATAAAAATATTGTGTAGTGTGCAGGACCAAATATTGTCAAACATTATTGTCAATTTTGCATTCCCTAGATGGCTCTGCTAAGGTCCCATACAAATTTTAGTCAACTCGCATTTACGTTGCGAGCTCGTTATGGCACGTAAAACTCGCACTAAGCACACTCGACTTTACCCGAATGTTCGTGACTCATTTTTCGCGACAGGCAACTCACAAAAATGCGCTCGTTTGGCCTCACCCTCAAAAAAATATACTAATAAAAATAAGATTTCGACAACGATAAGTTTAATACCATAGAATAACTTAATGATTATAATCTACGGGGTTCCTAAGTAACAACGAGAATTAACGTTATAATGTAAAAGCTTTTAGTCACTCTGCTAGGTTTCCGTCGCTTCTTGTTCTTAGCAAAGTTGTCTACAAGTACCCTTCTGGGTGTCATATAAAGGTAATACAGAATCATGAGGATATTCATGTTCCCTAAGGAAACGTTACAAAGAGTGATCTATTTACTCATGAGATTGTAAATAGGTTTATAGGTTTTATGGACAATTTATGGGATGTTGACGTTAACTTTGACCTTGAGAATGGGACGGGAGCTAAATTTTCGCTCATTCCCGCCAAAACAGAGTTTGAATATCGAAGCGTAATTGACAATTGACAGAAAGAAGCGCACGATCAAGTGGTGGTTTAAATGGGAACTAATTTAAATCGAGAAAGTTAGAGATCGATTAGCGTTTATGAACGTTCATGCATGTTCGAGTTGTCACAAAAGGGTACAGAATCTCAATGGAGAATTAAGTGTAAAGGAGAGAATAACTCTAAGTATATATCATTCCGTAAATAATAAATAAGTTAATTGATAGAAACAATTTAAACATTGTATTCTCATAAGCACTTGAATACTTACAACAAGTTTAATTCGATTTGAAGGGTCTGATATTACAGTTCTGAGTGTTCTGACGCTACTTTTTCAAATTTACTTTAAATTATTTTTATGAGTGAAGTTAACTGTAGTTCTAGCGATGTATTGTACTTCAACCGATCTAATGGCTCACTATTGAGCACGGGTCTCTCTCTTGAGGAGGCCTAGAGTATACTCCACCACGCTAGGGTCTATACGGTAAGAAGTTATTCTTTTTTGGCGTAACAGAACAAAAATTGCTAAAGATTTCATCCTGTATGCTACAACTATTTTTTTGTTAAAGAAATAAGTTATCAGCTAACTTCATCATGTCTCTTTTTGCCTGTCGGTGTGCGCGTGCATCGTAAAAAAATTACTATCATATTTTTGTCCAAAGGTACCAAACAATGTATATCTTTAAAAATATAGTTTGTTTAAATGTCCATTTTGATTCTTTAATTTTTACGTCCTCTGAATGAACTACTTTAGTCATGCCTGTCGTGTGTGTTTCCACGGATAACCTCGGACGGCCTTGTGTAAGTCTTTGAACTTTGTACCTACCTACTTTAAAGTAGATTTCTGTAACGCGGTTCTATCAGTAGACAAGGTTTAATTAAACTCTAGAGATATTTATTTACTTTTAAGGAAGCTGTAACTGTACAACCAATAAATTGGATTCATTCTCAGATTATAGAATTTATATCTGCATGTCTCTAACGTGATTATTGAAATCTTTTTAAATCATTGCCTTAATCTAATAGCATTTATTAAAAATATCTTCTAATATCTATTATCGTCTACAAGCGCAACGCCTAAAAAATTAAAGATTATGACAAACCAGGACAAATCTTGAGTCTCAGACTGAGTCTTAGATTATAATGCTATAAAATCTGCGTCTTGAGTCATCTTAAGTTACAAAATTAACAAATCAGGGTTACTATAGTAATCGTAATTGTGGTTGATAGACAACAACTATCCTTGCTACCTCATATATTGTGGTTAGCATAACATGTGGACGTGACGGTTAATGTGTCAAGTTCAAACAATTTGTATCAGTATCTTTATCACTGACCTTAAACTGGCCATACACGATCAAGTGTACTTGTCAAGTTTACAGTTTGATTTGATGCGGAAATCTGCAGAATTCAGTTTGCATGACATAGCTGTATGATCAGATATCTATACCGTGGAAATACACCGTCAAGTTTACTGGATGCCGTGTCAAGTCCGCTGCAAACTTGACAAGTATACTTGGTTGTGTATGGCCAGCATTAGTATAATAATAATTATGTCGATTAAATGTCAAAAATTAAGAAACCACTCTAATCTGTAATACGGCGAGGTGAGGCAGAATACGATAGATGAAACATAATTTAGTCAAAATTGAGAAATTACCGTATGACACTTGCAAAAGTCATAACAGTTAGCGCTAAGATGGCCACAATCAAAAAGGGGACCTTGTCTATAGCTGGTCTATGGTATAATATTATGTCAGTGATCTATTAATTAGGCAAATACCCAACAGTTTGGTGCGTAAGCCTCTTTTACTCGTCAACTATTTTTTTAATCGACTTCAAAAAAGGTGGAAGTTCTCAATTCGTATTTTTTAACGTGTTACCTCATAACTTTTTACTGGGCATACCATTCTGTCTTTTCATGTGGTCGATCTGACGAGTAGTTTTTAAGTTATCCCCATTAATAATAATAACGCTTCACACTCATAGCCCCACACTAGAATTCCCTGTGTCATGGTTGCCATGGACAACATACAGAGAGAAGAACACTCACATTCAGACCAAAAATAGAAATTCAAACTCATTATTCAAATTTTCGCTTCGCTGGGAATCGAACGCAGGACCCTTGGCGCGCCGATCCGGCATGGTAACCATTGCGCCACACGGGTCGTAATCAATGCATATTTAATTGACTTCGACTATATTGATGTTCTCATTTTATTTTGAAGTCGGTTTTTTGTAAGGGTATTGGCGAGTTTGAATAAACAAAAAAATATTTAGCTTGTAGATACATTATGATTTCTGAGTAGTCCGGTCTTGCTTAGTTCCGAGAAACATAATAATTATTATAACTCGGTGTTAAACATGTTACTTGTTTAGGTACCCCAATAAAAAGATGCTTTACAAAAATAGTATTTTCCAATTCATAGATTGTAACAATACAACCAATATTGATTTTTCTGACAGTGATAATGCAAATGATAAGAAGCTTATCGGAAATTAATTAATCTATCGTAACAGTATCTTGTAGGTATTTTTATAAAACAAAACGTGACTATGATAATGTACCGAATACAGCTTGTGTTAGGTTAACTATTCGACCCAGCGAATGTTGGCTTTTTAAATCCTCTAATTTTTGCTCGTGGTTGATAGGTAAGTATATCTTGTTCAAGAACGGCAACAAGCAAGCATTGTCTCCAAGTCACTGGGGTCTGCATGACCAGTTGGTAGGAACACCGAAGCAACCCTTCAGTGATGACTTTTGAGTATCGATCGATTTCAAAAATTCTTCATAAATATGATGCTCTTTTGTTTCTGAGTAGCATGGACTAATTTATTTAAAAAGAGTGTGATCGATACGAAAATTGAAACAAAGCGAGGGCGATTACTAGTTTGTGAATTGTGATATTACTCGTAGTAAGATGTCGTTTCGAATACCTTAGAGGTTTTATGTCATCTATTGTCAAAAACAGAGGAAGAATCGTAATTAGGTATAATATGTAATGTTTCAGAGTGCTCATTTTATATAGTCTCCATAACTCTTTCTCCAACAAAAACTAAACTTACCTGTAAGTCTGCTGTTCGGCTTCAAAAATGAAACCGCATTCAAAAAACGCGCTCAGCAGCACAGGGAACAGTAGGAGGATGAAATTCAATAAATTGTATCGTCCGTACGGCCCCAAGCTCTCCAGCACTGAGTCCAAATTGATTTCTTTCTTCGTCTCCATCTTGCGAACCCCGGAGTACGTTTAAATCTGGAAATAGATTTCGACTTTACCTTTATTGCACTAGTTAAGGTTTGCGAGTTTGCGGATTTAGAACAGACTGGAGATATTATTTACAATTTGGCTGCATTTGTGTATAGTATTGGAGTGTCTTTGTCTGTCGCAAAACTCACAAAGTCAATAAGACTTGTGTAAGTAGAGGTACAGATAGACAAAGATAAAGGTGCAGAATCACCTAAATTATAGACTTCGTGGCTTCTAAAAATTTGAAGGCATGATTCACATGTTGAGTTTGCTCTTCTGATCATCTATCGGTCTTATTTTGGCCTCAATCCATTAGCGACAATCTACGGGAGTGATTTTGTTTTCATCCGGATAATGGACACAAGTTACAGTAGATAGTTTAGTTAGCCATCATTTTGCGTTTTAAAAAGATTTTGTACTGAATGTTGACTTCAGTTTATTTAATGCCCTCATTCTACAGATTTCCGGTAACATATTATACAATAAACTGGACTCCAAATATGCTTAAATTATTTATTTACAACAATATACCTTAGATTTGTTCTATAATATGAATGATATGACAGTGATGTAATTTATATAGTGCCATGGTAAACACAGAGTACTTTGTTATGGTAACTAAAAGTAGGGTTCCTTATCTATACTAATATTATAAAGAGGAAAGATTTGATTGTTTGTTTGCATTGAATAGGCTCCGAAACTACCGAACCGATTTGAAAAATTCTATCACTGTTGGGAAGCTACACTATCCCCGGGTGACATAGGCTATATTACATTTTTTTTACTATTTCTCGAAGCGAAGCGAGGGCGATTTCCTAGTTTACAATAATAATACAAATGTAGGGTCGCTGCACGTTCTTCTGCCAAAAATTTTCTGGATAGGGACACGTCACAGATTACCCCCAATAGATACCGCATAAGTGAAATTTTCTTAGAGTTTGAACTCACCAAATTTGGCGGAAGATGAGGCTTGCGGGGGACATCAAAATGCGCTGTGATTGGCTATTTCTAATTCATACTTGAACTTGACGGGTCAGTATTGGTCGAAATTAATGTCGTGAACATGCAAATGCACGTAAGTATTGGCGCGCGTCAGTTGCCTTGTATGCGGTATCTATTGGGGGTGATCTGTGGGACACCTTAATCACCTAGCGGTACCTATGGATACTTTATGACCTATTCTCATATCTACCAAATATGCCCAAAATAAATCATAAAAATCGGTTAAGCCCTTTCGGAGTAGTGCAACCACAAACACCGTGATACGAAATCTATTCTATACTAAAATAAAACTCAAAGTATCTGTTTGTCTGTCCGGGCATGACATAAAAACCCTTGAACGGATTTCGATGAAAATTGGTAAAGTTGTTACTGATACCCTGGGTCATATTCAAGACAACTTTTTATCTCGGAAAATTAAAAGGTTTCCCGGGAAAACAGGATAAAAGATTGAATAAGTAAAAACATAATTTCCGTATTCAGAGCTGCGGGTAACAGCTAGTTTTTATATATAAGACGAGTAACCGCCCTCGCTTTGTTTCGGTTTTCTTTATTTTTTACACCTTGGGTAACATTATTGGAGTTTTACTAAGGATCCCTAATTTTTTGATAATATAATATAGCCTATGTCACCCGGCAATAATGTAGCATCCCAACACTGAAAGAAATTTTCAAATTGGTTCGGTAGTTACGGAGCCTATTCAATGCAAACAATCAAATCTTTCCTCTTATATTAGTATAGATTAAATCTTATTTATATTATCCTATCATTGAATATAAAAAGCCTATTTATGCTCATAGATAAGCAATGTTAACGACACGTCGAGATCATTATTAAGTACATAAAAACGTCTGCTACACCGATCACTGTTGATACATATAATAACTTATTTGTATAATAAACTATTTATAGTTCATTACTATTAAACAGTGATTAAAAGCAAACTTTAATCTATACTAATAATAAAGAGAAAAGATTTGATTGTTTGCATTGAATAGGCTCCGAAACTACTGAACCGATTTGAAAAATTCTTACACTGTTGGAAAGCTACACTATCCTCGAGTAACATAGGCTATATTACATTTTCAAAAAAAATAGGGATCTTTAATAAAACTCCAATAATATAACCCAAGGTGTAAAAAATAAAGAAAACCGAAGCAAAGCGAGGGCGGTTACTCGTATACTATAAATATAAAATACGGTTTCCATTACCGATTGCTCAATTGTGAGTTGTGACTTCGACTACTTTTCCAGGTCATGGTCGGATCTCATACTAATGATCATTAAAATTAATGAGTGTTTTTAATTCACTTTCGATAGTTTAGATACATGTATAATGTCGACCTTTGAGCCAGCTGTGACTGGGCAAGAGCGAAGAGTCCTGGGTTCAGTTATAACTAAGACGATGAAAGAGAAGACGACGATGAAAGAATACACGAACATCTCATCGTAGGCGTTACCCATACATAAACATCCAAACGCGTCAACGTAGTGGAAACCGAAAGGAAAGCGGGAAACCGCATTATTGCTGGCTCTTTGACGCTGACAACCAAAATTCGGTAGCTAGTAATGAAAAAATACCTTATCAGCATACAAATACAGTCAGGATAAAACTGGGTGCTACCAAACTCAAAGATTTCAAACAGTAAGACGGCCATAGCTTTGTGTATACCGCAGAACGCAAACCGAGTAGGAGAGATTAGCATGGACTCTAAACTGATCTCCATTTCTATGGTATCGTCGGGCCAGAAAATTATCATAAAGTAATGTTTGAAACACACACACATACATACATTAACACACATACATTTTACATTTTGATACATTTTGCCCGCGAAGGAGTGGTTTTACAAAAATATATTATACATCCTAATAATCTCACGGGAGCATACCTATATAACTGAGATGAAATCTACCCTAATTTTTTAAAATCTGGACATGGTCTGTCCGTTTGCCAAGTTTCATCTTAATCCATAGGTATAACAGTTGACGCGTGATGGTTTGGTTACCCAAACATCTAAACATCTTCACAATCATTTACGTAAGTCCTTGCCATCTTCAACATATTCTGTCTCGTGGGTGCCAGTATTTGTTTATATTGGAACGAAGTTCCTTATCGCGCGTTGTGAAAGGGGGCTAGACGGAAAATTACGACACTTTTTGATTTTACGAATGACGACACTTTTTTTTAAGTGATTCAGAGAGTTTTACAGAGATGGCGCTGTACTGTACAACTTTCTGAATCACGCTAGCGTGTTTCAGAAAGTTTTACAGAGATGGCGCTGTACAACAAAACAATACTTAAATCGAAAGGAACTTCGTTCCATCCGGGTGTCCCTTGACACCTCTCATGTTTTTTTTATTTATTGTTAAACTTCTAAAAGTGTCATTTATTCTATGTGAATAAATTAACCGACTTTAAAAAAGAAGGAGGTATTCAATTCGACTGTATTTTTTATGTTTGTTACCTCAGAATTTCGACTGTGTAAACCGATTTTAATCGAAAGTTGGTGCTTGTCATGTGGTTCCACATAAAGAGCGAGATCTGACGAGTAGTTTTTGAGCTATTCCTAATTTTGATTTCGGTTATTTTTTGTCAAGAATTATTTTATTGCAAGAATAGTCTTATTGTGAATATTGTTAATGCCCAAGCATGGTGTGTCAAATCTGTACAGGATTCGATGGGTCACTAAATCTAATGATGCATCAAGATACAAGTAGTCCAGGGTCGATAATTTTTGAAAACAAAAAAAATTATAATAGGATGAAACCTATTGCAAAAGGAAGAGAATATAACAAAAAATAAAGGAAAAATAATTTACGGGCGATCTGAGGTCGGGAAGTGGGGGGGAGGGGGGGTTTAAGGGTAAAAAACGGTTTTTCTCGATTTCCGGCAAAACTAAAAGTCCTATCGAAAAAAGTCAAATGGAAAAGTTGTAGATAATAAAAAGATCTAAAACTTTTGTATTTACACTTTTTTCACATAACCTCAAAATTTATGTGAAAAATTCAAAAAACCAAGTTTTTGGTTTTTTATTTTTATCTTTTACAAAAAAATTTTTTTTTTAACGAAATTTTGTGAAAACTTACCTTTCTATGTCCCAAACATACTGTAATTTTTTTGATTTAAAATATTTATTTTTTCACCTTATTTTGACTTAATATCGAAAAATCACCCTAATTTTCAATCGAAAATTCACCTGTCAAAATATCCGCTTTTTTAAAAAAATCTGTGAGCTTTTTATTTGCTAAAATCTCTACTTTCTGATGGTATATAAAAAATATACACTGCCATGTTAAATTTTCTCAGAAAATGCAATGAAACGACAACTATTTTCACAAAAATTATTCGAGTTCGAGTTTTTAAATATATATTTTTAATATTTATGTACAATTTTGAGCCATTTATCAAAATTTACACTTTAATTAATCGAAAAACGTCAAAATCCATGTTAAATTAATAAATTAATAAGCAAAAAAATTACAAATCCATAAAGATTGCAAGAAACATGCAAAAATAGTTGTCGTTTCATTGCATTTTCTGAGAAAATTTACCATAGTAGTGTATATCTTTTTTATACCATCAGAAAGTAGAGATTTTAGCAAATAAAAAGCTCACAGATTTTTTTAAAAAAGCGGATATTTTGACAGGTGAATTTTCGATTGAAAATTAGGGTGATTTTTCGATATTAAGTCAAAATAAGGTGAAAAAATAAATATTTTAAATCAAAAAAATTACAGTATGTTTGGGACATAGAAAGGTAAGTTTTCACAAAATTTCGTTAAAAAAAAAATTTTTTGTAAAAGATAAAAATAAAAAACCAAAAACTTGGTTTTTTGAATTTTTCACATAAATTTTGAGGTTATGTGAAAAAAGTGTAAATACAAAAGTTTTAGATCTTTTTATTATCTACAACTTTTCCATTTGACTTTTTTCGATAGGACTTTTAGTTTTGCCGGAAATCGAGAAAAACCGTTTTTTTACCCTTAAACCCCCCCTCCCCCCCACTTCCCGACCTCAGATCGCCCGTAAATTATTTTTCCTTTATTTTTTGTTATATTCTCTTCCTTTTGCAATAGGTTTCATCCTATTATAATTTTTTTTCACTTTTCATTATTTTTAAAGGCTTCTACCCTGGTCTAAAGTAGGACAATGCAAACTACATTAATGAAGTCTTCTCAGAATCTTGCGAATATGCAACCTCGATTGTTCGAGAATATTTATCCGTGGGAACACTGTGAACAATGAAATACTGGTAAGCTACATGGGAAGTGCTTATAGCCACCACTTTTGACGTAAATTATTGCCCAGGCTAAGTTTCTGGGTGGTTACTTTGATGTTCCTGAGATTGTAGAAACGCTTTTGTTTTTTATACAGCCTCGTTTGACGAGGTACTTTTGTCCGTGGAAGACAAAATCTTCAGTAAAAAAACCATGCCGAGAACTTTTAAAGGACTCAATTCACGGTCTAATGGTCGTAGCGCACATATCAACTCGGAAAGGGATCGGCACCGGATCGCCTCGCCGTCAACCTAACGTAAGCTCGGCTACGGCTAGGCGACGCCGCGCTTACGGCTAGGCGACGCCGCGCTTACGGCTCGCGGCCGCTGGTTGACGGAATGAATGACAGCAGTTCGCCGACGCAGCGGTAGCCGCGGCGCAGGGCGTGCACGAGGAAACGGAAAGTCGACGGATAGCGTACGGTGAGACGTAAGCGCGGGTACGGCAAGTCGTCCACGCACCGTACCGCGGTTCGTGAGCTTGTCTCGAGGCGAGGCGGTTACGTTACGAATCCGATAAGTGTGCTTTACAGTAGGGAGTTTCATACAAAGAATACTGACATGCAAGAGTTGATACGTTTACGTTCCGTTTACGAGTTGATATGTGTGCTATGACCATAAATTGTCAAGTCACAAATTATCTCGTCGGCGCCGCGGCGGGGGGTGTTAACCGCACATTTATTAATTATATTATGGTTGTATGCTCAATTTTGGTGAATTACACCTTACGTTAATCAGACCAGCATTATTAGGATGGCCACTGAATCCCTTACTTATAGGCAGTAGATAAGTTTTATTATTTTTGTCAGAGATGGAATATATTGTATTAAGGGAACTAATTTTGGTAATTTGAAGTAGACATAGTATTATGAAATAGAACATAATTTTACCTTAACTTAAAATTGGATAAACATGCATTTATAGCATGCTGCTATATTTATCGATGCATTAATAAAACAGCTGTTGCAAAATTATTCATTCAGTGAATGATTCACTTTTCTAGCAGACACGTAATATGGTCTGGGGTGGAGGTCAATTAGGAATTAATCGTCTCGGTCCGGCTTAACTTATAGTCTTAATTGCCATGATTAAATAATTAATGTAATTGTTATAGAGTAGGCCAAACGTTGAGATAACATTTTATTTCTTTAATTATACTAATCTACGTTGATCTTTTTATCGTTTATTAAACTTATTTGAGTTAGCAAGGCAAGTGTTTTTTTTGAGATCTTCTTTCTTAGCAATAGGTTAGATTAGGGTTTATAGGCCAACGGATCTTAGCGCAGCTGAGAAAAAGTATAGTGCATCCATTGAAGTATTATTACTAGCGTATAGAACCGACTCCGCGAACACCATGTATGTTCCAATGCATTGGCGCCACGTGGCTTCAATCTTCAATAGATTCGTTCGATTTTGAAAGGAAAACCGGGGCTCAATTTTGAAAATCGAACACACATTTTGTTCGAGATGTCTGTTCTATGACATTATACTTCAATGAGTGCATCGGATAAATGTACATCTTGTAGGTAGGTCACAGATCTTGTATCATTCCCGATGCTTGATATATGTCACTGCACACATCTTTACAGTTACAATAGTGATGTAGTCAGCTCACAAGTATCTCAAGACAATACCACGAAATCAGTGATGCGAAATTCCGCGATACAGGCGGTCGCTGCGAAGGACGGATCGAGTTACTGCGGCGACGTGCACATATTTATGTCTTGATGTGTCATACATCACAACTCAAGAGTCATGTCAACTTAAATGGTTCCTTAGTAAAGAATCACCATGCAAATTTTGTACTAAGAAGATTTAAATAACCGTTAGTGACTCTGAGTTGGGGCGATAGTTATCGTAGATTCAATAAAAGATTATGTCGATAATTAATATACATAGCTTTCCGGTTTCACTATAGTTGTGCGTAGTTGTACATAGTTGTGCCAACTAATATTTTTTATGGTTATTTGTTTAATCAGGGGTGTTCCTTTCGATTTTAGTATACATAGCTTTCCGGTTTCACTATATGTAGTTGTATTTCAAGGAATGGATTGCAGAAAATAGTTATGCTTAGTTGTGCAGTACCACTAATTGTGCGTATGTAGTTGGTTCGTTAGGAAACCGCGATAATATCGTCTCGATATTATAATAGCTTTCTCTTAATATTCATGAGTCCAGTTTTCTCCTAGTTTTTTTTATCTAAAATGTAAAAAATTACATACAACACGTTAAATATAACTTATCTATAAACCGAGCAGGTAAAGCGCATATCAGTTAAATACTTTAAGTCAATAAAAGCCATATTTTTCTCGTAATGCTAAGACGAGACATGTTAAGATGTCAGTGAACGAAGACAGACGTCTCGTTGTACAAATAAAACTGATTTGTCTGCGGTTCATTTATTGGATTCTTTTTACTCTTCAATCACGAGTAAATAAGCCATTGTTCCTCCGAGCAAATAATTACGATAACAGCTACTCGTGTACCTATTTACTTAAATAAAATATTTTTCCTGTTGCCTTAGTATTTTGGTTCAAAATAGTAATAAAAGTAAAACTCTGTTGGTTAAAAAAAGGATTATGTGCACTTGACGACCCTGTAGCCTAGTTGGTAGCGACCCTGCCAGTGAAGCGAGGGGTCCTGGGTGCGATTCCCGGCCGGGGCAGATATTTATGAGACAGATAAATATTTGTAATCGGCTCATGGGTGTTATTGTGATGTGTTATGTGCCGTCCATGCCACCCGCGACGCAGGTATTGAGAACCTATTGCGGGATTATTATTGTTTATTATTAATTAGCATTGCCATAAATCTTCATAATCAAAGTGGGTTTATTACATGTTGCCATAATGATGTTCCTAAAATCAATAATTTGGAATATTATTTCTGAAAGAAATAACTTTTGAATTTACGAGGAAAACTATAACAGTTTGCAGATTAACTTCGGAACCTTACATTCCCCATGGCCTCATACACACTTGGCCGGTTTTTAAAATAGACGTACTCTATATGATTCTGTCCGAATATCAACATATCAATAGACGCATGAAATAAAAAAAATCTAGATAATAATCTCTGAAGAACGTCACGTTTGCTACACGTGTAATAGTATTGCAACATGGTTCGAATTGGAGCAGCTCGATAAACTGTCGATAGTGATTTGGAAACATCTTAAAATTAAATACTAGAGCTACGGATAACGACGCGACGCGGACGTGAAGATAAAAAAAACCGAGTAAATGCGTGTCAGGTCACGCGCAAAGAAAGGTTCCGAAGTAAGTAAGTTTATAAACTATTATTCATTTACTACTTATGCTAACATAGCCGTGACAGTTTTCCTTGTAAATTTATCATACATATATCCTATTTATGAGAATCTTTTCATTTGTCCTACTCCAACCGTTTAGCCAGCAGGAGGGAAACAATTGACTCTAACCAAAATTAGCACTTCAAAGCCAAATATTTCGCAAACGGACCCCTAATTCTAAAAATGGTCTGAAAAGACCAATAATATTTTTGGAAGAACTTTTTAACGATACCCCACTCTACACTTGATGCCGCAAACAAGTGCATTTGATCGTGTATGACCAGCTTAAGTAATCAACAGATTCTGTGCTTTCTATTTTGACGTCATCGCGTCGTTGACGTCTTTGGTGATAGGATGTCTAGTGTCTACGACTGACATTACCGTGATCCATGTGATGCTCAACGTTCAATCTCCCAACAAGTTTATTGTTTAATGATTTGAGCTTTTTTTATATTAGGATTTAGGAGTACCTACATTGTTTCAAGGTTCTCGGCTACGTATTGATGAATTAATTAATTTTCAACAATAAAGAATACACTTACAAAATGTATTTATTCGACAGAGTCTGTGTGTGGAAAAAACATATAGTTTGTTTAATTAATGTAAAAAAAATTCTAACTGAATATTAACAAACTTTATTTCCTCTAATTAATAAACATGAGATGACAATGTGAATTGATATGTGTTTCATTCAATGATAATTATAATAATTCATTGCTGGGGCTTGAGAACCAGTTCTTTCTCTCTCTTGGCCTGCAACACATCAGTGTCGCCTTTGGTGTCGCTGATGGGCGATGATAGCTTACCATCATGTGGATCGTCAGCTCGTATATCGTCTATTTGTAGATTGCGTTACCTATCTATACACATTATAAAATTGTTGTATTTTTGTATAAAAAATAGTAAAGAGAAGAGAAAAACGTTGTTGATGATTTGAAGTTTATTTTTGAAGTATAAATAAAAAGGAACATAGAAAAAGTACACAAGTTTTGATTAAAATCAGAACGAAATATAACAAACCAGTATTACAACAAAAATGAATTCCTCGGCCGCGTCCGTCAGTTTGTATGAATGCGATAAACTCAAAAACTAGCAAACCGATTTTTGTACGGTTTTCAGCAATATACAGTGTGATTCCTGAGGACGGTTTAGGCACGTTTAGGTGTATAATTTATCATGGTTTATGTAAATTTACATTCCATGCGGGTGAATCTGCGGGCGGAAGCTAGTCAAGTAATAAACCAAGTGTCGAGTGGACGACTGTTCCGTGATAGACTGATTAGATTCATTTAGCATTCGATCTCATTGCCGTTTGTTTCAGTATCGTCTGACGAACTGTTTCTAAATTTTCTAATTGATTTGACGGGGTCGAGAATTTGCAGAGTTGATCGAGACATGATAAGATTGTTTCGTTGATTTAAATTGTGTTTTATGGCCCAGTTTGTAGTGTGGGATGACATGTGATAAATATTTTTGAAGTGAAACTTCTTTAGAATCGTTAGTGATTTGAAACCGGATGCAACGACAGGTAAGATAATATAACCGCTAATTTCGACTTTCAATTTAACTTCCCCGTAGCTCAATGGTCAGGACGTAGATACACCATACCTGATGCGCAGGTTCGCGTCTCACAATATTTCTTTTTTTCAGTTTTATTTTTTTTTAGTTTTATTTTTATACTGTTTTTAAATACTTTCAAATGCTCTTTTAAATATTTTCAAAGAATTTATCAACAAAAAATAAGAATTTCATTCTTTCATTCTGTCGATCGACCAACCGATTATACAGACAGTAAAAATGTTAAGTTGTATTCATAGATGGCGCGAGGAATAAGATAGAACATTCGTTTTATTGCTAGATAGATTTTTAAAAAGTGCTAAGTTGTATTCATAGATGGCGCTTCGATTTCTTGCTTTAAGATTCGATTTATTGCTTTTTCATCTCATTATCTTGAAACCAAAATTTTGGAAAGTTTCACTTCTACCACGTGTGAATTGCACACATTTTCTTTTTTTCAAATGGATAGTTTCACAGTAGTTTCTTGCTGCTTCTTTTCCCGGGCCCATTACAGTAGGGCCTTGTCAAGGATTGGCGAAGCTTGCATAACTTTCAAAAAGTAAGCCAATCCAATTTTGAATAAAATACTTGAATTTAGAATTTAATTTTGGAATTTGCACAGTTGGACTGTACGCCCTATTGGCCTTAGTGAGTTTTACGTGACATAACGGGCTCGCAAAATAAATGCGAGTTGGCTATTTGTATGGTACTATCCATCTAGCTTTGGCTAGATGGCTCTGCTTCGATCCCATACAAATTTTAGCCAGCTCGCTGCGAGCCCGTTATGTCAAACTCGCACTAAGCACTTAGAACACTGTAAACGCCAAACAAGTATATTAACGTGATGACGTCATATAAATCGATGAACACCGGGTGCACGCACGAAAAAGTGTCACGTTCCGCCTGAGTCTGAGCGTGCAAGCGAGAGCGCGGAACAAGCGATAGAGAGGCACGATCGGCCCAAGAGTCGGCTTATGAGTTGTGACACATTTATCTCTCTTCTCGCGTGACGTCTAGGGTTCGAAGTATCGGCCTCAGGTATTGATACCGAGTACTCGTGTGGTATCGACGGGTAAGGTATCGATACGAAAAAAGTATCGGTCCTGAAGTATCGATACTACTCAGTATCGAGTATCGAGTACTCGCGAGGATCACAGTCAGATCAGAGCTAAAAAAAAAGGTCGTCGACAGTGAATTTCATGTCCCGATGACACTTCCTGGTTTAGTCCGAGCGGTAAAACGGGCCACAGTTGATCTTTTTCCATATGAAAATACTGAAAAGTACTCAGTATTTTAAAAGTACTCGATACCGACGTTTCATATGAGTACTTGCGAGTACTTACTACCAGGTACGAGTATCGAGTACTCAGTATCGAGTATCGCGAACAAAAGTATCGATACCTACTCAGTATCGAAAGTATCGTTCGAACCCTAGTGACGTCAGAGCTTGCAGTTCGAATAAGTCTGCTACTGGATCGCCTGTAACTCCTTTGAAGTATACAAAATAATAATAATTCTGTGATAATAATTTTATTAAATTCAATTTTTCATCACAAAAGCTGCATACTTTTATTTAGTATATTCTACTTCGGGCCATCAGTGGAAACTTTAATATGTCAGGCACAAAATGATTGAAATTTAATACAAGAATGGTTTTTAACTAATCTACTAACAATAAATGAAACAAAAACAAAGTACATATATGATATTTTCTGCTATCAATAAAAAGCTGAATGATCATCCTCCTTTGACCATCAATAATGTAACGCTTCAAAAATCAGAGCAAGAGAAATATCTGGGTCTTATTTTAGATGAAAAGCTAACGTGGAAACCTCATATTCAGAAATTATGTTCTAAATTAATATCGCTAACTGGAGTATTAAGAAATATTATACGATGTCTACCTATTAAAGTACGCTATACAATTTACAACTCTCTTGTCAAACCACATTTAGATTATCTTATAAATATCTGGGGATCAGCGACTAAAACTAATTTACGACCTCTACAAACCGCGCAAAATAAAATAATTAAAGTATTATTCAACTTTAAATTCCTAACACCAACGAATAAAATTTACAAAGACACCAAACTCTTAAACATAAAACAAAACTACATCTATAACACATGTATTATCGTTAGAAAAATCATTACACAGGATATTCACTGTCGCGTCACATTCACAAAAAAACAGCAAATACAAAAAATAAAAACCCGAAGTGCAAATAATATAAACTACGTGTTCCAAGAACTAAATATGGTAAACAAAAATTCTATATGAGGGGGCACAACTATATAATAAGTTGCCGAAAGACATTAAAGATAGTAAGTCCATACATATATTCACAAAATCCCTGAAACAATACTTATTAAATATGTCATCTACTTATCTATAGTGGCTGCTTAAAGTAAAATCAACTTAATACAAGTGTTATTATAATTCTCAGTAATAAACAAATTAATTTTATTTTGAAACGATATAATCAACATAATATTTCAACAACAAATCAATTTTAATTTTAATTTAATTTATAAAAATATAAAATAATATTAAAATCTATAATATTTTACAATAACACATTTTATGTACACTATCCGCCTCCGCCATTCCGCCATCCGCCTAATTATATTCTAACTTTTAAAATGTAATTTTATAAATTAATCAAATTTAATTTTATAAAATAATGATAATATTGATAAAATAACTTCAACTTTAAAATATAAAATTTTAAAGTTTCATTTGTAAATAATTATATACAATTAATTTAAATTTTATTTCAATTCCATCAATTTAGCTTTAATAATTTAATTTTTAAAAATTAGTATTTTATTTTATTCTAGCAAAAAAATAAAAATGAACAATTAATATAAACAATATCAATAAATAATATTAACAAATAATATACATACAAAAACTTATCCAGAATTAAGCAATCTTGATGACAAAAATAACTTCTGATTAGCTAACCACGACCGACCGTTCTATGGTGCAACCGGGCGAGTCATTTATCAGTTTTGATTCGGATCATACGAGTAGTACAAAAATGTTAAACTACCCACTATTTGTAAGTACGCTTAAGTTGTAATTTAAATGTAATTATTGTTTCTCAGTAAGTGATTTGTAATCTTTTGAGAAATAGATGATCTTAAACCTTACTTTTATGAATAAACATTGATATGTTTATTGATAAATTTACCACGTAAAACTATCGTCCGTAAACCGACTTTACAGACAACCAATTTTTTTATCTGTTTCATAAATGACTATTCTGTGATACTAATTTATGTAACAGATAAAATATACTTGTTGGAACGAAGTTCCTTATCGCGCGTTATGAAAGGGGGCTGGACGGAAAATTTTCTTACGAAAATTTGCCACGATACTTTTTGAAGTGATTCAGAGAGTTTTACAGAGATGGCGCTGTACAACTTTCTGAATCACGCTATACGAAAATTTGCCACGATACTTTTTGAAGTGATTCAGAGAGTTTTACAGAGATGGCGCTGTACAACTTTCTGAATCACTTCAAAAAACAATACTTAAATCGAAAGGAACTTCGTTCCATCCGGGTGTCCCTTGACACCTCTCATGTCTTTTTCTTTGCTTCGTTGGGTTTTTGTGATCGAAGGCCTGGAGTATGCTCCGTAAACGGTGAATATGTGCCTTGAATACTTTTGAGCGTTAACTCCATGCTATCTACAGATAAGGGAACATACCAAAACCACGTAACCCATTTTTTCCAACTTTTTTCCCTCCTCCCCCCCCTTCGTGACCATCCGTAGTATATGAGAAGACCCCCCCCCTCCCCCCTAGTTTTCACGTGGTAATTGATAAATACGGTTTTCAATACTTTTTTGCAAAAACAGAGTTATAAAATAATAATTTTGCTTATATTTGACGACTTTGTGGCGCAATGGTTGCTAAAATATTGACTACGTGACAAAAACCTAAACCCCCCCCTCCCCTCTGTGACCAATCGTGGTGTTTTGAAGACCCCCCTCCCCCCCCTAAATGAGGCACGTGGTTTTGGTATGTTCCCTAAGCAAGTTGAGTAAACGTAATTTAATCAACAAATACCCAAAACTGATGACAAATAAAGATTAAATCTATATTAGCAACCTTGTTCGGCACGCGAGTGATAACGCAGATCGCGGTAACATGCGATTCGCGTGATATTTAGAGATATCGTTATCTGTGGCATACTTTTTATACTTTAAATCTGTACTAATAAAAAAATTGTAAAGGGGCCAAATCTTAGTATTACTTAGTTATTGAAGTACATTGTACTTTTGACATGGATGCCATTGTCAGATCTTGCTCAAATTTATGTGGGACCACACGACAAGCACCGGCTTTCGATTAAAACAAGAATCATCCAAATCGGTTCACCCAGTCCAAAGTTCTGAGGTAACAAACATAAAAAAAATATACAGTCGAATTGAGAACTTCCTCCTTTTTTTGAAGTCGGTTAAAAACAAAATCATTCACCATAATTAAAGCTCAATTCACATAACATTTTCGTAACTAGATGGCGCCACATGTTATTTGTTAATGTACACTTAGTAAGCTCAATTCATGTCATTACTAGATGGCGCCACATGTTACTCGTTATATAGTATACCTACCTACTAAGACAGAAGCATTCATTACTGCAAGGACAACGCCAGCGAAAACCCAAGTGCAATAACCTCAGCAGATGAGGATGAATTTAATAATAATGCTCGATTGCTATTGCATGTTGTGCATATCAGTTAATATTGAAGTAATGCTCTCATACACCCACTAGGATTCCTTGTATCAAGAGGCATACAAATAGGGTTGTCACTGTGTCTTTATTTTATTAATACCTTAATTCATTGTATTTTAAGCATAAGATACTGTCCAATTACAAACATTTATGGGTATCGAATACTCACGATTTTTTTATATACTGTAGCATACTACGGCCATCATCTACAGAAATACAAAACTTACGATAAAAATTCAATGATGTTTAAAATCATAAACCCAAGAAACAAAAAATTCCGAAATCTATTGTAACAAAACAAAACAAAAGACGTAGAAATTGCATGAGCAGACATGAATCTATGCATTACAGTGTGACGTCAAGTCATCGAAGTTTTTTCAACGCTTGCAAATAAGTTCCAAACACGAACAATCGAGGTTCTGCCGGTTCTCAGGTGTTAAGTCTTCACGAAGAACTCCATCTGTTGAAAAAGATCGTCATCTTCACCTATACACAAATTAATAACTGCTGGAACTCTGTCAGAAAAGCTTACAGTTATTTGACTAATTATTGGACTACGAATTCAACTTTTTCTTGCGGTTTTTATTACATCCACCAGATCCATCCAATGAGAGGATATATTGCGGTCTTAGAAGTGCATCTGACGATTTAAAGTATTTTTCATACCTACCCTACTATTACATCTCTTTCGAAAATGTTGCTTGCTTAGTACCAACCAGTGTTATTGTTGAAGGACTGACTATACAAAACACATTGACGATACATTAATAAGCACAAATGTATGTATATTGAAAAAACATGAGTATTGAAACATATTGAAAAATCAAGATTTCCATCTGAACGTAAGAACAGGATACAGTAATAATGAAATCACTGACCGAACGTTTTGCTTTTATTAAATTGTGTAGATGACACAATGATGGCGGTAACTTTTTGTCTTTCAGCTATAAATAGTATAGCGGTTCTTGGAAGTTATACAGCTGAGGAAAGTGCAATGACTCTACATTTATACTTTTAAATAAAACTAAAATATGAATCTCCTAGTACTAGTAACTATTCAACATAAGTAAGTAAAATTAAGCTGAGTTTTTTATATGAATGCTCAATCCGATGGGAAGTTGTTAATATCGCCTATGGACATCAGTTATATCAAAGGCATTCCTGATGCATTGCCACCCAAGTAACAAGAGACAAAAAAAAATAATAGTTACGTGACCAATTTTCACTTCTATTAGATCAATGACTAGAACAATTGAAAAAAAAATTAGTTTGGATGGCTAAAGACGATAGAACTAGTGAGAAAAAAATTCTACGATAGGACTAACGAATAGAACTAATGGGCACAAAGCAATGATTTTCGCAAGGATATTTTTTTGAACTGGATTCTCAAAATCTTTACATCTAAACTTCTCTTCTTCATTCAGAACGAAACGAAATTCTCGAGCGGAGTGTTTACATTTTGTGTTACGGCTGCCGTGTTTGCTCCGATTTCAAGAGCAGCAATTGGAAAATGGAATGAGATCTCATCCAATTACATTCGATTCAAACTTGATATTGTAGAGAGGACGCATTTTTAAGTTTCATACACGGTCGTATTCATTGGCTGAAAACGCTTCAGATAGGAAGAGAAATAAATGGAATTGACGAAAATCTGAAGAAACCGTATCTATATAAATTTAATATTATAAATTCCCTACTTGAAATTCTCGGTACAAAACAAATGCATGACTCAAAGTTATTAACGCAAGTGCCGAGACCACGTATTGATATGTAAATATGTCCGACGGTTACTTCCTAATCGTCCTTTCGATCTCAATGAAACTATTTATAGTTAACTTATGAATTTTTAAATTCTACTTGTTGATTGTGAAGATGTTCACAATGGTACAGATTTTCATGATGAGAACATCAGCTTTAACAACCACTTTACAGAACTAGTGTAAACTTTCAAGACTGCCAATCCACACTTGGTGAAAGTGATGTAAAGTGAGACGAAAACCAGCTGTAGAAGGAGGAGCTAGAATGAATGAAAGATTTTGAAGGAAGAAAATATTTCAGTAATGATAAATTATTATAAAACGTAGAAGTTATGAATAAGATCAAAATTTATCCAAGTATCCTAGAAGATGTATCGATTGTCAATTTATTAATCCGCAAGGAGGAATTATTTTCAAGTGATGGCTTCTAGCAGTCATGGTCGTTATGTTGTGAACTTGGGAATAGATGTCACTTCCCTTAGGTTTTACTAGTTCTGCATACCTCCTCGTTATTACGAAATAGAAGTTTTTTTATAGGTAGTAAAACTAAACGTTAACTTGCAGAATTAAACGTTAAATTTATTGCAATGCAAGACATAAAAATTATAGAAACTCTTTTAATAAAATAGTTATCATTATGACGTGTTTGACTGTGCATTCAATTTGCAATCACAAGGATTATGACTCTTGAAGCGAAACAAAAACGGGTCTACTTATGAAACCTTATTCACAAGTCACAACCGAACACAAAGATGATTGTTCGAAGACTTATGAACTCAACTGTCTGGATGGATTCGTCTCTTTAGCTTTACATTCAGTGACACAGTTACGAGCTATCGGGAACGTTCAAGCGAATAGCGCCCATATGTGAAAGTCTTACAGCAAAAAATGGCACACACAATTTACATATGAAGTAGCCACCATGTTGGCGTGTGTACACTGCAATCCAATTAATGATCGGAGCATGCACCCATTATTTTAATACACTTTACCTAATGCATGTTCATTAGTAAACAAAAAAGTAACAAATATATAGAAACACATGTGGTACTTACGCGCTTTCAGGGTCAAATCACCATGCAAGCATAACAGAACTGACTTGAAAATGTGACAGGATGTAATAAAAAAAGTCCACAATGATCAAAATACAAAAGTTGAGGATTTAGCTCGCTCGATTTACAAATCGATTTAATATTTCGACCGGCCGGCGAGAATCGGCGAGGTACCGTTTCGCGTTTCACGTATGACTTAGCCAGAGCGCGTTCATTGGCTGAGTGAGTGAGAACAGAATGGATCGTCTATCGAACGATGTTCGCTCGGCTCGGTGCGTGCCGAACCCGCTACTGTGAAATATCACATCGACGCGACACGCGCGCGCGCCGATACTCAGCTCAGTTACATTTTTTCATCATACATTACTGTTTTATCTCACAAGAACCATAATTTTCAATATTTTCATGTTGATAAACCGCAATGGATAATGCACTAGCAAAACAATTGTATTTCCATAAAAATGTGACGCTATCCTCAAGGGAATGCACCACATGGTGTATTTGTATGCGTTAAGAGATAAGCTTAGGGTGATGGATTTGTAATGCAGTGTGGAAGGATTGTTTTGTGTCATGAAGATAGAGTTAGGTTTTTAATTAAACATTGTTTCTTTTTGTTTTATTTCGTTTAGGTTATTTTCTAATCTTCGGTTCTCAGCTGGGGAATTTCTCAGTATTGACGATATGACGTAAGGTGTCGCAATGTGCATAAGAATATCATCTGTCTATATAATTCACAAAAACCTATAAAAGAAATGTGTTATATTTATGGATTATTACCTAACTACCTGTGGTTGAGTCCCCGTCTTTTATTTATTTGCATCAAATAATAATAGTAATAGAAAAAAAATTGAGTACACAGGTGTAAAAATTTAATGGACCAGTGTTTCCATAGCAACAATTTCAATTATGACCGTTATGACTAATGAAGGGGTCAGTAGTACTGTATTTGTAATGTAATTTTTTAGAATCAGAGTCGTTGCAAAATCTTAATGAAATTGACATTAATTAGAAGTCGTTGTCATAGCAACGATTAGTCAAACATAGTGGAATTGGAAACACCTTTGGTGTGAATGCGATGCAGACTTTGAAGACTGCTACTGGTTCATGCGGGCGTTTTATATAGTGGACTGTAGTATGCGTTGAAGGAAGAAAGTCAAGGGTTATTTGGAGGGTTGGCAAGCACACTAACCTGGTTGCAGGACTCGATTGGTACTCGTATTAGCACCGACGGCTAGGCGGCTGCTCCAATGTCTCCAATCTTCTTTCTTCTTGACTTCTTATTGGTTATTATGCCGTATTTGTATGGTTTAGGTTTACTATTACACTTCACAGTAATATCAACTTCACAGTAATATCACTTGCTTTATGAGAGTTATTTAGCGGGCGCGGTGATGCGGTTTTTAGATAATATGCGGATTAGTTCATTACATTTGATAATGAGCGCGAGTTGCATTCGATGTTGGCGGGAGACTTCTTTGCGACTGTCTCAGCCTCGGCGGTGTGCGAGTGAATCCGCTATATAAGAGTGCGCTTGCCAGAAAGAGAGGGAGGATAGGAAATTAAATAGAGAAGGAATGGATTGCCGCGCTTTCATAGAAGATATAAAAATTTTGGCGGGAACAGCGGGAGCAGGCAAATGCATCCACAGAGTAATGCCATTATTGGCGCGAACATCCCCCCGGCCTTGAGGTCTCCTCAACCGGCAAATAAAGATGTATATAAACATAAATATATATAGCGGAGTCAATATCATGAAATAAGAATGATGCGATTGCGGAAAAGCGGTGCGATATAAATACTTTACTAAAAATAGCGTGATATTATAAACTTAAAGTATCTAAAATAATATATAATATTTAAAATATATATAAGGTTAAGGTGCGAGTTATTGTGTGGGTAGAGGGCACAGTCTAACGACTGGGCGTTGCAGAGTGGAACTCTTTGTTTTCACTTGTGCAACGCGCACCACACCGTCTCTACCGGGAAACAGTTCAGTGACAACACCTAGCGGCCACTGTAGCGGTGGAATGTTATCCATGTCAATGAGAACGATTGTTCCCACTGAAATAGGCGTGGAATGTTTGTTCCATTTTTCCCTTGTTTGAAGGGTGTGTAAATATTCAGATCTAAAACGTTTCCAGAACGACTGAATTAGAGAATCAAGTAAAGAAAAGCGTGATAATAGATGAGTGCGTTCTTTACTTAGATCCGCGGCGGGTAAATGTTCAAGCGGTTTTAATGCAAGGAAATGTGCGGGTGTAAGTGCAGTAGGCTCCGATGGATCGCTACTTAACACATAGAGCGGGCGTGAGTTTAAGATACACTCGATCTGAATAAGGACAGTAAGCAGCTCCTCGTATGTAAGAATTTGCTTGCCTATTACGCGAAATAAGTGCGTTTTAACTATTTTTATATTGGACTCCCATGGTCCGCCCATATAATTATGAGGTGCATTTGGCGGATTGAGTTTCCTAGTAATGCGGCTATCAGTAAGAACCTGATTAAATAATTTAAATAATCGTCAGATTTTAAAAATGTATGTATTTCGTTTAAGTACGAACGCGAGGCAATAAAATTAGTTGCGTTGTCGCTATAGATTTTGCAAGGACCTCTACATGCTATATATTACAAATAGGCATAAGTATGCCTTTAGGCTGCGCACGCTACGTTTGCGTGTCAATTTAATGTGTAGAGTGTGTAGTGTCAATTTAATGCCTTGCACTGCTCAAGACGGCAGGCAGGCAGAGCAGACATTAACAGGAACGTCGCTTGTGGTTTGTGCCGAAAGCAAACGTTGCACTTATGAACGCGAGATCTGACTATGCGACGTGCGGAAAGTATCCAATATTTATCGCGTAGAGCAGCGAGTAAGAACTGCGGGCCAGCATGAAAGTTTTTATAATGATAATGATCAATTATTAGGTCTATAACATGCCCATTCTTCGGTAATAATATTGGATGCTTGTGCGATTGTGACAATGACGAATATTGTAAACGTCCACCCACACGGAGTAGATCGTCCGCGAAAAAAGGGGATAATTTGCGTAATGCGGAAGAGCAAGGAGCATATACAGAAGCATATTTTTGATATCTTCAGAAAAAGCGATATTTTGTATGACTTTAATTATGGTAGTTTCAGCGTGTTCCAAGTCAGAAGCGGTTATCATTTTATTGCGTGGTAATTTATTTATAAATTTTAATACGTAAGCTACCGATCGGATATACTTACTCCATTTTGAAAATTTCAAACTAAGCGTGATAAGAGGATGTTCTTCAGTATTGCTAACGGTATGAGAAATTTTTTGTTCTGGTAAATTTGTAGAATGAGAAGATAACTGTTTTATTGGCCGCTCACTACTAGGTAGTGTAATCCACGCGGGACCATTGAGCCAAAGATCACAATTTATTATTTGCGACGGTAATAGTCCGCGGGAGATATGGTTAGCGGGGTTTTCTGATCCTGCGATATGATAAAATTGATCAGATGATAAAAAAGACTGTATCTGCGAAATACGGTTAGCAACGAAGGTGTTAAATCGGTGCGGTGAAGAGCACGCCCAACAGATTGCGACTTCAGAATCCGAGAACGCGTATATTTTATCAATCGGATGTCTCGCGGATAGTGTATCATAAACGGTACTTACTAATTTAGCGAGTAACACTAAGGCGCATAACTCGAGTCTAGGCAACGTAACCGTTTTTAAGGAAGACACCCTTGACTTGGAACAGAGCAGCGTGACTACCGGTGGGTCGTCACCATTAACTACGTGCGAGTAAATCACGCAGCCGTATGCCTTTTCACTGGCATCAGCGAACGCGAGTAGCGAGTTTTTATCAATTCTAAAACATCGTACAAGTGAGCGGTTGCGGATAAGATTGCACGTTTAGTGCATGCGAGCGGCGGCGGACACGAGAAAACAAAACTATCGTTAGCTTGATGCCAACGATGCGATAATATTTTAAAAATATTAATGTCATCAAAGGAAACGGTTTCCAGTTGACGATGCGTTGCGGGAATATGTTGTAATAGTTCTGAACTATTACTTGTCCACTTAACTAACTCAAATCTACCACGATGGAACATTTGAATCAGTTGAGTGGCTATGTCGACAGCGATGTCAACATAGGGTGCGGAGGATGCGAGGTCGTCTATATAAATGTATCTCTGGACCACCGATGCGGCCAGAGTGGTTGTCAGTCTCCGCTTCTCCTAAAATTATATAACCGAGTGAGGTTTCAATGGCACTAGGAGATTGCGAACTAATTATTTTATCAGATAATAAAATTTTTAAATAAGTATTGACGCCTAATAAGACGTCAATATCACCAGGCTGGTGAAATGAATCGTCGGCTAAGCGTATTTTATTTATGAAATTTATATTAGAAATATCTATGGTTGATTCGGGTAATTGTCCCGTTAACGTGGGTACTACTAGCGGTTTAATTTGATACATCTTGTTATCATCAAAGCGGGAAGTAAATTGTAAGGAAGTGACACCTAAAATCTTTTGCGATATTCCACCGATTCCGTGCACCTCATTGAAGGGAGTTTTATTAGAAATCGGTAAAGATAAGCGTTTGCAACAATCCTTTGTTATATAATCACTTTGTGACCCTGGGTCCACTAAACAACGAAGAAAATGTTCGTGGCCATATTTATTTACTATTTTAATTTTTGCGGTTCCTAATAATGTCGTAAAACAATGAGGCTTATTTAATAATTCGCGCGACACATTGCAAGACGAAGACGCGTTTTGTCCCTCTTGCTTGTCTGTCGAAGAAAAATCGACCTCATTGTTATCGCATGAAGGGTTGCTAAGGAAAAGCGGGCGAGTCGACGTATTTCGTACCGTAGAATCTTCGACTTTATTAGTATTATGCGGAGCGTCGTTATCAGAACGAGAGCGGTTAAATGAATTTTGCGTATTTTTCGTGAGCGATGAATCGATTTTATTTGTATTATTATTAATGAAAATATGAAGTAAAGTATGATGCGAGCGGGAGCAATGTTTGCATTTGCGTTGCGATTTACACATCGATAATGCGTGTTTATTACTTAAACAATTAGTACAACATTTATTTTGTTTTATAAAATTATATTTATCGTGAGTAGTGAGTTTTAAGAAATGCGGACAGACATACAAATGATCGTGCTCATTGGACTTGCATATAATGCATGAACGCGATGAATCGGTGTTAATAAATGTTTTACTAACAAATTTATTAGGAGCGGGAATAAATTTAATATTACTTTTATTATTATCACTAGACGACGTATGCGGTGAAGGAAATGTATGGCACAAAGCCCTATTTTGCTCGAATAAAAATTGAATTAAATCAGAATATTTTGGTATGTTAAGTTTGCGGCACGACATTTCAAAGGCTTTTACAGTTTCGGTATCTAATTTTCTAAGCGCTATATTTAAAAAGAGAAAATCAGATATATCATCAATTTTAAGTTGCTTAAGAGCGTTAATAGAAGCGTCGAACTTGTCCATAAATTTATGATAACCAGCGGGCGTATTAGCGTTAACATTTTTTATTTCCAACAGCTGATTTATGTAAGTAGTAGCGAGTGCACGCTCGTCATTGTATCTGTGGATAAGTGCGTTCCAGATTACTGAATAATTTTCAGCTGTAGGCATAAGGCCTGCGCAGACAGATAATGCTTTGTCTGATAACTTACTGACTAAATAGTACACACGTTCAGCGTCTGTTAACTGATGGTTTTCATGGACTAGCGTTTTAAATTGTTGGTAGAACATAGACCAGTGTCGTATGTCTCCATTGAAAGTTAATAATTCCATAGGCGGGAGCGAGGGCTTAAACTTAGCGGGTAAATTACTGTTATCTAAATTCAAAGATGAATGCGGAGCGGATAATTTTGAAACTTTACTTTTAACGCGGCTGTACAAGTCATGAAAAGAATTTAAAGGTTGGAAATCTATTTCCGCGTCTGGATTTACCCTTAAATTCTTAATATTAAATTCTTCCAAAGTGTCCTTGAACTCATCGCGTAAGTATTCAAGGTCAGCCGCGGTATCAAGCAAAGAACTCTGCGAGTCAGCGTCCAATGCACTGATTGACAACTCATAGATTGATTGCATGCGTGAAAATATGGAATTACGTTTAGCGATTAATATTTTTAAACTAATTTCATCGTCTGAAATCGTCTTAGCGTCATGATATTTGGCTTTAGTAGTCATTTTGTGAACAAAGTTAAGTTACGCGTTAGTAAAAATTATGCGAGTATAAATACAAAAATATTATGCGAGCAATGAATGAGTTGTACTTAATACGATTTGTCGTAAATACAAAAATGTCGTATTACTAAATGCGGAATATGGAATGCGTTTAAGTATAATAATACTTTTTCGATATTAGATAAAGAAAGTTACACAACAATGAAGTACAATAGTAAAAGCAGTGCGGTGCGTTTTGCAAATGAAATTAAATAAATATGTATAGTAAGCGGTGTAATGCGAGCGGAATATACTACACACATAAATTTATTTGCAAAAAAGTAATAGAAATATAATAGGATACGAATCCGGTTGATGACCAATTTTATACGGCTCGAAGTGACCAAAACTTATGGTGTGAATGCGATGCAGACTTTGAAGACTGCTACTGGTTCATGCGGGCGTTTTATATAGTGGACTGTAGTATGCGTTGAAGGAAGAAAGTCAAGGGTTATTTGGAGGGTTGGCAAGCACACTAACCTGGTTGCAGGACTCGATTGGTACTCGTATTAGCACCGACGGCTAGGCGGCTGCTCCAATGTCTCCAATCTTCTTTCTTCTTGACTTCTTATTGGTTATTATGCCGTATTTGTATGGTTTAGGTTTACTATTACACTTCACAGTAATATCAACTTCACAGTAATATCACTTGCTTTATGAGAGTTATTTAGCGGGCGCGGTGATGCGGTTTTTAGATAATATGCGGATTAGTTCATTACATTTGATAATGAGCGCGAGTTGCATTCGATGTTGGCGGGAGACTTCTTTGCGACTGTCTCAGCCTCGGCGGTGTGCGAGTGAATCCGCTATATAAGAGTGCGCTTGCCAGAAAGAGAGGGAGGATAGGAAATTAAATAGAGAAGGAATGGATTGCCGCGCTTTCATAGAAGATATAAAAATTTTGGCGGGAACAGCGGGAGCAGGCAAATGCATCCACAGAGTAATGCCATTATTGGCGCGAACAACCTTTTTGTGTAATATAATGAGGGATCTCCTGTGCAGTTAAGCAACATACCACGTAAGTTGTAGGACAATATAACCGTTAAATTAAAGAAATATTAACTAAGTAAATAAAAAAAATCTGCTGGTTAGTAATCATTTATGATGACCTTGTTATCGATACAATATGTTGATCAAACCATAGATTTTGTAGGACAAATATTTTTTCGATTAATTTAGATAATTATCTTGAGATTAAACAAAAAAGTAACCTGTTAGTAATAAATATTTGAGAATCATCAAATCGACACATTGTATGATCGCTACCTCTGTTAGCTACCACAATCGAGAGTTTCTTACAGGAAATTGTTGGGTGTCTTATCAAAATTAACCTACTCACGAAAAATTAGCTTGATAGTAATCAAAGTGCAAAAATGTACCAGGGATCCTTGACTAATGATAGGTTTGCGTAATAAAAGAAAATAAAAATATAAGCATAAGTAATTGATCAGTTTTGACTAACAAACTATGACTATGACTATTGACTATGAAATGTGTATAAAAATATATAATAAGATACCTGATGACATAAAGGATGTATTGTCTGACAAATGATTTAAAAATAGGCTGAAATTTTTTTTTGCTACATTTTAATTTTTATAACATTGATGAATTCCTAAATGGTCATTGTGTAATATAATTTTGTAAAAACGATAATAGGTTAATAAATAAAAATAAATATAAATCTGACATTGGGCGACTATGGAAATGATAAATAATCTAATAAATAAATGTAAATTCCACATTATGTAATTTTGATAATAATAATTTGATGAATAATTGTAAGTTTGACATTGCATGCTGCGTCCGGCCAAATATGCTGACCTATGATATTATGTTATTGTTACCACCACATTATTATGTACCATGTTTGACGCAATAAAGAATTATGAATTATGAAACAGGATATTGTCATAGTGACTATTAGTTACGGTGATAACATATTGTATGTACCATCTGTACCTAATAGACGATACTTAGTAAAAAAAAATTAGTTGTATGTAAAGTTTGTTTATAGATGATAGTTTTACGCTTTTACGTGATAATTTCATCAAGAAACATTGATGAATAATTGCATACTTTTATGAATTGAATTGCATTATTATCACTGAATTATCATTATTTTGTATAATACAAAGAAGGAGTTAAACTGCTAGCTCTGACGTCACGCGACAAGAGAGATATTAATGAATGTGTCACAACTCACTAGCCAACGCTTGGGCCGATCGTCCCTCTCTATCGCTTGTTCCGCGCTCTCGCTTGCACGCTCAGGCTCAGGCGTAACGTGACACTTTTTCGTGTGTGCAGCCGGTGTTCATCGATTTATAAGACGTTATCACGTCAAAATGTGTAGATGGCATGATTGGCTATATTTTATCAACAAAAGCCTACTAGTATTAAAGTCAGTTTTAAATAAGTCCCACTAATACTTGTTTCTATTTTTGCTGTGCGATTTTATGTGATCTTGTCTATTACAATAAAAAAACTTAAAAATAGTGATTAAGTTAGGTACTATTTAATTGCCACTTTTTAATATTTTCTTGGCTTACAAATCTTAATCAATCTGCTATAAGTACAAAACTTCATTTCTATATTAGAATGAAGCCGGTCAAGGTTTCTCTTGTTTAAACAAGTTTGTTTTATGAATGGCGTTGGCATTAACCCTTTAACAACTGTCTTTGCATAGCATTAATTATATTGTAGCATTAGATGTTTAAATGATTTACGAAGTACGAGTGGTTAGGAACATTTCAAAGTTTTTTTTTCAGTTTCAACCCATAAATGGTATCTTGGGCTCTATCTAATAGTATCCTCTAACAATTTGTCCGAACGAGGCGATTTACGATAAAGCGCGCGATTGCATGTGGACGGATGGACGGAGGAACGCACAAAGGCATACCAACTAAGTACATAATTTAAATTTTACAATGAAAAAAAATTATGATCTAACCTTACATATTATGCACTTAAATTAAAGGTTTGCACAACATTTTTGCATGACATTGTAATCAGAAGGCACGATACTATATAACAATTATAGATTTCAGGTTTGTATGTAATAAAAAAAGAGGGAGTAATGGCTGTCATTGCCTTATGTATTTTTTTCTTAAATAGACCTAAAGATTCTGCAAAGATATCTCGCTGTTATGAAATATAATATTAAAATTTCGTTGCAACACATTAATTGGAGAGTTAAACACATATTTGGTTTTATTGGGATATAAATAAAATGGCTTATAAATCCTGTAATATGTTGTCCTGGATGTGTAGTATGTGTAGATGTCTTCTTGCTACAGCACTTGTATATCGGAACTGGGTACTTTTGTAGCCTTTTGTTGGTTATAGGTAGTTGTGATGGCATTTCCCTTTGGTATCGTGTGATTCAATTTAATATGAAAAGTTTTTTGACTGATAATACTTCGCATTTTTATAGAGATTGTCGTCACTGGGATAATATCCCAGAGATACAACCTTATGCGTTGCGGGTGTCGATGTCTGCATGGGCTATAAACGGTATAAAGGTAAAAATATGAAATCAAGATTAAAGTTTTATTTATTATGTAATTTACACAAACTAGCACCGCGTAGTAAAGGTGATTGCAAAATATTTTATGCAATTTTATTCAGGCGTTCACTCAAGATAGAAACACGTCATCTAACTTTACAATATTACAGGTTTTTGCACCCCTACTTAAGTTTATGAGAACAAATTTTATTATTATACTACTCAAGATCACGTACCTATGTATCAACCCGATTTGACTCTTATATTGGCATGGTCACGGCTAATGAATTTAGGTATAAATTATACTGAAAATATTATCTATCTACAAATTAATTCCAGGTCTTATAAAATGCCTAACTAACACTAGGAACTTTCTGTGAAAGCTTCTCTGCTTCCTCAATGGTGTCAGGTAACACTGTATTGATTGTCTCTGGTAGCGTAAACACTAGAAGACTGGACACCAACGCCATGCTCCCAAAGAATATTGCTGGCAGGTTCTCGTAGTATAACGCCTGGGAAATAACAAATACAATTTCACAGAACGCCAGGTAAAGGTCTTTGAATGATTATAGAGAACTTATAAACATTACAACAAGATCATACGACAAAAATGACTTGCTCATCATGAGCGTTTCAATTTATAAAATTAAGGAAGTTTACCTATTTAATGGTTATGGCCCATAATCAAGCTTATTAGTATTTAATAAGGCACACCAGTACTGCTAAACTTTCATACAAAAGTAACATTATGGTACTTTGTGGACAATTAGTACGTGAGCATAAAACATTTGTAATAAAATTGCAAAATAAACTCTGACACCTTACCAGTAGCGGAGTCAATGGCGACATCACAGAGCCCAAGCGTCCCAATGATGCACATACAGATATCAGAAACTGCCGGACGCCAGTTGGTATCAGCTCTGACACGTAAATATAGACTGTGCTGTACGCCACTGTGATGGAGAACTTGCCCGATAGGAACAGGATCAATGCCCACCACTTTTGACCTATGTAAAGATAAAACATTTCATCCATCCACTTCCAACCGCCCCTCAAATCATAAGATAGTTTAAGAACATTAATTAATTGTCCGGATAAAAAAAGAACATACCCTTTGGTAGAAACGAAAGACTAATACACAAGCAGGAACTTAACATAAAGGTAGCGATGAGAACTTTCTTCCTGCCAAATCTGTCCAGTAAAAGCAAACCAAAGAAATTTGCTGGAATTTCCACAAAGCCCACCAACATAAAGTTCACATACATGTTCCCCGCTAACGACACCGAATTTATCGATAGTCCGTAATACACAAACGAACATGTCGTCCACAGAAACGAACACACAAACACTCTCTTTCGTATGATACTAGACTTGAAAACTTTTATAAAGATCGATGGTTCTTTGTTCTGTTTCAATTCATTTGGGACTGTTCTGTTTTCTTTTTTGATCACTGCAGGTAACTTTTCAAGTTCGTACAACGGAGTGAACACCTCATCGGATAATTGTACTTTGTTCATTTTTGCAGCTTTTTTCAATATCATTGTGGCTTCTTGGTGACGTCCCTGGTTCATCAGCCACCGGATACTTTCATTTAGTATCCAATAATATGAAATCACTGACAAGGCTGGCGTGTATATTACTCTCAAAAGGGTTCTCCAACTTTGAAGCCACCACGCCAATCCTGAGAATGTCATGAGCCCGAAGACATACATCGTGTTCAAGAGAGTGTTACCAAATACTCTGCCCTTTGGCCCAACAAGCTCTATTGCTGAAACAAAGTACAGATGTTGAATGTCCTAAGTGTTTTGCTTCCCATATTTGTTCAGATGGAATGCTGATAAATATTGTATTGTTCCTACCACCATTTTACCACCACAATTGTATTTACTTACCCAAGACATAGGCAGTGCTGTACACACCCACCCCAGTTGCTCCTTCAAAAAACTCAAGGCCTATCATCATAGGGTAGTTATGAGAGAATGATCTCAGCAATCCAAATAATCCTTTCATGAACGCTGCCACCGATAAAACTATTTTTCTCCCATACTTGTCAGAGAGCATGCCGGTAAGAGTGATTGAGAAGACGATACCACAGTTGTGGATGGTACCTATTAATGTCCTCTTCCAGTCTTGGCAGCCGAGGTTAAACTATAACAAAGAGAGATAATTTTTCCACTTGTATCGTACAACATTGTGTAAGTAGGTAAGAAGAATCTCACTCAGTCTTGACTTGAAGACATCTAAAGTGTAATTTACAAATATATTGTAATAATTTCGATTACCAATCAATTCAATCTTCATATTAAGTTTGGAAAAAGGTATGTAAGCAATTTCATGCTTCGTAGAAACAAATTTCAATAATATAGGACCAAAAGTCAAGTTCATCTAAGCATCAACAATAATAATACTTACGTCTTTAACAGCAGAGTCTTCGTCACTATACACATATTCATTACAGTCCAGGATGTTCGATGTGTCGAAGTTAAGCCCACAGGTGTCGGTGCTGTTGGAATTGATGCCATACCTTTTGCATTTCATAAAAATCCCATTTTCTTTGGGTATTGCATGGTCCATCCAGAGTGTGTTATTTAAGTGTTCACATTCTGAGATATAACATCTAAAGTAATAAAATAAAATAATTTATTATGTTTCAATAGCCCTTTTGTTTAAGATATTACACCAAGTATATCTAAGAGATGGTTAAGCTGGTTTATATTAAGGTTGAATCCACTTCGCTCTGCCCATCTGTACTTTGAAAACCGGCTGTGTTAAGTGGTGGATTTACGAGTTGTCGGATTATGGTAGTTTGCGATGTGATAACTGTGTATTTCTAATTGCCTATGCTGCATATAGGCATCAACAATCGTAGTGTTTATTTTGAGATTATTAATTTTTATTACCTTCGATGTCTATTCGTACGAACGTCGTTAATACTTATATCAATAAAGTAGTCGAATTGAACTCGAAAATGTAAACTGCCCACTATCATAAAGGTCTGGTTTGGTCTATACTAAATTGCAAATTTTAACGATAATGCAATCTATCATTTTGAAAAGATTATTTGACAATGAGAAAAAGAAACGACAAAAAACAAGTGCGCAAGTTTTTATTTTGGTACACTTTGGACCATGCTAAGAAATTAAAGATATTAAAAGATAATTTAATAATGAGTTTAATAATGTTACCCATGAAATTGGAGATTTTATAACCAGCATTTGCAGATTTAATTATCTGTGGATTGGCGCACAAATCGAAATAGGTACAAATAAATTTTTCTTCGAAAGCCGTATTACTTTAATTTCAGATTAAAGTAATACGTTACGATCTAATATTATATTAATACGATATGCTAACATCTAGCTTTCATTTTACAGGTGTGTTTAAATTTAATTTTAGGTATGGGTAATTTTATAGGTAGGTATGTATTAGAATATGATGTATTTTATCAATTTCATTAAGGTGACCGTTTTGTACACCTAATTAAACAAAAAGGTTGTTTTGTGGATAAACAAGTACCAAACTGGTTATTTGATGTTTTTACAGTCATGTATAATGCTAAAGCGATTACAATTAAATGAAATTTTACGTAAGTACTACACGATACACTAAACCTACTAAATTGTAAGTATTCGACATGTCAATATTTTAACAAAAAGTTTACATGAGAATTCATGACATGTAGGTTTCTAACTGTGAGTCCTCGAAGGTCTTATCTTGTTTATTGTATAAGGAAAATAATAAGAAAATGTAATCAACTGTAGGTACATTTCAACGATACCCCACATTAAGGGGTAGACGAAGAAAAAAATCATACGGAACGGACGGACGGACGGAGGGACGGATGGCCGGACGGGCTGGCCAGCCGGCTGAAATAACGAACGGACTAGACATGATTCCGATTTGACTACAAAACCCTGAAAATTATATAAAACTAAAAATAATACAATTGACTGTAACTAAAATTTCTCACATGATCAAGACTGTTCAATGGCAGTATAATTACGGGACTTTTACGAAATCTATTCCCTAAATGGCTCATGCAAAAATTGACATAAGTCCGACGTCCAAGAGTGCCGGTGCACAACTGATTTGAATCGCGCGAGTTCGTAGACTTATATGGTAAAGTAAATTCGTTGTAATAAATTATTTTTTGCAGTAAGATAAAAAAAAAACGTACGTGCCATATTCAATAAAGACCATATTTTATTACAACATAAATTTTTGATGGGAAATACGCTTTATTGAATACAAAAATCGATGGTAAAATCAAGGCATAAATCATGAAAATTGGTAATGTTATTGAATTAATTTGGAAACGAATATCATAGTAATCGTATATCGCTTTTAGGAAATACAAAATATAATATATGAGTGTTCTATAGACATTTTTTTTACTCAATTTAACAAGATTTAATAAAGAAAATCAGTGTATGAAATTGACTCTGTCGTCCTTTTACTGCTTGGGATTGATCTATTTTATGTGTTCATTTGCCAGAATTAATATCTTTCTTATGATACTAATTTTTGACATCAAATTCTTCATTCCGCGCGTCTAACCGCGAAATGGTTGAAAATCTATCGAGTTGCAAATCTGACGATTTGGAAATGAGGCCAAAGCGTGTCAAAATCCAAAATATGATTATATCATTGCAGTCATTCTCGGTATTCTATCCATAAATAACCCTCGAAAAATGAGGCGTGTTATAAAGAACAATGCCAAAAAATAATTTTATTATTAAGTGATGAATAGACTATAATAACAATGATGTCAACAATGCTCGTTTTCATTCGAGGCACTCACTTCGATACATAGCTTGTATCAAGCAAGATATAGGGAGACTTCTGGCCAATATTACAGACAGAATTTCGTTATAAATTTTGGTATGACAAATGTAATTATGTCCCATTTCCGGTTGTCAATCAAAAAAATGTCAGAATAAAATAATGGTAAAAATTACAGGCAGCTATAAGAAGCTGAGTGAGTTATAAGAATTCAATCTCAAAATACTTTGGTTTTGGGGTGTGCATGCTGAAAATTCTGATATATCTAAGCTCAGAAATGAAAGCGGCGATTTTTAGATATTTTTTATTTTAAGACGCTAAAGTTGAAAATGAAATAAAACGATGTATGATGACTTATTTTCCTGTGTCCCCTAGATGGGGCAGAGGGCGTCCACAGTGCGCCGCCATCCCGTTCGGTCTTGAGCTTCGAGAAGCTCAAAACGATGTATGGCAGTTTGGCATTGTTCTTTGACGTGTCTGTGTATCTGTAGATATATAATTATTATGTCTGTTTGTGGCATCGTAGCTCCCAAACGAATGAACCGATTTTGATTTAGCCTTGAGCATACGTATTCAAAAAAAATAATTGTCCAGGTGTTCTGAAGTAAAATCTTGCGCTTACATTTCGTACATTATACATGTTTAAACAATCGATTTTAATTTATACAGATTAATAATAATTCATTAACACTGTTATTTAATTCTATAAATCAATTTAATATAAAAACAGGTATTTAGTATAAAATTAGTATTAAAACAGGTGACCAATTTTACGCGACACAGCTCAAAGAATACGCTCGCTTGGCCTCACCTTGAAACTTCGAAAAAGATGAGTCCTTGTAAGGGCTCTTACACAAAAACACAACACGATGCGCGTCGCGCTACGGCGCGGTATCTTTTCACGTTGCGACGTCGTGTAGCTTAGGGGAAATCACAAGATGTAAGTGTTTTACAAACAAATTATTTATACAAACTTACCGGTAATTAATATCAGGAGCCTCAAAAACAAACACAGATCCATAACACCCTGACAAGAAAATGGGAAATAAAATTAAAGCATAGTTGACGATGGTATATCTACCAAAAGCCCCCAATTCTCTTAAAATCCCGTCTAATCCTGCATCGCTTCCCATTTTAAGTATTTATTAGTTCACAATGAATAAACAAAGTTATAGATCTTAACAAATCATTGCAGTTTATCAAGCAATTTAAGACACATACTATAACACTACATGCCTTACTGCACTTATAAACTTATTAATTATTATTATACTGTTTTTCGCGACGCGACGATTGCGTTTAACAAGCACAGGTCGATTAGTATTAGCTGGCACCATACATGGGTAATCTAAGCCTGGTACAAATGTACAACACAAAGACAAATTGCGCGTGTCTTAAATAAATATTTTCAGTGACATCATTCACTAGAAAATTGCAGACATCACAAAAATCCAATATTTGTCTCCCTTGCACATGGACAAGCTTATGACGCGTTAGATCATACTAAATTTGTCAATGCTATCAATCAATCAATCAATCAATCAACCATAATCTTTATTGTGGAATACAGTTACAAATTAAGTCAGGTGTAATAAGTCAAATACAAATGAATTTCTGTATTCCCGCAACAAACGAGCTCACAATTAGAAACAAAATTTAACAGTAATGCATTTTTTTCTAAATCATCTCTAAGATTAAGGGGGTGCAAGTTAGTATGGCAACTTCGTCAGTTTTGAAGTAAAAAGGGTAAAAATTTGTTTGTAGATATAAGCTTATAGTATTTTTTTGTATATTGTAGAGTAAGAGACCGGAGTGGTACCCAGTGTCTACGCTCGGGGGGGACCAGGGGCCCTTCCGTCCGCCACGCCAGCAACTCACACTCTGCCCATGTTAGTACGGTGTCACGAAATCAAACCTTGTCCCAGGGGTCACTTTTAGATCTAGACTTTTAGGTATTCCCTACCTTTCTCCTCCTCTTTACGCTTCTTTGATTCTATGGGCAAGGTAAAAAAGAGAATTAGGTTAAACCCAGCGGCAACCCCTGACACTCCTACCACACTAAATGTCGACATGTGCAATATCAGGGGAATTCATTCCAATCTCAATGCTGTCCACCACCATCTTGAGACAGCAAAGCCGGCCCTACTCTTTTTGACGGAAACTCAGATTTCATCACCGGGCGACACATCTTATCTAAATTACCCTGGCTACAGGTTAGAGCATGCATTTAGACAGCGTGCCGGGGTTTGTGTATTCGTCCGGGATGATATTTGTTATTCCCGTCTGACCTGCCTTGAAGACAAGGACCTATCACTTTTATGGACACGCGTGGACATTGCAGGTCACATCCGTGTGTACGCGTGTCTTTATAGGTCCTACAGCGGAGACGTGGAGACGACTCGTCTATTTGAGCACGTCCAGAGATCGGCCGACAAGGTGCTGGAGCAGTATCCTTCGGCGGAGTTAGTGGTTTTGGGGGACTTTAACGCCCACCACACGGACTGGTTGGGGTCCAAGATCACTGACTTCGCGGGAAGGTCTGCTTTTGACTTCTCCTTGGCCTATGGGCTCACTCAGGTTGTAACTGGCTTCACCAGAGTCCCTGATGTTGTGAGCCATACTGCTTCTCTGTTAGACTTGCTGCTGACTTCTCATCCATCTAACTACCGAGTAGTGGTTAATGCTCCTCTAGGATCATCTGACCACTGCTTGGTAAGTACTAGGGCTTGTAATATCGGAAGGTTTTCAATTCCGATATTGATTTTCGATATTAGATCTCAACATCGGAATTCCGATATTAATATCGGAATTGTACATATACTTTATAAATTGCAAATGTTAGTAAAAAAAGCTGGATTGCGTACAATAAAAACATGTTTTAAACACAATTCTTTAATTTAGTACAAAACTTAAGTTTACGAACCCAACTGAATACTAAGTGAAGCGATATTTTGTCCGTTTAGCGAATAAGCAAGATTTAAAAAATAAAAGTGTGAGTGAGACAGATAGAACTATTATAGCTATTGTATCGCATTCTTTGTGCAATAAGCAGAGCAGGCTCGCAACAGAAATTTGCTTAAATATTAAAGAGTTCTACCGCGTGCTTCACAGCTAGCTAAAATATAATTACTTGCTCAATTTTGTGGCCTAGTCGACCATACCTCGTGGCATGTATTAGGTCTTTACCTATGAAATTGGAGATTTGTATGAAAATTTTAAAGTATAAAATATTGTTATTTTTTTATTTTACCTTATCAAAGTACTGGCCCAAATTATCATATTATACAATAATGCCATTTTGATGGTAGTTTTTCTATCCTTTTACTGTAGAATTCTGCGGACTGGAGGCGATGAACTCGATGAAATAGTTTTGTACTGCCTCTCGTGTGTTGAACTTAAATAATTATTAAAATTTTGAAAAAAACTGAAATCTGTTGGGGCAAGGTCCGAAGAGTACGGTGGGTTAAGGAAAGCTTCCAGCTGTAACTCATGTAGCTTTGCGATGGTCTGTAATGAAGTGTGAGCTCGCGCGTTGTCGTGAAGAAGCAATGGGGAAGAGCGATTGACCAGTCTTGGTTGTTGAATTGCGAGCTTCTTCATCATTGTTTGCCATTCTTGGCAACAGACATTTGACGTCACGGTTGAGCCATTCAGTAAGAAGCTGTGATGTACAAGTCCGGCACTGGTCCACCGAAGAGTCACCATCAACTTCCTATGAGTAATATTTTTTTAGCGCACTGATTAGGTGCTGTACCCGGGTCTACCCACTGAAATGAACGCTTACAGCGTACAAGATCCACTTTTCATCGCAGGTAACAATTCGATTTAGAATTCCCTCGTTTCTATGCCGATTCAGTAGTCATGCATGGACGCGGAAGTCTCGCTGTTGATCGCTTAGTTTGTGTGCCACGCACTTATCTAGCTTTTTTATTTTTCCGATTTGACGCAAATGTTTCAATGTTGTTTTGACACTAATTACAAAGCCCGCAGCAAGCTCAACCTTAGATTGAGATAGATCCGCTTCCACTATCGCCTTCAATTCGTGGTTGTCGACAGTGGTTACCGGCCGACCGCGGGGCTCATTTTTGAAAAAGATTTAAACTTTCCAGATTTAAAGCGATTGAACCAATAACGGACCTTGTTTATGCAGGCAGTGTTAGGCCCGTAAAAGTTGTTAGTGTAACGTGTTTTTTGCGCAGTGGTATTTGCACGTAGGAAATTTCATATTCGAAAATTGTACAAATTTTCAGTTTATCCATGGGGTCAAAACTACCACAATTTCACAAAAACAAAATACTATTTAAACAAATGACTGAATTTGAAATTAAAATAACACGGCTTTCGAATAAAATTCATTTGAATTTCGAATTGTGCGCCACTCCACATATAATGAAATCTGAAAATACTGGTTATAAAGTCTCCAATTACATAGGTAAAGGCCTGATATTAAAATCTGTTTGAATTCAAATATTAAAAAATTATTGATTCCGATATTACGATATCGGACCACTCAGTATCGGAATTGTAATATCGGATCAAACGGTCCGAGATTCCGATATTACGAGATTCCGAGATTCCGATATTCAAGCCCTAGTAAGTACATCTGTACCCTTGACGTGCCAGGAGGGATCTCGACCCAACGGAACGCGTCAAGTATGGCACTATAAGTCAGCAGATTGGGACGGACTCAGGGAATTCTTGAGTTCGTACCCTTGGAGGCAGCTCTGTTTCTCTTCGGGGGATGCGAACGTGTGCGCTGACTTGGTAGCCGATGTGATACGGCAGGGCATGGAATGTTTTATTCCCAACTCTGTCATATCCATCGGTGGTAAAAAACAGCCCTGGTATAGCGGTGCCTGTATTTCGGCATCTAACCGAAAGCATGCCGCTTACCAGGCCTGGGTATCAGCGTACACGCGTAAGGATCCATCCACCCCAGAGCTTAAGACAAAGCTCAACGCTGCCTCCCGGTCAGCAAAGAGGCAAATGGCCAGGGCGAAGGCAAAGTTCATCGGCAGGATTGGCGAGCGGCTGGTCGGTTACCCCTCCGGTAGTCGGGAATTCTGGACGCTAGCTAAAGCTGCCGAAGGCAACTTCTGTCGGTCATCTCTTCCATCACTGCGTAAATCGGACGACTCTGTGGTCCATACGGCAAAAGGAAAAGCCAACATCCTTGCCAACCTTTTTGCCGCCAACTCGACTCTTGAGGATAGAGGGACCACACCGCCTAACATCCCGCGGTGTGAGAGCTCTTTGAATGATATACTTTTCACCCAAAAGTCTGTCAGACGGGCTTTACAGTCTCTCGATACCAAGAAGTCGAGTGGACCGGATGGAGTCCCCGCAGTGGTGTTAAAGACGTGTGCTCCCGAGTTGACTCCCGTCTTAACGCGCTTATTCTCGCTATCTCATGCCATTGGAGTAGTACCGTCTTCGTGGAAGGTTGCCCTCGTTCATCCCATCCCCAAAAAGGGCGATCTTAGTGACCCGGCTAACTACAGGCCTATAGCGATTACTTCCCTGCTTGCGAAGGTAATGGAGCGCGTGATTAACACGCAGCTCTTAGGATATCTGGAGGATCATCAGCTGATTAGCGATCGTCAATATGGTTTTCGCCACGGTCGTTCAGCTGGTGATCTTCTAGTTTATCTTACACACCGGTGGGCTCAAGCTCTTGATCGCAACGGGGAAGCTCTGGCAGTCAGCCTAGATATCGCTAAGGCCTTCGACCGGGTCTGGCACAGGGGCCTTCTCACGAAGCTACCATCTTACGGTCTCCCTGAGAGGTTATGCAATTGGGTAGCCAGCTTTCTATCTGAGCGACATATTAAGGTCGTAGTTGACGGTTGTTACTCAGATATGAAACTTATAAATGCTGGCGTTCCCCAAGGGTCTGTGTTATCTCCTACGCTATTCATTCTGCATATCAATGACTTGCTGCAGCATACAAGTGGCATTCATTGCTATGCGGATGATAGTACAGGGGATGCCTACTACACAGCCCCCGCTAATGCCTCTCAGTTGCAAATGGCGGATAGCAGAATGAAACTTGTGTCTGAAGTCGAAAACTCTCTGGAGCAAGTCTAGGAATGGGGTCGACTCAATCTGGTCGAGTTCAACCCCGCGAAGACACAAGTTTGCGCGTTTACCGCTAAGAAAACCCCATTTGTCATAGCGCCTCAATTCCAGGGTACCGCGCTCACCGTGAGTAATAGTGTTGGGATTCTGGGAGTTGACATCTCGAGTGACGTACAGTATCGGCGTCATTTGGAGGCCAAGGCTAAGCTGGCCTCCAAGAAGCTTGGTGTCCTGAACCGGGCTAAGCAGTACTTCACTGCGAGGCAACTGCTTATGCTATATAAAGCTCAAGTCAGGCCTCACATGGAGTACTGCTCACATCTCTGGGCAGGGGCCCCACAATACCAGCTTAACCCATTTGACGCCATACAGAAGCGCGCGGTCCGAGTTGTCAACGACCCACGAGTCACTCACAGGTTAGAGCATCTGAGTCTCAGAAGAGACATCAGTTCTCTCTGCGTGTTCTACCGACTTTACAACGGTGAGTGCTCCGAGGAATTGTTCGACTTGATGCCTACGTCTCTTTTTCATCATCGCACCACTCGCCGAGGATTGAAGTTCCATCCACACCGATTGGACTCGTGGAGTACATCTACAGTCCGATTTTCACGAACTTTTTTGCCACGCACGTGCAAACTGTGGAATGGGCTTCCTTCCGAAGTATTCCCGGAGCGCTATGACATGGGGTTCTTCAAAAAAGGTGTGAAAAGAGTTCTCCTTCAGGGCCGGCGTTGCATTGGCGATTCCTCTGGTATTGCTCATGTCCATAGGCGACGGTAACCACTTACCATCAGGTGGCCCGTATGCTTTTTCGTCTGCCCTTCAGGCTATAAAAAAAAAAAAAGTTTATGTTTGTGCCTTTTTCGGTCGTGAAATGGAAGTAGGTTTAAGTTTGCTTTAATGTTACACATGTTTGTTTCAATGGTACACAAACTACACAATACTCCAATATATAAAGACACGGGTATAATGGTTATAAGAGAGTAGTATAATATCACTAATATAATAAATAATAAAGAGCCTAACACACTAGTACCTTCAGGCACTCCGTATTTAATTATTTTATGTTGTGACATGTCATATAACATTTACACCCCAACTAAGAGTTACTTAAAGGTTATTTAAATCGCTCCTTACTACAGAATCACAAAAATTCACGCTCAAAGTCAGTTTACGGACAATTAAAGCTAAGTATACAAATACCTTTACTTAATTATTTAATGTTGATTAACATTGAAGTTTTTGAATGTCAAGTCAAATCAACCACTCATAATTGACACTGATAGTTAGCAGTACTGCCATAAATAAAATGGCGTAACCTCTTTATTGTATTTTAAATAAAAAAGCTACTTTGCAATGTTTTTTTATGTAAGAAAAAATGATAAACGAATTTCTTGTTATTATATTAGAATAAATCATAGTTCTGAAAGCATTAAAATAAATATTATGTTTGATTTTCTATTATACTATCGCTTACAATAACTCTACTAATAATGATTCTTATTTAGAATTTTTCCTTCAGTCAACTGACAAATTGTATAAGAAAATAAAAGGTGATGTTTTATTGAACTTCAAAAAATATTGCAATAAAATGTTTCCTGAAAAATTACATCCTGCAAATCATGACGAAGACAATATCGGAAAATTATTTGAACTCAAACCAAAAACTAATTATGTACTTAGGATGACAGATTTAAGTGACTTAAAAGAATAAACCAGAATTGTTATTAATTAAAATAATACGATACAAAGGGGTTTGAACATTTTTGTATGAAACCTGACATACTTATAACTCAGATTAAATAATAAAAGACCTATTATTCTGTCATTTTGAAAAAACCTCGTTAGTGAAATGTTGTACCTAAGTGATATATTTTCTGAGATATTTGAGTTTAAAACCGTAAAAAATAAAGCATAATATTGATTGTATTCACTTACTTTATCCATTGACATAATAATTGTGTTTTATCAATCTAAATCTCCGTCGAAACAAAGTTTCAGCCGAAAAAAATTTATGTTGATTTTTCAAAAAGTTACACTTTTTGAAACTTTTACTTTTCAATGGATTAACAGAGAAATATTTTTTGTAAATAATTACATTGTTTATTAACTTAACAATTTTTATTAACAAATAACATTAACTGTTACATATTTTTTCGAAAACTTGAAAAAATTACAAAAACAATATATTAATATAACAAAGTACAATTATAGAATTTTTTTCACAATTTTTTTTACAAATCCAAAAAAATCTATACTTTTTATATGGTTCTTTAAGTTTTCGAAAAGAAATAGTTAGAGTGAGTCCAAATTTAGCCCATTTTTAAACCCTTGAATTTGGGTACACGTACAAACTATGTGCCAAATGGTTATGTGGGATAAGAAAATGCTGTATACGTCCTTTTAGCTTGAGCTGACCCTTAGTTTTATAAATATGCAGCATGAAAGATGCTATACTTATAGTCACCACAACTGCGCGACTGAAAAATATTAATAACTCGGTAAAAAGTATTCAAAATGAGCTCTCTTATGTAGATTGGGGGTTTTTGGGGTCGCTAAATACGAATTTGCCATCGGTGATGGTCTCCGTGGTACCTGGTGCTGAGGGTGACCGGTACGAGCGTCGCCTTCTGGAGTTTTTTGCAAAATCTTTTTAATAATCGATCGAAACTCGATACACTGTTGGTTTTTGAGGTCACTGAACATGAATATGTCATTGGCAATGACCTCCGAGGTACCTGGTGCCCAGGGTGACCGGTACGAGCGTCGCTCCCTGGAGTTTTGAGCAAAATAATTTTAAAAATCGATCGAAACTCGATACACTGTTCGGGTTTGAGGTCACTGAACACGAATATGTCTTCGGCGATGGCTTCCGAGGTACCTGGTGCACAGGGTGATCGGTATAAACGTCGTCTCCTGATATATTTGTGTTCAGTGACCTCAAAAATCAACAGTGTGCCTATGCCGTAACGACCTCGCTCAGCCCTATGTTCAGCGTTAAAAAAATATAAATATTTAATAAAGATAAAGTTCCGGGAGTTGAGACTTTTTTATTGGAAATTTCCTCTTCTTTCAGGATCATTTTTCAAAATTCCTTAAATATCATTGTTTTAGAAGTTTTTAACGAAAAACTAAATATCTTTGATTTTTAATCTTATTTTGTTAATAACAATCGCAATTTTTTATGTACTAATAAACCCTTAAAAACATTTTTCTAGACGTCATTCCAAATCGAATGAGGTATCGCACATATTTTTAGGAGCTTTATATCTATTTAACACGTTTTTGAACTTGTTGACTAGACTATAAGGGTGCTTTTCCACCAGAGATTGTGCTATGTTACGTTGCTATGGATGCGTTTGATATCCACCAATCATATTTATTGGTTCACATAGCTTAGCACTGGTGGAAACGGATTCAACTAAGATATGTTTTTTATATGGAAGGATGCGTGCTATGGATGTGTGCTATGGATGTGTGCTATGGATGTGTGCTATGGATGCGTGCTATGGGCCGTCGCGAGTGGATCTCCCTTCACCGCGCTGCCCTCGCCGTTTCCCTGCTATTCGCATCTTTCTCGAGCAAGTACTTTGCGGAGGCGCATAGCGCATCTTCCTCGCACAGCTATATAGGTTAGTATTGGTGGAAACCACGGAACACAGAGACAAGAGGTGGAAGTGCGAAGTAGGCGGGGCACAGCGACTAACAGTAAGCGTAGCTCCGCTTACTTGCCCGCATAACATATCTGTCACTGAGCTGCGTCGGTTGTGCATTACATAAATTAAAATTTGACTTAAATTATAATAATATGCCTTATTGTGCAATTTTGGGTGCAAAAATGATAGCAGAGCTAAGAATTTATTTAATGGCAGTGTTTCATACCACAGCCACCCACAGCTAAGCCTAGTTTTATATTTATTTTGTATTAATTCAAATTCAAAACATAAAATTAAAGGAAATAATATATTTTTATGATCAAAAAGCTACTCTATTGACACGGCAATAAGGTTATTTTTATGTTTTAAATGGTATTGCTACTCGACTATTGTTTTCCAGAACATTCTTTGAAAACATTCTTTGCTACTCGGGAAGGGATGGGATAAATTTATCGATATCGGTGTGTTGTAATTTTATTTACGATGTAATATTATACGACCAAGACCCGACTGATTAGGGTTTAAATGGCTATTTATAGAGAAAATATCTTCGAATATAACCTATAGTTAATACATATAAATAGTTAATGCCAGTTGGCAATCTCTAACAGTCAACTTGGTCATTATTATAATATTATTATGAACAATTATAATAATTATTTGAATATTATACTTATTTTGGTTTCCATACTTCTTAGATTTCCTAAAGACGCATATAGAAAAGAAGACTGGCTTGAAACTACTGGGCGGATCAATTGGTTCCCAGTAAAATCTAGTATGTTTAAACATTGTACCATAGTTAGTATGGAGAAATGACTGTACTGACTTTAACATTTTTGTGTCCTGATAAAAATACCTTTATTTGATTATGTTATCTTTATAAATTACACATACTAACTTTAGTCAATGTTAATAGTAGGAAATACGAGATTTTCAACAAAATTAGTTTGAATTTAGGTTATAGTAAACTCACAGTAATATGGAGCCTATGCCGGCGTATTAAAGTCGATTGCGTATGTAATGTCGTTCTTTTAAGTTTCAAATTCATTTGACAGTCCCAAAACGCCATGTAGTTTATAATGTATTATAATCACAGAACTCTATTACTCCTGGCTGATTGTAATAATTTTCTAATTCATTTAACAGTCCCCTTAAGTCATCTAGTTTGTTGTATCATAATCATAATGGAATCAATGCAACCTATTGGCCCGAAGGATCTTAAAATATTTCTGATTGGCCCTTATCCAAACATAAATGGCCCAACGGTTTTCTTTTGTAAAACGGAAGTAAAGTTACTTATTAATTTCAGAAAATTATTCTCAAAGAGGATTTTTTGAGGAAATACGGTATATATTTGAAATATTTTAATTTAATTTTTTGTCCAAAAATCATTGTGACAATAATTTTTTTGAGAGTACTAGCTATGGGCATTCTTTTTAACCTTTTTTGTATAACTTTAAGGTTGAAATTCATCCTAATTCACATCATTGTTTTTATAGCTAAGCTACGTTGAGCTACATTGAAATTTCACTTATCGACATACTGTTTAGTTAGCTAACGTTAATAAAAAAGCTACGGCCACGTCTACGCCTTGTAGTAGATATAAGCTTTCAAAATTTTGAGCAAGTTTTCACAGAGACACACACAAGTTGTACAAGAACAAGTAGGTACCAACATTACCTTATAGTATACCAGTTTCGATAAATATCGATAATTGTCGATAACGCGGTAAAAGCACCACGCACATCCCTAGGCCTAATTAACCAAAAATATAACTTACCGCTATACATTTAAGGTTGATATTAGATTCCAGTCACGACATCTAGCGTTCAGAAGACGGAATTATTTAATCATTTTCCAATAAGATTGACATTGTAATACAACCAACTGCAATTAAATGTCAACCTTATTACTATATATTAAGTATAGAATTATTTATTACTATATATTAAGTACCTATAGAATTATTAGAATATTGCCATCTAGCGGTGTATAGCGTGGTATAGCCGAACTTGAAAAGTATTATGATCTTAATTGATAAAGGTACTAAGTTCACTGAATATGACATTGAAAAATAAGAATTAACATCAAATATTAAAGTGAATTTTCAAACATAAATAGCAGGTTTCTCGGACTATTCGTAGTTGACAACTAACAACCAATCAAAATATAAGTTTCTTAGTTGTAGGTAATACGATTATCCATTTACTTGTGTTTTTTTGGCTAGAACGGTTCCCATACTAATCAACACTTATACCATTTCCACCTCTTGTCTCTGTGTTCCGTGGTGGAAACGATCACATATTTTCGTAGTGTAGATTTCATATCTTATAAAGCATAGAAAAGCACCCTTATAGGGTCCTCTAACAATTTGTCCGAACAAGACGATTTACGACAAAGCGCGCGATTGCATGTAACGGATTATCTATCTAGCACAAAGGTTCCCAGACTTATTTTCTCATAGACCACTATCAAAATATAGCTGGTTCCAGTGGACCCCATGCAGCCACATTTCTACCATATTCCCAAAACTCGACAAAAATGTGAAGATTAGATCTAACTATGGAAAGCGTTGCGGCTGAGTGCAGATTATATACGGGTTAATACTTTCCGAAAAAAGTGAGAAACAAATGACAGATGCAGAGTATAAGGCACTTCTAACAATTATTCCAGATACTAGTAAGGCGATTTACAACACAGCGCGCGATTGCATGTGAATTGCATGTGGATTGTGGACCAACGCGATAGGCGATAACCTCAGATTAATTTGACTTTGATTTAGAAACAAATTGTACATCCCTCGTGCAAATAGCACACATATGGTTAGAAGTTTATTTATTTATTTATTTATTTATTATTGATCGCTAACATACTGGACACCATTACATACAATTCAAGGTATTATGTAGTTACACTCATTCTAAGCGCCAGTACAATTATAAGCGACGACTACATTTTAAGCAACAAAAGTTAAAATTGTATAAATATAAAAAAAAAACATTAAATACATTCAGTTACATAAATTTACAATAGAATTCATTAGAATTATTACATTGCATTTAAAGTTCAGTTAAAATTATAAGAAAATTTATAAAAAAAAACCACAATTAATATCAAAAATCAAAATGAGATTATAATTAAAATTATTAGATCCTATAGATGTCAAGAATAAAATCAAATTAAAATTCAAAAAATAATACATTATAAATAACTAGTTAATAATAAATTAAGGACGGAGCAAGAATAATAATATCACAAATTGTTACTCAGAATGTAAGATTTTTTGCTTAATAGAATCTAGACTGTCTGCGAATAGGTCAATATTCAAAGTTTTCGCTATTCTATTGTGGTCCCTGATTAGCCTATTTATAGGAGCGTTTTGACCTAAGTTAGATTTGCATGCTGCTGAGTGTAGAAAGTTGAACCTAGAGACTCTTGGATACTTTGAGGGAACAGAAAAAATTAAAGTGGCTAATAATTCAGGCACATCCAGAGAACCGTTAGTAAGTTTAACAAGGAACACATTGTCTAACATATGTCTGCGATCCTTCAATGATTTCATATTGAAATATGTGAGTCTATCGCTGTATGAGTTGATATCTCTGACTAAATTTTGTGAGAAGCACAAGTGCCACAAGAATCGCTTTTGGACACTTTCTAACCTCTTAATATAAACGTCGTAGCAGGGATTCCAGACCACGCTGCAATATTCTAAACCGCTCCGAACAAAAGAGTTGTACAACAAGATTTTGGTTTTGGGAGACTTAAAATCTTTGCAGTTCCGTAAAACAAATCCCAGATTTTTAAAGGCTTTAGAGCAGACTTGATCGACATGAAAATTGAAACGCAGTTTTTTATCCAGTGATACTCCCAAGTCTTTAATACTATTAACCTCGACCAAGGTGGTGCCTTTTATTTTATATTCTTGAGGAGAATCAAGTTTTTTGCGAGTAAAACGTATCGAAGAGCACTTGGATTCATTCAAGTCCATTCCATTGTCTTCGCACCAAACAACAAGACGATTAAGGTCTTCTTGAAGTTATATGAATCTAGATAAAAATAAGTTATAAATTAAGTAATACCTTATTTCTTTAATGCAGAGCAATTTAAATTAAGTGAAGCAGTGCTATTCTAGTCTTGGTATTGTAACCACTCAGTAGTTACACTTTTAACCTTGTGGAAACTTAAACAAACCCACAGGTTACATTTGTTTTAGAATTCAGTACCTATGTTGTAAAATTTAGGACAAAGATACTGTGTAGATGTCTTCTTGCTACAGCACTTGTATATCGGAACTGGGTACTTTTGTAGCCTTTTGTTGGTTATAGGTAGTTGTGACTTGTGAATGGTGATGGCATTTCCCTTTGGTATCGTTTGATTCAATTTAATATGAAAAGCTTTTTGACTGATAATGCTTCATATTTTCATAGAGATAGGCTATAACTATAAAACGGTATAAAGGTAAAAATAGTAAATCAAAATTTAAGTTTTATTTATAACTTAATTTACATAAACTAGCATCGCGTAATAAAGGCGATTTCAAAATATTTCTATGCAATTTTATGCAGGCGTTCACTCAAGATAGAGACACGTCATCTAACTTTACAATATTACAGGTTTTTGCACTACTGCTTAAGTTTATGAGAACAAATTTTATTATTATACTCATAGTCAAGATCACGTACGTTCGTGATCTATCCCAATAACCCCCCGGTAACCCGATTTGACTCTATTGGCATGGTCACGACTAATGAATTTAGGTATAAGTTATACTGAAAATATTATCTATCTACAAATTCGTTTTAAGTCTTATAAAATGCCTAACTAATACTAGGAACTTTCTGTGAAAGCTTCTCTGCTTCCTCAATGGTGTCAGGTAATACTTGATTGATTGTCTCTGGTAGCGTAAACACTAGAAGACTGGATACTAACGCCATGCTCCCGAAGAATATTGCTGGCAGGTTCTCGTAGTACAACGCCTGGGAAATAACAAATACAATTTCACAGAACGCCAAGTAAAGGTCTTTGCATGATCATAGAGAACTTATAAACATTACTACAAGATCATAGGACAAATAACTTGCTTATCATGGACGTTTAAATTTATAAAATTAAGGAAGATTACCTATTTAATGGTTATGGCCCATAACCAAGCTTATTAAAAAGCACACCAGTACTGCTAAACTTTCATACAAAAGTAATATTATGGTACTTTGTAGACAATAAGTACATGAGTATGAAACATTTGTAATAAAATTGCAAAATAAACTCTGACACCTCACCAGTAGAGGAGTCAAAGGCGACATCACAGAGCCCAAGCGTCCCAGTGATGCACATAGAGATATAAGAAACTGCCGGACGCCAGTTGGGATCAGCTCTGACACGTAAATATAGATTGCGCTGTACGCCACCGTGATGGAGAACTTGCCCGATAGGAACAGGATCAATGCCCACCACTTTTGACCTGCGAGTATATAAAGATAAAACATTTCATCCATCCATTTCCAACCACCTCTCAGCATAAGATGATTAAGAATATTAATTAATTGTCCGAATAATTGAAGAACCTACCCTTTGGTAGAAACGAAAGACTAATAAACAAGCAGGAACTTAACATAAAGGTAGCAATGAGAACTTTCTTCCTGCCAAATCTGTCCAGAAAAAGCAAACAAAAGAAATTTGCTGGAATTTCCACAAAGCCCACCAACATAAAGTTCACATACATGTTCCCCGCTAACGACACCGAATTTATCGCTAGTCCGTAATACACAAACGAACATGTCGTCCACAGAAACGAACACACAAATACTCTTTTTCGTATGATACTAGATTTGAAAACTTTTATAAAGATCGACGGTTCTTTGTTCTGTTTCAATTCATTTGGGACAGTTCTGTTTTCTTTTTTGTTCACTGCAGGTAACTTTTCAAGTTCGTACAACGGAGTGAACACCTCATCGGATAATTGTACTTTGTTCATTTTTGCAGCTTTTTTCAATATCATTGTGGCTTCTTGGTGACGTCCCTGGTTCATCAGCCACCGGATACTTTCATTTAGTATCCAATAATATGAAATCACTGACAATGCTGGCGTGTATATTACTCTCAAAAGGGTTCTCCAGCTTTGAAGCCACCACGCCAATCCTGAGAATGTCATGAGCCCGATGACATACATTGTGTTCAAAAGAGTGCTCCCAAATACTCTTCCCTTTGGCCCAACAAGCTCTATTGCTGAAACAAAGTACAGATATTGAATCTCCTGAGTGCTTTGCTTCCCATATTTGTTCAGATAGAATGCTGATAAATATTGTATTGTTCCTACCACAATTTTACCACCACAATTATATTTACTTACCCAAGACATAGGCAGTGCTGTACACACCCACCCCAGTTGCTCCTTCAAAAAACTCTAGGCATATCATCATAGCGTAGTTATGAGAGAATGATCTTAGCAATCCAAATAATCCTTTCATGAACGCTGCCATCGATAAAACTAACTTTCTTCCATACTTGTCAGAGAGCATGCCGGTAAGAGTGTATGAAAAGGCGATACCACTGTTCCGGATGGTACCTATTAATGTCCTCTTCCAGTCTTGGCAGCCGAGGTTAAACTATCACAAAAAGAGATTAGTTTTTCCACTTGTACCGTACAACATTGTGTAAGTAGGTAAGAAGAATCTTATTCAGTCTTGACTTGAAGACATCTAAAGTGTAATTAACAAATATCGCACCCTCAGTGGAAAAAAAGCATAAATCGTCTTACGTTGAATTTTACTACTTTACGGTTTTGTGCAAGAAATCGTAATGTCCTTCAAAATTAAAAAATCAAGTTCATCTAACCATCAACACAGTAATAATACTTACGTCTTTAACAGCAGAATCTTCGTCACTATACACATATTCATTACAATCCAGGATGTTCGATGTGTCGAAGTTAAGCCCACAGGTGTTGGTACTGTTGGAATTGATGCCATACCTTTTGCATTTCATAAAAATCCCATTTTCTTTGGGTATTGCATGGTCCATCCAGAGTGTGTTATTTAAGTGTTCACATTCTGAGATATAACACCTTAAGTAATTAAATAAAATAACATTTTAATATGTTTCAATTGTCCTTTTGTTTAAGATATTACAGCAAGTATATCTAAGGACTGGTTTATATTAAGGTTGAATCTACTTCGCTCTGCCCCTCTCTAAAAGTAGAGAACCGGGAAAGGAAAACCGGCTGTGTTATTTTAAGTGGTGGATTTACGAGTTGACGGTTTGCGATGTATTAACTGTGTATGCCTAATTGCCTATGCTGCCTATAGGCACCAGCAATCGTAGTGATTGTGCATATTTACTTTGAGATTATTAATTTTTATTACCTTCGATGTCTATTTGTAAGAACGTCGTTTATACTTATATCAATAAATTAATCAAATCGTTCAACCTGAAAATGTAAACTGCCCACTATCATAAAGGTCTGGTTTGATCTATATTAAGTTGCAAATTTTAACGATAGTGCAATTTATCATTTTGAAAAGATTAATTGTCAATGAGAAAAAGAAACGACAAAAAACAAGTTCACAAGTTTTTATTTAGGTACACTTTGGACCATGCTAACAAATTAAAGATATTGAAAGAATTTAATAATAGGTCTTTATCCATGAAATTGGAAATTTTATAACCAGCATTTTCGGATTCAATTATCTGTGGATTGGCGCACAATTCGAAATACAAATAAATTTTATTCGAAAGCCTATGTTACGACCTAATATTATATTAATACGATATGCTAACATCTAGCTTTCATTTTACAGGTGTGTTAAATTTTAATTTTAGGTATGGGTAATTTTATAGGTAGGTATGTATTACAATATGATGTATTTTATCAATTTCATCAAGGTGACCGTTTTGTACACCTAATTAAACAAAAAGGTTGTTTTGTAGATAAGCAAGTACCAAACTGGTTGTTTGATGTTTTTACGGTCATGTATAATGCCAAAGCGATTACAATTAAACGAAATTTACGTAAGTACTACACGATACACTATACCTACTAAATTGTAAGTATTTGACATGTCAATATTTCAGCAAAAAGTTTACATGAGAATTTATAACATGTAGTTTTCTAACTGTGAGGTTTTTATTGGTAGGTCGTATCTTGTTTGAGGAAAATAATAAGAAAATGTAATCAACTGTACATTTAACGACGACTTGAAAATCTGACGACTTGAAAATCTATCGAGTTGGAAATCTGACGAGTTGAAAATCTGTCGAGTTGGAAATAAGGCTCCAAAGCGTGTCAAAATCCATAAATATAATTAAATCGTTGCAGTCATTCTCAGTATTCTATTTGACGTGTCAGTGTATGTATCTGTAGGTAGATCTATATGTCTGTTTGTATCATCGTAGCTCCCAAACGAATGAACCGATTTTGATTTAGTTTTTTTGTTTGAACGGTGACTCAATCGAGAGTGTTCTTAGCTGTGTTTAGTGTAACTAAAACTGTTGGTTTTTTTTTTTAATTTTCAATTAATATTATTTTCAAGTTACTTGCCTATGCAACTATGTAGGTAATAGTATTTTAATGATACTTACTTTGCCTTCTAATTTATCCAATGATTATAGTTATGTATTTCACTATATTATATTTCTTTAGTAAATGCTTACCAAATATTTTTTGATATTTTTTGCTTTGACAGCTTTCCGCTATCTCTAATCATTTAACTGATCCCTGTGTTCCACGTGCGCTGCAGACTTTCATTTTAAAAAGTAAAGGCATGTCATTTACTAAATGCTAATCCAACTTAAAATTTTTGTTAGGGGAGCATTTCACATCTCATTAATTGGTTGATCCCTTAGTTTCGCTGGTCCATTAGGGTTTTGTATGAATTACTCCAGATCTTACATTTTTGTATATCTATACTAAACGGTTATTTTTTATATCTATACTAAATGTTGAATACTTTTAATATGACGGCATTTTAATATCTCTTCTAGTGTGTCTTATTGTAGTTCTAAACTTTCCCTCAACTGCCTTCAGCATAGGTATTAAAAAAAATTAAAATTCGTTCAGCCGCTCTGAAGTAAAGTGTTGCGCTTACATTTCGTACATTTTAAACATATATTTAAACAATTGATTTTAATTCATATAGATTAATAGTGATTCATTAAAACTGATGTTTAATTCTTATAGTCAATTTGAAGTGTTTAAGTAGTAATAGGGTGAGAATAAGGGTGAGAGCGAACGAGCGAATTTTTTGAGCTATGTAAAATGAGTCATCTGCATTCAGTTTCATACTAAGGTTCTGTTTATATAACACGGCGCGAAATGAGTTGCGACTTTAGTAAGTATAAAAACAAATGCAGTTTACTTATTTTATGCGACACAGCTCAAAAAATACGCTCGCGTGGCCTCACCCCAAAACTTCGAAAAAGATGGGTCCTTGTAAGGGCTCTTACACAAAAACACGATACGACGCGCGTCGCGTTCGGCGCGTTGTCGTTTCACGTTGCGACGCGACGCGGCGACGACGTCACGTAGCACAAGATGTAAGTGTTTTACGAACAGCTTATTTACACAAACTTACCGGTAATTAATATCAGGAGCCTCAAAAACAAACACAGATCCATAACACCCTGACAAGAAAATGGGAAATAAAATTAAAGCATAGTTGACGATGGTATATCTACCAAAAGCTCCCAATTCTCTTAAAATCCCGTCTAATCCTGCATCGCTTCCCATTTTAAGTATTTATTAGTTCACAATGAATAAACAAAGTTATAGATCTTAAAAAATCCTTGCAGTTTATTATGCAATTTAAGGCACATACTTTAACACTACATGCCTTACTGCACCTATCTTATTATTAGTTATTAATTATTATTATACATATTATATATTACAATAATATTATACTGTCTTTTCGCGACGCGACTTTTGCGTTTGACAAGTATAGGTGGATTAGCATATCCTGGCACATTGATCGGTAATCTATGCCTAGTACGTACAACACAAAGACAATTTGCGCTAGTGTAATAAAAATTTTCAGTAACGTCATTCACTAGAAAATTGCACGTCACAAAAATCCAATATTTGTCTCCCTTGTACATGGACAAGCTTATGAACGCGACAGAGATAGATCATAATTTGTTAATAAATAATAATTATAATATTCATTAATTAATGAATCAATCATAATCTTTATTGCGGAATACACCAGGTGTAACAAGTGAAATACAAATAGATCTCTGTATTCTCGCCACAAACATACAATATTATATAAAATTATAACAAAATATTATAACTATTATACTAAAATAATAAAAACAAAACCTAACCTAAATTAATTGTAAATCAAATAGAATAGTTGTATCATCTGCGAATGTCATATTAAAACTTTTTGCGACGTTGGGCAGGTCATTTTTATCCCCCCCGGGGGTTGCCCGCCTTGTCGTGGCGGGGGGGCCTAGTAACCGTGGACTGGTCACCCACGGTGAAGCCAAGAGGCAACCAGGGCCGGCCTGTTTGGGCTGCCGGCTGGCCCGAGGAGGGCGCTCCCAGCGGGCTGAACAAGTCCGCTGCGGACGCGCTTGGAGGTGGGACCGTGGAAGATAGGGTGCGTCGTTCTCCCTATCTTCTGCAGCCGTGGAGGGATCGCAGGGGGAGAGGCGTGTTGGTATTACGGTGCGCCACTCTCCCTACCCCCTGCGAGCTGGCGGGGCCGTTCCGTCGAAACGGCACTGGTGGCCCTGGTGGGGCCGCAGAGGAAGAGGCATGTCGGTATTACGGTGCGCCGCTTGCCCTATCCTCTGCGGCCGAGGTGTGGTCGGTGGAAGAACCACAGACCTGATCTTCCACCGGGTACCAGTGGTACCCATGGCCTCCTAGTAGCAGACTCAGGGGGAGTTTGCTACAGTACTGGTGGAGGCCGAGGAGGGAGGCGCACCTTCCCATCTGGTACGCCCATCGTGGAGGGCCTTCGGGCTTTCGCGATGGAGCCGCTTGTGGGCGGCTGCCGTTGGCGGGGTCGCGGATGTGTGCGAAAGCGTTCCCGTAACCCCGTCACAAGGCAGCGAGGCGGAAGATGGGGGGGTTTTTAGTGGGTATACCGTGGGTCTCATTAGCCTATACGGGAGTCCCACATAACCACTCGGGTGCCCCCTGCGCCCGGGTGGTATGCGTAATGCATTTTCCCCCCCGGAAAAAAAGGTCATTTATATGTGTGTAGTATAATATAATAAATAATAAAGAGCCTAATACATTGCCTTGAGGGACTCCATATTTAATTATTTTATGTTGTGACATATATATCATATAACATTTACGCCCCAACTCAGAGTTACTTAACGGTTATTTAAATCGCTCCTCCGTAGTACAGAATCACAAAAATTCACGCTCAAAGTCAGTTTACGGACAATTAAAGTTAAGTATACCTTAAGTGTACCTTGTACCTTAAGTTGTCAAGTGTACGTTTACTTAATTATTTAATGTTGATTAACATTGAAGTTTTACAATGTCAAGTCAAATCAACCACTCATCATTGACACTGACAGTTAGCAGTAGGTACTGCCATAAATAAAATGGCGTAACCTCTTTATTGTATTTTAAATAAAAAAGCTACTTTGCAATGTTTTTTATGTAAGAAAAAATGGTAAATAATTTCCTTGTTATTATATTAGAATAAATCATAGTTCTGAAAGCATTAAAATAAATATTATCCCACCAAAAACATAAATGTAAAAAAGGAGAGCCAAGTTCAATACAAAAATTATGCTTGGCTGTGGGCTTCGCCGCAAAAAGAATGGAGATCTAAATGAGTGCCAAGTTCTATGCAAAATCTAAATATGTATTTATAGGAACAAAATAACATTATGAACAAGTATTAAACTCTATTTCTTCGCTTTATTGGATACCTATAACAATTGCTGTTATTTAAAAAAGTGAGATCTTAAAGTAGATTAGATTTGACTTGTCCAGTTTCTATCAGAATTAAAATGTCGAATAACTTTATAAAATAACTGATGTAATGAAAACTGGCCAAGTCAAATCTAACCTACTTTTAAATCTCACATTTTTAAATAACAGCAATTGTTATAGGTATCCAATAAAGCAAAGAAATAGAATTTAATTCTTGTTCATAATGTTATTTTGTTCCTATAAATACATATTTAGATTTTGCATAGAACTTGGCACTCATTTAGATCTCCATTCTTTTTGCGGCGAAGCCCACAGCCAAGCATAATTTTTGTATTGAACTTGGCTCTCCTTTTTTACATTTATGTTTTTGGTGGGATATCATTACTTTTTGTAAAGAAAAATATACCTTGTTCACAAATCTTAGAGACTAAATTGACGTTTCATGGGTGACCAGTTTTGGGTGTAAATTAAATAGTGATGACCATAAACCGGAAAGTGAATCGGAAAAACATTAGCTTTTACGGTGAGTCGAATATTTGTATGATTATTGAAGAGCTCCTAAAACTGGTATAAAAATAAGTTTAAGCAACCATATTATCATATATATAATTATTTTCATAATATATTTATCCTGATTAACTGAATTCAAAAGTTGTTCTGCTTACAAGAACGAGTATTTGGTTATGGTTATATTCGGTATACAGCTAATTTTATACTATTTAGTCGAGTACTCAATATCTAGCTAAATATGACAAACAGATGATTCTCACACTGTTCCGCGCACCGCCACCGTAGATCTGCCTCACCGCACATTGTTTTAATGGTAAAAACACGCATGGTACAATACATTACAACATTTTTCCGCAAGGGACAGCAAAGGGAAAATCGTCCGTAAAAACGCGTAAAAATACGGGTGGGGCTGCTGTGCGGTCAAAAACAGCTATGTTCAAATATCTATTTGGCGGACACTAGCGCCATTGATTAGGGTAGCATAACTCAGCAAACTTTACTCTGTTTACAACAGCCATGTTCATATATCTGCCATTATTGGAACCTCTATTTTCTGTAAATAGCTGAAAAACTTTTCAACTTTCCCTTCATATAAGATGGCCCTCGTTCTACTTAAATATTCCATGCGCTGAAGTATGCCATATTGAGCCCCACGTGCACAGAGACCTTAGTGTGAGTTTTACGTGACATAACGGGCTAACAATGTAAATGCGAGTTGGCTAAGATTTGTATGGGACCGAAGATTTTCTTTTCACTGCCGCTAGATGGCTCTGCTTCGGTACCATACAAATTTTGTATGGGGACACCACTTATTTTTCTACTTTTTTTTATTTTTTGATTTTTTCCTACGCTTACACACAATTACCGAGCTGGATTCCAAATTTCATCTTTCTAGGTCATCTGGAAGTAGGTTAGATTTAGGTACTATATGTCAGTCAGTCAGTCAGTACTAAAATTTACGACTTTTTGACCTTCATATCTTTATAACCGTTTGAGCTAGCTTCATGAAATTTAGGCTTCTACATGTCCTTATGGTTATAATTAAACACACGTAGTTTTATGTGTTTACGTTAAAGAGGTTATGAGTTATAAAAGGGTCAAAAGTGGCACCAAGTGGTTCGTGTAATATTACACTCGGCGCTGGCTAGCCAGTTCCTTTGATTGAACTTGGCTTGACACGCTGCCGCGTGTCTAGATGTTTGATTTTCTATTATACTATCCATAATATCGCTTACAATAACTCTACTAATAATGATTCTTATTTCGAATTTTTCCGTCAGTCGAAATCAACTGACAAATAAAATTGTATAAGAAAACTAGCTGTTGCCCGCAGCTTCGCACGCGGAAATTATGCTTATTAAGAAATTATATTTTATTTGTACCACTTACAGAAGAAAATTTAATAACAGGTTAATTTATATTGAATTTAGGACTTTATGAAGTTAAACCTACGATACAATCACAAATCATTCCTCCGGCTGCGGGTTTTGAAAAATAAACAATATTCACATTAATTTGTTTTTTTTCTTTTTCATGAAAAATTTGAAAAATTCGAAAACATGTATTCCATCAATTAAAGGAGAAACGTTTGAAGCAAGTTTAAAGCAAATTGTTGATATTTTAAAAATAATCCATACAAAGTTTCATCTTGTTTCCAGGGAAACCTTTTAATTTTTCTGGATGGAAAGTTTAGTAAAATATGACCAAAAGTATAAGAAACAACTAATTTCCGACAAAATCAGTTCACCCTTTTGATGTGATGCCCGGACAGACAAACAGACAGACAAACAATAATTCTAAAAACAAATTCTTGGTGCTCTAACATGTTATAGAAGTGTTATTTATTGGTTAAAAATTTCAATATTAGCCCCTCTCCCTTTTCCGCTGCCTGTCCCGTTCCCGGTCCCTCTTCCGCTCCCTTTCCCTCTCCCTCTCCCACACCTGGTCTCTCGCCCACTTCCTGTCCCACTCCCTCGCCCGCTTCCTGCCCCTCTCCCTCTCCACCTCTCTATCCCTCTCCCTCTCCTGTTGCCTGTCCCGTTCTCGGTCCATCGCCCGCTCCCTGTCCCTCACCGTCTCCCGTTTCCTATCCCTCTCCCTCTCCCGCTCCCGGTCCCTCTCCCGCTACCTGTTCCTCTCCCGCTCCCTGTCCTTTCTCGCACTCCCGGTCCCTCTCCCGCTTCTTGTCCCTCTCCCTCTCCCGGTCTTGGTCTCTTTTCTGCTTCTTTTCCCTCTCCCTTTCCACTCCAAAATTAATGTATAAATTTTCATGTTGTTATCTTCAAAAATGACGGACGTACTGAGTTCCATCCTCTAAATTAACCCTTTAAGGGATGATTTTCCAAAAAAATGTGTTAAAGAGTTAACTTTTGTTTATTAATATAAATTTACATAAAAAAAATCATATTTATACCTCGAAAACTGGTAAGCTTGATTTGTATGTAGTTGACTACCAACCCCTATTTTTAGGGGATGAATTTCGAGAAAACCGTGATACAAATTTTCACCCTTCTTACTTCAAAACTGACGAAGTTCCCATACTAACTTGCGCCGCCTTAATTAACACTTTAGGGGATGATTTTCCAAAAAAACGTAATACTTCAAAATTTAATTTCTAAATTTGAGCTAATATGTAAATTTTCATGTTTTTAAATTCAAAAATGATGAAGTTGAGTACTGACTGTTGTCCTCTAAATTAACCCTTTAAGGGATGATTTTTCAAATAAATGTGCTAAACTTCATTTTTGTTTATTACTATAAACTTACATAAAAAAATTCATATTTATAACTCTAAAACTGACGAAGTTAGTTTGTATGAAAATGACTTCGGACCCCTATTTTTAACCCCTATTTTAGTTAGGGGATGAATTTCCAAAAATCCGTTCTTAGCTGACGTCTCCTTAGCATAACCTATCTCTCTGCCAAATTTCATCATAATCGGTTCGGTAGTTTCTCAGATTTTTTGTTTAATCAGTGGTGTGTCTCTTTTCATTTTTATATTATATAGATAAAGCGTGATGTTTTATTGAACTTCAAAAAATATTGGAATAAAATGTTTCCTGAAAAATTACATCCTGCAAATCATGAAGAAGACAATATCGGAAAATTATATGAACTCAAACCAAAACTAAATAAGTATCTAGGATGAAAGATTTAAGTGACTTAAAAGAATAAACCAGAATTGTCATTAATTAAAATAATACGATACAAAGGGGTTTGAACATTTTTGTATAAAACCTGGCATACCTATAATTCCGTCATTTTGAAAAACCTCGTTAATGAAATGTTGTACCCAAGTGATATATTTTCTGAGATATTTGAGTTCAAAACCGTAAAAAAATAAAACATAACATGTGTTTTACCAATCTAAATCTCCGTCGAAACAAAGTTTTAGCCGAACATTTTAGCTTTTGTATTACCAGTGGCTTCAAGTATAGGTTTTTTTTTAATTAAACAAAGGACGGTTTAAATTATAAATTCAAAATCATATTTATGTATAAATTATAGTTCTGATTAGAACAATATTAATTACAACAATTTTTTGAATCCACCATGATTCTGATAAAATATTTTAAGTGTGAATACGGTGAAACATCACTGAATGAGCCAACGTAGAGGAATTGACCTATACCTACCCAATGTTTTTTAATCTGTTTTAAATTCACGATATAAATAACTCGCATGTACTCCGCAAACAATTTTGTGCGTATGTAGGGTGAGGATGCCGAATATGAGATAGTCGCCAAATATGAGACAGTTAGGTTTTGGCGAAACTAATCATCGCAGCCATTTGGCGCTACTGTCGCTAGAAGCCACGTGGCAAAAGATCGAAACGTGTGAGTGCTTTCCAGTCCAAGGCGAAGTTAGGTTGTGTACTCGTGGGTTTTCACGAAACCCCAAAATCAAAATTTTTGTCATCAAATTTTACAAGGTACCCTACACCTGTATTAATTACACGAAATGATTTTAATTTACCGTCATTCTATTAATTATATCATGAATTTTAAAATAACATATGCAATTTTGTTGCATTTTCCTTACTAAGAAATACTAGGCAGCCATTTGTTGAATGTAGATATTTTCTTAATATGAGACACGCGGGAGCTCCTAAAATGAGATATATCTTATTAGGATATATAAAAATATGACTGTTTGAAAAATCCTTTTTCTAGATGGCGTCGATCAAAAGGAAATCCTGGGACCACGATGCTTTTTAATAATTTTTAATATATTATAAGGCTTAACACGCATTACGATTTTTCACCGCGCGTTTTTTCCGAAAAATTCTGTAAGATATGGAAATTGTATGAAGCTGCACGCACTTGCGACAAAAAAATCGTGGCACTAAAATTCGCAATGCGTGCTAAGCCTAAGTGTCATCTGAAAATCACTGTGATTATGATGAGTCCAATATAAATTATACCTATATACGTTACATTTACATATACTCGTATATATTAAGTCATACTTAGACCTATTTATTTAGGAGCATGATGTTGTTAATACAATACAATACAATACAATACAATACAATATTCTTTATTGTGCACACAAAAAGTACATAAAATATTACAATTAGAGAATATAGCCAATAAAAAGTTTAATTTTAATTGATTTATTATCAACCCTCAGTATCTCTAGGAGACCATTTGCCTGAGACATAATTTCTGAACTTTTTAATATTTTTTGATATACTAAAAAAATTATTATACTTAGTACTAAACGGTCTCTCATAAATAAAACTCATTAAATACCCTATCGTATATTGCAATTTTCATAGTGATTAGTGCAATAATTTATGTTTTATTGCGAAAAATAAAAATGGTATCTCTTATTCGGCATTCTTACCCTACTGTACGGTCTTAGTTTATGCCTATATACGAACACACATGCTATTTTTTTACATACGACCATATTACTGATACGTTATCGTGCGTCGCGGTTTTAACGACTTATTTCCGTTAAGGAATAAAAAAATACAACCGCTTATTATGTAAAGTATTTTAATTAAATTTTTTAAAATGTGAGCAATTATATAAAATTATGTATCAGTAGCACAAAAAATATTGTTCATAGATAAAATAATCGTATAATAAACCCCATGCAGCTCAGAGCAGAACAAAACTCAGAGCAAAACTCGACAAAAATGTGAAGAGGTCTAACTATGGAAAGAGTTGCAGCTGAGTGTAAATTATATAGAGATTAATAGTTTCCGAAAAAAGTGAAAATTGATTGGTTACTTAACTAATTGATTTTTTTGTCACGTCAACATAGAAAACCGTCGAGTCTCTCGTGGGCCCCTGGGAGTTTACCTGGATCACTTTGGGAACTAAGGATCTAGCACCTTAAAACGCATAATCGCCTTATCTAGCCAAGGTGTAAATCTTAAGGTACTCGATATTTTTGCTGATATTCAACCAACAAATGGCAGATGCAGGGTATGGGGCACTTCTAACAATAAGCCCAGATGAGTCGATTAACAACATAGCGGGCGATTGCATGTGAATTGTGGACCAACGCGATAGGCGATAACCTCAGATTAATTTGACTTTGACTTAGAAACACAAATTCTTCGTTATTTTGTACTGTGTTGCAGAAGGCAGTGTTTTCCCCTAATATTATGACTTAGGTATGGTTAAAAGTTATACAAATCTAGATAAAAATAAGTTATAAAAGCTATTAAACTAAATAATATCTTATTTCTTTAATGCAGAGCAATTTAAATTAACAGAATACAACGGCAGTACAACTCTGGCCAAATCAACAGAAATGGATATATTTAGCAATAAAATTTTCACTTTTAAAAACTGTGTAAAGAAATCTTTAAGCAATAGTCAATAGTCAACATTTATTTTATATTCTATTTTTATTTTTACTTTATATACAGTTTTTTCTTGAATTAAGTTGTTTAAATACATTATTACAAATTGATTAAGTACCCATTATAATTTTTAGAAATTGTATTTATGTTATATTTCTTCGTCCACGATGCATGCCGTGGTAACCTATAATTAAGGCAACATTTAATTCTTAAAATATTTGTCTCTTGTATTTTTGTATACTTAATGTGTGTCTTGTTGGTTATCCATAAATAAATAAATAACTGAAGCAGTGCTATCCTAGTCTTGGTATTGTAACCACTCAGTAGTTACACTTTTAACCCTGTGGAAACTTAAACAAACCCACAGGTTACATTTGTTTTAGAATTCAGTACCTATGTTGTAAAATTTAGGACAAAGATACTGTGTAGATGTCTTCTTGCTACAGCACTTGTTTATCGGAACTGGGTACTTTTGTAGCCTTTTGTTGGTTATAGGTAGTTGTGATGGCATTTCCCTTTTGTATCGTTTGATTCAATTTATTATGAAAAGTTTTTTGACTGATAATACTTCGCATTTTTATAGATTGTCGTCACTGGGATATCTGAATAGGCTATAATTATAAAACGGTATAAAGGTAAAAATACTAAAACAAAATTTAAGTTTTATTTATTAGGTAATTTACATAAACTAGCACTGCATAGTAAAAGCGATTGCAAAATATTTCTATGCAATTTAACTCAGGTGTTCACTCAAGATAGAGACACGTTATCTAACTTTACAATATTACAGGTTTTTGCACTAGGTACTGCTTAAGTTTATGAGAACAAATTTTATTATTATACTGGTAGTCATGGTCACGGCTAATGAATTTAGGTACAAGTTATACTGAAAATATTATTTCTCTGTCTAATCTGCAAATTCATTTTAAGTCTTATAAAATGCCTAACTAACACTAGGAACTTTGTGGGAAAGTGCCTCTGCTTCCTCAATGGTATCAGGTAACACTTGATTGATTGTCTCTGGCAGCGTAAACACTAGAAGACTGGCCACTAACGCCATGCTCCCGAAGATTATTGCTGGCAGGTTCTCGTAGTACAACGCCTGGGAAATAACAAATACAATTTCACAGAACGCCAGGTATATCATCTATCATCGCCAGGTCATTGAATTATTATAATGAACTAATAAAGATAAAGACACTACAAAATCATAGGACAAATAACTTGCTCATCACGGGCATTTAAATTCATAAAGTTAAGAAAGTTTACTTACTTAATGATTATGGCCCATAATCAAGAATATTAAAATGTAAACCAGTACTACTAAACTTTCATTCAAAAGTGATATTATGGTACTCTGTAGACAATTAGGTAGTATGTGAGCATGAAACATTTGAAATAAAATTGCAAAATAAACTCTGACACCTCACCAGTAGCGGAGTCAAAGGCGACATCACAGAGCCCAAGCGTCCCAGTGATGCACATATAGATATCAGAAACTGCCGGACGCCAGTTGGGATCAGCTCTGACATGTAAATGTACATTGTGCTGTACGCCACCGTGATGGAGAACTTGCCCGATAGGAACAGGATCAGTGCCCACCACTTTTGACCTATATAAAGATAAAACATTTCAGCCATCCATTTCCAACCACCTCTCAGCATAAGATGGTTTAAGAACATTAATTAATTGTTCGAATAATGAAAGAACCTACCCTTTGGTAGAAACGAAAGACTAATACACAAGCAGGAACTTAACATAAAAGTAGCGATGAGAAATTTCTTCCTGCCAAATCTGTCCAGAAAAAGCAAACAAAAGAAATTTGCTGGAATTTCCACAAAGCCCACCAACATATAGTTCACATACATGTTCCCCGCTAACGACACCGAATTTATCGCTAGTCCGTAATACACAAACGAACATGTCGTCCACAGAAACGAACATACAAATACTCTTTTTCGCATGATACTAGATTTGAAAACTTTTATAAAGATCGACGGTTCTTTGTTCTGTTTCAATTCATTTGGGACAGTTCTGTTTTCTTTTTTGATCACTGCAGGTAACTTTTCAAGTTCGTACAACGGAGTGAACACCTCATCGGATAATTGTACTTTATTCATTTTTGCAGCTTTTTTCAATATCATTGTGGCTTCTTGGTGACGACCCTGGTTCATCAGCCACCGGATACTTTCATTTAGTATCCAATAATATGAAATCACTGACAATGCTGGCGTGTATATTACTCTCAAAAGGGTTCTCCAGCTTTGAAGCCACCACGCCAATCCTGAGAATGTCATGAGCCCGATGACATACAGTGTGTTTAAGAGAGTGCTCCCAAATACTCTTCCCTTTGGCCCAACAAGCTCTATTGCTGAAACAAAGTACAGATATTGAATGTCCTGAGTGCTTTTCTTCCCATATTTGTTCAGATAGAATGCTGATAAATACTGTATTGTTCCTATCACCATTTTACCACCACAATTGTATTTACTTACCCAATACATAGGCAGTGCTGTACACACCCACCCCAGTTGCTCCTTCAAAAAACTCTAGGCATATCATCATAGCGTAGTTATGAGAGAATGATCTCAGCAATCCAAATAATCCTTTCATGAACGCTGCCACCGATAAAACTAACTTTCTCCCATACTTGTCAGAGAGCATGCCCGTAAGAGTGTATGAGAAGGCGACACCACTGTTCCGGATGGTACCTATTAATGTCCTCTTCCAGTCTTGGCAGCCGAGGTTAAACTATAACAAAGAGAGATAATTTTTCCACTTGTATCGTAAAACATTGTGTAAGTGGGTAAGAAGAATTTTATTCAGTCTTGACTTGAAGACATTTAAAGTGTAATTTACAAATATATTGTGATAATTTTATTTTGATTACCAATTCATCAATCTCTTCAATTTTCATATTAAGTTTGGAAAAAGGTAACTAAGCAATTTCATGCTTCGTAGAAACAAATTTCAATAACATAGGATCAAAAGTCAAGTTCATCTAAGCATCAACACAATAATAATACTTACATCTTTAACAGCAGAATCTTCGTCACTATACACATATTCATTACAATCCAGGATGATCGATTTATCGAAGTTAAGCCCGCAGGTGTTAGTGCTGTTTGAATTGATGCCATACCTTTTGCATTTCATAAAAATCCCATTTTCTTTGGGTATTGCATGGTCCAACCAGAGTGAGTTATTGAAGTGTTCACATTCTGAGATATAACATCTAAAGTTATAAAATAAAATAACATTTTAATATGTCTGAATTGCACTTTTGTTTAAGATATTACACCAAGTATATATTAAGAAGTTATATTAGTAGGGCATGTTTATAATAAGAATCCATAGGTTGAATCCACTTCGCCTTGCCCCTCTCTACTTTCAAAACCGGCTGTGTTATTTCAAGTGTTGGATTTACGAGTTGACGGATTATGGTAGTTCGCGATGTGTTAACTGTGTATGCCTATTGCCTATGCTGCCTATAGGCACCAACAATCGTAGTGTTTATTTTGAGATTATTAATTTTTATCACCTTCGATGTCTATTTGTAAGAATGTCGTTAATACTTATATCAATAAAGTAATCGAATTGAACTTGAAAATGTGAACTGCCCACTATCAAAAAGGTCTGGTTTGGTCTATACTAAAAACGATAGTGCAATCTATCATTTAGAATAAGAATAAGAATAAGAAACTATTTATTACCACATTACAAAAGCAACACACAGAAGGTACACATAAAACAAGAAAAAAAAGAAGAAAAAACAAAAATGACAAAAATATACTAAACACAAAAAATATTAGTATCACCAGAAAAGTCTGTGTGTGCTGCAGTGAAATATGGTAATAGGCTCATTCTCAGCATATGCAGCAGTCTACGACCACTGCGCTGATTTTCAGAATGAGCCTCGTGAGTAGAAAAGTCAGTCGGTAACAGCGACAGCAGGTACATAGTTAATAATAATAATAATAATAATAATAATAAATTGTGCACATTATATAAAAAAAATTAGGATTAATACATATATTTTATTTGTATATATTTCAATAATAAACATATCATATTAAATAAACATATGGGATCGACAAATATGGGGACACAGAAATATATGGGGAACAAAATATGAAACAATAAATGGACTTACTCTTATGTATTAAAATATTAATATTATTATAGTATGTATTATAATATAAAATGTATAATATAATTGTATTGTTTTGTATTTTAATATAGTATGTATGATAATAATATGTTGGAGGAAAGACGGTAGAAAGTGTTGGGTTTTAAGAATTTTTTTTCTGCTCCGCTAATAAATATATAGAAAAGATTATTTTTCTATGCGAAAAAAAAATGACAAAAAACAAGTCTGCCAGTTTTTATTTTGGTACGCTTTTGACATGCTAAGAAATTAAAGATATTGAAAGATAATTTAATAATAGGTCTTTACCCATGAAATTGAAGATTTTATAACCAGCATTTTTAGATTCAATTATCTGTGGACTGGCGCACAATTCGAAATACAAATAAATTTTTTTCGAGAGCCTTTTTTAACTTCAAATTCAGTCATTTGTTTTTAGATAGTGTTTTATTTTTGTGAAATTGTGGCAGTTTTTGGCGCCATCGATAAACGTAGAAAATTCGGCTGCGCAAATAACACGAAACATAACACGTAACGTCGTGTACGGGCCTAACAGTGTTTGCATAAACACGGTCCATTATTGTTTCAATCGTTTTAAATCTGGAAATTTTGAGTTGAATAAAGAGCCTTGTCGTTGGCTGGTAACCATTATCAACAACGACAAATTGAAGGCGATAGTGGAAGCGGATCCAACTCAATCTACGGCTGAATTTGCTACAGGCTTTAGAGTTAATATCAAAACAAAATTGAAGCACTTGCGTCAAATTAAAACAGCTAGGAAAGTGGATGCCACACGAACTAAGCGACCAACAGCGAGACTTGCGCGTCGAAGTATGTATAGCACTACTGACACGGCATAGAAACGAGGGAATTCTAATTCGAATTATTACCTGTGATGAAAAGTGGATCTTGTACGACAACCGTAAGCGTTCATCTCAGTGGTTAGATTGGCTATACCCGGGATAGCACCTAATCAGTGCGCTAAAACAGATTACTCATAGGAAGATGATGGTGGACCAGTGGCATGCCAGATGTCTATTCCCATGAATTGCAAACTATGATGGAGAAGCTCGCAATTCAACACGACACGACGCGCATCGTGCTACGGCGCGGTATCTTTTCACGTTGCGACGTCGTGTATCTTAGGGGAAATCACAAGATGTAAGTGTTTTACAAACAGATTATTTATACAAACTTACCGGTAATTAATATCAGGAGCTTCAAAAACAAACACAGAACTATGACACCCTGCCAAGAAAATGGGAAATAAAATTAAAGCATAGTTGACGATGGTATATCTACCAAAAGCCCCCAATTCTCTTAAAATCCCGTCTAATCCTGCATCGCTTCCCATTTTAAGTGATTATTAATTCACAATGCATAAAAGTTACAGTTTTTAACAAATCATTGCAGTTTATCATGCAAAAGACACTTTAACACTACATGCCTTACTGCACCTATAAACTTATTATTAGTTATTGATTATTATTATTATACTGTTTTTCGCGACGCGACGATTGCGTTTAACAAGCACAGGTCGATTAATATAAGCTGGCACCATACATGGGCAATCTACTAGTACAAATGTACAACACAAATACAAATTGCGCGTGTCTTATATAAATATTTTCAGTGACGTCATTCACTAGAAAATTGCAGACATCATAAAAATCCAATATTTGTCTCCTTTGCACATGGACAAGCTTATGACGCGTTAGATCATACTTAATTTGTTAATGCTATCAATCAATCAACCATTATCTTTATTGTGGAATACAGTTACAATTTAAGTCAGGTGTAACAACTCAAATACAAATGAATCTCTGTATTGCCGCAACAAACGAGCTCACAATTAGAAACAAAATTGAATAGTAATGCGTTTTTTTTAAAATCATCTCTAAAAACCTAAGTATCATCTCTCTAAGCCTAAGTAAAGTGCAGCGATCTTTCATAGGGCTTGGTATACATTTCTATAATAAAATCCAAAAATTAATACGTTAGGTGGAGAGAGGGGGGAAGAGGGAGGGGGAGGGGGATGGAAAGGAAGAGGTTTTTAGTTAGGAGGAGTGGGAAAAGGAAGAGGGAGGGGGAGGGGAAACGGGAGGGGAGGGAGATGGAGGTGGAGGGGGGAGCGAGAAGAAGAAAGAAAGAGGGAGAGGGAATTTAATTTTCTCTGTTTTGTTAAACCTACCAAAACTATAAAAGTTAAAAATCACAATGTACATTCATTGATTGTTAGGCGATACGAATACAGCTAGATTATATAAAATTATAACAAAATAATTAATAAAATAACATAAAGAAAAGCTATTATAACATCCGAAACAATTACATTTCATGACAAATTGTTAAATCGATTGTAAATTGTAGAGAATATTAATATTAATAAAATAAAAATGATATTCAAATTTAAATTAATGCCTGAGTAATTACTTTATTAAATCATCTATTAGGTACTATTTTATTGTATAATAGCATTTTTCAATCAAGAGACAACTTTTTTTTTAAATACTTGCAAATCTTTACCGATACGAATTGATAAAGGTAGTTTATTATAATTATATAAGTGGTGCTTCAGCAAAGATACTCTGTTTGAACACATTGCTTTTATATTGGACTGCACATAGTTTCTGTTTGTGCCTTTCTCGGTCGTGAAATAGAAGTAGGTTTGAGTTTGCTTTAATTTAACACACGTTTGTTTCAATGGTACACAAACTACACATTACTCCAATATATAAATACACGGAAATGTTAAAAATTTTAAACTTAAGAACTGCGGTTTGCATGAATCTATTTGGTTGAGATTACAAATTGAGTTACAACAAAGAATTCCCAGAAAATAATGCCATTCCTAAGCGTTGAGGAAACACAACCGTGAATCGTGATATGCTGTCAGAAGCGCGTCTGTGTTTACAATCTTTCTCAGCATACGCAGAGCATAAGAAAGTTTGCTAAGTTTTTTGCAAATAGAACTAATATACCATTTCCATTTCATATTAAAATCAACATGTATTTCTAAAAACTCCATAGTATTGGCCGCATCAATTTTATTACTTTGATATTATACGTTAGGTTTCCCAGTGTCAATTTTGCGTTGCGAAAAATTCATTATTTTTGTTTTTTTAAGATTTACATTTAAATTATTTGATTTAAGCCATTTAATGATACATGTCAGAGAGTAACTATTAATGTCAGTTTCTAAAATTTATAAGTTTTTATTGTCAAATAGAATAGTTGTTTCATCTGCAAATGTCATATTAAAACTTTTTACGACGTTGGGCAGGTCATTTATATATAATGTAATATAATAAATAATAAAGTGCCTAACACACTACCTTGAGGGACTCCATATTTAAATTATTTTATGTTGTGACGTATATGTCATATAACTATCTGATATCTGAATAGGCTATATTTATAAAACGGTATAAAGGTAAAAATATTAAATCAAAATTTAAGTTTTATTTATTAGGTAATTTACATAGGTAAACTAGCACCGCATAGTAAAAGCGATTGCAAAATATTTCTATGCAATTTTATTCAGGTGTTCACTCAAGATAGAGACACGTCATCTAACTTTACAATATTACAGGTTTTTGCACTACTGCTTAAGTTTATGAGAACAAAGAACAATGCCCAACTGCCATACATAGTTTTATTTCATTTTCAACTTTAACGTCTTAAAATAAAAAAATCTAAGAATCGCCGCTTTATTTTCTGAGCTTAGATATATAAGAATTTTCAGCAGACACACCCCAGAACCAAAGTATTTTGAGATTGAATTCTTATAACCATTAAGTTATAGAGTAGGGGAGACTTACGGCTGCCTATAATTTTTACCGTTATTTTATTTTGACTTTTTTTTTGATTGACAACCGGAAGTAGAAATTTGACATCATTACATTTGTCATACCAACATTTATAACGAAATTCTGTCTGTAATATTGGCCAAAAGTCTCCCTATATCTTGCTTGATACAAGCTATGTATTGAAGTGAGTGCCCGAATGAAAATGGACATTGTTGACATCATTGTTATTATAGTCAATTCATCACTTATTAATAAAATTTTACGCTGGGTAATACGGGTACAGGTATTAATTTTAAAATACGTAAAAAAATAATTCAATTGCCGAAGCTGTCGACGTTTTAAGATGCTAACAAAAATAAAAAATAATCTTTGAGCATTGTTCTTTTATTATTATACTGGTAGTCAAGAACACGTGTATAATAACACGATTTGACTCTATTGGCATGGTCACGGCTAATGAATTCAGGTACAAGTTATACTGAAAATATTATTTCTCTGTCTAATCTGCAAATTCATTTTAAGTCTTATAAAATGCCTAACTAACACTAGGAACTTTGTGGGAAAGTGCCTCTGCTTCCTCAATGGTATCAGGTAACACTTGATTGATTGTCTCTGGCAGCGTAAACACTAGAAGACTGGCCACTAACGCCATGCTCCCGAAGATTATTGCTGGCAGGTTCTCGTAGTACAACGCCTGGGAAATAACAAATACAATTTCACAGAACGCCAGGTAAATCATCTATCATCGCCAGGTCATTGAATGATTATAATGAACTAATAAAGATAAAGACACTACAAAATCATAGGACAAATAACTTGCTCATCCCTGGCGTTGAAATTCATAAAGTTAAGGAAGTTTACTTACTTAATGATTATGGCCCATAATCAAGAATATTAAAATGTAAACTAGTACTGCTATTTCACTCAAAAGCGATATTATGGTAGTCTGTAGACAATTAGTTAGTACGTGAGCATGAAACTTTTGAAATAAAATTGCAAAATAAACTCTGACACCTCACCAGTAGCGGAGTCAATGGCGACATCACAGAGCCCAAGCGTCCCAGTGATGCACATAGAGATATCAGAAACTGCCGGACGCCAGTTGGGAACAGCTCTGACACGTAAATGTACATTGTGCTGTACGCCACTGTGATGGAGAACTTGCCCGATAGGAACAGGATCAATGCCCACCACTTTTGACCTATATAAATATAAAACATTTCAGCCATCCATTTCCAACCACCTCTCAGCTTAAGATGGTTTAAGAACATTAATTAATTGTTCGGATAATGAAAGAACCTACCCTTTGGTAGAAACGAAAGACTGATACACAAGCAGGAACTTAACATAAAGGTAGCGATGAGAAATTTCTTCCTACCAAATCTGTCCAGAAAAAGCAAACAAAAGAAATTTGCTGGAATTTCCACAAAGCCCACCAACATATAGTTCACATACATGTTCCCCGCTAAGAGGACCGAATTTACTGATAGTCCGAAATACACAAACGAACATGTCGTCCATAGAAATGAACAAACAAACACTCTTTTTCGTATGATACTAGATTTGAAAACTTTTATAAAGATCGACGGTTCTTTGTTCTGTTTCAATTCAATTGGGACAGTTCTATTTTCTTGTGTGTTCACTGCAGGTAACTTTTCAAGTTCGTACAACGGAGTGAACACCTCATCGGATAATTGTACTTTGTTCATTTTTGCAGCTTTTTTCAATATCATTGTGGCTTCTTGGTGACGTCCCTGGTTCATCAGCCACCGGATACTTTCATTTAGTATCCAATAATATGAAATCACTGACAATGCTGGCGTGTATATTACTCTCAAAAGGGTTCTCCAGCTTTGAAGCCACCACGCCAATCCTGAGAATGTCATAAGCCCGAAGGCATACATTGTGTGCAAGAGAGTGCTCCCAAATACTCTTCCCTTTGGCCCAACAAGCTCTATTGCTGAAAAAAAGTACAGATATTGAATGTCCTGACTCCTGAGTGCTTTGCTTCCCATATTTGTTCAGATAGAATGCTGATAAATATTGTATTGTTCCTACCACCATTTTATCACCACAATTGTATTTACTTACCCAAGACATAGGCAGTGCTCCACAAACCCACACCAGTTGCTCCTTCAAAAAACTCTAGGCATATCATCATAGGGTAGTTATGAGAGAATGATCTCAACAATCCAAATAATCCTTTCATGAACGCTGCCACCGATAAAACTAACTTTCTCCCATACTTGTCAGAGAGCATGCCAGTAAGAGTGTATGAAAAGAAGATACCACTGTTGCGGATGGTACCTATTAATGTCCTCTTCCAGTCTTGGCAGCCGAGGTTAAACTATAACAAAGAGAGATAATTTTTCTACTTGTATCGTAACACATTGTGTAAGTAGGTAAGAAGAATCTCATTCAGTCTTGACTTGAAGACATCTAAAGTGTAATTTACAAACAAATTGTGATAATTTCAATCAATCAATCAAATCATTTAATTGCTTGAATGTGGGTATTAACAATAACACACAGTAATAAAATATAGACAAATCCGCCACAATCCACCTTTCATGGTATGCAAAATGTATATCACAGGAAATAAAATTAATATATTACCATGATTTACAATAATTTTAGAGCAGTTTCAATTAAATAATAAGAATATTGGCATTTAAAATATCACTATGTCCAGACATTAATTATTACCCATTCAACTAATATCAAAAAATTTTGATTACCGATTCATCAATCTCTTCAATTTTCATATTAAGTTTGAAAAAAGGTAACTAAGCAATTTCATGCTTCGTAGAAACAAATTTCAATAATATAGGATCAAAAGTCAAGTTCATCTAAGCATCAACACAATAATAATACTTACGTCTTTAACAGCAGAATCTTCGTCACTATACACATATTCATTACAATCCAGGATGATCGACGTGTTGAAGTTAAGCCCACAGGTGTTAGTACTGTTTGAATTGATGCCATACCTTTTGCATTTCATAAAAATCCCATTTTCTTTGGGTATTGCATGGTCCAACCAGAGTGTGTTATTTAAGTGTTCACATTCTGAGATATAACATCTAAAGGAATAAAATAAAATACATTACAATACATACATTTTAATATGTCTGAATTGCTCTTTTATTTAAGATATTACACCAAATATATATTAAGAAGTTACATTAGTAGGGCAAGTTTATATTAAGAATCCATAGGTTGAATCCACTTCGCCTTGCCCCTCTCTACTCACAAAACCGGCTGAGTTATTTCAAGTGTTGGATTTACGAGTTGACGGATTTTGGTAGTTTGCGATGTGTTAACTGTGTATGCCTAATTGTCTATGCTGCCTATAGGCACCAGCAATCGTAGTGTTTATTTTGAGATTATTAATTTTTATCACCTTCGATGTCTTTTCGTAAGAACGTCGTTAATACTTATATCAATAACTATGTTTTCGCGTGCCTTTCTCTTCCGCAAAAGACAAAATAAATAAATAGTTTTTTGAAAACTATCTTGGGTGTTCGAAAATTTTTCGATTCAGGTGTTTGCGACATATTTTGTCTTCAAGCTACCTACTACTTTTGGATTGTCTATTTTTTGGCATGATTAACATAATATGAGAGGGAGAGGGTGAGGGAGAGGGAGAGGGAGATAATGAGGGAGAGGGAGAGGGGAGGAAGAGGGAGAAGGAGAGAATCTAATTCAGAAATATCTCCCATACATTTTTTATACTTCTGATCTATAGCTTAGGCTCAATAACTCGAAAAGTGAAAAAAATTCTGGACTCCAGTGTTGCCAGTTTATAAAGATGAAAATGGTCAAATGTCATTACGACTACCACAAGAAATCTTCTTGTTAGATTTTTTATCAAAAATATTTTTCCTTCTACTTTTTATATTTTTGAATGGAAGGTCTAACCAAACATGGCAACACTATTGGTCAAGTCACTAAAATAAAGAGCCTCGTCGTCGGCTGATAACCATTATCGACAACGACAAATTGAAGGCGATAGTGGAAGCGGATCCAACTCAATCTACGGCTGAGTTTGCTGCAGGCTTTAGAGTTAGTGTCAAAACAAAATTGAAGCACTTGCTTCAAATAAAAAAAGTTAGGTAAGTGGGTGCCACATGAACTAAGCGACCAACAGCGAGACTCGCGCGTCGAAACATGTATAGCACTACTGAATCGGCATAGAAACGAGGGAATCCTAAATCGAATGGTTATCTGTGATGAAAAGTGGATCTTAAGATCTTCTTCTCATTTAGGGCCTATCCTGTTCAATGTATTTATAAATGACTTGCCTAACAGCATACATCACTCGCAGTGTCACTTATTTGCTGACGATTTAAAAATATCAAAGCAAATAAATTGTCCTGACGACACTACTAAGCTGCAGGAGGACTTAAATAGCTTGACTAACTGGTGTAGACAAAATCACATGACATTAAACGTGAATAAATGTTTTCACATACGATTTTCACGAAAGAAACGAGATAGCTGCAAAGATATTGTTTACAAACTCGGTAACACTCCGCTAAACCAAGTTGAGCAAATTCGCGACCTGGGAATAACTTTGGATAGTAACTTGCGATTTGATAAACACGTAGACAACATTACTGCAAAAGCTTTCAAAGCACTCGGTTATGTACTTAGGAATACCAAAGAATTTAAAAAAGCTGAAACAATAATTCTTTTATACAATACCTTAGTCAGAAGTACCCTGGAATATTGTTGTGTGGCCTGGAATCCACACTACCAAATATATATAAACCGCATAGAAGGAATCCAAAAAAAGTTTGTAAGGATATTACTGTACCGCTTGAAAATACGACAAAGATCCCTTGACAACTATAGTAGTAGGCTTAGATACTTAAAAATGACTTCTCTCGAAGACAGGAGACATACACAAGAATTAACATTTTTGTTCAAAATTGTGAATGGAATATTAGATTGTCCACAGTTATTAAAGGAAGTCACTTTTAAAATCCCCTTAAGAACTCCTAGACCAGGTAATTATAAACCATTCGTTGCTTCTCAGTCCAACACAAACCTTGGTTACCACTCACCCCTTAATAATATGCTGCGACAGTACAATAATTTAAATTCTATCAATAAAAAAATTGACATCTTTGGTGACACACTCTATCAGTACAGAAAAAATTTGATGACACTTGACCATGATGACACTTGACCACTTGACAATGAATAACCTGTTGACAAATAAAATAAACATGACATACATATCTAATAAATTTTATTATTTTTTATTGTAATAGTGTAATTAATATACATATTTTAATGTTAACTGTATTTAATAAAATTAAAATAAATCAATTGTAATTTCGAAAAGTAGGACAAATTAGAGTTAAGTATTAATATTTTACTATTTGGTTAATTAATATCAGTTTCAATTATATTATTGTAATATTCTATAGTATTGTAATTTAGTAAATTGTATCAAATGGATGTAATCGAAAAATTTTAGCATAATATGGTGACAGATAGGGAAAATCAAATTTTATGTATGTACATAGTGAATACTAATAAGAGGTGTAATTTGACATAGATAATATGAAATTTAATAATATCCTAATTGTATGCATGCTGTGTTCACCTATAATTGCGGGAACACGATTTTAGAATTATGTTAAACTGATATGGTGAATGAATTGTGTATCCGGCGTTGGTGGACCTTAATAATAAATAAAAAATAAATAAATAAGTGTTCATCTCAGTGGTTAGACTGGCTATACCCAGGATAGCACCTAATCAGTGCTCTAAAAAAGATTACTCATAGGAAGATGATGGTGGACCAGTGCAGGACTTCAACATCGCACTTAATTTTTACCGAATGGCATGCCAGATGTCTATTCCCATGAATTGCAAACTATGATGAAGAAGCTCGCAGTTCAACATGACACGACGCGCATTGCGCTACGGCGCGGTATCTTTTCACGTTCGTTGCGACGTCGTATAGCTTAGAGGAAATCACAAGAATTAAGTGTTTTACAAACAGATTATTTATACAAACTTACCGGTAATTAATATCAGGAGCTTCAAAAACAAACACAGAACTATAACACCCTGCCAAGAAAATGGGAAATAAAATTAAAGCATAGTTGACGATGGTATATCTACCAAAAGCCCCCAATTCTTTTAAAATCCCATCTAATCCTGCATCGCTTCCCATTTTGTGATTATTAATTCACAACGAATAAAAGTTAAAATTTTTAACAAATCATTGCAGTTTATCATGCAAAAGACACTTTAACACTACATGCCTTACTGCACCTATAAACTTATTATTAGTTATTGATTATTATTATTATACTGTTTTTCGCGACGCGACGATTGCGTTTAACAAGCACAGGTCGATTAGTACGTATATTAGCTGGCACCATACATGAGTAATCTAAGCCTGGTACAAATGTACGTCCCGTGCAGAGAAAAGTAACCCATCTGTTTGTAAATCTAAATACGTACAGCAACGTATCTAATGCTTTTGATACAACCTTGTAGCTACGTGTCGACCTGTTTTTGCGGAAACTTGTTTTTGTCTCTTCGTTGCGGCTAAATTACAATTTATATTTTATTACACATTTCGCTTTCAATTCATGTGATCGATTGACAAGAAGTCAAGAAATTATTTATTTGGCTTCAACCCATTAATGGCCCACTACTGGGCACGGGTCTCTCCTCTTGAGTAGGCCTAGAGCATACTCCACCACACTACTCCAGTGCGGATCGGTGGAGGGGTTAGTGGCCGACCCAAGTGTCAGAAGTTTTCAAACCGCCCGAGGGCCTCCGACATGGCTTAACGAGTGTTATCTTATGATAACAACCGGGACCGACGGCTTTACGTGCCCTCCAAAGCACGGAAACGCTCAAGATTGTTTCCCACTAGCGGTCACCCATCCAACTACCGACCGCGCCCGCTGTTGCTTAACTTTGTCGATTACTTAGGATCGACGCAAGCCGCCGGGCTATGAGCGCTTCAAATATTAAATCTTCAATATAATCTTCAATTATTTATTCAATAATTATTTTTTTAATTAATTATTTATTTATTTTATTAAATTTCATGGGCGACGATAGCCGCTTACCATCAGGTGGATCGTCAGCTCGTTTGCCGGCTGTTTACATAAATAAGCATCGATAAGGGAGACGTCGTGTAACGTCACACCATTAGGGGGGCACAGAGGACGATACACAGGTCTTATTCATAAAGTCTGAGGTTCGAATCCTGTCATGAAAACTTTAATATTTAATTAGATTTTTTTGTTTGTTTTATTTTTTGATTTAAGACTGTGATTTAAGATATTAATATACGTTATTCTTAGTAGGGGAAGGGGGGGCATAACGGGGTCACGGGGCACGACGGGGTCACCCAAACAAACAAGTAACGATGCACACTAGACGTTTGTTGTTTTCACTAATAGATGACCATTTTGTATCAGTATTTAATGCGACAGTGACCGGCGACTAGTCTGCAGTCGTTTGTTTTTTACGAAAATAATTTTTTTATGATGTCGTTTCATCTAATTTTGAGTGAATATGGAAACACATGTAAAAAGGTAAATGTTTTCATTACTATTATTGTTTATTTGTTGTGTTTTTGTAGAGATATTATTTATTGATATGTTTTAAACAAAATCACTCTAACTATCGATTCGTTTTTTTTGTCAATTATTTCAAATAATGTTACCAGTGGGGGCATGACGGGGTCATGGCTATGGGGCATGACGGGGTACCCCATTATGTAAGGTTGCCTAAAGGAATGATGTGAATATTTGATATTGGAATTTTAATTTTGTTTTAGGTATTACATAATTATGTTACGAACGTACAAAAAGAAAAGTTCGAGAGGCAATACATACATTATACAAAACTTAGACGAGGATACTTTATGCCTGTATTGCCTTGATGAGAAACATACATATTTAAAGTCTGTGGAGGGTTGGGTGGCCTGCCAGCTATGCAGACGATGGTGTCATACAGCCTGTGCTCGTGTTGACGACGAGAACCCAGAAGAAATTCACATTTGCACATATTGTGAATAAAACAACCATGTAGCCCATACTGCGCCTACCACGGGGCACAATGGGGTTTTCATAAGGGTTTCGTAAAATTAAAATTTAAGCATTATTTGATTAGTTACTTCGCCAAATTTTATGCCAAATGATAACCCTAATATGTAACCAAAGTGTTATGATTATAATAATTACTTAATATATTTTGTTTATTCTGTTATTGGCTATTTCCCTTAACGTCCCTGTTATGCCTCCCCTTCCCCTATATACGAAACCTGAAAATAGTTTGTTCAGAATCAGTAACTGAATCGATCGTAATAATTTTTACACCATGTATAAAATATAAATAAATAATAAGTTATTTATTTATATTTTGTCGTAAAAATATTTAAAAAATGTTGAAAGTTGGACACCCAATGCAAAACATCGACATTTTGAACAATCATTAATTTATGTGTGAGTAATTCATGATAAAAAAATATTAAACTAATTATTCTAAATAATAGTGATTAATATTTTATGTATTAAATACAATGATTAGTTAGTGAAATAACCGGGACACCAAGCTCTCTTGCAATCATCCTGATGCCTCGATTTTGTTCCCAAATAACTATTATCTTGGCTTTCAAGAAAACGGTTAATCGAACCATGATTTTCTAGATAATATAGAATTAATACAGAAATACGGAAGCTAACGAGCGCGCGTAACCTTTGGAACTGTAAATTTCCAAGAAAACAAAAAATGAATTTCAAAAAAACTTTGACTTACCTACATATTTTGTTAAATAGCGCAAGATCAGCCACGATGAATGAATGGTGTGACGTCACACAACGACGTCTCGGTAATTGATGCTTATTGCTAAATCCTATACAAATTTCGCGGCGACTACCAAGAGCCCTTTGGTCCAGTGGCTAGGAGGTCTGGCGTCCACTTAAGTTCGTTTAAATCCTGGCATGATGATCGGTGTTTTCACATTTATTTTATAATTTGTTGATTCTTGACTTCTTGTTATAAACAAGCATAGCATTATGAAATGAAATATTAATTGCATTTAATAATTTAGCCGCACTGAAGTGACAAAAACAGGTCGACAAGTAGCTATGTACAAGGTTGTATCAAAGGCAACAGATACATACGTTGCTGTACGTATATATATTTACAAACAGATGGGTTACTTTTCTCAGCAGGGGACTGTACAACACAAAGACAAATTGCGCGTGTCTTAAATAAATATTTTCAGTGACATCATTCACTAGAAAATTGAAGACATCACAAAAATCCAATATTTGTCTCCCTTGCACATGGACAAGCTTATGACGCGTTAGATCATACTTAATTTGTTAATGCTATCAATCAATCATTCAACCATAATCTTTATAGTGGAATACAGGTACAATTTAAGTGAAGTGTAACAAGTCAAATACAAATGGATTTCTGTTTTCCCGCAACAATCTATACTAATATTATGAAGATGAAGAGTTTGTTTGTTTGTTTATTTGTTTGTTTGTTTGTATGTTTGTTTGTTTGTTTGAACGCGCTAATCTCAGGAACTACTGGTTCCAATTAAAAAAATATGTTTGTGTTTGATAGTCCAGTTATCGAGAAAGGCTATAGGCTGTTGGATTTTTGTAAATTCATCCCTTAAAGGGTTAAAATAGGGGTTTGAAGTCACTTTCATACAAACCAATTTCGTCAGTTTTAGAGTTATAAACATGAAATTTTTTATGTAAGTTTATAGTTATTAACAAAAATTAAATTTAAAACATTTTTTTGGAAAATCATCCCTTCAAAGGTTAATTTAGGGATGGAACTTAGTACACAACTTCGTAATTATTTGAAGTTAAAAACATGAAAATTGGTATATTTGAAACAAAATTTAACAGTTATGAGTTTATTTAGAAAATCATCTCCAAAGAGTTAATTAAGGGGGTGCAAGATAGCATGGCAACTAGTTCAGTTTTGAAGTAAAATGGGTGTAAATTTGTATATAAGTTTATAGTTAGGTGGAGGGAGAGGGGAAGAAGGAGGGGGAGGGGAATGGAGAGGGAGAGGCTTTTAGTTAGGGGGAGGGGGAAGGGGAAGAGGGAGGAGAAGGAAGGGGAAAAGCGAGGGGAGAGGGAGAGAGAGAAGGAGAAGTAGAGAAAGAGGGAGAGGGAATTTAATGTTCTCTGTTTTGTTAAACCTACCAAAACTATAAAAGTTAAAATAAAGTATACTAGGCGTGCCTTTTAAGTTCTGTCGTTTCCATATTTCCCGGCAATTTTGAATTTGGAAATGTTCTATATTCGAAAGTGTTTAAATTTTGAATCTCAAAACAGTTGAAATTATTAGGATTAATGCTATTGTTTAGTCACAGCGTCGATTGGAATCTGTCAGGATACGTACGAAAATGAATCTTTCTAAGGAAAATGTTCGTGCAATAATTTTCTACAACTTTAGAAGAGGCCTGACACGGCTTCAATGTTTTTAAGAGCTAACATCTGTATTCAGTGATGAAGCCCCATGTCTGCGGATTGTGGAACGCTCGTATTTAGAATTCCAGCGTGGACATACTAGTGTTAGTGACAAATCTCGGGAAGGACGCCCAAAATCCGCCTTCACTGAAAATAACATCATTGCTGTGAGACAACTAATTCTCGAAGATCGTCATGTGATGTATCTAGAGATAGAGGATCTATTAGGCATCTCAGGGAACACCATTCAAAAGATCTTGCATGAAGCGGTTGGTGTCAGAAAGCTAGTTTGCCGTTGGATACCGTATGTACGGGTCAGCTACAAGTTCGGCTGTGTCAATGTCAATGATATGTCAATGAAAAACGCGACTGTCCCGGATGATACCTTTAATTGCACTAAACAATGCGTTGCAGTAATTGCTGACATACAAAAATGTACGAGTTAGCTCGTACATATTGCCAACCTCAAAAGAAATACAAAATGTCAATTAAATGTAAATAAATTGCACCAAAAAACACTAAATAATAAAATAAATTGCACCAAAAAATACTAAAATAACTGATTGCACTAAATTATTGCACTAAAAATATTCACACACCAATGCAAAATGTAAAAACTGTCATTTACATAATATAATATGTATAAGCAATGAACAATAGAAGCAATAAAAATATGTAAAATGTAAAACAAATTCACTAAGCAAAATCAAAAAAATAATAATAAAAAACTTATAAAGGTTAACACTGCACTTGACACTGATTAAGGTTCAGGTAAATTTTCAAAACGAATGCTCCTGGCTAACGTCGGGGACGTGGCTCTGTCAACGCTCAGGACTGAGCCTCCACTGGAGAGGGCGTGCATGGGGATGGCGGCTGCGGGCTCCGGCGCGGGCAGTTGCGGCCTCCACACGCCGCACGTCCAGCGACGGCGGCTTTTGAATGCAATGTACCCCACCACACCTACTATCGCTGCAGATAGTATCGAGTAGGATATAATGTAGTGATATTCCACATTTCTCGGCTGTAACTCTTGCCTTTGTAATACATCTATCTGTTCCGATATTTGCTTGTATATTTTTTCATGTGTCTCAATTTTATTTAATGCTACTTGCGGTAAGCTCGAGTTAAGAATGTTGTTCAACGGTGACGTTTCATAGGGTACATACGACAATGCAACGTCCGTCATCATAGACATTTTTGTGTTATAGTCGTATTGTGCATGAATGGTAAACTTTTCACCCTTGATCATGCATCCTGTCGGAATATGAAGTATACCGTTTCCCCTTAGTTGTTTGACAACAAAATCAGCTGTGCATAAAACGCGCACCGTGCATTCCCGGCAACACGAGTAGAGCCAACGGCCGCGCTGCTGCAACTTGATCCAGGCGTCGCCGCACTGTCTTATCTCCGGCCGACAATAATGTTCATTGTCAATGTTTACTGTTCTTTTTAATTGTAAATCACATATTGACTTTTGCATATTTATGTGGTAGATAGGATGATTTTCGTGACAAAACATTGTGTCTGGTTTAAATTTTATGCTTGATTGTATGTCCGACATTACTAGAGGCATCAGACTATCCTTTTTAACATTAAAGGCGATGTATTCGGTTGCAGGTATATTGTATATGGATTTGTTTCCAATGAACTGGGGTAGTGATACAATTCTGTCCAACTCAAATATCGACACCCGCAACGCATAAGGTTGTAACTTGAAATCCGCCTTTTTCAGAATAAGCAAAAAAGTAAAAGTTAGTTATTTGAATGCTTTTTACGAAAAAAGTATTGGGTTTGCTGAAAAAATAATATGTGCATCAATTCTATAGGGGTAAATACTATAGTTTGATACGTAAAAATCACAAAAAATACTGTTAGAAGCTGAGATAGCATTACTTACAACCCAAGGTTTTGGATAACTTCAGCAGCGATAAGGTTGTATCTAGCTAGTTACAACCGTCTTAGTGATGAAAGGTAGCCTACTTATAATGGAAGTAAGTTATATTCTTGAATTTTAATATTAATTATAAAGCTAATATTATAAAATAAATTATCAAGATCAAAAAAGTTTCATTGCGCATGCTACCAATGACGACTTCAGCACCTCGCAACATAATTATACCTCCAGGACACAAGACCAATGGAAAGATAAAAGAGCAGGAATGAATAATTCGGGAACTTGTTCTATTACCGACAGGGTAAACCAAATGACCAAAGACCAACCAAGGATGTAAAGCCTTCATCTACAAGCCCCTGGTCAACAATATTGTGCTAGTTGGGGCGTGTCAGCCAGGGTATCGCAGGTACCTAACACTAAAAATATTCAAAGTTATTTGATGAAGGTTGTACAGGCATATGCGCCGGCACCCCTACGATGAGACTGAGGTTATGTGTTAGGACAATAGTAGATCCAGAGGTATCCTCTAAAGGTTATTTCACAATTGTGATGGGGGACTGGCAAAATGGCGCCAAGATAAAAGTGGGTCCCTTCCCTTCGGAATTAGATGGCGGAATCGTCGAGGACACTTGTTGGCTAACTTTTTAGAGAGGAAAGATCTGTTTATGATGAACTCCTTTTTCAGAAAGAAGCCTCAACGCAAGTGGACATGGATAAGTCCCGATGGTTCCACAAATAGTGAGATGGACTTCAATCTGGCGGACAAACGGCAGCTTATAAACCAGAAACCATAACCGTCTTGTAAGAGGCACATTAAATATCGTCGTGAAGCTGGAACGGTTACGCCGAATGAAGTCTGCGCTTCGCCCAACCTCTGTCACCCCAGTGGATGAGTTTAATACCAGCATTTTAACCACCATTCACGAAGTAGGATCCAGAAAGATCCAGTGGTAAATCTCTTATTGTGTCAGCATAAACTCTCGGTTTTATTATTACAAAGTGCAGGCGATGCGATTTGTGAGAACAACACAAATCATGTAAAAAACACAATTGAGTGAAACCAGGGCTCCAAAGTATTCACTAGAAATCTGTCTATTTAGCAAAGTCACCTTACGAGGTTGAAAACCAAGTCCAGCATCATATTTTCTTCAGACGGTAGTATCTCCTCTCAAGCTCCAGCTCCCTGCGAGAAGTACAATAAACAAGCTAAACTGACCGTACACAGAAGATAGTGAAGATAGTGAATCCAACAACATCATTTAGCTGGTACGGCACGGCTGGTACGGGTAAATAACAGCTTTCTAGCACTGAAGGTCTCTGCGGTATGCTGCGAACGGACGGACGGACGTACGAACATGACGAAACCACAAGGCTTCCGTTTTGACTATGAAACCCTAATAACCACAAATTTTAATTAAAACACGGAGCTCAGATGTAAATTTGTAGGAAATACACACAAATCGTATAAACATTAGCCGGTCGCTCAGTACAGCTAAGCCGTGACAAAGCAGTATCTTAAGTTACGGTTCCGATACGTGTATAGTGATGCCCGTCAAAAAGTTGTAAGAGATGTTACTTCCACGCTCAACAACGAACATAAGAGACGTAATTCGCTTTACGTCTAAAATATTGCTGGAACTTTTCTTCATATGGCAATTACTACCTTCTTCAACTGGCTATCTTCGAAACTACGAATGCTAGAGATATGTCGATACTACTGTCGTGTAGCTCTTTTCACGGATTATACGCCTGTGGTATAGTCGGAAAAGGTTGTAACTTAAGTTACAACCTTATGCGTTGCGGGTGTCGATATGTCTCTGTATAACAATGGTATCTTTATTTCTATGATTAAGTATTTTGCTGTCATTCTTGCCTGTACTGACATTAATTTATAGAGGTCTTTAGCGTCATCTACAGGGATCGTGAGTTCTTCATGCAATTGACTTGATATTAAATTTAATTGGTTTTGTAATTGATTTGGAGACAGTAGATGTATATTAATCTGCCCATGGTATATGTCAGTGACGGTGTCTATGAGAGTTTCTTGTATTCTTCTCAAATGCGACATTATTATATTTGCTGACAATGCAGTTGTCAATACGTAATAGGAGTTGAGTACAAAATAGGTTGCATTTTTGATTTGATTAACTTCTTGTGTAACATTGTTTAAGTGTTCAGTAAGAAAATTAAATTGTTTAATCATAAGAGCTTCATTTCGTTTTAATGTGTTATTTTCGGCTTCTAATATTGATGTTTGATTTTTAAACATTTCTAACAGATGTTTTTCGTTCATTTGTATCATGTCTATGTCACTTTCATACTTTTGTGCAAATCTGTCATCAAGAACACCGAATAATGAGTTTGCAATGTATCCAATTCCGTTAATTAACCCTCTTTTCATTCGTCTGTTCTCTTTATACAACACTAGCTTCTACCCGCGACTTCGTCTGCGTGGACTTGAGAATTAGTGATTATAAAAGATCCCGGCCAAATGCGAGTTTGATTTGCGCACCGAGGGATTTGTACAAAATCGAACATAAGAGCAATGTTAAACGATTCAGTAATAAACTTAACTTTGCCGCTGGAAAACTGTCGTTCCCATACATGGACAAAGCGATCAATTAACCGAATACAAATAAGTTTAAGTTTTTTTGAATGATGTCTCCACGCATTCCTGAGAAAATAGGATCGACAGACAGACGGAAAAGAAATGATTTTATATGGGTTAAGTTTTTTACTTTGAGGAACAAAACACCAAAAAAATTATACATAAATTCTATGTAGTAGCACATACTACATAAAAGCAGTCCAAACAATAATTATAATCTGTACACAAAACTTCCATACTAAATTATACCCCTTGACCTGAAGAAGAAGGTCCACCTCCGACCTTCGAACGACCTGATCCCAACGAACATGCACCCTATTTTTTAATGTGGGATATAAAATATATGTGACTCAAATTTCATCAAAATCCATTTAGCTGTTTTACCGAGGGTAAAAAAATTTTCTAAAAATACACTTTAGACATATTAGTGGGTTTTATATATTCTAAGTACACCATCAAATCAATTGGTCAATGATGGACTGGTTTCACAACGTTGATTTTATCAACAGCAAATATCTTTAAAAACGATTACGTTATTTTCGTCCGTTCAGGATTTACATAATTGTTCTTCAAGTTACAGCCATACAGAATCACATTGATTCCCTAATCATTTTGACTAATAATTTTACCTTTTTTTTACCCTGGACCGAAAAATTAAAAAAAAATATTAGAAACATATCCTACACTATTTCTAACATTATGAAACATTTCAGTACTTTTATTCATTAAAATAGTACCTATTTGTACTTACAAAGTTTGTGCCAGATAAATAGAGCTATTTAGATCGGTACAAACGGTAAAGCACCTAAAATCAATGACCAAAAATAATAAATTATGGTGAAGATTAATTTTTTTATTCCATAAAGTTTAGAGACAGCGTTATTTATTTTATCTAGTAGAACTAACAATTAAGATATACATACTGAGATAAATAAAGATAACTGAAAAAAAAAAACAAAAACAGTTTTCTTCCTCTCCGAAATTAAACCAGGACATGGAGATTATAAATTACAGTTTAATTCATACTACTGGAATAGTGGACTGCTCCTATTTATTCATCTGATGTCGACAAATTTTTCCTCGTAAGGTTAAACAGCCAAACCTAACCTAATCGAATTCGTCTTCCATTTGAATTACGTAGTGTTTTCTTGGCACTACTTATTCCTTCTTTTTGACTTACTGTGTGTTATGATTATGTTTCTTTGTTTTAATCTGATCATGTAATAATGTCTGTACGACGGTCTCTATGATGTACACCAGATCATGCAAACTGCCACCGCCCACAGCCCACATGAGTTGCTGAGGGACGTCTCGCTCTTCGACACATGACTGCCTGGGAGCTAAACGCTTCTGCGCGCAGAGTCATAAAAGCCTCCGATCAACTGAGGGGTTTCGCAACCGCGGCACCAGCTAGATTTACGGCACTGAAAGGATCCCCTACCCGACAGCAGGGCCCGCCGATCAACCGGGAGACTCCTAAATGCCAGATATTATACCTATCAAACGTTTCAGAAGAAACTCATTGTTTAATCACTGTTGCTTCTGGATGAGACAGCATGTCTGCACCATTACGATAAGATTAGTTTATTTTAACTGCTATTTATACATATATCTCGATACATCTTAATTCTAAGCTCTTTTAGATCATATAATAAACAATTCTCTCTAAAATTCATAGAATGGAAATTTAATAATATCTTCACAATTTATTATTTTTTCATTCTTATTTTCTTTATTAGATGATAACGGATGGGTGATGCCTTTAGTCTGATCACGGACGACGCTTTTAGTTTAGTCATCCATGGAGGATGATGAAAATTTACCATCAGGCGGCTCGTCTACTTTTATGCGTCTATGGGTACGCAAACAATAGCACAGTGGTAGAGAGATACCTACCAAGTTCCAGGGCCAGTCGGGAACAAATTTAGTCTGAAAGAGAGGCCATGGTGGCTAGTGTGAATCTCACACTTCGGACTGCGTCCGAGTGGAGCCAATCTCGTGAGATTCAATGCCACTTAAACGAATACGTGTCTATTCACTGCCATGAGGAGCCCACTCACCTTGGCTCCTACTTTTCGGAATGTGTTCTTGGATTATACCGACTGCCTTCAGTTGTTAGGAGTAGAGATATCCTCGAAACTCAACTCTGAGTGGTTCATTGAGACCAAGGCTAAGGCTTAACGTAAACTTGGTGTCCTTGCAAAGGTGCAGCGGTACTTCACACCGAGGCAACACTTAAACATGATCATAATTCACGTTCGGCCGTGCGTGGAGTACTGTTCGCACATTTGGGCAGGCTCAGTCAATTTTTATGCCTTGTGCATGGATGGAAAGTCAAAGTCAAAGTCAAAATATTTTATTCATATAGGTATCATTGACACATTTCGGAGAATGTGCACAGGAATTGTTTGAAATAATTCTCCCATCTCCGTTTCTCCATCGAACGACACGACGCACGGCGAGTATCCTGCATCCTTGTCGTGAACATCCCGCCGGTACAGATGACGCGGTTTGCCTCGTGATTCGTTATACGCACCACCAAGGACTGGAATAACTTGCTTGCGTCGGCGATCCCGGACGCCTATGACATTTTCAAGAAAAGAGTAAATAGGCTTTTACTAAGTTAATGTGCTCACCACCTTCGACCACATCTCCATTTACCATCAGGTGGGATTGTTGTCAAGCATTAACTTATTATTATCGCTAACTCTGGTGCACACCATCATACAGCGAATTGAATATAGGAATCCAATAGCACAATCTAACATAATTATGATTAGATAAGTTATTGATTGAGTAGGGTAACTAATTGACCTAAAACCCGAATGTTTTAAATATTATATTTTTTAATTGGCACACATTAATTTTAATAAAAGATTTTTTGACGGTTAAGTCTCGTCCTGAAACTTATTTACGTTTTTTAATTATGGCTTCTAGTTACCTAAACTGACATCTGTTGTTGATAAGCAGAACTAATTCACTGCAAAATTATAAATTAAAAAAAATGGTACACATTGATATTTTTGAAGAAATAACGTACATTTCCGATACTAAACAGTCTCCTTTGTCCCTCTATCGGGCATTTTCAGTATTTCTTGCTGTTATGTGGCGTATCAAAAAGTCCTATTTATTGATATCTCGGCTTGTAAGCGACGTATCACGATAAAACATACACCAGATTTTAAGTTAGACCACCAGTAATACAACTATGAAAACCACATTCAATTTCGTGGTTTCACAATTGGTTTTGGCGTGATGCGGTGTCAAACATACAGACAGACAAGATTTTTAAAAATGACAGATTTGCAATCTATTGCTCCTATATAGTCCCCTGATGTCAAATTTTCTTAAATATCTTCAATGTACAGACATTATCGAGTTACAATTTTATTATATATATAGATAATGTCATTATAATGCTGAAGTTCGGTTAATTCGTTGTTTAATTGAGATACTATAGGTGAAAACATTTGTTGCTTGTCACATACAACTTTTAAATGATTTACATATTTGTCAATGATATTTATATTTTGCCAATAAGTTGTCATATTGTAATATATTATTAATTTCCAGTCGTCTTGCACTATACGAAGATCAGAGAGTTTATCAAAATAAAGAGTATTGTTAGTAGGTAGGGTTGTCACTTCAACAGTTGTATATACGGGAGTTATTATTGAAATTAATAAAAGCAAGAATGTAAACAGAGCATTGGGTCTCTTGCGTCGGGTTCTACGATCGCTTGTTGTTTGTTCGGTCTTGGGTTCTTCTAACAAGGGTGTTAATTTAGTAATTGGTCGTTTGAAATATCCATTCGTTGTTTTCACTGTCACCACTCTCACGTGTCCATCTTTTCCAGGATGCAGTTCACTTACTTTTGCAAGCGCCCATTTCGAAGGCGGCATATGCTCTTCACTTATTAAAACGATGTCATTTATTTGTAAGTTTTTAATAGGATAATGCCACTTATATCTGGCCTGGAGATGGTGTAGGTATTCCTTGGACCACTTCGTCCAAAATGCCTTTTGCATTTTCTCAACCAGTTGCCACCGTTTTGTCAAGGATGTAGGTTCAATAGTGTCAGACAATGGAGTTGAAAGTAACGGTGCACCAATTAAAAAATGTCCCGGTGTAATAAATCCATCTTCAATGTTCTCTGTCAGTCTGTAAAGTGGCCTTGAATTTAGGCACGCTTCAATCTGTGTCAACAAGGTATAAAATTCCTCGAATGTCAATTTTTGCTCTCCAATTATGCGTTTCAGATGGTGTTTGACACGTCTCACGCCAGATTCGTATAATCCACCAGCGCTGGGCCACAGTGGTGCTTGAAATTTCCACATGACGCCCATGCTATTAATGTCATCAATAAAGTCCTTGTTAGCTGTCATAAGTCCCATTTGAAAGTCCTTTTTTAGGCACCTGGAAGCTCCGACAAAGTTTGTGCCGTTGTCTGAGTAGACATACTTCGGTACTCCTCGTCTAGCACATAGACGTTTAAATGTAGCCAAGAATGAGGGTGTTGAAAGGTCAGAGACTAATTCTAAGTGAATAGCCTTGGTGCTGAAGCAAACGAATACGGCAATATAACCTTTTGTCATTTTAATTCCCCTTCCTTTGCTAGCTTTGATGTCAACATATCCAGTGAAGTCCACCCCTGTATGGGTAAAGGGCCTCGAAGGTGTCACTCTAGCTTCTGGAAGATGAGCCATTATCTGTGCGTGGCGCTGAACGCTAAACCTGCGACATGTAGTGCATTCTCGTATACGTTTCTTAACACTCCTCATCCCTCCGACGATCCAATAATTTTCACGTAAATATGTCAATGTCAGTGAGGGGCCACCGTGTAAAGTCGCCTTATGAGCATTATCAATTAAAATATTTGTCAAATGTGAATTATGCGGAATTAATATCGGATGTTTAGGGTTGTATGTCATATTTGAATATTGCAACCTCCCTCCAACTCTAAGGATATTTTCTTTGTCAATAAATGGATTTAAGGGTAATATATTACTTTTAGAACTAATTCTGTTATTTAGTTGTAATTTTAAAATTTCGTTAGAAAAGTGTTCATGTTGTACTACTCTAATAAATGAATATCTCGCGGAAATTATTTCATTGTTTGTTAAATAATTGCATTTGAGGGCATTGACATTATTGCGCGCGTTCGTAATGAAACGTGAAACTCATGCTAGGACTCTTGTTGCACGAGTCCAGCTGCTGTGTTTATTTAATTGTTCGATCAAAAATTCTGACTGTAAATTATTATTTTGCACAATGTTTACTTGTTTACAATTTTTTAATTCTAATGTCGGCATGGTAATATTAGAATTTTCGGGTACATAGCTGTTATCTTTAAGCCACTTGGGGCCTTGCCACCAAATTGTATGATTTTGAAGTTGTTGTATGTTTAACCCTCTCGTTGCGCAATCGGCTGAATTATCTTCCGACCGGGTATAATTCCAACAAGAAGCAGGTATGATTTCTGTCACCATTCGTACTCTGTTAGCTCTCTCCCTGTAGCCAACCCAATGTTATCATCGAATCCGTCCATCCAAATATTTTAACGTTTTGTTGAGGTAATGTATGTAGTACATTCTTCATCAATTTTGATAATAAAACAGTAGCACATAATTCTAATCTTGGCAGGGTGACTTGTTTATTCAAGGGGGCTAGTTTAGTTTTGGCTGCAATCAATGTCACTGTAACGTCCTCATTGTCATTTTGAGTTTTTAAATATATTGCGCATGCGTATACCTTTTCTGAGGCATCGGCAAAGCCATGTAGCTCTATAGGATACTTAGAGCTACCCAACCATCGCGGTATGTCAATAGAATCAATATGTTTAAGCTCTTCTAACAATTGCATCAGTTCATGGTGCATGTCAGGGAGTATAGTGTCATTCCAGTTAATTCCAGTTGACCAGACACGCTGAAATTGTAATTTCGCTCTGATAGAAATAGGTGAAAGCCATCCAAGGGGGTCATATATTTTTGAAATATGAGATAACATCTCTCTCTTTGTTGTGCATTCCTGTTTACTCTCAATATGTACCTTGCTTTGAAATTTAAATGTATCAGACGCTGCATTCCATCGTAATCCTAAGGTTTTTGTAGAATTATCATATTTGAAGTCAATGAATGCTGGATCGACTTGTTCTTCACATAAATCATGTAATAGCTCGGGCGCGTTGCTACACCATTTACGTAAATTAAATCCAGCGCTCCGTAACATCTCTATCAACTGCATCTGTATTTGCTTAGCTTCTTCGAGGCTATGGCTTCCTGCTAACAAGTCATCGACATAAAAATTATTTTCTAGCAAGTCTGTTGCGACTGGGTATTGAGCAGCTTGGTCCCGTGCTAACTGCTTCATCGTCCGCATTGCAAGAAACGGCGATGCTTTCATGCCATAGGTGAGGGTACACAATTGGTATTCTTTAATTATTTCATCAGTACTACTTCTCCATACAATCTTTTGCAATTGTTGATCATTGTCATGTAATAAAATCATACGATACATCTTTTCACAGTCCGCGGAGTAAACATATCTATATGAACGCCAATGTATTAATAGCTGTTGGATGTCTTGTTGCAACTTAGGTCCAGTTTCCATCAGATCATTTAAGCTGTAGCCGCTTGATGTTTTAGAAGAGGCGTTAAAGACGACGCGTAATTTTGTTGTAGATGAATCGTGTTTATGAACGTCATGGTGAGGTAAGTAACAGCTGATTGTTTGAGTACTGGTGTCACATTCCTTCATATGCTCTAACTCTTTATATTCCTGCATAAACTTCTGATAATCTTCATGTAATTTAGGATTTTTAGAAAATTTTTGCTCCAAACTATTAAACTGTGCAATGGCTTTAGTTTTAGATGTTCCTAAATAATTTTCAAAATTAGGTTTCATCGGTAGTCTCACTTCATATTTTCCATTTGGTAGTCGTCGTGTTGTTTTAATGTAATAGTCTTCACAAAACTTTTCACTCTCTGTCATCTCATCATCTTGTTTATTTATGTCTTCCATCTCCCAGAATCTACTTATGTCTTCTTGGTTGTTAACAATAACATGACAGTTAACATTTTTTGTCACATTTCCCGATAGTACCCATCCTAATTTAGTTTGTTGTGCAATAGGCTGTTCTGATAATCCTCTCAATATTCCATCCATTAAAATTTCTGAATATATTTTTGCATCAAATAAAATGTCAATAGGCATAGAAATATTGTAACACGGATCAGCGAGTTCGATGTTCTGTAAGTGAACATAGTTTTTCTTTGAAAAGGAATGCGTAGGTAGGTTATGTATTAGTTTAGACATAATTAATGCTTCTGTACTGAATGTAAAATTGTCATAAGTCGACTTGCATGTCAATTGAACTTTTCCTCTACTCTTATTGGAAAGGGTGCCTACCCCACATACGTTTGCATTGAACTGTTGACGTTGCAACCCCAATCGGTGTACGGCATTTTCTGTAATTAATGTAGATTGGGAACCTTGGTCTAGTAGACCTCTTAGTGTCATATAGGTACCATCTTTAGCTTGGACTTGCAGCTGTACCGTTGTCAATAATATTTCATCATCGCTTTGCACGTGGCTTACGGTTGTTTGTGCATTTTGCTGTTGCTGGGGGCGATGACTTGCATTGGAAAATAAGTCATGTATCAATGTGTTGTGCGCTTGACAACACCTTTTGCATCGTTTTTGTGAATTACAAACGTTATGCTCATGAATGTAAAGACAGTTATTGCATATCTTATATTTTGATAAAATGCTTCGCTTCTCCCCATTTGTCATATTCTCGAACTTTTTACATTGAAACAATGCATGCGTCGAATTACTGCAGACCGGGCATTTCGCTGTCGCGATGCTTGTATGATATGCCCGATTATAAGACGATTTAGAAAACCGTGTATTTAATGTTTTATTACTATCTTTCTTCACAGGGATTATTGTTGTATTTAATGGCTTATAGGGGGTTGTTTCATACTTTTTGCACATAGGCTCAAGGGCTGTAAATTTACTTTATAAAAATGACATAATTTCGTCGAAAGTTGCCAAGGATTTAGGCGCTTTTCTCGATTCCCGGTAATCTCGTAACGTGTCATTATCTAACTTCTTTGATATAATATGCACTAATAGAGGACCCCAAGAAGAAGTGTCCACTCCTAGGTTCTGGATCGCGTTAATGCATTCAGTACTCGTATCATGCAATTTTTTCAATTCAAATGATGTCTGTTTTTGAATAGAAGGCTGATTGAGAAATACCTCAATTTGTTTGGTAAATAATGCATTTTCATTATTATAACGTTGATTAATAATTGTCCACGCGGTGTCATAGTTATCAGATGATATATTTAGATGCTGGATAAGTCGCTCTGGCTCTCCACGTAGCTTACTTTTCAGGTGTTGCATCTTTTGAGCCTTGGATAAGGAGTTGTTGCTATGTATAGCCTCCGTAAATAAATCTAGAAATGTTGGCAACTGAATGTAATTTCCTGAGAATATAGGTATATCTATTTGCGGAGTAGAATTTTGAGTGTGTATTACGGATGAAAGTTTTCTATTAAGTGTCTTTTTACAGTTTTCATAAATAGTTTCGTGGCTCGTGTATTCTAGCTCGTATGTTTCATCGGAACCCTCTAAAATATTATCGATTTGCCAGTGTAACGTGTCAATGTTGTTCCAACGGGACTGTATGTTGCGCAACTTATCCTCTATCTCCCACTTGTCAGCATCATCCTCTACCTTGCAGCTCTGTACTGTTCTTTTAAAAGCCCTGAAGTTAGTTCTTTGCATTTGTATTAGTTCCATCACCTTCCCCATAGTCTGAACTTCCTCTGACACTTTTTCAAGTGGTCGTGACTCATGATGGGATGTAGAAGGACCCGGTTCGCATTTGATGGAGTAGTTAGCGATCATGTCCCTATTACTGTCATAAAAACCCTTCAACTGGCCATACATGTCTGTCAAAAAATATTCATGTGATTTGTCAGGAAACGATTTTAATTGATCATGATTAAATATAAAATCTTGAAAAAGGGTGTCAAGGCAATGCAATTTATTTTTTATATACTCGGGTGTCTTCCTACTTTTAGAATCCTTCTTAAAGTTTATATTTAACTGCTTAACGCTGTCAATGATCTCTTGTTGGCGTTGAATAATTGCTTCCATTGTAAAGTGTAATATGAAACGATCTTACTTGGTTTGCAGCTACCACCTTTGATGATATTGGTTCGTGCTTCACTCCTTTCTATGCTCCCGTAAACTCACAAAATGCAATAATCACAAATGTCACTTTATAAGAATGTCACAAAAGTATTTTAATTTGCAAAAAATAATTATTTAAACTGTTAAAATGTCAATAATACTGTATAAATGTCACTGCAATTGCTTTCGTAAATTACTAAGAGGTAGAAATGTAATGCAAACTGAATGTCAAATCTCTCACTATGCTAATTAAAAATGTCAAAAATATTTTTAAACTGTCACAAAAATGTCACAAAACTGTCACTGCAATCCACGCGAAGGTCGCGAGGTCCAAAAATAACTCGAAGGACCAAAATGTACGGGTCAGCTACAAGTTCGGCTGTGTCAATGTCAATGATATGTCAATGAAAAACGCGACTGTCCCGGATGATACCTTTAATTGCACTAAACAATGCGTTGCAGTAATTGCTGACATACAAAAATGTACGAGTTAGCTCGTACACCGTATCTACTTTCCGACGAGCACAAAGCGGCCCGCGTCAGATGGTGTAAGAAAACTCTGCAAAGGTTCAACCGAGGAGAATCAAATCACGTCTACGGCATCATCAGTAGTGACGAATCTTGGATCTATGCCTACGATCCTGATTCCAAACAACAATCTACAATCTGGGTCTTTCAAGACAAGCCAAAGTGGACTAAAGTTGTTCGTTCTCGAAGCACTTCAAAGAAGATGGTGGCCACGCTCGTTGGAAAAACCGACCATGTTGCGACTATTGCACTTGAAGATCGTAGAAGGGTTAACGCAGAGTGGTATACCACAGTTTGTTTACTAAAAGTCATCGCCGAATTTTGAAAATCTAACTCAAAGCGACGCATCATCTTGCACCACGACAACGCAAGTTCTCACAGCGCTCGTCAAACGATTGAGTATTTGAAGCAGGAAAAAGTAGAAATTCTTGACCATCCTCCTTACAGTCCTGACCTAAGCCCTAACGATTTCTTTACAATTCCTAAAATTAAGGAAAGTCTTCGTGGTCAAAGGTTCCAGTCCGGTGAAGAAGCAGTCGACGCTTTCAAGTCAGCCATTTTGAATACCCTCACTTTAGAGTGGAATAAATGTTATAATAACTGCTTTGAGCGAATGGAAAAGTGTATTAAACTACGTGGTGAATACTTTGAAAAACAATAAAAAGTACTATAAGGTTCTAGTTGTGTTTTTTTCTTCAAACGACAAAACTTAAAAGGCATGCCTCGTATGATTGTTAGGCGATACGAAGTTTGCGGATACAGCTTGTATACTATAAAATTATAACAAAATAACTAATACAATATTATATACAAAAAAAATATTATAACATCTGAAACAATTGGACGACCCGTGTGGCGCAATGGTTACCATGCCGGATCGCCGCGCCAAGGGTCCTGGGTTCGATTCCCAGCGAGGCAGAAATTTGAATGATGAGTTTGAATTTCTGTTCTCGGTCTGGGTGTGAATGTCCTTGTCTTGTGTGTTGTCCATGGCACCCACGACACAGGGAATCCTAGTGTGGGGCTATGAGTGTGAAGCGTTATTTATTTATTTATTTAATTAAATTTCATGTCAAATTATTAAATGGAATTGTAAATTGTAAAGAATAACAATGAAAATAAAATAAAAATTATATTCTAATTTCAATTAATGTAAGTAATTAGTTTATTAAATCATCTGTTAGGTAATATTTTATTGGGTAATAGCATTTTCAAATCAGGAGACTTTGTGACGTTCTTAAATACTTGAAAATCTTTAGCGATACGAACTGATAAAGGTAGTTTATTATACATGTAAGTGGTGCTTTACATAGCATAGATACTCTGTTTGAACAGATTGGTTTTATATTGGACTGCACATAGTTTCTGTCTGTGCCTTTCTCGGTCGTGAAATGGAAGTAGGTCACATGTTTGTTTTAATGGTACACAATACTCCAATTTATAAAGACACGGAACTGTTAAAATTTTTAAATTTAAGAAGTGCGGTTTGCTTGAATCTTTTTGCTTGAGATTACGAATTGAGTCACCACAGTGTTACCCCAGAAAATAATGCCATACCTAAGCGTCGAGGAAACACAACCGATATGCCGTCAGAAGTGCGTCTTTGTTTACAATCTTTCTCAGCATACGCAGAGCATAATAAAGTTTGCAAAATTTTTGCATACAGAACTAATATAAGATTTCCATTTTATGTTAAAGTCAACATGTATGAATTCCTGAAAACTTCATATTATCGGCCGCATCAATTTTATTACTTTGATAATATACGTTAGGTTTCCCATTTTGAATTTTGCGTTACGAAAAATTCATTATTTTTGTTTTCTCAATATTTATTACATTTAAATTATTTGATTTATGGCCGGTTTCTGAAGTCTCCAGTTAAACGATCAACAGCTATTGAATCAATAAAGTTAAACTTAAGTTATATATTCGATAACAGTCACTGGGTTTCTGAGCACGCAAGGAGCCTTTCAATAACTATGAATCCAATAATGAGTATCTAAAACTGCCACTAGATGGCTCTCTTCAAAAGATAATAAAAAGATAAGTTTCAAATAGATATTATCATTTTATTTTGTCGTTCTGACTAATTGTATTTATTTTGTGGTAGTAAATATGTAAAAAATATTGAAATTTGGTATTTATTTGCGTCTGTTCATCATAGTCAAATATCAACAATAAAATTTAAAAACGTCAATTTAACGTTTATTTTGGTTACCATTGGTTACCATTGGTTACTATGGTAACATAGTATTTGAGAATAACACCTCTGTCATTCATTGTCAATCTAGAAAAAATTGTTGATTTCTTGCAATTAATTGTATTTGTATTTTCAATAATCTGAGGTCCTTGAGGCTATCCATATACCTACGGCACACACAAATGACCTCAAAATAGTTGTAACTTGTAATTTGTCATATTCTGTCCACGAAATGTTAAAATGAAACGTCAAATAAAGTTATGGAACCGATAAACGGCCATCTATGCTTAGATAAGTTAATCTTAGATAAAACGGAATTTATCTATTATCGGCGTGCTCAGAAACGCTTTTTCGGAAGTTATCGACCCGTAAGCGTTTTTGAATAGATAAACTCTCGAAAAAAGGATCTCAGAAACCGGGCATTAAGCCATTAAATAATACATGTCAGGGAGTAATTAATGTCAATTTCTAAAATTTCAAAATTTTATTTGTCACATAGAATAGTTGTGTCATCTGCGAATGTCAAATTACAACTTTTTACTACGTTGGGCAGGTCATTTATATATTGTACTAGCTTTTACCCGCGACTTCGTCTGCGTGGACTTGAGAATATTAGTAATTAAAAAAGATCCCGGCCAATTGCGAATTTTTCGGCACCGAGGGTTTTGTACAAACTTACAGAACCAAACATAAGAGCAATATTAAATGATTTAGTAACAAAAACTTTGCCGCTGTGAAACTGTCGTTCCCATTATATGGACATACCGATAATTAACCAAATAAGTTTAAGTTTTTTTGGAATGACACCTCCACGCATTCCTGAGTAAATAGGGTCGATAAACAGACAGACAGACGGACGGACAACGAAGTAATCCTATAAGGGTTATGTTTTTTCTTTTGAGGAACAAAACCCTGAAAAAATTGGTTGTCTGTAAAATCGGTTTACGGACGATAGTTTTACGTGATAACGTCATAAAGAAACATTGATGAATACATGCGGCATGAACCGAGCGCTTCGGCCGATCGTAGGCCGTAGCAGATCGTGCCTCTCTATCGCTTGTTCCGCGCTCTCGCTCGCAGAGCGTGACAGTAAGTCATGCTTTTTCGTGCGTGCACCCGGCGTTCATCGTTTTAATAGACGTTGTCACGTCAAAAATATATAAAAATTATATGTAGTAGCACATTACGTAAAAGCAGAAAAAACATACATACGATGAGACCGAATTAATAATTAATAATTAATAACTAATTAATTATTTCTAATAATATTTTATAAATTTTTCCTTGTAAACACACACACACACGCACATCCACACAAATATGTCATTGTAATAGATTTAAGGTATTGTTTGTATTTCTTGCTTCTCCGAGGTGGGCGTAAACAGCGGCGACACAGTCTCAACCTCAGATTAAAGAAATTCTTTAATCTGAGGTCTCAACTATTGTCGTTGTTTACAATCATATATTTATATTGTAAAACTGTACATTCACTGAGAGCTGCGAGAAGAACTTCGTCCATCGCCAGTTGTTAGTTCACTGAATTGCCCGTGTAGAACATATTGCCTTGTTTATTAAGTTGCTTCATATCGCTCATTTCATACTGGAGCCCCAATGGAGCAACAATGGAGTAACATAGGGCATTATAGAAATTGCTTCATGTGGCAGTGACGTCAAAATTGGCTACTATTGCCGGCAATTCCGCAATTTGGATTGCTCGTGTAACTGCATCTTAGAACAAAATAGTATGATGAATAAATGTAATATTTGAATAAACGAGAATGGATTGGACTCAATAATAGTAGAAATCTCACAAGCCTCAAAAATTTTAAATACAACTACTAAACAAACCAGAATAATAATATGAGATTTTTTTTATTAAAATGTCGATATTATTATTTTCAGCAATGGAGATAGTGCAACCTAAAGGAAGAGTTTTTGGAAATACACTTATTTCCTTTGTGTTTATTTTCGGCCTTACGACACTAGCTTCATTAGCGTGGTGGTTACAAAACTGGAGATATCTATTAAGAATTATGTACACACCTGCTCTTTTTGTCTCTTCATATCTGTTTTTCCTCAATGAAAGCCCAAGATGGCTGTTTAGTAAAGGTAAATTTAAGGAAGGTACTGATATCATTAAGAAACAAGCAAAAATGAACAAAGTTGAAATAACAGAGGAAAAACTTAATCCAGAGAATTTTGTGCTAATAAACGAAAAAAGCGCTGAAAAAGATATTGGTGTTGAAAATATTAGATCAATATTCTTTACGATAATAAAATCTAGAACCATAACTACGAGGCTGGCTATTTGTTCCTACATGTGGATTACGTGCACCTTCATGTATTATGGCTTATCAATTAATTCAGTCTCTTTGGCTGGTAACAAATATATTAATTTTATTTTAGTATCCTTAGCAGGGATTCCCGCTAATATTATATGCCTTCTTGTTTTGGATAAGTTTGGTCGAAAACGAGTTCTAATAATTTCTTTTTTTGTAAGTGGAATCCTATGCTTAAGCTTATCAGTGTTACCCAAAAGTAAGTATTTCTAATTTTTAAATGGTGATACTTTTATTTTATACAATAATACTTATGTTACTTACGTTTGTACTTACGTTTTATGTTTCTTTCAAGATTACGTCTGGGGACCTCTTATCTTATATTTATGTGGAAAGTTCGCAATTACTGTTGCATATAATTCTGTGTACATTTACGTGTCAGAAGTATTCCCTACAAATGTCAGACAATCGCTTTTATCTGTTTGTTCCACAACGGGGAAAATTGGATCTACTCTAGCTCCCCTGACTCCTCTATTAGTAAGTAAAATATTTTTGGCATCAATATTAACATAGAATTTTAATTAAATAATAATTAACATTAACAAGTTTTGAATATTTCTTATTAAATATTATTTATGCTTCGTGTATTTTTCTGTGTTTGTCTGTTGTTTTTATGTGTTGTCTATGGCACCCACGACACAGGGAAAACGTAGTGTTAGGCTATGAGTGTGAAGCGTTATTTATTTATTTATTTTGAACTTACCTATATTATTTTTCTTCTACAGGCTTTGTACTATGTCAACCTTCCAGCGATATTCTTCGGCAGCCTGACGTTAATTGCTGGTTTACTTGTATGCACGCTACCAGAAACCATCAACGTTAAACTACCAGATACCGTCGAAGAAGCTGGAGAAATATCGAGCAAACATAATCGAAGTGATGATAACTAGTATAAGAGTAAAATTGTTCTACAGATGACATAAGTTACTTAAAAATCAAAACAAAGAGGTTAAATAAATCAGAAATATTTAAACCAACATGATTTAAGGATAATTGATCCAGATTTCGTTGTTAAAGTTAATTTAAGTACTATACCTCATTGAAATTATTTTTAAAATATATTTTAAACTTCGCAGTGTAATTTAAAATGTTCCACATTATTATTTTTATTACTCTTTGATTACGTTATGATTTTTTTTCAAATAACTCACCCTGAAGGTTTTTATTACAGCTGGTTTAAGTAAAACATTTAAAAAGTTTTATTAACTAAACCAAGTAAACAACTCCAAAGAACAATAAAATGGGAAGGAAACAGTTGTAACGGATATGGTGGTATAAAAACGAAGGCGAGGTAATACTCGTTTAAAATACGCGTTTATTTCTTCTCTGTTATTTTACACAGATGATGATACATTTGGATAATTAAACTTCAACCTAATTAATTACCAATTAGTCACATTATGTTTTTTCTTTTGAGGAACAAAACCCTGAAAAAATTGGTTGTCTGTAAATTCGGTTTACGGACGATAGTTTTACGTGATAACGTCATAAAGAAACATTGATGAATACATGCGGCATGAACCGAGCGCTTCGGCCGATCGTAGGCCGTAGCAGATCGTGCCTCTCTATCGCTTGTTCCGCGCTCTCGCTCGCAGAGCGTGACAGTAAGTCATGCTTTTTCGTGCGTGCACCCGGCGTTCATCGTTTTAATAGACGTTGTCACGTCAAAAATATATAAAAATTATATGTAGTAGCACATTACGTAAAAGCAGAAAAAACATACATACGATGAGACCGAATTAATAATTAATAATTAATAACTAATTAATTATTTCTAATAATATTTTATAAATTTTTCCTTGTAAACACACACACACACGCACATCCACACAAATATGTCATTGTAATAGATTTAAGGTATTGTTTGTATTTCTTGCTTCTCCGAGGTGGGCGTAAACAGCGGCGACACAGTCTCAACCTCAGATTAAAGAAATTCTTTAATCTGAGGTCTCAACTATTGTCGTTGTTTACAATCATATATTTCTATTGTAAAACTGTTTTTATGACAAATAAATCTTTAAATCTTTTTTAAATCTTTTAAACAATAATTATAACCTGTAAACCTTCCCACCTTCTAAACTAAATTATAACCTTGATCTGAAGAAGCAGATCCATCTTCGACCCTCGAACAACCCGAACCCGACGAACATGCACCCTGTTCTTTGATACGGGATATGAAATATCTGTGAGCCTTTCATCTAAACTCATTAAGCCGCTTTAGCGAAGGTAAAAAATTATATTAATATACGTTTAAGAAATATTAGTGGGATTTTATATACGTACACCATCCTAAATTGGTCAATGTTATACTGGTTTTGCTATGTCAACGTTACCAACAATAAATATTTTTAAAACTGTTATTCCCACCTATTCTGGAGTTACATATTCTGTCTCTAAAATACATCACCAGACCCTAAATTGGTATGCACTGGTTTTGTAATGTCAATATGAACAACTTAAACTATCTCTAAAAACGGTTCTATTATTTCTATCAATTCAAGATTTACATATTTAGTCTCCAACACAGCCCATGGTCATACACATTTATTTTCTATTGTAAGATCACACCGACCACGGGCTACATGAGTCACTCAGGGATGTCTTGCCCCTCCACATTTGACTGCCTGAGAGCTAAACGCTTCTGCAGGAAGAGTCAAAAGAGGGGCGCTTTTAAGCCAGCCTAACCGTCTGGGGAGTTTCGCAACCGCGGTATCAGCTAGATTTACGGTAATGAAAAGATCTCCTACCCGACAGCAGGGCCCACCTCTCCGAGAGACTCTAATTCTCCTAAGTTTATTCCTGAATGATTTTTAAGTGTAACTTCCAATTACGCAAGGCCAAGTTTTTCGTCCAAATACCTGTACATATATGTAATGCCATACGTATATAATATTGTACCTATAAAACGTTTCAGAAGGAACTCATTGCTTACTCATTTCTGATTCTAGATGAAACAACATGTCTGCAGCATTACCATAAGATTTGTTTATTTTAAGTGCTATTTGTGTATATACATCTTAATTCTAAGCTCCTCTAGATCATAAACAACTATTTCTTAAAATTACAGAATGGAAATTTAATTATCTCCATAATTTATTATTTTTTTTTGTGCCGCACATTGACAGACAAAACAAATTCATGTGATGGCCAAAAGGAAAATGTAGTCTTCTCTGCCTTGAAAGAAGAAATTACATTTGAATAGAAGAAAGATGAAAAAGAATACTTAATACGAATACGTGCTCGGAATATGGGAGAGTTGGATAATATCGTGCCCCTAAGAACTTGTACCTATTATTCAGACAGGGTTTGATGTACAGGCTCAAAAATGCAGTCAAGTAGTAGATAATTTATTTAGCTACAGGTACAGCATGGAAAAATATTAAAAAAAATTACAGAAAGTAGTCATTTCGATATTAAAAAAAAATAGGAAAGCGTGGTATTATCAGACCGGTTTGATAATATCGTGCGGATGTATGATAAAACCGTGCCCGTAGCAATATGACTATCGTGAATTTATATGAGTAACATTAAAATAAATAAAAAAAAACAATTTTAAGTCTAACCAAATCTAGATAAGGAGTATAGACACCTTCTATAGCTTGAAATATTATTTTAGAACAAGATAAAGCCAGTGTAAAAATATATTGAAATAATAACATAAACTTAGATTCGTTAAGTCAACAAGAGTTATGTACCTACTTAGACTATGTTCGTTTATTATTTTATAAATGACTAGGTATTAAAATGAGTCCGGAAGAGATTATTTCTTTGACAATAGGATCAGAAGTTAGAATGTCATCGTCATCGAAAATATGTGACTTTCGTGAATATATCCCAGTCACTTCAAAGCCTTTGACGGCCTTTTCCATTGTTGCCACTCGAGTATAAGCTTTGTTAAAAATTGAAGCCGTCGATCATGTGTGATTTTTACATAAGGATGCATTTTCATAAATAAGTCGCATTCACGAGAATATGCCGATTTTAGTGATCAACAAAATGTAACATCGAGAGATTAGGTACATATCGTGGGATTTATGAGGAGATTAGTCCATCTAAAACAAAAATATATTAATCTTTATAGATAAAAATAAAATAAAAGATATTATTATCTTTTTCATAGATTACAATTTCACCGCCCGTTTGATAATACCGCGCCTTTGTCGCGGAATTGTCATATCATTGTTAAGTTCTATGTCAAAAGTGTTAGAAAGTATCATTAATATTAGACTCTTGAAATATTTATATTAAATGCAAGATGGCTGTTAACCTTATTTATCGTCAAACAGAAGAATTGCTTTCTTATCTCCTCTAGCATAAGTACGAGTATAACACGCACAATGTTTACTCTACACTTGTTTTTGTATTGTGTCTTGTGTGTTGTTGTCTTGTGTTTGTGTTGTGTAATTTGTTATTAAATTCTGTGCTACTGTTATTGAGATAAAATGTACAATTATATTTGTATATGGAATATGTATAAGAGGAAGGTGTTGGTCTTCTACAACACAGGGAATCCGAGTGTGGGACCAACGATCCTCAACTCCATGCCTTCGTATAATTTTATTTCAATAAACTTTATTCAATATTCTTGTTTAAGATTACTGAATTTAAATTGTTTATGAAGCCAATATGCGTAAAGTGCGAAAACTCGAAAGATGATAGCGTAGATTTATTTATTTATTTATTATTATTTATTAAACTTTACTCATTTACAGATTTCATCTTAATATTAGTGCATCTACATCACTAATAATAATCAGATAATGATACTTGAATCTGTCAGAAAAGATAAGTAAGTCATTCTCGTGGTAAACCACTATACTATATATATATTAAAATACTTAAGATAAAATATTAATACTCCATATGTGCTAACATGTCGGCAGTAGTGAGATATTAATATTAAACTTGAATTTACAAAATTCAGCAATAATGTTAACAAAATCTTCAAGAAAATTTTAGTACATTTAAAAAAGACTGTGTTTTATCGTTAAAATTGAGTATTCAAGATTTAATTTCAGTGTTAAAAATTACGAGACCAAAAAAGTGTGGTGTGAGAGCAATAAATTAAATTGAACGTTATGTTGAATGTTCTCAGTTTGAGACTGTTGATCTAAATTGACGTGTTTTATTTTCAAATCCAATAGCTCGTTGGAAATGTCCCACAATACAGTAACTATTGACTCAATTTTCAAAGAACTGGGACCGTTCGGGCGGTACAACTGCGTCAACTATGCGTTACTATTGTTCCCCTGTTATTTGGCGGGAATGTATGGTTCTGCGTTTAATTTTGTAGCTTTGGATATAGCCTACAGGTAACAGTGTTAAGATGCAGTTACACGACCAATTAATAGCTTAATTGCCGGCAATACAAGGCAATTTTGACATCATGGCCACATCAAGCAATTTCTATATTATCTATTATATTTCTTGCCCTTTGTTGTTCCATTGTTGCTCTATTGTGGCTCCAGTATGAATTGGGAGATATGAAGCAACTAAATAAACTAGGCAATATTATGTTGTTTTATGTAGGCATCGAGCACATTGTAGCATATTATGACAAAGTTGTTCTTGCGTCAGCATCTCGCAGTGCGTTTGTAATTATAAAATTGAAAAGAAAAAAGAAATAGATGAATTTGGATGTGAGCGTACTTAGCCAGAAGTCAATAATCTTCATTATGCTATGAATTAGGCGATATCTTATTTAAAAACTTTATTTGAATGTCTCGAAGCAACTTTGAAGTATGTACCTAATTTTTTAAATATAATTGGTCCACTCATTACGAAAGAGACTAACTACTTACGAAAGAGACCGTTTTTCGCGCGTATCTTGTATAAATGTATGCATTTGTGTAATATTATTTATTACCTCATACCTTTCAAATCGCTGGGCCAATTTACATAATTAAGATATCGGTCTTGATAATCCAAGTGTTCTTAGATGGGTTATGTTAAAAAACTAATATGGTGGCTGTGATATGCCATTGTTTGAAGTATCAAAAAATAAATCGAATAATGCAATATGGGTATAAAATTACAGAGGGAATTCAAAATGGTATGTTATCATGATAGGTGTTTTGATAGCAGGTGTTTTTTTCCCTTGGAGAAAGGGACGTGTATACCAGCATACGAAAAAGATTAAAAATTGCCTTGAATTTTCCAAACGATTGGAATTCCGGTCATCAATTGTCAGCGACACAAGCAACACGTATTATATGGAGCAATTAGAGAAATAGTTGCCAAAATAATTGCTCCAATTTTTATACATTGCTCCGGGTTGCTCTACTAATTGCTCCATTACGTTTGGCGATTGTCGCCGGGCAATAATTGTTTAAAATTGCTCGTGTAACTTCACATTTAAGTGATTAAATTAAAGTATCAGGGAAAGAGATGATTTGAAAGAGAGTATAGGATTAGTATTGAAGAAATCGTACACTTGAGGTTATGTTAGAATTACTTTAATTTAAGAACAATAAAAAAAACTGATTTGATTTAAAATAATGGATAAAAAAATAATTTTACTGTAATACACAAAAGTAAGTCATAAATAACGGCAGGTACTTAGGACGATACACAGACATATTTGAAATAATATGATTTAAATGACTTAAAAATATTATTGGTTTTTGTCAATTTCTCAACGTTTTGGATTGCTATCTTCCGATTTCCGTTCCGTTTCCGATTACATCTATGTCGGTATTCTACGTACTAAGTAAGTATTGTAAGTTTTAAAAAATTAACTTAACGTATAAAATATAAATTTAATTTCAGATGTGAAGTACCGCAATGTGAAGGTCTAAATGGCACAATGTGGCTTGAATACGCCATACCTAAGGAAAAAGGCAAATACTCTAAATGCAGTATGTACCAATATGACAATGTTTCAGATGGAATGTGCACGAATGATGCCTTCAATACTTTGAAAACAAAAGAATGTGATCGCTATGTTTATAGTGATGAAGATTCTATAGTTAAAGACGTAAGTGTTACAAAACTGCAAGAATTTAATCATATAATAGAAATCAATAAATCTCTTCCTAGTATATAATTTTACATTCAATGGTTGGTAAGTATATAAATATATATTATACAATATTATAACAGCCTACCCACTTTATAATTATACCTATTAATCACGTCAATAATTGACGTCAGTAACCCAAGGCATTACCGATGACTGCCAAAAAAGAAACCGCTTTCTGTTAGACTCTCCAACATTGCCAATGAAGTACTTGAAAAATGTATCACGGTTACTAGGTACAATGTCCATGTACCATGAGTACTATCAGGACTGACTTGAGTGGTATCCAGCGAACTTCAGTAGAAGAGATTTGGTGCCATAGATTTTCTGTTGTTGACCAGGGTGTACCGTGACTAGGTTAGGTTGGCTTGGGTTTACGAAGGTTGGAGTCCTTACAAAGTAAAATGCTAGTATTATCTCGTATTTGTATATTTCTGAGTGTTCTTGATTAACAATGTGATATATCTTATCAGCTGACTCGTAATTAGATGTATGTCGTAGTAGAATGTTTGTTTGTTCTTAAACGCTTCAAGGACATTATAATTAATACAGATCTACGTGCTAGATTATTTAAGGTTGATTACAATGCTACAGTACACAGCTACAGTAATAGCCGAGTGGTTAGAACGTTGGTCTCCCGAACGCGGGGGCCCGGGTTCAAATCCTGGCATGCACCTCTAATTTTCAAATATTATATGCGTATTACAAGTTAATTATCACTTGCTTCGGTGAAGGAAAACATCGTGAGGAAACCTGCACACCTGAGAGTTCTCCATAATGTTCTCAAAGGTGTGTGAAGTCTACCAATCCGCACTTGGCCAGCGTGGTCTGTAGCTCAGGGGTACAGGTCAGCTATGGCCTGTACCCCTCACATTGTGTGTGGAGACCCCGAGCCCAGCAGTGGGATAATTATGGGTTGTTGCTTTGCTTTGCTTTTTTTTACAATGTTACAACCCGGGAGCTCAAATCTAATGTTAATCAGATACGACTAAAGTAAATTCGCGGGCTCACAATGCACCAAATTTAACTTTAACTTTTCACATTAAATGCACAAGACGTAAATATATAAGATATAAAGAATACAGACCATTAATTGAAATTTATATTATTGTCATATAAATATCTACTCTAGCCAGAAATTGAAGCTAAGGAGGCTGACCTACAGGATAATCCACAGGAACTTAAAGTTTTATATCTAGAAGTATTAAAAATATTGTTATAAGATATTTAAATTATAATCTGTATTGTTTCTTAGTTTAACCTTGGTTGTCAAAACTGGAAGAGAACTTTGATAGGCACAATACACCATGCTGGATTTTTTGTATCCTTGCCTCTAACTGGAATAATATCCGACAAGTTTGGGAGGAGTAAAGCTATGCCAATAGCCTCGTTAATAAATGGAATATGTGGCATCGCTAGGTCATTCTCTACTAGTTACACAATGTTTTTAATTCTTGAATTTGCTGAAGCAGCATTAGGAGGTGGGGTTTATACCACATGTTTTGTTTTAGGTAAGAATTTATATATTTTTTAATCCTTCATGTATTTTGACTGTCCGTCTATTTCACATATTTTGTCCAAGAATGTCGAGTATTCTTCAATAACGTTTCTAGTAGTAAAGCTTTTTCTTAAGTTAATCATGAGTGCATCAGTCATATATTCATACTCATACTCATCAGAACATATTATAAGAAGTTACACGAACAATTTTTTAGGCTATTATTGACCGGCGACAATCGCCAAACGTAATGGAACAATTTTATTAGTTGAGCAATCTAGAGCAATCTATAAAAATTGTGGCAGTTATTTCGGCAACCATTTCTCTAATTGCTCTATACGTGTTGCTTGTGTCGCTGGTAATTGATCGCCGACATATTCAACATACGTATACGTCCTTTTCTTCAAGGGGAAGTCACGATCACCTGGGGTGGGTGAACTGGCGCTGGTCGGTATTTTGAGCTCCATAACTCATAGAAGATTAATGTAAATTAATCAATTAATTCGTCTATTTCTTTCTTTTTTTTCGAATTTATAATACATTCACTGAGAGCTGCGAGAAGAACTTCGTCCATCGCCAGTTGTTAGTTCACTGAATTGCCCGTGTAGAACATATTGCCTTGTTTATTAAGTTGCTTCATATCGCTCATTTCATACTGGAGCCCCAATGGAGCAACAATGGAGTAACATAGGGCATTATAGAAATTGCTTCATGTGGCAGTGACGTCAAAATTGGCTACTATTGCCGGCAATTCCGCATTTTGGATTGCTCGTGTAACTGCATCTTAGAACAAAATAGTATGATGAATAAATGTAATATTTGAATAAACGAGAATGGATTGGACTCAATAATAGTAGAAATCTCACAAGCCTCAAAAATTTTAAATACAACTACTAAACAAGCCAGAATAATAAATAATATGAGATTTTTTTTATTAAAATGTCGATATTATTATTTTCAGCAATGGAGATAGTGCAACCTAAAGGAAGAGTTTTTGGAAATACACTTATTTCCTTTGTGTTTATTTTCGGCCTTACGACACTAGCTTCATTAGCGTGGTGGTTACAAAACTGGAGATATCTATTAAGAATTATGTACACACCTGCTCTTTTTGTCTCTTCATATCTGTTTTTCCTCAATGAAAGCCCAAGATGGCTGTTTAGTAAAGGCAAATTTAAGGAAGGTACTGATATCATTAAGAAACAAGCAAAAATGAACAAAGTTGAAATAACAGAGGAAAAACTTAATCCAGAGAATTTTGTGCTAATAAACGAAAAAAGCGCTGAAAAACATATTGGTGTTGAAAATATTAGATCAATATTCTTTACGATAATAAAATCTAGAACCATAACTACGAGGCTGGCTATTTGTTCCTACATGTGGATTACGTGCACCTTCATGTATTATGGCTTATCAATTAATTCAGTCTCTTTAGCTGGTAACAAATATATTAATTTTATTTTAGTATCCTTAGCAGGGATTCCCGCTAATATTATATGCCTTCTTGTTTTGGATAAGTTTGGTCGAAAACGAGTTCTAATAATTTCTTTTTTTGTAAGTGGAATACTATGCTTAAGCTTATCAGTGTTACCCAAAAGTAAGTATTTCTAATTTTTAAATGGTGATACTTTTATTTTATACAATAATACTCATGTTACTTACGTTTGTACTTACGTTTTATGTTTCTTTCAAGATTACGTCTGGGGACCTCTTATCTTATATTTATGTGGAAAGTTCGCAATAACTGTTGCATATAATTCTGTGTACATTTACGTGTCAGAAGTATTCCCTACAAATGTCAGACAATCGCTTTTATCTGTTTGTTCCACAACGGGGAAAATTGGATCTACTCTAGCTCCCCTGACTCCTCTATTAGTAAGTAAAATATTTTTGGCATCAATATTAACATAGAATTTTAATTAAATAATAATTAACATTAACAAGTTTTGAATATTTCTTATTAAATATTATTTATGCTTCGTGTATTTTTCTGTGTTTGTCTGTTGTTTTTATGTGTTGTCTATGGCACCCACGACACAGGGAAAACGTAGTGTTAGGCTATGAGTGTGAAGCGTTATTTATTTATTTATTTTGAACTTACCTATATTATTTTTCTTCTACAGGCTTTGTACTATGTCAACCTTCCAGCGATATTCTTCGGCAGCCTGACGTTAATTGCTGGTTTACTTGTATGCACGCTACCAGAAACCATCAACGTTAAACTACCAGATACCGTTGAAGAAGCTGGAGAAATATCGAGCAAACATAATCGAAGTGAAGATAACTAGTATAAGAGTAAAATTGTTCTACAGATGACATAAGTTACTTAAAAATCAAAACAAAGAGGTTAAATAAATCAGAAATATTTAAACCAACATGATTTAAGGATAATTGATCCAGATTTAGTTGTTAAAGTTAATTTAAGTACTATACCTCATTGAAATTATTTTTAAAACATATTTTAAACTTCGCAGTGTAATTTAAAATGTTCCACATTATTATTTTTATTACCCTTTCATTATGTTATAATTTTTTTTTCAAATAATTCACCCTGAAGGTTTTTATTACAGCTGGCTTAAATAAAATATTTAAAAAGTTATTTTTTTATTAACTAAACCAAGTAAACAACTCCAAAGAACAATAAAATGGGAAGGAAACAGTTCTAACGGATATGGTGGTATAAAAGCGAAGGCGAGGTGATACTCGTTTTAAAATGCGCGTTTATTTCTTCTCTGTTATTTTACACAGATGATGATACATTATGATAATTAAACTTCAACTTAATTAATTACCAATTAGTCACATTCAGTGATTAAGTTTGTAACTTGAAATATAATATTATTAAGTTATTGACTTTTTAATACAGTTTTAATACTTTTTAAATGGTTGGAGTTAGGCAAATGAAGAATCTCAAAAATAGGTTATATGTTGTATTAACAACGAAAACTATAACGGCTATGTTAGCATTAAGTAGTTAATGAGTAATAGTCGATAAGCTTACCACTTCGGAACCCTACATTGCGCGTGACCTGACACACACTTGACTGGTTTTTCTTCAGAAGCTACGTCTGAGATAAATGGCAACGCACAGTCAAGCAGATAATATTTCAATGATTTTTTTTTAATTTCTCAAACATCTTCTAGCTATAGAAATTGATCAGTTACATTTTACATGATATGTATGTAAAATATTTTTACGTTGCGTTAAGAGTAAAAACAAGAAAATGCCATCTAAATTTGAATTACACTTTGAATTTGAAATATCTGTATTTAATTTGAAAAAGGTTCAATCATCCAATGAATGCAACGAACAACCTATTACTATACTCCAAAAAAATATTAGACTATAATGAAATAGCATGTATGCACACAAATCGAGACAATAATACTCGTAATGATTGAAATAGAATGGGTATTCTCAAATATTCAATTTGGCTTCCAATCGAATGAATTAAAATTTTATCGTAAAAGAAATTGCCAAACAAAGTCAGCATTCTATTATATACTCGTATTGAATTTTATAAGGTCTTTAAATATAAAATAAAAGATATTACAATACTTATTATGAAAACAGTAGAATCCGTGAAATACTGAACTGGCAAAACATTTATTTTTCATAAGAATTTCTACAAGGATATGAAACTGGAAATAGTGCTTTCTTCAATTAGAAAATCAACAAACAACAGATTACAATTCAACTCAACAAAAACAGCACTTGACTGTGTTGTTATTGAGATTGTTAGGGGAATTGTGCTTAAGATGACATACTTTTCATTCAAAGGTGAATATTTAAAATAAATGAAGCAATGTGAGATCAGAATTGTGCGTATATTCATAAACGTTTCATAGGCAATTAAATTATTCAGTTTTAGAACAATAAATATAATTTAATATAAAAATATCAGGCATAAACCCCACGAAGGTCGTCGTGTGTAAGATGACATATCGACTGTCTAAGATGACATAGTGTATCATCTTAGACTTTTGTGGTATGTCGTCTTAAACAGGGGCGGCTCGTACGCTGAACTACCAGATTTGTACATATACCACCGCTTCTATGATGCACCAGCCGTACGTTTGTAATTGCCAGGCATCCTGTATAAATAAATAAAAAAACAATAAAAATTATGTTCGATTGTGTAAGGTTAATATGACACAGTATGTCAACTTATACGTATACCGACGGCTAATGTGTCATCTTACCCAATGGAGAATGCAATTGTAATTTAACGGCCGTGCTAAAACTTTTAATTTATATTAATGCTTTTACCAATATTTATACAGTTTAATAGTCCTAGATCACATTAAACATTAATTCTAATACAATATTTTTACCTTTCGTCAATTTTCACCACCAAATAAAAAGGTACTCAACAAAATCACGAAAACATTCACAGCTGGCTACTACGAGTTCACTGGCTGCCATACTGAATTTCAACAGTAGCTATACCTTTAAGCCGTCTCTAAAACATCGTAACTATACGTTTAGCGCGAATATTTAAATAGATATTGCTGGTATGTCATCTTATTTGACAATGTCATCTTAAGCACAATTCCCCTACCACACTCAATACACTACACGAAAGTATAATATGAATTATATAGAAAAAAATAATAAAAAATAACCATACAAAAAATACCATTAACCTGGCCACACACGATCAAGTGTACTCGTCACTTGTCAAGTTTGCAGTTTGACTTGATGCGGCATCCAGTTTGCATGAGATAGCTATATGGCCAGAGAGCCATACACCATCAAGTTTACTGGATGCTGCATTAAGTCCGCTGTAAACTTGACAAGTAGATATACTTGATTGTGTGTAGCTCTAGGTAGCTCGTCTGTTCCTTTATCGGCAATTTATATAAAAAAGTTTATGATAACAATTACAAAATTTCATTGAGTATTCTATTCCAAGCGAAACTGAGAATTAAACGAACAAAACAAGTTCTAATCCCATTAATTTTAAAAATGTAAAAGTCTGTATGGATGTTTGTTACTGTCATGCAAAAACTATTAAAAGGATTTTTATGAAATTTAATACAGGTAGAATAAAATAAGACATAGGGTACTTTAACCCGAAAAACGAGGGCATAGCTGCGCGCAGACCACTAATCAAAAAAAAGAAAATGTGTGCAATTCACACGTGGTAGAAGTGAACTTTCCAAAATTTTGGTTTCAAGATAATGAGATGAAAAAGCAATAAATCGAATCTTCTACCTTGTTCCTCGCGCCATCTATGAATACAACTTAGCACTTTTTAAAAATCTATCTAGCAATAAAACGAATCTTCAATCTTACTCCTCACGCCATCTATGAATACAACTTAGCACTTTTTAAAAATCTATCTAGCAATAAAACGAATCTTCTATCTTATTCCTCGCGCCATCTATGAATACAACTTAGCATTTTTACTGTCTGTATAATCGGTCGGTCGATCGACTGATATTAAACAACGAAAATGAAATTCTTATTTTTTGTTGATAAATTCTTTGAAAATATTTAAAAGAGCATTTGAAAGTATTTAAAAACAGTATAAAAAAAAACTAAAAAAAAAAAATAAAACTAAAAAAAAAGAAATACTGAGAGACGCGAACCTGCGCATCAGGTATTGTGTATCTACGTCCTGACCATTGAGCTACGGAGAAGTTAAATTCAAACACGAAATTAGCGGTTATATTATCTTACCTGTCGTTTTTCCGTTGCATCCGGTTTGAAATCACTAACGATTCTAAAGAAGTTTCACTTAAAAAATATTTAGCCTACCATTACATCGCTAGCACGATTTAATTTTCTCAGGAATATTTTTGACCTAGTTACTTACTTGGCGGAAATAGTCATTACAGGTATACATGTCTGTGGTCATTACCGAAACCACGCGTGAACTCCGCCTGTTAGTGGCAATCAATCAATAGGTGCATGTCTCCGTCGACAGTCGACACCTGTTCGCTATTTGCTATTGAATTCAATTTGCATGAACTCTTCGGATTTACAAATTTAGTGATTCACTGTGGAGATTAAAGAGAGTTTTCTTTTTATAGACTTGAAATTAGAATCATTTTTAGCAATGTGAGTAAATGATCATAGATTCGCAACCATCTCCATTAAGATAACTATTTTAGCCACCGGATAGCGGTGATGTCTTGAATACCTTGACTTTGTGTGTGTACCGCCCGGATAGAGGCGATGAGGTATATGCCACCGGATAGCGGTAATGTCTTGAATACCGTGACTTCGTGTGTGTATCGCGGGATATAAGCGATGAGATTTATGCCGCCGGATAGAGGTGATGACTTGAATAGTGCCTGGAGTTGCGTACGGGTACCGGAGAGAGGTCACCCATGATTGTAATCCAATGTTATCATGTGTAAAGACAAGCTATGTTGAACCTGATTGTAGGAGGACAGGTGGTCTTGATTGCTACATGCGTTTTCATTTTGAAGCCTTGGAGACTCGGGGTCAGGGAGGCCGAGTGGGAAACTTTTACCTTGTAGAGCGATATGAGTATATCTCTTTCCCAGATGTTGCCTCACACGAGGACGTGTAAGATTGTCAAGATGGCCGGGCGCAGTGCAGCACAAGTTCTGCATCAATTTCTATAACGTCATCTATGGAGAACTTTCGGAACTACTGTTGGAAACGTCAAATGTTCGTTTGGGGAAGGTTGGTAAAACGGCAGGGCGTGACAGTTTACAGTTGATAGTTGACAGTTGGGAGTTGACAGTGAGGAGTTGACAGAAAGGTGGAGATTGGCAGAGCGGGTGGGCCGCCAAGGCAATTCGATATGGAGCGCGGATCGATAAGGAGTAGGAACGCTGGCTGTACCGAACTTGCCGCGTCTCCAAGTTTAATCATGGTTAATTGCGTTGATCTTTGATTGTTAATCTCTATTTGATGATGGATTGTTCGAGTGGATTTGTGAACTCGGTGTACAGACTATTATTTATGGGCTTCCGCCGTGTCCAATAAGAAAGATAACTGCCTTTTATATCAATCTCCGATATATTAATAATTATAGTTCTGATTAAAATAAAATTAAAAAAAATCTTTGAATCATGGCGTTGAAAAAAATTTTAAATGTGAATACGGTGCAACATCACTGGCGTACCAGCTTATGGTGAAAGCACATTTATCGGCATCGTCCGCGCCGTCCGCATCGCATTTGTATGAAATTATATATTATATGACGATTGATAGCAAACTATACCTATACACGGAAATAAATTGACTCAGAACTAGTGAGATTTTGTTCCCACTAGTACTGTCAACAGGACATTAAACTTGACACAGACTTAAACAGGACTGTAAACGAATGACATCGCACCGTTTTACAATAGAGGTTAAATAAACTGCAAAAATTGTTGGCAATACTAAAATTTGCGTACGGCGAATCCGGACACAATTATGTGCAAGGCTATCGGTATACGGAGCGTCCGGCGCGGATGATGATATCGGCATGTGCGTTCACCATTAGAGGAATTGACCCGCAGACAATTTTGTGCGTATGAATTATACTGTATTTTAGTTTATGCCTGTATACGAGCACACATACTATTTTTTACATACGACCATAATACTATACGTTATCAATGCGTCGCGGTTTTAACAACTTATTTCAGTTATGGAATAAAAAAAACCGCTAATTATATAAAGTATTTTAATTAAAATTATTAAAATGTATGCAATTATATAAAATTATGTATCAGTAGCAAAAAAAATATTTTTAATTTGTAAAATAATCGTATAATAAAGGTATATTGTTATAATTACATAAAGTAGTTATTCTCTGAGTTCATATAATATAAACAAGTAGAATAGATTTTATATACAAGGCTTTATTATATTCAATTCTAAATATCCATTCAAAAGACAATGACTTTACACTGAAACGACAGAGTCGCACGTGGCAAAAACTGTTAATGAGCAAAACTTTTATGCTTATGCTTATGCGCTTTTATGCTTTTGAGCTTATGAGTAAAACTTTTGAAGTGAAACTTCTTTGGAATCGTTAGTGATTTGAAACCGGATGCAACGACAGGTAAGATAATATAACCGCTAATTTCGACTTTCAATTTAACTTCTCCGTAGCTCAATGGTCAGGACGTAGATACACAATACCTGATGCGCAGGTTCGCGACTCTCAGTGTTTATTTTTTTTTAGTTTTATTTTTTTTTATTTTTATTTTTATACTGTTTTTAAATACTTTCAAATGCTCTTTTAAATATTTTCAAAGAATTTATCAACAAAAAATAAGAATTTCATTCTTAAATTCTGTCGATTGACCGACCGATTATACAGACAGTAAAAATGCTAAGTTGTATTCATAGATGGCACGAGGAATAAGATAGAACATTCGTTTTATTGCTAGATAGATTTTTAAAAAGTGCTAAGTTGTATTCATAGATGGCGCTTCGATTTATTGCTTTAAGATTCGATTTATTGCTTTTTCATCTCATTATCTTGAAACCAAAATTTTGGAAAGTTTCACTTCTACCACGTGTGAATTGCACACATTTTCTTTTTTTTATGGCACATAGAGAAGTATAAAATACATAAATAGGCAATGATTTTGTTTCAACATCAAAATAGTGATGATGAGGTAGCGATTAGAATGTGCAAAGTGTAGGTATGTGAAGTTTATTAGAATACCTTAATATTTAAGTATATTGAGTATTTTTAGTTAATTAGAATATTTCAGACAAGTACTTATTTTAATTATTAATTATCTTTCACAAGGATCTGTAGCAGTAAAATTTTTCATACGACTCGCCTTCTTCATAAAAGTAAAAGGTAAATCGTACTTTTTATAATATAATAATATTATAAGTTAAATTAATAAAGTTAAGTTGTACAAAGATTTCAGTAAAATATTTTGGAATGAATTAAGGCACCCTATTTTTGCAATATTTTATGTCGTGTGCTGATGGAAAGTAACTATTAGTGAATTTATGTGAATATATCGATAAAAATGTATTTAGATTACTTTAGGAAGGAATCCTCGAATAGGCAGACAGTTATAACCCCACCCATTTTGTCCTCAGATTCTAAAGCAATTGTATAGAATAAAAGCTTATATATAATAAAATTAAATGTATTAAAATAGTAAAAAAATATTTAAAATGTAATTTAACATTCAAATATAGGTATAACCGCATAATATTTTACCACACCATACTTTAATATTTTTATGGTTCTATGTTCTCAATTAATAAATTTGTATTTTACTAATATGAAACCTTATGAAACATATAATGCATTAAATATTGTTTTATTGGCATTAGGTATATTCGTTTGTCTTCTTTGTTTGTAAACTGCAAATAAAGAACTTATTCTATGAATATTATTGTAATCACTGACCAAAAGTATTAAGCAAAGGGGGTGTGTATTATTACGTTTGAGCAATTATATTTGTATTATATTTTATTTCTTGGCACTATAATAAAATTTCTTTAACGAGGTTTGCGGTTTAAAAATTTTACCTTAAAAAATTCAAAGTTTTATCGTGCCAATTGATTGTAAGACTAAGGTGCTATTAGAAAAAGTGAGAAAGAATCGTTTACCTACTAATAAAACTAATAGTCTGAATCAAGTTTCATTGTTTAAACTCTCACTATCAGTCAGAGAACGAATATACTACTAGTACCTATATTAGTTCATTGCTATCAGTATATCACCACATTAAAATTATTATTTATTTACTAGCTGCTTCTGCGTGAATCACGATTCAATACTTATACAATAATAATCATAAGAAAACAATGATAATAATTATACAATAAAATCACCAAATAATAACTACTCAGGTATGCTGGTATATTTTTATTATAAATAACTGAACAATATTTTTCTCTTCAGTGCTTTAAAATGATACCAGACTCAGCAATATTTTCTTTTCTTAGCAATAAATACTCTTTTGGAAATAGTCACTTAATTTGTTTATCCATTCTTGATTCAACTAAAAGCCGTTTCGCTTCGTTACGGATAATGAGATCCTTATGATATCTTTACGTCAAGATCAATGTCAACAAAACTGAAAAGATTGCTACTTGGTTTTATCAGGCGCTTAAAAAAATTCAGTTAAGGCTCAAAAATTCAATTTAAACCTAAAACCATTAACAACTGTCGGAAGCCGTTTATTTTTGGAAAATTTTGTATTCATTTTCTGAAAATTGCATTCAATCATACTTTATATTGTAAAATGAATATGAATAAAATTTACGAATTCTAAAACCTTAAAAAACTAAATTAAAAATAACTATGAAACGCTATGTATAGTCTTTTTCTTTCTTGTTCTGGGAAAGTGCCTCTGCTTCTTCAATGGTGTCAGGTAACGCCGTGTTGATTGTCTCTGGTAGCGTAAACACTAGAAGACTGGCTACTAACGCCATGCTGCCGAAGAATATTGCTGGCAGGTTCTCGTAGTACAACGCCTGGGAAATAACAAACTTTATGACAAAAGAAGAAAACAAACCGTAGATGTAAATATGTGTCTGTCTAGAAACAGATCAGCTATACATTAATATCTAAACTTAGTCACTATGGCGTGAAAAACAAGGCCCTTAGCTTGCTCGCATCTTATTTAAGTAATAGGATACTAAAGGTTAATATAAACGATGAAAAGTCATCAGGGTCGCCTACTGTGATGGGTGTTCCGCAAGGCTCGATCTTGGGCCCTTTTCTTTTCCTGGTGTATATAAATGACTTACCACATTATGTTAAAAACCATGCGAACATTGTGCTGTTTGCAGATGATACATCATTAATATTTAAGACTGATAGGAATAAAAATAATTTTGACGATGTTAATAGTGCTCTATCGCATGTCTCACATTGGTTCACTATAAATAATTTACTTTTAAATGCAAAGAAAACCAAATGCTTAGAATTCGTGTTGCCAAATGTAAAAAAAGTAAATAAATCTCTTAAATTAAATAATGAAACATTAAATATAGAGGAATCCACGGTTTTTTTAGGGGTGACCTTGGACAGTAAACTGCAATGGGGCCCGCACATAGCATCTCTCACAACTAAACTTGCTAGGGCTGCTTATGCTGTTAGAAAAATAAGGCAGCTCACTGACGTCGACACTGCTCGGCTTGTTTATTTTGCATATTTCCATAGTGTTATGTCTTATGGCATTTTACTGTGGGGCAAAGCAGCCGGTATAGAACAAATTTTTGTATTACAGAAAAGAGCCATTAGAGCTATTTATAAACTAAAATCAAGGGAGTCCTTGCGTGTCAAATTTAAACAAATAGGTATACTTACAGTAGCTTCCCAATATATTTATAATAATTTAGTGTTTATACGGAATAACATAACTGCATATAAACAAAATTGTGATTTTTCAAATCGTCAAACAAGAAGGATGCATCAATTGGCTACCTCTTCGTACCGTCTTTCTAAAGTGCAACGTTCTTTTATGGGACTAGGTACAAAATTTTATAATAAAGTCCCAAAACAAATACATGACTTACCGGTGCAATCTTTTAAGAAACGTGTAAAGGCTCAGCTCTTAGGCAAGGGCTACTATAGCATAAATGAATATTTAAATGACAAGGATGCTTGGAAATGACTAGCTAGGCAACCAGTTCTGCACAGGTTAAAGAATACCTATTTTTGTAATAGATATAAGTTTTATTTTTAAAAGATGTGCTGAGGAGTTTCTTTACGGCTTTTCTTCTCCTCCATGACAAAGCACCTTTCCGAAAAGCTGGTAGATTAAAAAATGACGTGCATAAGAGTATCAGTGATACCTACATGAATAAAGATTATTTCATTTCATTCATTTCATTTCATTCATTTCATTCATTTCATTCATTCATTCATATTTAATCAAAATTGAAACTTAATCAATAATACATTTTAAGGCACAATACTCTTTTCACTGAAATGGTGTCCCAAGGTATTTTGTCGATATTTGGGCGTCCAAACAAATTATATCCCTTTTGTGGCTGTCCTCCGTCAAACACAATCAACGTTCCATCATTTATAACGTACACGTATGCATTTGTAGTAAAAAAATAAAAATAAATATTTTAAACCAACACAAAAATGAATGGACAAATATTCATATTTTGTTAAGGTTTAAAATCTTGAAATAAGTTTTTATTCGAAGTAGGTTTGTTACAGACGCATATTGTAATGAATGAGTAACGATACTTTTATATTACTATTCGTTTCCACACACCACAGTGGTTTGATAAAACCAAGTCTTAAAAAATATCCATCCATCCATCCATCCATCTATCTATCAGATCTTGGAGGTCCATTGCTGGACATAGGCCTCCCCTAACTTGCACCACTCTGACGGGTTCTGAGCCTTCTGAATCCAACGGATTCATACCCAACGCTTCAGCCACCCGAAGTTTCTGCGTAAATAGCAGACGTGTCGGAATGATGCGTCTGTTATTTACAAGACCCTGAAGTTCCTTGTAAACAGGCTAATGCGTCATTTATCTTGTTAACGTAATAATGGAACTACTTATACTAATAGAAAATACAAATTGCAAAGCCCCCACCATGAAAAAACCTCTGAACTGAAAGGTAAGGTTGGGTTTGGTTGAATGATATCATTTTACGAGAAAAATACGGACTTTGCGAAGCGGAGTTCTGTCGACAACTGTGACGTAGTCAAATTAAACATACTCGTAATATGAAAAATTTTGAATATAATGTGAGTTGTCAAATTGTCATTAATAGAATTTCAACTTTGCGTACAATGATTCTGTTAGGCGTGTGGTAAATAGCAGACGTATCGTCATGACACGTCAGGTATTTACATACGAGCGCCCGAACGCCAGCCGAAACGTCCTGAGTGGCCGAAGCGTCGGGTATTTACAAATATGCATCCTGGATAATTATGATCTGTCTGCGAAGTTATATTTTGATCTGTACAACGGTTATCGTGTGACTGACATACAAACATCCTAACTTTTAAACATCTTCACAAACTTTCACATTTATTATAATATTAGTATTTAAGATATAAGGTCATTCACTTTTAGTAAATTTCTTAAATTGGTATTTTGTCACTGTAATAATATCTTATATCCATCCAGAAAAAATGGGAAGGCCATTTTATTGTGACCCTTCTATCCTTCTTAAATTAGCAGAAAGAGATCTTACAAGTGCCACGTGAGTCCGTTTACCGGAAATTACCAATAATAATCCCTCGGATTTTTTTTGTCTTCACCGTTCACGTCTTTTAACAGTTTAATTTAACTCTAATTTGATAAACGATGTCGAGGATCACTACTCTCCAGTAAGACAAATATGCGGAAAAGAGCAGTTATCTCATAGACTATCCAGTTTGTGGACACAATGACGACGTCATCAGTCTTACAAAAAATAATAGATACACAAATCTAAAAAACACGCTTTTATAGAAAGTCCAACTAAAAATAGAAAATAAAGAATTAAGAATCGTGTAATTGTAATAAAACTGTGGGGTGCTTTTTAAGATATTATGAAAATGATAATTCTTCTACTCACTGACACCATGCACCCCATAAAAGCGTGTTTTAAGTTTTAACTATTATTTATTTTTTAATTTTTTAGTTTGATTTTTTGAAATGAAATTTAGTTTTTTTTGCTTTCTTTCTTTTTTTCTTTAAAGTTAAAGTTCAATAAAGTTTATTTATTTATTTATTTATTTATAAACATTCAATTGTCATTGGTCCTCGATAATTCTAAGAAGTTTGAAAGAAATCTGACCGTTTGAAGTGAAAATCAAGTCCAAAGGAGTCGGATGTCGGATATAAGTTACAAACATACATACAGATGAAGCTAATAAAAACGTGAAAAATCATGACGATATAAAGTCAATTTACAGCGAGGAACTATTAAATCTAAGATTAACATATATACTTATTTTGAGGACTTCTCTTTGTTTGTGTTTTAATTTTTTTTATGGAAATAAAGGACAAACGAGCTCGACGATCAATCAGCTAGTAAGTGGCTATAGTCGTCTATGGACATCAGCGAAGTCAAAGGCATCTCTGATGCGTTACCGGCTAAGAAAAAGGGAGAAAATAAAAGAAAGGCTGACCTTCAAGCCCTCAGTCGGCCGACGAGTCATTTGGCGGTTGACTCAAGTAAGAAGGTAGTAGATGTAATATTATATTTGGAAAATAAATTCAATTAACTCACCAACAGAGGAGTCAATGGCGCCGTTGCAGAGCCAATGCGTCCTATTGAAGAACACACAGCCAACAGAGATTGGCGGACGCTGGTAGGGAACACCTCTGACACGTAGATGTAGACGGTACTGTAAGCCACTGTGATGGAGAACTTCCCCGAAAGGTACAAGAATAGCGCCCACCACTTATGACCTTTGGAAAAAATATGACATGGTTTAGTAAAAACAGAAAATTGATGTCTTTTTCTCTCATCATCAAAATAATATCTTTATTAAGACGTAATTGTCATATTAAGTAAGCTTATTATTATTAATGCAAATGCTTTGAAATTTAATAGTCCCTAAGTTAAGCGCCTATATTAACGTGAGCAGATTCTTCACATTCTAACATCTAGACGTATCAAATGACGAATACCTTTAAATGTTATTTCTGACCACGTCGACATAATTCACAAGTATCTTATTACAAGTTACTGCCAGATTCCTCAAGTTCGTTTTAAATTTAAATGCAATATTTAATCAACTTCAGGATTGCAGTATCAAACCGACCTTCCAACTGCGGGGACTTCATTCATTTATTCATGAAATGTTTCTTAAACAACGATTCACCGCTAGACGTCTAGCTTTCGCTGCGCAAAATCGCTTCGCGAATGTGCTACGGTTGCACCTTTATATTGATTGATAGATATTTTTGTTACTTCTTATTTGGTGAGTTCCTATAGTCTAGCATCAGATCATTCCATCTTGATCACGATAAGAGTGGTGTTTGATTTGTTGATCGATGAAAGATTTTATACGTTCACTAAAACTTATCAGGTTCAGTTCAAAACTCTGTACTATGTACATATAACTCAAAATTATCTAAGAACGCATTAATGATAGCTGCCATTTATTAATATGAACCAACCTTGTACGTACGTCTTTGAGCAAAATGAAATAATTATTTAATTGACATGAATAGTTGGATACTTCGAACAAAGGATTTTGGCAAAATTTGTTAAAAATCCCTATTCGTATTGTATCGTATTCGTATTGACGTTATTTATAAATCATATTAAACGTTATAATCTAGTAAAAATCCCATCACATCATAATTTATGCAAAATTGAATAAAAAAATAAGGCGTCGAATCAATGTTATATGAAGATGACAAAATCTACACTGACGTTAAGTGACGTGACGGCATGAAAACACTTATAAAACCATAATAATCGATACATTGCTATAATCGAAACTTAAAATAAAAATGAATTTATTTTATTTCTTTCTTTGTGTTTAACAACTAAACAATTTAATTTCTTCTCTTCTATAAGAACATGACCAAAAGTGTTTATTACGATAATCTCTAACCACAGCCATTTGAACTGATTAAAATACGGTTAGAATATTCATTATTCAACCGAAACCCAAATTTCATACGCTGGATGCGGCGCGGACGAATTAACAGTGAGTTTTTTAGGAAAAAATATTTTATTATAGTCGTAAATACATCATTATTGAGCGTATAGGTATGGTAAAGTAACTTAAGTAGCTCAATGGAGGCAGTATCATTCCAGTTACTTGTGGATATCTAAATGCTTCGGTTTTTAGAATTTACAATTTAATTATTGAATCGATTAGGAAGTCTTACAATTTTGAATCGATTTGTTGCAAAAATTGGTTCTTTCGTGAATCGATTTTTTTTGTACATCTCTAGTATCACTGCGATGACAAACGACAAATATGAATTCTTAGTTCGTGGGGACTATAGGTATCAGTTAGGCACACTAAGAGGTATACAACAATAATTGAACATGTCCCCACATTCATTATTAAATGTCTTGTAACTTTGTATTAATATAAATTGTGAACAGTAATGGACAGTAGTTGCATAATCCAAAGGCGAACCACTGGCACAGAATCCGCTTAACTTGAATATTCCATTAATTCAGGATGTTAAGCAAATAGTGATGACCAAATATACAGGGCGTGCAATACTCTCAACTGACTGTCTATCGTTATCTGGTTGAGGAGATGGATATCCCTGATTTCAAAATTATTGACACATGCCACCTGATTTATCTGTAAGAAATCTATACTAATATTATAAAGCTGAAAAGTTTGATTGGTTGAACGCGCTAATCTCAGGAACTACTGGTCCGAATTGAAAAAATATTTTTGTGTTTGATACTCCATATATCGAGAAAGGCTACAGGCTATATAACATCATATATTTTAGTAGTTCGTTTTTTCCACAAATAAACGCGGGTGACACAGCGGGGCACAGCTAGTATTTAATATGTTTTCTGCACGAAAGAATATTGATTATAATATTATATTGAAGATACGCATGATACACATCCATGCATTCATTAGCCGGACATTATACCTCCCCGAATATGGGCCATCCTTCTAAATTCAGTGGTTACTCGTTGTCATTTTCAGATCGTCATATTACCTGGTTGAGGGGCGTCTTATGCTATTAACACCGAAGCCTGATCTCCCTGGTCTGGTATGGATACTCTTACTTAAGCGTTTGTCAAAAATTCTTCCGACTTAACAAAAAGTTTACATAAAAACTACTTTTGGTAAGCTTATTATTTGAAACTGTAATTCCAATAATTTAGCTACTGTTGCACCCTAGTACGATATGAAACTTGTGATTTTGGTCTTTCATAGTGAGTCCTTTATTACTACAAGTTATCATTGTCTAAGCTTGTTCTATCCAAAGTTATTTTCTGTCCCCAAACAGTAGCTCGCAACACTCGTCCGAACTTCAATTTACCGTAAACTGTTTTGGGGATAATCAAAGTCGCCTTTTGTTCGTGTCTAATCGCGACCAGGGCTTGGGATCTAGCGAAGTGTAAGATGTTTGTCCTTGTAAACTAAATTTTGGGTAAATCTAATACATATTTAGTAGATAGTTTGGCTACGGGGTCACTGCGCTAAGCTTTTTGGTGGAGCAGTCGTGGATGGGTTAGTAAAATATTGGTTTGCATGTAAATACTGGATAAAGTATTTTCAGCTTTTGCCACTCGTGCAGGTAAATAAAGGTAAATAAGTGGAAACGCCCTTTTAAAATTATAAAAAGAGTAATTTTGCGATCGATATAAATATAATTATGTAGGTGTCTTCAAGAGAAGAGTGAATAGGCATTTATTAAGTAAGTGCGTTCACCATCTTAGACTTCATCGCCACTTACCATCAGGTGGGATCGTTGTCAAGCATTAACTTATTTCATGTAAAAAAATATCTATAAACTTTTGTATCCTATTTAGGTGGTGACGCTTTTGGTTTGATTATATTTTAGTGATAAAAATAGCAAAATGTTATCATAAAAAACTTACCCTTTGGCAAAAACGATAGACTAATACACAGACAGGCACTTAACACGTAAGTATTTATAAGGACTCTCTTTCTTCCGAATCTGTCCAGCAACAGCAAACACACAAAATTCGCCGGAATTTCAACGAAAGCCACCAACATAAAGTTCACATACATGTTCCCTGCTAACGACACCGAATTTATTGATAGTCCGTAATACACAAACGTACATGTTATCCACAGAAATGAGCACACAAACACTCTTTTTCTTATTATACTAGATTTGAACACTTTCGCAAAGTTCGACGGTTCTTTATCTGGTTTCACTTCATTTGGAACTTCTTTGATTCCATTTTCTTTTTTGTCATCATCTACAGAATCAACAGATGACTTTTCAAGCTCATACAAGGGCGCAAGTGCTTCATCTGATAATTGTACTTTGTTCATTTTTGCCGCTTTCTTCAATATCATTGTGGCTTCTTGGTGACGTCCTTTGCTCATTAGCCATCGCACACTCTCGTTCAGTATCCAGTAATATGAGATCACGAACAATGCTGGAGTGTAGATTACCCTCAAAAGGGTTCTCCAGCTTTGAAGCCACCACGATAGTCCTGAGAGTGACATGAGCCCCAAGACGTATAATGCATTTATGAGGGTGTTTCCGAATACTCTTCCCTTTGGTCCAACTAGCTCCATAGCTGAAATAAAATGTGCTTTATATAAAAGGTTTTCTTATTTGCTACTAAAGTTACAATGTAACTTGTCTATAACTTTGATTTTTGAAACAATAATAATGCTTCAATGCTCACAGACATAGAAAGTAAACATGTCTGTGTTCAGACATATCACCAAGTTCGTCAGATTCACTGACATTCATTCATATTTTGGTATTCTTTAAAATTTTGGTCATCAACTGTAAATCTTAAGAAATTTACTGGCGTTTACTCAAGGTATGTATTGTATAATAAATTATCTGAAATTTTAATTTAGAAATTTTAATTTAGAAATTTTAATTATAGTATTTTGTACTTCAAACCAAAAATGCAAGGCAGCTCGATTCATGTATCCGTACTTCCAAAAATTTTTCATGGATTGACTTACCAATAACAAAAGCAGTGCTATACATGCCAGCACCTGTCGCCGCTTCAAGAAACTCGAAAGCAAGCAGCATGGGGTAATTGATGGCGAATGACCTGAGGACCCCGAAGATGCCGTTCATGAGTGCAGCGACAGACAACGCCAACTTCCTCCCGTATTTGTCGGAGACGATACCTGTCAGAGGGAGGGACACGAAGAGACCAGAGTTGTGGATAGTGCCTATTAATGTCCTCTTCCAGTTTTGGCAGCCGAGGTTGAACTATAACAAAAGTTTTTTAGGTTTTATAATCAACAAAATGAAGTCTTTAGTATTTAGGTTATAACAAAGCAGTCTATATCTTTTGGTTTTCATAATGAACAACAGTATTTAGAATAACATATATTTATTATTGAACTAGCTTCTACCCGCGACTTCGTCGTTACGTTCTTCAACGTATCTGTAAAATTTTTTTTTGTAGCTTATTGAATAAGCATTGGTTGCGAGCAGCGCTTTGAAAATGCTAGTATGTAAGCAACCATAAATTTCAGCAAAAAATTGTTATGTTGTTTTATTTGATTTTATACAAAGATCGATGGCTACTAAACCTTGCATTGTATGATAAAAATTATCACAATGTGCATCACCTCAAATTAAAGAATAATAAAAGGATTTACAACTTAATCACCAATCAGCTGTTTGAAGTTAGGCCATGTTTTATTTCGTACATTGTAGTGTCACCGTGACGAAAAACGACAACTGTTTTCCGAAAACTATTAATTGTACCTCTTATCCCTCAGGAACAGGTATATTTCCTGGATAAAAAGTAGCCTAACCGGCATGTTAGGTTGAAAGCTATGTATATGTGCCAAATTGTATCCATGTCCGTTGAGCCGTTTTTCGTGATGGAGTCACAATTATCCAAACTTTTACATTTATATTACTAGGAGAGGATTAATGTACTTATTTCTTGAAAAATCGGTAATGTTATGTTATCTTGTGCTTGCATGTCTGCTCGTTCGTTTGTTATATCAGATTTTTCCTACTCTATAAGCTTGTAAATTATCTTTATTTGACTCGAGAAATTGAGTCATATTAAAGTACCTAAACTGTTATATTAAAAAAATGCTGATCGGTCGTAAGTCAATCACGTTCACAGAAAACATAAGAGAAATATAATACAAGAACGCTTTTCAAATTATATTTAATTCCATAATACAATTTAAATATAAATAAATAGTAAAGTCCATTCTGTCCAGCGAACAAGGGTCCTCAACTCCTGATAAATAATCTAATATATAAAATTCTCGTGTCACAGTTTTCGTTGCCATACTCCTCCGAAACGGCTTGACCGATTTTGATGAAATTTTTTGTGCTTATCCGGTATCTATGAGAATCGGCCAACATCTATTTTTCATCCCCCTAAATGTTAGGGGTAGTTCACCCCTAAATTTTTTATTTTATTTTATATGGCAAAACAACGTTTGCCGGGTCAGCTAGTTATACTATATAGTTGTCAATTTACATTATGACACAGTTAACAGTTTCTATTTAATTTTGTGTGACTAGAAACTATGTACATGCGGGACCTAAACAAACCGCGTACCGCAGAACTATTCGGTGTCGGAACCTTGCCTATTATCCACGGCCCGGAGCGATTGCATAAACTTGAATGTTAATATATTATCATTCACAAATTAATAATATTCCTTGACGAACAAAGAAAAATACGCATTGTTCGATAGATTATTCAGTAATCGATTTTATAAAACTTTCATATTCCATTCGTGCTTCCTTTTGTCATCTTTCACGTTCTTAAATTACGCTAATTTTATTGTTATTGTTTCTTACATTACTTTATTTTTTTTTCCTCTTTCACCTTATTGTAGGTACTAGGGATCGTATTTCGTAGTTATATAAACAGGATTCGTATTCTCTACTGGAGCGGTATAGCGGCTTGGTAAAAATGTATTTTACTGATCTTGGTGATGTATAATACATCATTATAAATAAATTATTATATATTATATTATAGAGCATAACTGTAATAAAACTAAAACACCTAATCCATCGCTTAAACCAAGAATTGAAATTCGGCAGCACATAGCAGCACATCCCTAATCGCATCGGGATCTTCTAAAAGTGGAATTATCTTCCTTATTTCACAAGGGACTTGTGTAAAACTGCATTGTTTGCAAATGATACCTCATTACTTTTTAAAATTGAGAGGAAAAAGCATTGTTTTGACGATGTGAATAATACTGTTTCCTAAGTGTTGCAATGGTTTAGACTTTAGATTACGCATAAATTAATGGCGTAGCTTGTATGACTTTCAAAGTATTTGTAAACCAAATCAATTTTGAATAAAAACATTTGATTTGAACGGAAATCGTGCTCCTAATGGAATTTATAATGGTTAATCTTTACGTGAAAGATGTTTGTACGGCCTTTTAGTTATATATTTCATTACGAAAACAGAAACATTTTGTATGTTTCTATATCATTTAAACAAATGTTGGGATAGTATTAACGTAAATAGTATAATAAGGTAAAGGTAATGATCAAATACAATGGATTAGCAAGCAAAATGAAAAGACTATGTAATTTCTAAATAAACTTCTAAAAGGTATCCGTAAATGAAGCTAAAGAGCAATAAAAGATAGTTCTCCACACATTGACGCCTCTTCATTGACGACACGACAACAACATTATTATGAATGAATTATGTAAGATACAATCAACATAATCTTAAATTAAAATGCAAAAACGCTCGACAGTTTTATTTACACTAAAAATACCTAGCTAAGAACACTTTTGATTACTTTCACTTGCTCACATCACTTTTCTGGAGTCATCTTTCAGACAAAAAAATTTGATCAAAATCGGTTTATTTGTTTGGGAGCTACGATTTATTTATTTATTTATTTATTAAGGTCGCCAACATTCCATACACCATTACATTTTAGGTTTACAATACATAACAGTACAGGGTAAGCGTTGGAATAATTATAGGCAACGACAGCATGGAATATGACATCATCGTTATTACAAAAAATTAAATTAATTACAATAGGAATTATTAATAATATTAAATAAAACAGAAATTAAATTATTCTATAAATAAGATTAATTATACAAATTTAAAATTAAAAAAAATAATTAAAATATCATACAAAATTGCACTCAAATAATAATAATAACGATGACACAGACAAACATACAGATATTCAGAAACAGAGATACACAGATACGTTAAACTTATAACACCCCTTTTTCCTGCGGGGGTTAAAAAGACGTAGGTTGGCAACATGTACTGGTAACGCGTATATGTAATGTTTAATATTACAGAATTTTTGTTTATCATTAATGGTAAATCATACCATACGAATATAGGTAGCATTAAACATTGACAATAACACAAACATTTTATAAAATGAATGAATACGATTCAATTTGTATGTGGGCAACATACAACATACATTACACAATGTACCTTACCTTACACAATGTAATAGGTACACATGCAAACTTCATATTGTGTTAGTACGAGTGGCGAGCAGCTAAGAGTTGTATATTACTGAACAGATTTTCATGAAATTTAGCCCACAGGTAGAGCATGATCTGGAAGAGTATATACAGATACACAGAAGTATAGAGATATACAGATACAACATGTACTGGTAACGCGTATATGTAATGTTTAATATTACAGAATTTTTGTTTATCATTAATGGTAAATCATACCATACGAATATAGGTAGCATTAAACATTGACAATAACACAAACATTTTATAAAATGAATGAATACGATTCAATTTGTATGTGGGCAACATACAACATACATTACACAATGTACCTTACCTTACACAATGTAATAGGTACACATGCAAACTTCATATTGTGTTAGTACGAGTGGCGAGCAGCTAAGAGTTGTATATTACTGAACAGATTTTCATGAAATTTAGCCCACAGGTAGAGCATGATCTGGAAGAGTATATACAGATACACAGAAGTATAGAGATATACAGATACAACATGTACTGGTAACGCGTATATGTAATGTTTAATATTACAGAATTTTTGTTTTATCATTAATGGTAAATCATACCATACGAATATAGGTAGCATTAAACATTGACAATAACACAAACATTTTATAAAATGAATGAATACGATTCAATTTGTATGTGGGCAACATACAACATACATTACACAATGTACCTTACCTTACACAATGTAATAGGTACACATGCAAACTTCATATTGTGTTAGTACGAGTGGCGAGCAGCTAAGAGTTGTATATTACTGAACAGATTTTCATGAAATTTAGCCCACAGGTAGAGCATGATCTGGAAGAGTATATACAGATACACAGAAGTATAGAGATATACAGATACAACATGTACTGGTAACGCGTATATGTAATGTTTAATATTACAGAATTTTTGTTTATCATTAATGGTAAATCATACCATACGAATATAGGTAGCATTAAACATTGACAATAACACAAACATTTTATAAAATGAATGAATACGATTCAATTTGTATGTGGGCAACATACAACATACATTACACAATGTACCTTACCTTACACAATGTAATAGGTACACATGCAAACTTCATATTGTGTTAGTACGAGTGGCGAGCAGCTAAGAGTTGTATATTACTGAACAGATTTTCATGAAATTTAGCCCACAGGTAGAGCATGATCTGGAAGAGTATATACAGATACACAGAAGTATAGAGATATACAGATACACAGAAGTATAGAGATATACAGATACACAGGGTATTTATTGGAAACGGAAACGTGAGCAAAGCGTGTGAATATACGAGTATTATAAAGTGATGTCGCGTCGGTGTCGTGTCGTCCTTATTAAGAAACGGCTATCCAGGAACGAGGAACGCGTGTCGCGTGCGTGCATGCGTGTCGGAGGCGTGGTGATACGTTATCGTCTAATCGCACCATATCAGTGGCATTTATACTTTGAACCGTTCGCCGTTGACACTAGCGAGACTATTTTGGTCAATGACCTTCACGTCTTAATTGGCAATCTTGTTTATAAAGTCTTCATAAACTAATCTCATATAGTTTTTAGGACTTTACATTTATAATTACAAGTTTTAGATTTAAATATGGCACGCTCAGTGGAAAAAAACATAAGTCGTCTTACGTTGAATTTTAGTTATTAATATGATTGGGAAGAGGGACATAAGCTGCTTATGCTCATTTATTTCAAATTTTTATCATTAATCTTGACGGTTTTGTGCAAGAAATCTTAATGTAAATTCCTTTGACTACTTACTAATATTTTAACAGTTTTTTCGCTTTCCTGTAAAATTGCAATTTTCACCTTATGCTTTTTTTTCCACTGAAGGTGCGATATACTCGAAGTAACTTGTTGAGCTATCTTGGTTTTAATAGTTTAACGAACTTTAATGGTTTAAGGACGAAATTTCAATTTAATTGTTATTTCTAATTTTATTCTCAAAAATTAGATATTGGATTTTTTTTCAATTCGAATGAATCGTTGTGTACCTACCTACTAAGACAAAACTTGAGTTTCCAAGACCAAATAATCTATTTTTGCTTCTCGCCCACACCACTTACAGAATATCCATGTAAGTATTATAATTCGAGTTTTTATTGTCAGGGGTATACATACAAACTTACATTAATACCAAATATTGGTTTATGTAGTTTGCTTCAACAAGCTCCTAGACAAAATTATGATTTTAATCTTGACATGTATTTGCATAGCGATTAAGATCAATAGCAATGGAAAATCAAATCTACTCATACAAAACGGACACTTCCTAGAACCTCTAAGATCTTTGATACCCCAATCACTCTATCTTGGAAATAAAAACCTCCATTTCTGTCGTTGTGTTTTCGCATCAATTTAGTATGTTAAATTGAGGTCGAATACAAAAAAATCTTTTCTTGGTTTCGATATCTTTCTTAATCCTTAGGTACCTACAGTTTAAGTTACCCGTTTGAGCTGCTCATATAATAATAAATCATATTTTGCTTCCACATTAAAGTTATTTCTGTAAGGTTTAACTACTTTGTATTAAACAAGATCAAGAGAATTGTTAGCCCTAAAATTTGCCTGCCCCAGGCTAATACTTTAGCTTCCACTTTAAATATTTATTTAGGTAATAATTTATTTCTCTTTTCAACATTTGTGTAATTCTACTCGTTTTACTCGTAATTTTATCGCCGTTTACTATATGGTAATATTATATTTTACATGGCAACAAGAATAAGCCCACTCACACATTATTAAATTGCTTAAAATTGATTTGTACGTTTGTACTCCCTCATTTTCTTTTTAGTCATCGGACAAAAAATATTTTTAGGGAACAACTAACCACTTTCTTAGCTTCTCTACATTATGATGTATTTTCGTTCAGTAAACTTCCTTAATAAAAGTATTACTTAGTTCATTAAAATTGAGACAATTTTTTGACAGCAAAATCACCCAAATTCAGAGTTGTTCCATGTTGGATTTAACTTACGTCTTTAACAGCAGAATCTTCATCGCTATACACGAATTCTTCACAGTCGAGAATCTTGGATGTGTCGAAGTGATCAAGCCCACAGGTACTGGTATTGTTAGTACTGAAGCCGTATCTCTTACATTTCATGAGTTTCCCCTTTGCTTCGGGAATTGCATGGTTCAGCCAGAGCGTGTTATTTAATAGTTCACATTCTGATATATTACATCTGAAATGAAGAAGAAGAATTAGGATCTTTTAAGATTAGGATCTGTAGATTAGAGATGGAATGAAGATCGAATAATAAGAGTTAGCTATCTATTAAATATTAGATAAACATATCAAGATTTTATCGATCACAACGTAGGCACAGTAGGCGCGCGAGTTGAATGCAGTTGGGGTCTGAGGTAAGAGGTGAGAGCGTACCCCCGCCACCCGCTACTTCTTGCCTCAAACGCCCGGAGTGTAGTGTCAAAGTAGTCGCCGTCTAACTGCAACACCTGATTTGCTTTAGGACATGATAAGATCCCCGCTCGACAGCGAGGCCCGGGAGATTAATTCTCCCGAGTTTAAGCCCAGGTGAAAAGGTTCGCCTTGAAACCCACAGAAGCCTCGCATCGGTCCATGTAAAGTAGGTGCGACAGCGATATCATGACAGTAGCTAGTGTTAAACTCAAAGTAGTGTTGTATTTGGTAATTATCGCGCGCATTCGTTGATTCACTCAAATGTAGAGCTTGAATTACATATTCTTGTGACTAAAATTTTAGACTTTTCTACACCGAACTTGGCACCCATAACCCATTTAGATTTCAATTCTTTTTTTAAATTTGGCTCTCATTTCACATTTATGTTTTTGATGAGACACAAGATACGCATGAAAAACATACCCCTTCCTGGCGTCGGGTATAAATAAACTGCCTTTTTTACTTAAAATAAGTTAATGCTTGACCACAGTCCCACCTGAAGGTAAGTGGCGATGTGGTCCAGGATGGTTAGCGCACTAACCTAATAAAAGCTTACCTACATTTATTTTTGCATTGCAACTCGAATAAAGAATTCTGACTTAGCAAGCCTATTCACTATTCCGTCTGTCTCTCTACTCTCAGTGCACTTCCAGCTATCACGATTTATTGGCGTTGCGGTGATGTGATTGAAGTCAACAGTTAGATTTACGACTAGAGCCGGAGGACTTCCCGTCGTCTGTCATTTGCGATTAACTTGCGTATGTATCGAGTAATGGTGACGGTTGGAGCGGTTGTGACGTATCTAGGGCGTATTAACGATATTGTATTGATGCGTGCTTTGATTTCGCGTACGTAGATTCTTTCATAGTCCACAGTGGTCTTACTAACGAATCCAACTAACATTATAAATGTGACAGTTTGTATGGATGTTTGTTCGTTTTTTAAGGAAAAACTATTGAACGAATTTTCGTGTTTAGCACACAGGCAGATCATGATTTGGAATAATAGCTAAAGTACTTGTTATTCTGGAAAACGCGGGCAAAGCCGCGGGCTGAGCACTAGTTAATAATTATATTATATTAAGCCGTTAAACAACATACAGAAGCGGCGCACTCCACAAAGCTAAGGATAAGAGTACTTACTTAACCATGCTTCAATACGAATCGATGGCCAGCTTAGTGGTCAACCTAAGTATCGAAAGTTCTCAAGTCCAATAGCCGACAAGGCTTAACGTCTATCCAAAGTTAACCGGGATCGTCTAACGTGCTTACTCTGAAGCACCAAAGTGATAATGTAATTTTGTCACTAACCGCCAAACATCTCAGGTCATTCGATTTGGGTCACTAACGCTACATTCAGGTTTCCGCTCCTTCAAATAAATGGGTAAGCCGCAGTAATAAACGACAGTAGTAATTGACGACGCTTAAAAAGGAACTTGAAATGTCTAGAAATGACGTAATTTTTCTCATCCTGAAATTGGAATTTTGGACAAATTCGATTCATTAACTGAAATGTCTTGAAGAGTAGGTTCAATTTTTTCTTAGTCGATAACGTCGGTAATACCTTTGCTGTTAGTTTTATCTTAAAAAAAACAGCAGAAGAGCTACCTAATGGGAAGTGGTCAACGTTACCCAGATTTGATATACTAATATAATGTGAACTAAGGCGAACTCCACGCTTCTGAGCTCTCACTACTTACATTACATTCATATATCGTAAGCTAATCGTGAATGATGGACGCCGACAATCGGTACGTACGGTTCCGCAGAAGCAGTAAATCTCACTGTCACATGCTATTGACTACTGTTCCGAACGATAGCGTACGAGACGTCAAACCTTGACAGGTTCCGGGTAAATGTAAAGCTCAATTTAAGACTTTAAAATTTAAAAAGCTAAAAGATTTTAAAGAGTCCTGTGAGATTACAGACTCGTTACTGAAGGTAGTTGGGAGTATTCTTGTGTGCTATGGGAGGAGAATGGCTGTTCGTTAAAAATATGTTTTGGAAGTAAGATCGATGAAAGAAAAGAGTTGGAATAGTTAAATCTTATGCAATTTGTTGCACTGCAATTTAGTTTCTTTTTATAATATTTTTTAAATATCTTTGATATAAACTTTGTTAGAAATTTTAACCACCTTGTGAAAACAACTTTCATTCAGGCATAATTGTCATTAGATTTCATTCACATTTCATAACCAAACTGTTACCCGAGTTCAAAAAAAGTCTGTTAAAATCAAGAATCAAGAAAGAAGAGAATAACTTTAGTGGAACATATTCATAAGTGGAATAAACTTTGTTACATTTCACATTTCCTTTAATTTCAAAAGTTTAAAACTTACTTTAACTGACAAATTTTTAACTGACATATTTAACTGACATCAGAATATCTATTGCAACTCTAAACAAAGATAGTTTACATAATACGTCTAACTACAGAATTATTGATGATATTGAAAGGTAATCTTCGACCTGTCGTCTCAGATCCGAGTGATTGCTGCGTAAGTCAGCGTGACTATAAATCTAAATCCAATCCACGCAACTTACCCAATATGTGTATTCATGGATATATGTAGATGTGTGTAAGTAACGTGCGTATTCAAATGTATTGTAACTGGTCAGGGTTGTCAAATGGCCTAGATAACATATTGTAAAGGAAGCTATCTGGTACGTTATAAGGAAGTAATACGTCGAAGTAGTAAGCGAGTGATAGGTTTTAGATTCATAAATACAGCAGCAAGTGATATACCAATTAAGACCAAACCAATTTATTAAATTTTTGAAAGTTCTGCAACTGATAATAATAAAATTAAACACAGAAATAGGATCTATCCAACCTAGAGACTGTCTGTACCGAAATGAACTCGAATAAAATTTTATTTCATTTCATTTCTAAGCCTCGACGAAAAAATAGAGGTGTTATAAGTTTGACGTGTCTGTGTATCTGTGTATGTCTGTGTATCTGTGTATGTCTGTCTTTGGCATAGCTCCCGAACGGATGAACCGATTTTGATCTAGCTTTTCATGTTTTTTTTTTATGTTTAGTGTAAATAAAACTGTCGAGGGCTTTTTTATTTTAATTTAAGATTACATACTGAACTTCTTGCTGAAATGACGAATGGGCTTGGTTTCGTATCGAGATTAAGGTGGTTTGTAGTAATAATTTGATGATTTATTAATTACTTATTTTGATTTAATTTCAAATCTGTACAAAAATCAAGCGTAAAATATTTGATGTGTGCCAGTGTTGCAGATCCAGTCATCAAGCGAGTTTTATTTATTTATTTATTTATTTATTTATTTATCCATAAACATACTAACATTACAGGTCAGTAGCCTAATGCGTTAGTAATATTGATTTATTATATCTATTGTTAGTATAATGTTCCAATTGTTAACATCATCTTTATATTCTTAATTATAAAATTTATATCATTAAATTATATTCAAAGAATGCTAATATTGTCAAAACTTAAAAATGTCAACATAATTACATTCATAATAATATTATAATTCATAAGTCTCAATCTAATAATTAAAAATTCAATAAAAATAACGATCAAAATAATAACAATAATAATAAAATAATACTTATGTCAATTAAATGTCAAATTATCAAAATCATTCATTCTTTAATTACAAAAAACCATTCATTATAAATTATTAAATTATCAATAACAACACAACAATTACAAATTATTAATTATCTAAATTATAATTATAAACCTGTTACAACATTAGTTATAGCCCTTGTGCACTCAATCAGCGTACAACTGAAAATGTCAATACGACAAGCTACCGCATTGAGCGTGCGCAGAGCTCGAGTGAGCGGTGCGTCGCGCAGGAGTTCGGTGCGCGCCTGCGGCACCACCAGCAGGGGCGGGAGTCGCCTCCGCCCTATGCTGTTATCCGGAGCGGACAACCTCAGCTGTTCTAGGATGGCTGGACTGTGACGTTCCCCCCGTAGCACCATAACCAAATACTTAGCTAAGGCGACTTCCCTCCTGGCTTCCAGCTTAATGTAACCTACCATGCCCAGGACGAACAATCTGGGATACAGGAGCGGATAGCCCGGATATACTCCATATAGCCTCAAATAGAGGAATCGACTGAATTTGTTCTGGATACGTTCTAGCATTTGTTTATACTTCTCCTCTCTCGGAGCCCATATAACCGAATTATGCTCCAAGTGACTTTTTACCAAGGCTTCGTATAGGGCACGCAGCGCATTCATGTTGGTGAAGCCAGCTGCTTGCCTCAATACGAAACCAAGGTTACGGTACGCCTTTTTACATACTTCGGTTATATGTTCTCGAAAGTTAAGATCAGTAGTAAACCGTACCCCCAAATCCCTCATCTCCGTGACGCGGCGTAGCGGCTCTCCCCCGACATGGTACTGGTAGTGCCGCGGAGTACGGGCTCGGCTGAATGACATTACTGAGCACTTCCCCACGTTGAAGTATAGCTTGTTCTTTTGGCTCCAGTCCACCACTCTGTCAATATCATTCTGCAGTCTTATGTGATCTGAGACGTCACCTATCCCGCGCACCAATTTTAGGTCATCAGCGAACAAGAGGCATGTAGACTCATGGACCACCTCCGGCAGATCGTTTATCATAACGATAAACTGGAGGGGTCCAAGATTACTACCCTGGCTGACGCCTGACCTGGTCCAGTACTCATCCGAACAGCACCCGCCACAGTCGACGTACTGACGCCTGTCCCGCAGATAGCTAGCAAGAAATGTCAGCGTGTGCGGCGTACAACCCACGCCTGCCAGCTTCGCAAGCAGCACATCATTGTCGACCGTGTCGAATGCCTTCCGAAAATCGAAATAGGCAACGTCCACTTGACCACCAGCGTCCATAATCGGTACCACTTGTGTCATTAAATGCAGCAAGTTCCCTGTTGTCCCCCGCTCAGGACGAAAGCCATACTGTGCGTCGGACAACTGGGCTCTCAGCTGTGCATATAATGAGTGATGAATAGCCGACTCCAACACCTTGGCGGGTGCACACAGAAGCGCCACCGGTCTGTAGTCGCTCGGCTCCGGACCTCCCCGTCCCTTCGGAACCGGCACCACGCGGGTGAGTTTCCATCGATCCGGGAAGGTCGCAGCTCCAAGGCAGACGTTGAATACGTGCAGCAGCGGCGTCTCTAGCACATTTCGACAATCCTTCAGGATGAAAGGTGGAATGCCATCCGGTCCAACAGAGCGCTTCGGCGACAACCGTGCGAGCGCTCGGCTAACCTCCGCCGGTGTCAGCTGCGTCAAGTGCACGCGCGCATTACCCCCCACCGTCGCACTAACCACTGAGACATCCAGTTGCGCCGGTTCTGTGCTGTACACCGAATAGAAGAATTTAGCAAATTCTATTGCACATTCCTGGTCCGAGAGAGATCGGCCGTTTTGGACTAATTTATTTTGCCTAGAAATATCTTTCTTCGATCTTATAAATTGCCAAAATCCTCTCGGATCCGATGCTAGATCGGTTTTAACTTGGAACACGTTAGTGATGCTCCAGATATTACTGGATGGACTATACTGATAGTCGAAGAGAAAGACTTACCATCGAATGATAAATCTTATTATAAAACTCATTACTTAAATTAATCGAATTAGTCGATTGTTCAGTTTAGTCGAAAAAAGTCGATAACAATTGATTTTCGTCGATTGTCATCGCTGGCGCGCGGCGGCAACCGTTATAAAAAATGTATCTGTGGCGATGATAATGATAACTGACACGATTACCATGCGTGTGAAGTGTGAACTACTAATTTGTAGCGCAGCGGTGGGCGATCGGACGAAAAAAGGCCATCGGCAGTCAGAGTTAACAATGCAAATTTTTAGACGCCATTGGCAACTCTGACTGCCGATGACCTTTTTTTCGTCCGAGCGCTGAACCGATAGTAAGTAGTAATTCAGTCAGTAGTTTATTCGAATAATCATTGCGAGGAACTACTAAATAGACAATCGAATGCGCAGTGGCAAAATTTTCAATTCAGTCGATTGTTTTTTTTTTGCAACAATCGCTCATCGCTAATGGATAAGGCGATTGACGACCCACGCATTCTACAAAACATCATAATTGACAGCCCTGTAACTAAAGCACCTATCGGATGACCCGATCGTAATTCGATGCACGTTTCGGACAAAGCCCGCAAGGATTACTGCGGTGGATGAAATTTTGAACCGAGTAATATTTTTCCATATTCCAATTGGAATACACATACGTATTCCATTTTTGCTCTGGAACTCCCACTTGCGTAAGGACTGCTATCAGAAACATATTAAAATAGATCCCACCAAAAACATAAATGTAAAAAAGGAGAGCCAAGTTCAATACAAAAATTATGCTTGGCTGTGAGCTTCGCCGCAAAAAGAATGGAGATCTAAATGAGTGCCAAGTTCTATGCAAAATCTAAATATGTATTTATAGGAACAAAATAACATTATGAACAATTATTAAACTCTATTTCTTTGCTTTATTGGATACCTATAACAATTGCTGTTATTTAAAAAAGTGAGATCTTAAAGTAGGTTAGATTTGACTTGGCCAGTTTTCATTACATTAGTCATAAAAGTTTTTACTGACTTTTTACTGACTTTCAAATCCCCGCACCAGGACTCCAAACAAGGAGTTGAGTATTTTAAAAGAGTATAGTATTATCAGTCTTGAATAGTCTTTTTTGTTGTCATTGCTTTTGATTGTCAGTATTTTGTGACAATATTCTAGCTATAACATGAAAATGTTTTTGCTTTTAATTTACCTTCTAAATTATCCTTACCCATTGGTTAGTAAATATTGAAATCTTTGCTTTCACGGTTTATTGCAAAATGCAATCTTCTGATAATAAAGGCTTAATTATAGATGCTGTCACCGCCTAAGATGCTATCACTTCCAAGCGGTTCGATGTCTCCGAGCTCGAACGATCAATCAATCATGTTGACGTCATCAACCCAAAATTAATTACAGTTAAATCTTGATCCTCGGCTGCTTGTTTCATTGTTTCTCATCTTAATATTATTAGCACCATAAGCTTGTAGCAAATTAATTTAGAATGAATATTTTGTATGGAATACATCGGAGCAGCGTGGTGGAGTATGGGATCTGTGTAGTGGTTTATTCATACACTACTTTCAGTTAATATGATCAGAAATCCAAATTGAGTGAATGTTCTAAAAAATATTTATCAGCCGCCTAAATCAGAAGAGGTGTCTCATAAAAATCAAAGTAATTTTAATGTGATTAGCGACCATGGTGACGTACATAGAGCACACGACGACGATTTAACATAAAATTTAATCTTGAAGAAGACAGAAGACCGGGATGCAGAAGGTTCAGCATCGGACAAAGAAGCAAATACAATCTTGCTTATAACCAGTAACCTTTAGACTCCACCAATCTGCACTGGAGTGGTTGGAGTATTCTGTAGGCCTGGAGATGAGAAAAGCAATTCCCAAGGCAGACTAAATTCTATGCCAATAAAATAAATAAAAATATCCGACATTTTTATTTTCACCATAACTAAAACCCATCTTCATGACGTCAACTTTCAAAGAAAAAGACCGCATCAAAATAGTTCCAATCGCTTAGGAGCTAGGATGCTACAAACAGACACAAACACATTGTCACACGTCATACTTATACCACCTCTCTTTTTGCTCTGAGGGTTAAAATAGCTATGAGCAACTATAACCATAAAGTGAATCACTTTACAAAACAATAGGAATACCAATATATGATACCTAGTACCTACTTATCAAGGTACCCTACAACTCTAGCACGTGTCACATGTCCCATCCGGCGCCCGATGCGTCGATTTGCATGTATTTGCATGCTACTACATCTCGACAACGTTTGATGCAGAAGCACTAACATTGTCCGATACGTGGAGCATCATAACGGAGTGTATTGTTTGTTAAATATCTATTTCGTCAAATGTCCGCAGGCTTAAACGTGTAATGCTGGCCATACATGATCAAGTATACTTGTCAAGTTTGCAGCGGACTTGACGCAGCATTCAGTAAACTTGAAGGTGTGTGGTCACGGTATAGCTATCTGACCATATAACTATATCATGCAAACTGGATGCCGCATCAAGTCAAACTGCAAACTTGACAAGTATACTTGATCGTGTACGACCAGATTTACACTAACTACGGAGAACCTATGACTTAGTTGCAACTAGATGTTTTTTAGATAAAGATTGTTTGACTGTTGCGTTCGTCCCGCTATTCTCAGAACCGACATTGCTGACCATTAGGTCTTCAATTATGAAGTCTTGACGTTTACCTGCTAACATTGTCTACAGGACTCTTGAGTCTCTCAGTCTTGATCGAGGTCACTTGATGGCTTCCTTACTGGCACTTCCAGTATAATTTACTTGCTATTCTCAACGAGGATATTGCTCATTCGTGACAAGTCTTGCAGATTTCTGATCTACATACTAACGAGTCAATTATCTGCTGAATGAAGCAAAATAATCCTTCTTGATGCTCGAGTACGTAGGTAAATAATGACGTGTTTTATTTTACTTTGCAACATAATAACTTGTCAGTATATATTTTATTTGTATTTAAACAGCGCAATTATGCATTTCCTATTGGACTCTGTTATCACAATATTTTATTACTTTGATAACATATATTTTTGTATGCATTAAATATTAAATAACTAGTCTTATTATTTAATTAAGCTACCGATAAGGCACTGATGCAAATATTTTTAATGGACGGTCACGAATCGCATTTTGATTAGCTCACATTTGCGGGCCAAATCGTAGGAATCATCTTTACCTCGAAACCTTTTTTCTTAATTACTGAATACAGTTTAAAAAAATTGTTCATCGAAATGGTTCAAAATAGTGACAATCTGACATACTTATTTGACTTATGCCTCTGTACCACAAAGTAAATTTACTTTGTGTTGTATCTTAATTATATAAATCCGTTCAGTGGTTCGGAAGATCTATGTAATAAAGAATATTACACACATACATAAAAACATACAAAGACATAATATACATACAAAATATGCGCAAAAACTATACCCTTCCTGGCAGTCGGGTAAAAATACGAGTAGGAAACATGAAATTATATCAATTAATCGTTATATCATTAATTGATCGATATACTAAAAAAAAGTATATCAAGTGGCATTAGGTCAAATGATCGTTAGTACTTATGCTATTCTATCAACTTTTGCGCACTCATTTAAGCCTTATCAGTATCCAATTATAGTTTAAACATCACAAGCACAAATGATTAGGGACATCAAAGGTGCACACAGTACAATGTAAACGATATCACGCAATGGGCACGTTCATCTTCGTATGGCTTCTCTTTCGGCATAGTGTAGCGATCCAGTTTCGAGATACTTAGTGTCAAGTCAGGTTATTTCAAGAAATCTTTAACAGTAATGGACAAAAATTGGAATACTTTTTGTTTCTTTTGATTATAATATTGCATTTCCTAAATCATCATTTGGTAACGATGTGTCTACAAATAATAAACATTTTGAAAACTAACTTTGTCATTATTCAATATCAACCATGCATGCCCTATTCCACACACCTATAAAAACAAAACGGTCGTTATAATATATTTCTTTATAAATTCAAAATATTTGTGTAAAAGTTGTATCTGTATATAAGTATAAAAGGCAAAAGTGATTCAACACACATGCCAAACTTAAAATTTTGCATACGTATTCCTCTTATGACTATAAATAAATCAATTTATATTTATTTATTTATAACATTAATTTAATACATTGAAATGTATGTGACCTAACATGAGTCCCTGACTGACCCCTGGGGTAAAGCTCAAAAGTTCACGCATGCGTAGTGACTTAACAAATGTCCGGAAGGGGAAGATGTGTTGATAACATAACCTCGAATATTATATTTTACATTAAATTAATATAATAAGATTAAATTTTATTTAAGGCAGCCGGTACTCAATCGAATGCTGAGTACAAAACTAAATTTAAAATTAGAATTAAATTTTAAGGAATAAAACTTGTAGAATTGGTTCACGTTTTGGTGATAAATCATTCGTGTTTCGGGGTTTTGAAAAAAATTGTTAAACATAATAAAACTTACCTGTAATTTATATTAGGGGCCTCAAAAACAAAAACTGATCCATACATTCCCGCCAAGTAAATGGGAAACAAAAGTAGCGCATAGTTGATGATGTTATATTTCCCGAATGGTCCCAATTCCTTTAACACGGCGTCCAATCCTGTATCCTTTCCCATTTTTGTTATTTATCACGTCAAAATTATTTCACACCATCACAAAATTTCACAAAAACATTGCAATTTTATCTCAAAACACTTTCACACGTGATCGTTCGATTGACAAAAATCAGATGACTATTTTGACGTCGCTCTACGCATGCGTACAGCACGCAACAAGCTTTTTTAAAGAAGTAAGGTTAAGCTTGCTTTGAACTCATCGTAAAAAAACTAAGCGTACTCCACAGACTAGCGCGTACACATGAGTTCTTGAACATAAAAATAAACAAGAAAGTCTGGCCGAGAATGAAACATCGCTCCCTTGATCGCTAGACAAAGACAACACGAACTTTTACTCAACTGGATTGCTAAAGATAGAAAGAGATTGCTAATCGTTTCTGAATACAGAATTAATCATACGAGTTTGTTGTATAATTATGAAAGTGCTAATAGTATTGGTAAATTTAAATCAACTCTATTTATACATTGATACGATAAGGTAAAATTTAAATACTATTGTATTTACATTGTTAAATAGTAACAGCCGTGATATTAGAGCGTGATATTTAAATTTTAAGACTTCAGTGATTTCTTTGATAAATAAAATTGTGGTATTAGTGATATTCAATATTGACTAATTTACTCATCAGGGAGTTTGGTGGATTTTTCATAGTAGATATGAGTGGCAGACAACGCAGATAAGAATTCTGATGGTAATGTAATACTGCGACCTATGGACATCAGTAACACAAAAAAGCGATGCATTGCAGGCCTAGATAAAAGCTGACCTCTCGGTATTATAGAAAGCCGACAAAAAATTTATTAATTTTAGAAGAAAGATAAGCTAGGCAGATAAACTCCTGTTATCTGGAATAGTGTTGCTGTTGAAATAATATTGTTAGTGTTTTAGAATACTGTTGGACTTGGTATTAAAATGAGTGTTACAGATTCCAGCGACTTTTAACAAGAAGGTCCTGATTTGAATCGTCCATTATTTACACAAGGTTGATGTGGACTTAAGGGGGATGGGAGCCCCTTACATTCATACAAGCCCGTCTTAAAATGTAACACTTCCTGTAATACTTTTGGGACAGTAGTTAAGATAACCATATTAAAAATGGTTGTGAATTGTAACGTTTTAACATCATTCGCAAAATCAATCATTTTGTGAGTCTCTGCTTGTTATACCTTCATTGTTCTAAAACTAATCCAACTTTACAGCAACAATTTAAATACACTCTCACCACCATTGAAATGGCCATAATAGCACCATTACCGTAATGTCCACTTCAGCTTCAAATTGTGTAGTAATAGTCACGCGCACATACGTGAGAAAAATTCTAACTAACGTGGGACTGTGATGGAATCACTATGAAAAGCTTCATAAAAATGTCGCTTCAAAAATTGAATTTAAAACTGTAGTAGGTGACCTACTGGTGACCGGTGAACACTCAAAATTATTTCTCAATTAGCAATTGTTTCTTTTACGTTTTGCTCGGTAATTTTACTAGGAGATTTATGAGGAGAAAGAAAGGAATGAAGAGAGGTTTAAGAATATTTGTATAATTGTATTGTATACAATGATATTATATGTAAAAAAGAGGATAAGGATTTCTATTTGGATGAAACCATGGCAAAATGAATTTCAATTAAGTATGTTGGCATGTTTCCTACCATAAGCATAATAAAATTGCATTTATAATGTTCCAGTGATGTTCATTGTGCATGTTGTAGACATTCTGAATAAAAAAAATATAAAATAGCAGTGCTGAATACTGTAAAATTATTTAACGAATAGCATTGTTTGCTTTACATTTTGCTCCGTTTCCTAAATTGAAGTTCGTTTTGGAGTTAGCCGAGTTAGGTTCAATATTTTAGTGTAACAAGGTAAAAATTCATTTCGTTGACATAACTCCCATACACATACGTATACCTACTGCATTTATATTGACGATGTAAATGTAGTGGATATTCTGAATTACATATTTTGAAGGGTAGTGCTGAATAATGACATTAACAGATACATAAGGTGCGTTTTGGTTTTATTTTAGAGGTTCCCAAGAACCACGCTTTATAGCCTGTATGCTACGAGTATTATCATATTCATCGAAACCCCTGGGCTCGAGCGAGTCTCTCACAAAGTGAGAGATAACAGCCAATTAGTTAACATAACTATTGATACAGATATACAAACTTCAAGGGTCCCTATCCAATACAAGAAATCATTTCAGAAACAAGCTGGGGATATTCTCAAAATGTTTGAAATCGAAGCAATCTTGTTAGCACGACCGCAGTTACCTACAAATCGTTTGTTTCTACTATAGAGTTATGACAGAAATAGAAGTGCCGTGTGCGCTTACAATGGACTATATTTAGGCGATCTAGTATGCGAATCATGGCCTTGTGACAGTTGTGGCCTTGCGTATCGTTACAGTGTTTTCGCAGGCGAAATTAGGACCAGAGTGGTCACTTTGGTGGACCAAAGTGTTCTGAAGCGGTCTCGGAGGTACTCAATAAACGCCGTATACTGTTAAGGGGGATTTATTAGGTAAAAATCGCTGGCTTTTATCTAATGCGCTACTCATATTTTTTATTAGAATTTGAATACATCTATGTCTGTGTTGAATATCAAAACACAAAATTTAAATTGTATAAGAACCCTTACGAAAACCTCGTTATGAAGATAATGTTTTATGATGTAAATAAAAATCCTTTTCTTTAAATTTACTAGTAAAATTGTATGACGTTTCTAGTTATTTACAACTCCACGTTTTCAACGTACAACCAATTAGGCGATACCTCAGTAGCCAACTGGTTGGTAAGGGTCTTCCAAGAACAGATAAATGAGAAACTGAATTTGTTACTGTGCTCGTTACTGGTAATGAGCGATCAATATAGTCCTTTATGTCTGGACCATAATAATATCAAAGAGTGTTTATAGCTTCATGTGGAGGCTAGTTTGGCTAGGTTAGCTCGGAATTAGCTCACAGTGTCGTGGTATGGGCATTTTATCAAATGCTTCTCTCCTTAGCAGGTAAGACGATATGCATGAAATAAAAATTGTTACATACAAATGTGGACAAATGTGGAGAATGACAGACCTGAGTAAAATTGCGCCAACTTCAAATAAAATTGAGAAATGTATGGAGATGATAATGGTTTCAAAGAGAGCTTGGCTTCAACCCATTAATGGCCCATTACTGAGTACTGGTGTCTCCTCTTGAGGCCTTTATCCGAAATTATAATTAAAACATTAAGTCGCGTCACAGGAGTTGTAATCAAAAACATTGTATAATCATACTTGGATTGTCAGTGGATAGTTTGGGGATATAAAGGGGATTGACTGTATAAATTATCGGCGGGAAATGCGTGTTCCCACAGATAAGCGCCGATATGTAATTTACTGCTGTAAATGTGTTTATACTATCAGCAACGCGCTAGCCGATTACACGTTATGTTATAACATAATATATTAATAAAGTTCAACGAAGCGCTCATAGCCTGGCGGCTAAACGATCCTAAACGATCGACAAAGTTAAGCAACGGGGACGCGTTCGGTAGTTAGATGGGGACCGCTAGTGGCAAAAATTATTGAGCGTTTCCGTGCTTCAGAGGACACGTTAAGCCGTCAGTCCCGGTTGTTTTCGTAAGTTAACAGTTGCTAAGCCATGTCGGCGGCCCTCGGGTGGCATGAAAACTTCCGTCACTTGGGTTGGCCACTAGCCCCTCCACCAATCCGCACTGGAGCAGCGTGGTGGAGTATGCTCTAGGCGTCCTCAAGGGAGAGACCCGTGCTCAGTAGTGGGCCATTAATGGGTTGTAGCCACAGCCACAAAGTTAATCAATCTGCCTTCGTTTCTGGGTAGGATCCGCAAGTTTGTTAGCTGGGTTATTAACTTGAATTTAAAAAAACATGACTATAAAATAACTCCTACATTCCACTTAAACTTCCCTAGGGGCACCATAGACACTGATTAATCCACTCGAGCCCCATGAAGGGGATCCAAAATACTAATATTTTTATATTTCACTCGAAACCCCTTAGTCAAAAACGAAACAAAAATTACCAAACTTTACTGGACTGTTTAATAAAAACATTTACAGCTTTTGAACAAACAATTAACTACACAACATTTAAATAACATTGTTTGTTTCTGCTAATCTCAGAAATTGCTGAACTGATTTCAGTATATGTGGTGTTTTTAAGCTATTACAAATTGCTTTGGCTACTATAAATTAAGATATTAGTAAAATGTAGGTACCTACCCCCTAAAGATTGCAATCTCTATCTATAAAAAAATCTATTTCCATAGGTTTATATTAAGGTTTCTAAATTCTAAATTCGAAAAGTATTTGATGACGCGTGTTGTGTAATGTTTATCATGCTGGATCGCCGTGCCTAGGGTCCTGGATTCAGTTCCCATCGAGGCTGAAATTTGAATGATGGGTTTGAAGGTTTTTTCTTCGTCTGTATGCAAGGGTTCTAGCCTTGTCTCTAGCGTGTTATCCATGGCACCCACGATACAGGGAATTATATTTTGGGGTAAGCAGTGTGTAGTGCCATTTATCGTGATCTCTGTTGATCGATGGATGGATATTACGGGTACTCACTATAGTATAGTATTATTTTACGAAGACATTTTGACATTTTACATCATGGCTTTACTAACTTGAATTCCTGAAAAGTGATTCAATTTTTGATTCAATTCCAGGTCATACTTTTAGCCTGTAAATATTCGTCGGGGCGTGATTTAATTTGTAACTTCAACAATAATAAAAGCGCGTTCCCGTGTTTAAACGGGCTGGCAACTAATTACAAAACAAAGTGAAGTGTACCCTTGGGAGTGTTGAGTACAATTTAACTGGAGTGGAATGTTTGTCAGGTGTGACTTGGTGAACTTTGAGATTTTATGGCCTACGAAATGTTAATGGGCCTGATGGTAAGTACGTCATCAGAGACATGATACAAAAGTCGTTGCATTAGAATCGTTTAGAGTCTTAAGCTGCCATCAGGCGGTTTTGTTTGGCCACTAACCTAAAACTAACTAAATGTTGGAATTTTTCATGCCACCCAAAGGCCTCCGACATGGCTTATCTCATGATGACAACCGGGACCGAAGGCTTTATGTGCCCTCCGAAGCACTTTTTGCCACTAGCGGTCACCGCATAAACTTGTTGTGATTATCTGCAGTAAAATGCCCTGACTCCACTTTTCGTCGGCTGTTCCAATAGAGTTTCCCTGTAATTCGATACAGAAACATATTAACAGCGTGGAGATATGCCTGAGGAGGTGATTTGCGATGACCTAATAAAGTAAATTGTGCGTGAAATTAGCTCTCGCAACGTAATTTATCGGTTTCTTGGGAAAACTAGATACTGCACGGATACATACTCTGCGATGGAGTCGTTAAAAGTTCCTGTTTGGGTTCCGTGCAAAGCAACACGCTAGAGCAAACGCTTGTACTGTATATTGGTATGTTAGATAACTATAAATTCTAAAACTGAAAAATACTCCAACAGTTTTAATACTACTACTGTACTAATACTGTACTAATATTATAAAGAGGAAAGATTTGTTTGTTTGCATTGAATAGGCTCCGAAACTACCGAACCGATTTGAAAAAATCTTATACTGTTGGGAAGCTACACTACCTCCGAGTAACATAGGCTATATTATATTTTCAAAAAAATTAGGGATCCTTAATAAAACTCCAATAATGTAACCCAAGGTTTAAAAAATAAAGAAAACCGAAGCAAAGCGAGGGCGGTTACTCGTAGTTTACAATAAACCAAAATAGGAACCATATCGATCACAGCTTTCAAACGAACCATATTGAACCAATCATCATCGGTCCATTGTTTAAGGAGTCACGGTGCCACAGACAGACACACGGACACGTCAAACTTATTACACCTCTTTTTTGCGTCAGGGGTTAAAATATACATTGTTTGCATAAACATAATATCACAACCACTTTAGAGTTCGGCTGGTCATATACTTAAAAGGACCGATAAACGTTGGGTAAGAAAACAGTTCGAATGGCTTCCACGTCTCGCAAAATGGAGCAACCTGTAGGTTCGGGTATGTTTGGAAGATTCCCCTCGAAAAAAAAGGAAGCCTACCAGCTAGGTAGACTAAAGATTACTTGAAGAAGACAGTTGGCATACACTAGATTCAGAAAGCTCAGGACTGGCCAGAATGATTAAAGTAGAAGAGGTCTAGCAGTGAACCTCCAAAGGCTGATAGATTGAAAAAATAAATTAAAAGACAAAAAACGCTTCTTGTGATATGATCTCTTTACTTTAGGAATGTCTCCAGACTTCCCATTTAGATACAATTATATGGCAAGTTAATTACTGGGGTGATTTGAGGAGATATCTATTGTAAGGTTAATTAGAAAACGCATTAGAAAGTGATTTGGTTGAACTGATATCTACCTATATGTAGAGCTTGGGTGATTTTAATATTTAAAATAGAATTATTATACAAATAAAATCTTTCATGAATATGAAATAAGTAATATGCATAGTACCTACTCTTATACAGCATGATCACTACAATGTATAAATTATTCGTCAGTTTTTCAGAAGAGCACACCACGGGCAAAGTTTACAAAACTTCTTGTTTCTTGTTATTGCATGGCGTTTAGCCCGTGCAATAATAGACATTACAAGACAAGTCACAAATCTGCGCAAGGTATAATAAAGGACTACTTTTTTCACGAAAAAAACGTGACTCAGGTTTTAAGTCACACTGTGCTATAAAATAATATGCGATACTCGTGACGTACGTAGTCTATCACGTTGATTGCACCCTCTCGATTAGCTCGGGCGGTAACTTTAAACCCGTGCAATAATAGACCACTTTACGCATATATATAGTATTCAGTGCCCAGTATAATTTATAAAAAATAAATTATATTGGACAACAATAAAATTGGAACCACATTCGTTGCAGAGTTTAAGCCCGGTAGCGAAGCAAGCTTAAGTTTAGCAACTTAATATATTTCAAAACCGGCGAAGATCATGTCTCGAACCAAACGCGCGATGTTATTAAATTCTCGAAGCGACATTGCGACTGTTTTGTGAAATTCCTTTAAACTTTTGTATGCAAAAATTTGTTTAATAATTTCCTATGGCTTATATTTTTCATATCTTTCAAATATTTTTTTAGTAACTGGTGGAATCAAATTGATTGCTTTTTTGTGAATAGTGATGAACAATAAATATACAAAATATTTATTGAAATATTTATGAAGCGTCGGGTTTTACTAATATGCCGCCGGGTACCCACTAGTATCAAATGGGGTAGGTACAGAAAGTTTATGGTCAAATTAATCATAAGCTTCCTGTTCGGTTTGACACAGCCATGAACGAAGAAAACAAGATTAGTTGCAATGTAAATTTCTGGTCATTCATTTTTCTTGTATTTCTTTGAATGTTGAACGAACAAAGTCCGTGATGGCACACACGTTATATTTGCGTTTACAACTTCATTATTCGTTCATTAGTAGTTTTGATAGTTTTAACTTGTAAGCTATTTGGGAATTTTTACTTTGTCTTTACACGTTCACATTTTGTTAAAATCAAGTGACATTTTTAATATTTTTTTATAAATAAAATTTTAATAAATTATATCGCGATTCTTCAAGTTAATAATGTTTAACTCAGATTTACACGTCAACTAAAGAACCCCAAAACTCCTAAGTAAAACGAAATATCTCGTACATAGTACCTAAACTTATTTGTATCTAAACAAGTACGAAGACGAAGTAATTTTTGTAATGAACTTCGAAATTCGCAGATACTTTGAATAGCGTTCGATATAATCGTATTTTAACACTTGTTTAAAATTTTCGCTTTATCTCGCAAAGCGGTCCACAGGCCACGATTTTCGATTAAACCTTCAAAGGTCTCTGGTACATTTATTCGGCGAAGTTAGTTTTGGAACGAGTTTTGAACTTTCACCCGGTCCTTACTATTTGTATTTGGTTTAAATTTCGCATTAAGGCAATGATATTATTCATACCCTTACAAATCAACAAAAAAACTGTTTTGAAAAGAGCTACAACACACACACGTTTATCTTTTGTTTCACTACACCAATCACACTACAATAATACACGTAGGCATTTTAACATTGTATGTCAAATCTCAAGCACTTTTGACAACAACAAAAGCGTGCCTATCATCTTGTATTGACAGAGCGACTACGAGCAGACGAAGTCAATTGACTGCTCTTATGATCTTCATCTTCGGCGCCCTACTGCATAATTATCTACCTTTTTTACTTATAATATCACTGCATTAAGGTGTTTCCGTCTGACGATGATCAAGATTATTATTCAAGATATTTAGACATTTATGTAAATATTACCAGTTTGAAATTTCACGAACATTCCGAACTTCTAGGCAATCAATTATAATTTTTATTATTATTTTTATGAATTAAAGTGACAGTTAGAAAACTAGATAACCAGAGTCCTGATCACTGTCATCAATTCATAATAACAAGCGCCTTACATGTTGATGACGAAAATAACTCATTGTGCTTCATAAAATACTTGGCGTTTCTTTCATTGTCCATTTCATTGTTCCAGACCCTCTCAGTTATGAGCCCTGTGAGTGAGAGACCGTGACAGTAGAGAGCTGTCTTATAGTATTACATTATATCTTATTATTGTCTTATTTTATCTTATAGGTTGAAGTTATTAGTTAACATGTTACATTGTATTTAATGTTAAATATATTTTCCCTTTTATAGCCTTTGTTGACTTGTACACGCCGATACCCTGCATGTATTTTATTGTATTAATTTCTTTTAGATGGGTTGCCTGGCAGAAATCGTTACGTAGCGGTAAGGTCGCCTGTTGTTTTGTACGTTTAATGTGTATGTTGTATTGTTATGTTATATGTATGTTTAATTCCTTGGTGTACAAACAATAAAGAGTTTATCTATCTATTTATCAATCATTGTGAGCCACAAATCTCTATTTCAGTAACATCACGTATACATACGTAACACAACAATATCCACCTCAAATCCGTGAAACACAAGCCTTATGTTTGCAAATGTTGCATTCGAAATAAAAGCCTAGTTTTCCACGGTTTTTCACGGTATCTAAATTAAATACATATTTGTTTATAGCAATGCAGGCGAAATTCTACTCAAAGCTTTGTTTACTAATCCCTTAAAACAGATTAATACCATTTTATCTCTTATTCGGTACAAACAGAACTGTTTTGGGGAAAATATCAAAGAAAGAAGATTTTGTTTAGATACTGATTTCTTGTTAGAAAGATAGGCCTACTTAATAATTTAACGACCCGTGTGGCGCAATGGTAACCACACCGGACCGCCGACGAGTACTGGTTTCGATTCCTAGCGAGGCAGAAATTCGAATTATGAGTTTATACTTCTGTTTACGGTCTAGGTATAAGTGTATAAGTGTACTGTATAAGTGTAGTCTATGGCACCCACAACATGCAATCCTACAGTGGGACTACGAGTGTGTTGCGTTATTTTATGTAATTTGACAGGAAGCCCCCCGACCAGGTGGACTGATGATCTGAAGAAGATAGCGGGCATTCGCTGGATTCATAAGACTCAGTAACGGTCAGAGAGACGCAGGTAAGGGGGCGCCTATGACCAGCAGTAAACCTTCAAAGGCTGACGTATGGATGGATGGATGCACAGATTACCCCCAATAGATATCGCATAAGTGAAATTTTCTTAGGCGCGGGCCACACAGAAAAGACGTAAGACGAAGACGGGGCTCGGACCCGTCGCAGACAGGGCGCCGTTAAAACATATAGAAAAGACAAGGAACGGGCGTGACGGTCGGTGCACACTGGGCTTTTCCCGGCCACAGAGTACTTAATCACTATAATAATTAGAACCTGCTCTCCGCGACCTTTCCGCTCCCCCGCTGGCGCCTACGGACGCCCTCGTCCTGTCCTTTCTGTATGTTTTGCAATAGGGCGCCGACGAGAAAACGTCGTGTCGGGCGTCCCGTCTTTTCTGTATGTTTTACGTCGCGACGGCTGCATACATTTTGTATGAAAGTAGATTAAACGGGCGCCGCGACTGCGACGGGTCCGTGTCTTACGTCTTTTCTGTGTGGCCCGCGCCTTAGAGTTTGAATTCACAAAATTTGGCGGAAGGTGCGGCTTGCGGGGGACATCAAAATGCGCTGTGATTGGCTATTTCTAATTCATACTTGAACTTGACGGGTCAGTATTGGTCGAAATTAATGTCGTGAACATGCAAATGCACGTACGTGTTGCCTTGTATGCGGTATCTATTGGGGGTAATCTGTGGATGGATGTTATTTCTATAATTTCTCCTAAGCCAGACTATAAATCTATTCGCATCAGATCGAGTTGAGACCGATAGTAGGGGCAGGCAAGAAAACTTTACAGTCGTTCATCGCGAAACAAGTCGCAACCACCCGCAGGTATGAACGTGACGCGGTTAAATCTTAGGTATCGATTACAAGAGATTACCCGGAACTAAGTTAACGCTTAGAATCCAAACTTTGACTTATTACGTTGCCTTTTCGGTGGTGCTTTAGCAAGTCAATTATGAGTTAATCGTTAGGTTAATGTATCGTATAAATCTACCGACCATAGAAATAAAAGTGGGATAAAACAATTAAATTATCTGTTTGTCAATTATGAGTTAATCGTTAGGTTAATGTATCGTATAAATCTACCGATCATGGAAATAAAAGTGGGATAAAACAATTAAATTATCTGTTTAATTTTTATAAATCTACTCTAATCCTACCAATACTTTGAGACCTATAGTTGAAACTGGTTCGACAGGCGGGTATTTTCGATAAGATTTCAACTTTTACCTCTACGATTCACTCACTCAGAACACAGAACTACTGGCCATCTCGTGGAAAAACCCCGGGTATAGCCACACTGGAAACGACGCTGTAATTCTCTTCGTAGTTCGCACTAACGAAGGGCTTTGTTACTGAACTGATTCGGTTGACGAGCCACAGAAACCCTTAAGTTATACGTAGGAAAGTCGTTTTTTACTTCATATTTCTAAATTCTGACGATAATGACTTTAGTTTTTAATTGTGTGGCGGAGACCTAAAGACGCGCCAAGTGGTGACATATTGCATCCTTACATATTCAGTCCGATTCAAGGTTTGTCACATACTATGTCCATTGACGGAAAGTTCTCACTAATAAAAACAATAGTAAAATTTCGATCTATTACGTAGTTTGTTAAAAGTTATTTCAGATAGAGAGCGTGGCGTGGCGTGAAATTCACGTCGCGTGTTGATCGCGTGCTTCTGGCGTGAAAATGTTTGCGAGACCACGCAAAAAATGCCACGCGGCGCTAAGCGTGGCGGTTTGTTATGTGTGACGATGGTTGTAGAAACTTTTAAAGAATCGCGATCGTGCTTTTCTACTCATATTGTTCGTCTTGAGATTACTAAAAAATGAAAACTGGACGATTCTGTAGTCTCAGTTCAGTAATCAGCAAGAAAACCCAAATTCGATTCTCAGGGTGGGATAAAGTAAAATGAATATGAATAAAGTGGTGGCCATAGCCTATAAGCACAGAAGACAAAATAGTACCTAAATTATAAACGAGTGGGTATGACGAATGCTTTGACGGCAAATGGTCTGATCTTTAACATCAGGGCAAGATAGAAGCAAGAAACCTGAACAACAATATAACTTTAAAACAAACAATATATCAAAATCCAACGTTTGTATCTTCTGAGGTTTTGGGCATGCATTTTGTTATCCGGCAAAACTGTGTGGGCAGAATTCACAACTCTACTGAACGCTAACGAACCTCTTTGTCGCATCTGGTGGATCCGGCCATTATTTCAAGCTTTGCAGACCAGTTCGGTCAAACATCGCTTAGAGGAAAAAATGGAATTTATTCACTTTTTTTCCAAAGAATTTTTTTTGTAGGTTAATATTGACTTACACTTAAGTCATAGGTGACGGCCGCACATTCACAGACAGACAGATCGGTACACCTAATATAATGTTATGAGGTCAACACACATAAAAAACAGTCGAATTGAGAACCACCTCCTTTTTTATGTAGTTTAAAAAATACAGTCAAAATGAGAACCTCCTTTTAATGAATTCCATTCAAAATGATATTCAGTGCCAATTGCGTTTCAATTGTTTAGTAATGACAACACTACGTACACATGTAGTGATATGTGTATCCGATATGCAAACGGAGCCCTAATTCCAAAAATGGTCTTAGAAGACCCATAATATTTTTGGAAAACCTCTTCAACGATACCCCACATTAATGGATACGCAACGAATAAAAAAATCATCCTCACGTTACCTGTAGGGGATGTACCCTGAAAAAAAAATACAATATTTTATTCTACAGTTCTGGAGTTTAAATAAATATGTATATCCATGCCTTACAGCTTTCTAGCACTAAAGATCTCGGTGCTTTGCTTCGGACAGACAGACGGACAGATATGACGAAACTATAAGGGTTCCGATTTTACTTCGGAACCCTAAAAATCAGACGTCTATCCTATTTTCAATTCTGGTGATCCCTCACTTCCATCTAATTACCGGCCCATATCATTGTTAAGTTCTATGTCAAAAGTGTTAGAAAATATCATTAATATTAGACTCTTGAAATATGTATATACTGTAAACTGGCCTTATTTATCATCAGAAGCATTGCTTTCTAGTCTCTTTTAGCATAAGTACGAGTATAACACACACATGTTTACTCTACACTTGTTTTTTGTATTGTAATTCATTTTTAAATTCTGTGCTACTGTTATTGAGATAAACTGCACAATTATATATGTATATTCAATATGTAGGTACGAGTATAAGAGGAAGGTGTTGGTCTTCCACAACACAGGGAATCTGAGTGTGGGACCAACTATCCTTAACTAGGTAATTTTGTTTCAATAAACTTTATTCAATATTATTAAATATTCTTGTTTAAGAATACGCAATTTAAATTGTTTATGAAGCCAATGTGCGAAAAGTGCGAAAAGTGCGAAAACTCAGAAGATGATAGCGTAGATAATGTGATACTTGAATCTGTCAGAAAAGATAAGTAAGTCATTCTCGTGGTTTAATATATTAGATAAAATATTATAATAATACTTCATATGTGCTAACATGTCGGTAGTAGTAAGATGTTAATATTATATGTACTTGAATCTATAACATTCAGCAATAATGTTAAAAAAATCTTCAAGAAAATTTTAGTACATTTAAAAAAAGACTGTGTTTATCTTTAAAATTGAGTATTCAAGATTTAATTTCAGTGTTAAAAATTACGATAAATTTACAAAAAAGTGTGGTGTGACAGCAATAAATTAAATTAAATGTTATGTTGAATGTTCTGAGTTTGATACTGTTGGTCTAAATCGACGTGTTTTATTTTCAAATCCAATAGCTCGTTGGAAATGTCACACAATACAATAACTATTGACTCAATTTTCAAAGAACTGGGACCGTTCGGGCGGTACAACTGCGTCAACTATGCGTTACTATTGTTCCCCTGTTATTTGGCGGGAATGTATGGTTCTGCATTTAATTTTGTAGCTTTGGATATAGCCTACAGGTAACAGTGTTAAGATGCAGTTACACGACTAATTTAAATTACTGAATTGCTGGCAATACTAGGCAATTTAGACTTCATAGTCATATGAATCAATTTCTATATTGCCCTATGTTGCTCCATTGTAGCTCCATTGTGGATCCAGTATGAATTATATATATGGAGCAACTAAATAAACTAGGCAATATGTTCTACACGAGCAATTCAGTGGAGCAACAACTGACGATGGACGAAGTTGTTCTTGTGTCAGCAGCTCGCAGTGCGTTTATTATTATAAAATTGAAAAGAAAAAAGAAATACATGAATTTGGATGAGAGCGTACTTAGCCAGAAGGCAACAATCTTCATTATGCTATGAATTAGGCGATATTTTATTTAAAAACTTCATTAGAATGTCTCGAAGCGACTTTGAAGTACCTAATTTTTTAAATAAAATTGATCCACTCATTACGAAAGAGACTACTACGAAAGAGACCGTTTTTCGCGCGTATCTTGTATAAATGTATGCATTTGTGTAATATTCTTGATTACCTCATACCTTTCAAACCGCTAGACCAATTTACATAATTAAGATATTGTTAGATTTGTCTTAATAATCGAAGTGTTCCTAGATAGGTGACGTTAAAAAAACAAATGTGGTGGCTGTGATATGCCATTGTTTGAAGTATCAAAAAATAAATCAAATAATGCAATATGGGTATAAAATAACAGATGGATTTCAAAATGGTATATTATCATGATAGGTGTTTTGATAGCAGATATTTTTTTCCCTCGAAGAAAGGGACGTGTACACCAGCATACGAAAAGGGTTAAAAATTGCCTTGAATTTTCCAAAAGATTGGAATTCCGGTCATCAATTGCCAGCGACACAAGCAACACGTATTATATGGAGCAATTAGATAAATAGTTGCCAAAATAATTGCTCCTATTTTTATACATTGCTCCAGATTGCTCTACTAATTGCTCCATTACGTTTGTCGATTATCGCCGGGCAATAATTGCTTAAAAAATTGCTCGTGTAACTTTACCTTTAAGTGATTAAATTAAATTATCAGAGAAAGAGACGCTTTTCATGAAATATTGCAATACGATCAAAGATACTACAGGATTAGTATTAAAGACATCATACACTTAAGTTTATGTTAGAATTATTTTATCATTTTAAGAACAATTTATAAAAAAGATTTAATTCAAAATAATGGATAAAAAATAATTTTACTATAATTCACAAAAGTAAGTCATAAACGTAATACGTAAATATACGGCACGTACTTACGATGATACACATACATATTAAAGAGATTATGATTTAAATGAGTAAAAAAAATATTTGTAAGATTTTTGTCAATTTGTCAACGTTTTGGATTGTTACCTTCCATTTTAAGTAAGTATTGTAAGTTATAAAAAAATTAACTTAACGTATAAAATATAAATTTAATTTCAGATGTGAAGTACCGCAATGTGAAGGTCTAAATGGCACAATGTGGCTTGAATACGCCATACCTAAGGAAAAAGGAGAATACTCTAAATGCAGTATGTACCAATATGACAATGTTTCAGATGGAATGTGCACGGATGATGCATTTAATACATTGAAAACAAAAGAATGTGATCGCTATGTTTATAGTGATGAAGATTCCATAGTTAAAGACGTAAGTGTTACAAAACTCTAAGAATGTAATCATCTATAAGAAATCAATAAATCTCTTTCTATTACATTAAAGTATAATGTCATAGAACCGACACCTCGAACACCATGTATGTCCCAATGCATTGGCGCCACGTGGCTTCAATCTTCAATGGATTCGTTCGATTTTGAAAGGAGAACCGGGGCTCAATTTTGAAAATCGAACCTCCCGGCTGGACACACATTTTGTTCGAGATCTCTGTTCTACACGCTAGTAATAATAGTTCAATATCCTATTATATAATTTTTACATTCAATGGTTGGTAAATATCTAAATACATATTATAGAATATTATAACAGCTTACCCACGTTATAATTATACCTATCAATCACCGTCACTAATTGACATCAGTAACCCAAGGTATTATTGATGCCAGTGAAAAAAGAAGCCGCTTTCTATTTGACTCTCCAACATTGAAAATGAAGTACTTGAAAATGTTTCACGGTCGAATTTAGAAGAAGCAGGTGATCAGCTAGAAAGGCATAACGTTACTACAATGTCCATGTACCATGAGTACCATCAGGATTGACCTGACTGGTATCCAGCGGCCTTCAATAGAAGAGATTTGGTGCCATAGATTTTCTGTTGTTGACCAGGGTGAACCATGAGTAGGCGAGGTTGGCTTGAGTTTACGAAGGTTGGAGTCCTTACAAAGTAAAATGCTAGTATTATCTCGTATTTGTATATTTCTGAGTGTTCTTGGTTAACAATGTGATATATCTTATCAGGTGACTCGTAATTAGATTATTGCTGAATCAATGTTTGTTTGCTCTTAAACGCTTCAAGGACATTATAATTAATACAGATCTACGTGCTAGATTATTTAAGGTTGATTACAATGCCCGTGAACCCAAATCTAAAGTTAATCAAATACGACTAAACTAAATTCGCGGGCTCACAATGCACCAAATTTAACTTTAACTTTTCACATTAAATGCACAAGACGTAAATATAGGTATATAAGATATAAAGAATACAGACCATTAATTGGAATTTATATTATTGCCATATGAATATCAACTTTAGCCAGAAATTGAAGCTTAGGAGGCTGACCTACAGGATCATCCACTACTTAGAAACTTAAAGTTTTGTATCTAGGAGTATTAAAAATATTGTTATACGATATTTAAATTATTATCTGTGTTGTCTCTTAGTTTAACCTTGGTTGTCAAAACTGGAAGAGAACTCTGGTAGGCACAATGCACCATGCTGGATTTTTTATATCCTTGCCTCTAACTGGAATGTTATCCGATAAGTTTGGGAGGAGTAAAGCTATGCCAATAGCCTCGTTAATAAATGGGATATGTGGCATCGCTAGGTCATTCTCTACTAGTTACACAATGTTGTTAATTTTTGAATTTGCTGAAGCAGCATTAGGAGGTGGGGCTTATACCACATGTTTTGTTTTAGGTAAGAATTTATATATTTTTTTAATCCTTCATGTATTTTGACTGCCCGACTATTTCACATATTTTGTCCAAGAATGTCGAGTATTCGTCAATAACGTTTCTAATAGTGAAAGATTTTTCTTAAGTTAATCATGAGTGCATCAGTCATATATTCATACTCAGACTCATCAGAAAATATTAAGTATATGAAGTTACACGAGCAATTTTTTAGGCTATTATTTCTCGGCGACAATCGCCAAACGTAATGGAACAATTTTATTAGTTGAGCAATCTACATCAATCTATAAAAATTGTGGCAGTTCTTTCGGCAACTATTTCTCTAATTGCTCCCTATAATACGTGTTGCTTGTGTCGCGGGTAATTGAACGCCGACATATTCAATATACATATACTTATACATGTCCCTTTCTTCAAGGAGAAATCACGATCGCGTGGAGTGGGTGAATTGGGGCTGGTAGGTATTTTGAGCTCCATAACTCATAGAAGAGTAATGTCTCTAATTTTAAAAATAAGGGCATCGACTTCATCTTGCTAAGTAAGCTCGCATTAAAGTTCGTCTATTTCTCTTCTTTTTTTGATTTTCTAATAATAAATTCACTGCAAGCTGCGAGAAGAACTTCATCCATCGCCAGTTGTTAATTCAATGAATTGCTCGTGTAGAACTAATTGCCTTGTTTATTAAGTTGCTTCATATCGCTCATTTCATACTGGAGCCACAATGGAACAACAATGGAGCAACATAGGGCAATATAGAAATTGCTCAATGTGGCCGTGACATCAAAATTGACTACTATTGCCGGCAATTCAGCAATTTCGATTGCTCGTGTAACAGCTGCATCTTGAAACAAAAGAGTATGAGGAATAAATGTACGTTTTGAATATATGAGAATGGATTGGACTCAATAATAGTAGAAATCTCAAAATTTTTAAATATAACTACTAAAAAAACCAGAATAATAATTGGAGAAAAATTTTATAAAATTGTTATTATTATTTTCAGCAATGGAGATAGTGCAACCTAAAGGAAGAGTTTTTGGAAATACACTTATTTTCTGTGTGTTTGTCTTGGGGCTTACGACATTAGCTTCATTAGCGTGGTGGCTACAAAACTGGAGATATCTATTACGAATTATGTACACACCTGCTCTTTTTGTCTCTTTCTATCTGTTTTTCCTCAATGAAAGCCCAAGATGGCTGTTTAGTAAAGGCAAATATAAGGAAGGCACTGACATCCTTAAGAAACAAGCAAAAATGAACAAAGTTGAAATAACAGAGGAAAAACTTAATCCAGAGAATTTTGTGATAATAAACGAAAAAAGTGCTGAAAAAGATATTGGTGTTGAAAATAATAGTTCAATATTATTTACGGTAATAAAATCGAGAACCATAACTACGAGGCTGGCTATTTGTTCCTACATGTGGATTACGTGTTCCTTTATGTATTATGGCTTATCAATTAATTCAGTCTCTTTGGCTGGTAACAAATATATTAATTTTATTTTAGTAGCCTTAGCAGAGATTCCCGCTAATATTATATGCCTTCTTGTTTTGGATAAGTTTGGTCGAAAACGAGTTCTAATAATTTCTTATTTTCTAAGTGGAATCCTGTGCATAAGCATATCAGTATTACCCAAAAGTAAGTATTTCTAATTTTTAAATGGTGATACTTTTATTTTATACAATAATACTTAAGTGTCTTGTTTCTTTCAAGATTACGTCTGGGGACCTCTTATCTTATATTTATGTGGAAAGTGCTCAATTACTGTTGCATATAATTCTGTGTACATTTACGTGTCAGAAGTATTCCCTACAAATGTCAGACAATCGCTTTTGTCTGTTTGTTCCACAACGGGGAGAATTGGAGCTACTCTAGCTCCCCTGACTCCTCTATTAGTAAGTAAAATATTTTTGGCATCAATATTAACATAGAATTTTAATTTAATAATAATTAACATTAACAACTTTTGAATATTTCTTATTAAATATTATTTAAATGCTCCGTGTAGTAAAATTTTCACCGTTAGAATACTAACCCCAATCCTACGCCAAATGGGTGTCGTAAGACGCATCTAAATCCGGCCCGCTGGTGGTAGGGCCCTCAGAGGGATTATATTGGTAATTTTTGTTTCATTGTTAATTTACGATTATTATTACTTCTCTATAGGGTTTGCCTGGATAGCTATCACCCTTGAGCATGAGTCAGCTGCCAAACGACTTGTCGTGTTCCGGCTAGGGCTAAGGGTTTGAGAGCCAGTTCTTTCTTTCATTTTCTTCTCTCTTTCTTGGCCGGCAACGCATCAGTGATACCTTTGGTGTTGCTGATGTCCATGGGCGACGATAGCCACTAACCATCAGGTGGAACGTCAGCTCGTTTGCCGGCTGTTTTCATAAAAAATACTTATCGTATTTTACGGATCATTCGAGAGGAATGATGGTATTAAGTGAGGATGGTACAAATACCTGCAAGAACGATTTCTGTTGCCGCGTCGGAATAAAGTTGAATAGAACTTGATTAGATTCCCAGCGAGGCGGTTTGAATGATGAGTTTTTATTTCTGTTCTTGGTTTGGGCGTTTGTGTGTAGTCTTTGTGTGTTGTCCATGGCACCCACGTCACAGAGAATCCTAGTGTGGAGCTATGAGTATGAAGCGTTATTTATTTATTTATTTTATTATTTTTCTTCAACAGGCTTTGTACTATGTCAACCTTCCAGCAATATTCTTCGGCAGCCTGGCGTTAATTGCTGGTTTACTTGTATGCACATTACCAGAAACCATCAACGTTAAACTACCAGATACTGTTGAAGAAGCTGAAGGATTATCGAACAAGCAAAATCGAAGTGCACATAAGTAGTACAGGAGTAAAAAATTGTTCTACAGATTACATAAGTTACTTAAATATCAAAGCAAAGAGGTTAATTATTAGAATTATTAAAACCGACATGATTTAAGGAAAATTGATCCACATTTCGTTGTTAAAGTTATTTTGAGTATTATACCTCATTGAAATTATTTTTAAAAATATTGTAAGCTGTAGTTCGAAGTGCAATTTAAAATGTTTTCCACATTATTATTTTTATTACTCTTTGATTATGTTATGAAATTTTTTTTTCAAATAACTTACCCTGAAGGTTTTATTACAGTTGGCTTAAGTAAAATATTTATAAAGTAATTTTTTTATTAACTAAACCAAGTAAACAACTCCAAAAAACATTATAATGGGAAGGAAACAGTTGTAACGGATATAGTGATCTTTTATAAAAGCGAAGGCGGGGTGATACTCGTTTTAAAATAGGCGTTTATTTCTCCTCTATTATCTTACACAGAAGAAGATGATACATTTGGATAATTAGCCTAATTAATTACCAATTAGTTACATTCGGTGATTAAGTTTGTAACTTGAAATATTATTAAGTAATTGGCTTTTTAATACAGATCCGAAATGCCAGAAAACGAAAGAGTAAGACAATAAAATATTATGCCATTCCAAAACACAGAGCGATTTTTCAAAATGCAATGGATAAAAGAAATATTGATAACACTAATTATCCATGTAAGCATTTCATACAACTACGATATAAGATTCCATAGTTAAAGATGTGCTTAGTTACATACAGACTCTTTAAAAAATTGCCTTATGTAATAATTTTACCTTAATTTTACATTACAGTGCTTTTTCTTCAGAAGCTGTCTGAAATAAATGGCAACAAATGCACAGTCAAACAAATAATATTTCAACGAATCTTCAGTTTGGCATCTGTTAAATATTTTTCTACTTTCTCAAACATCTTCTAGCTATTAAATTAAATTGATCAGTTATATTTTAGATACTTTAATATGTGTGAAATATTTTTACGTTGCGTTACGAGAAAGTTAAGACAAAATAGAAAAACATACTTATTCATGCAAGAAAATCCCATCTAAATTTGAATTACACTTTGAATTTGAAATATCTCTATTTAATTTGAAAAAGGTTCAATCACCCAATGAATACAACGAACAACCTATTACAATACTCAATGAAATAATAGACTATAATGGAATAGCACGACGTGTGCAAACAAATCGAGACAATAATAATGATTGAAATAGAATGGGTATTCTCAAATAATCAATTTGGCTTCCAATCGAATGAATTAAAATTTTATTTAAAAAAATTAAAAATCGTAAAAGAATTCAGCATTCTCTTATTTATTGAATTTTATAAGGCCTTTAAATATTAAATAAAATATATTACAGTACTTAATATGAAAACAGTAGAGTCCGTGAAATACTGAACTGGCAAAACATTTATTTTTCATAAGAATTTCTACAAGGATATGAAACTGGAAATGGTGCTTCAGTTAGAAAATCAACAAACAACAGATTACAATTTAACTCAAGAAAAACAGCACTTGACTGTGTTGTTATTGAGATTTATACCACGCTCATTACACTACACGAAATAATAATATCAATTATATAGAAAAAATAATAAATATACAATAAAAAAATCCCATACAAAAAATTAAGCTGGCCATACACGATCAAGTGTATTTATCAAGTTTGAAATCTGACTTGATGCGCCATCCAGTATGCATGAGATAGCTATATGACCAGAAGAAGAAGCCATACACCGTCAAGTTTACTGGATGCCGCATCAAGTCAGATTTCATCATCGTATCAAGCAACATCACCGTATCAAGTTTCCGTGCTTCGGAGGGCACGTAAAGCTGTCGGTCCCGGTTGTTATCATAAGGTAACAGTCGTTAAGCCATGTGGGAGGCCCTCGGGCTGTTTAAAAACTTCCGACACTCGGATTGGCCACTAACCAATCCACTAATCCACACTGGAGCAGCGTGGTGGAGTATGCTCTAGGCCTCCTCAAGAAGAGAGACCCGTGCCCAGGAGTGTGCTATTAATGGGTTGAAGCCACTTTATACCCGAAAAACGGGGACATAGCTGTGGGCAAACCACTAGTCAAAAAATATTTAGCCTACCATTACATCACTAGCACGATTTAATTTTCTCAGGAATATTTCTGACCTACTTACTTGGCGGAAACAGTCATTAGTGAAACCACGCGTGAACTCCGCCTGTTAGTGGCAATCAATCAATAGATGCAGGTCTCCATCGACACTTGTTCGCTATTTGCTATTGAATTCAATTTGCATGAACTCTTCGGATTTTTAGTGATGTCATTTGACTGTGGAGGTTAAAGAGGGTTTTCTTTTTATAGACTTGAAATTGGAATCATTTCCAACAATGATAAATGATCTTAGATTCGCAACCATGTCCATTAAGATAACTATTTTTTTTTATTATTTTACTTTAAACTGTGAATTGATTTTGTAATAAAGTTCAATAAGTATCATCACTTTAAAATAATTTATTTCTATTTATTATATTATGGCTTCGGGGATGTCTTTAGTAATTTTAACGTCCATGTCCAACGATAACAGCTTACCAGCTCGTTTGTTGTTTTTATAAATGAAAAGGTAAGGGAAAAGTATTTGTAATCAATATCATTAATTGAAAACGTCGTATATTTAATACTAAAACTTAATCAGTTGGCGATGCAGTCAATAACATTAGCCTCCATCAATCAATATCACCGTATGCACCTATTAACTATTCATTAAGGTACGCTTCGATTCACTGTGCTTGACCTCATTCGGTGTAATTTTACGGCTAGTTGATCCTTAGTTTAGCTAGCATATAACAATATTAATATGTAAAGTACCCAGTGATAGTATAATATTATAGTTGGAACGTTGAGGATGTGAGTATACACTGCTAAATATACACGTCCATTCAAAACAATGTTTCAAAGATGTTTTTTGTGTTTAAAGATATATTATCATTGAAATGAAGTGAAATTTTATTCGAATAAAGTTTGGTACAAATATCTTACTTTTCGTACGTCAAATTACTATCGGCTTCGTATTCGGCTTCGGCAAATGTGTAAAGGATAGGTTTATTTTGAAAATAAAAAATGTTGATTTCGACAAATATATTATGTATCTATTACTGAATTGACATGACTGTCAAAAACGTATAAAAGAAAAAAAAATCTTAGTTTAAAGAACAATGCCCAAAAATTATTTTTTATTTTTGTTAGCGTCTTAAAACGTCAGTTATACCGAAGCAATTCAATTATTTTTTTACGTATTTTAAAATTAATACCTATACCCGTATTACCCAGCGTAAAATAATTTTATTAATAAGTGATGAATTGACTATAATAACAATGATGTCAACAATGTAAATCTTCATTCGGGCACTCACTTCGATACATAGCTTGTATCAAGCAACATAAAAGGAGACTTCTGGCCAATATTACAGACAGAATTTCGTTATAAATTTTGGTATGACAAATGTAAAGATGTCAAATTTCCATTTCCGGTTGTCAATCAAAAAAAAGTCAGAATAAAATAATGGTAAAAATTACAGGCAGCCGTAAGTCTCCCCTACTCTATGACTCAATGGTTATAAGAATTCAATCTCAAAATACTTTGGTTCTGGGGTGTGTCTGCTGAAAATTCTTATATATCTAAGCTCAGAAATTAAAGCGGCGATTTCTAGAATTTTTTTTATTTTAAGACGCTAAAGTTCAAAATGAAATAAAACGATGTATGGCAGTTGGGCATTGTTCTTTCAACAAAATTATTTAAAGTTAATAATGTTTCAATTAAATGAAATTACGAGTATTATTGTTTTTGTTAATTGACACTATGATTGGATTATTAACTATTGCTCTTGTATTATTTAAGTTATTTTATTATTTATTATGGATTGATTTTATTTAATTTTTTTCGTTTTTATGAAATGTGATATTATGTTGAACAAATTTTATAATAATGTAATTTAGATTATTGTATTTCCATTAACGCATTAGGTAATTTGTCCTGTAAGGTTAGTGGTAAGTTTATATAAATAAATAAATAAATAAATATAAAAATAATCATTAAAATCGGTAAACGCAGTAAAAAGTTATAAGGTAACACATAATTAAAAAATACGGCCGAATTGAGAACCTCCTCCTTTTTTTGAAGTCAGTCAAACATGTAACCAATGTAACCGAGGTGTGGTTGCATCATAGCGTTGGCAGTTGGCACAATCTGAGCGGGCTATGAGCATTTCAAATATCACTGCGTATTACTGGAGGAATCACTGCTCATTGATGAATGAAGACTGAGGTGTAAATGCCTAATCGTATACCTGAACACCATTCACTATTCAATAGGCGCTATATTCATGTCCTCAATTGGACGGAACTGACCTCTATTCAAAGCGTGAGTCTCGAATCACGACGCTTAAGTTAGCAATATCATAATATAACATCCTTATTCATATTGCATTAACTAGATAAGCGTAGATGTAGCGACTAAATGGCGTAGCTTGCAAGAATTTCAAAAAGTGTTTGTAAACCAAACCAATTTTTAATTTTGAATTTGAATACTGAATTTGAAATTTGAATTCTAATTTTGAATCTGAATTATGAATTTGAATTTTGAATTTGGATTTTGAATTTGAATTTTGAGTTATTGCTTTCGTCATTTATCAAATTTTTATAATATTCGGTAGGTCAGTAGGTAATTTATAAAATACAATAGCAAATTACATTAATTTATAAAAATTAAACCTTAAAGAACTGTAGGTTGAATACAAATTGAACGGCCAATAGAAAGAGTACAACTAAGCTCAGAAACAGTTAAAGTTGTAATATTCATAATGGCAATCATATTAAAGCTTCCAGGAGTAATATTGATTATTTATTATGAACCAATGCAGATAAACGAAGGATTATCCTCAATTCATTAACGCATCGATTTAATACCAATTTAAAGGATTGAATTTCATACAGTAAGTACTCGCGGCAAATTGCGCACTTTATTAAATTACTTACTGTTTTTTTTCAACAGTGTTAAAGTTTTTAAAGAAATTCGAAAAGGTTTAAAATTATAATCGATATTATAATCGATATTTCGGCCGTTATCGCAGGTTATAACTAATATTTAGACACGTCTATACTAACAATAAAGCTGAAAAGTTTTTGATGTGAAACATCTATAGACGAGGGGTAAACCTGATTTTTAGCGCGGTGAGTGGCGGTTATAATATTCTTCTTGACTGTACCTATTTGATGGTTACATTAATTTAGAGACTATAATAATTATAATTCCTGAAAAAAAGTGTTGTTTCAGGATATCAGGATTTTAGAAGGGCAGAGTATTAGTTGTACAGTCCCGTGCTGAGAAAAGTAACCCATCTGTTTGTAAATATATATACGTACAGCAACGTATGTATCTGTTGCCTTTGATACAACCTTGTAGCTACGCGTCGACCTGTTTTTGTCACTTCAATGCGGCTAAATTATTAAATGCAATTAATATTTCATTTCATAATGCTATGCTTGTTTATAACAAGAAGTCAAGAATCAACAAATTATAAAATAAATGTGAAAACACCGATCATCTTGCCAGGATTTGAACCAACAAAATTATAAGTGGAGGCCAGACCTCCTGGCTAGGAGGACTAGACCAAAGGGCTCTTGGTAGTCGCCGCGAAATTTGTATAGGATTTAGCAATAAGCATCGATTACCGAGACGTCGTCGTGTGACGTCACACCATTCATTCATCGTGGCATAGGTATAGATTGATCTTGTGCTATTTAATAAAATATGTGGGTAAGTCAAAGTTTTTTTGAAATTCGTTTTTTGTTTTCTTGGAAATTTACAGTTCGATTAACCGTTTTCTTGAAAGCCAAGATAATAGTTCTTTGGGAACAAAATCGAGACATCAGGATGATTGCAAGAGAGCTTGGTGGCCAGGTTATTTCACTAACTAATAATTATACTTAATACATAAAATATTAATCACCATTATTTAGAATAATTAGTTTAATATTTTTTTCGTGAATCAAATCAGTGAATCGTGAATCACTCACACATAAATTAATGATTGTTCAAAATGTCGATGTTTTGCATTGGGTGTCCAACTTTCAACATTTTTTAAATATTTTTACGACAAAATATAAATAAATAATAAGACATGGTGTAAAAATTATTACGATCGATTCAGTTACTGATTCTGAACAAACTACTTTCAGGTGTCGTATCTACTAAGAATAACGTATATTAATATCTTAAATCACAGTCTTAAATAAAAAAATAAAACAAACAAAAAAAAACTAATTAAATATTAAAGTTTACATGACAGGATTCGAACCTCAGACTTTATGAATAAAGGTCGTAGCTCATCTACACGACACCGCTCCCACCCAACCAAAGTATGAGAATTCAAATATAGACTTAAAATCGTGCTCTATAGGTGCACTTTACAGTAACAACAAAAATTAGCAGCCGCGCGCGGGAAGCAAGCTAACCGCAACCTTGCCACTCAATAGTTGCACCTACAGAGCACGATTTAAAGTTTTTATTTGAATTCTCAAACTTTGGTTGGGTGGGAGCGGTGTCGTTTAGATGGGCTACGACCTTAAGACCTGTGTGTCGTCCTCTGTGCCACCCTAATGGTGTGACGTCACACTGTAAAAGGGTTTTAGTGGGGGGGGAATGAATGAAAGAAGGAATGAAAGATTTTCAATTCAGAGGAAGAACATTTTATTTTCCCACGAGTTCAATACAGGTTCAATTTAGAGAGAGAAAGAAAGGGCTTGCTGGTTCGTTTGGCTGGTCGTAATACAACTAACCCTTTGGTCAGAGGGGTCCGCTCTAGCGGGCCCCACCGATGGTTGTAAGTATTAACAACTAAATGGGGAGTAGCCCCTCGGTACAAATTATTAAATTTGGATACAGATAAGACCTTATTATTAAATTTAGGTATTGTTAATTTATTAAATTATTAAATTAAAGTTAAGGCCGCTTAAGACTAAGCACGCACAGCGTGGTCAATTTAATGGAAAAGTTCCAAAAATTGTGAATGTAAGGAAAAGGATCCGCACGGAACCTATCTGCTTAAGGCCAAGCCGTACAGCGTGGTTAATTTAATGGAAAAATTATAAACTTATTAATATAAGGAAACAAAGATCCGAACGGAAATTAATATAAGGAAACAAAGAGCCGAACGGAACCTATCGGCTAATTTAATGGAAAAATTATAAACTTATTAATATAAGGAACAAAGATCCGAACGGAACCTATCTGCTTAAAGCCAAGCCGTACAGCGTGGGTAATTTAAGGCAAAAAAGTTATAGAGAATTTATCCGCTTAAGTCCAAGCACTTCAGCACGGTTAACTTCAATCGTTACCGCCCCTCGTTGGGAACAACCCACAAAAATAAATGAAAATAAATTAAGTACAAGGCATACTTATTAAATATACAATTGTAATGAAAAAACACACACGCACACACACACGCACACACACACGTAACACTCACACATACAGAAACACACACGCACACACACACACACACACACCAGCACAGGTGGTGGCACTAGGATTTTTTAAATTTAATATTAACTGCTGATTACTTTATTATTTTATTGTATTTTTAATAATTACTATATTTATTGTTATTACTACTATATATATATATTTATATATATTATTACTATATTTTTACTAATATTATGTATATATATATATTGTGTGTATTGTGATTTTAGCCATATTATATTAGGTACTACTGTATACAATTTAAGTTTAATTTAATATAGTGGCACGAACTGCACTCCAAAACTGGGTCGCACAGAATATCAGTGCTGTGGTTATCCACAGCAATTACTGAGTGCGATCCTTTTCCATAGTGCTTACAGCAGTTTAACTATAATCTTATTGTTTTAGTTTTTTTTTTTATACCCATATCTGCTTGTAACTTGGAATAAAGTATTTCTTTCTTTCTTTCTTTCTTTCTTTTTAAAATAAGGTAAGAGAAATGGAGAGCGTTCACCGCGGACGCTCCACCTCAGCTAGGCACCCCACAGGAGGGAGGTCCCACCGAGCACGGCCGTAGAAACCGGGCTCCCCGTAAAAACAGGACTCGTAGACACTGGACTCCCAGTAGATACAGGACTCCCAGCAGAAACAGGACTCCCCGTAACCACAGGACTCCCAGCCGAAACAGGACTCCCCGTAATAACACCTCCTGTTTCAGTACAAAAGCTACGTCTTACACAAGAGCCTATACAGTTCTATGCAGGCACTCCGGGAAATATAGTTAATTAATCCCAATAATGACCAGTTAGTTAATAGACCCAGTCGAACAACGGCAACTCGGCCGGATCCATCTAGGGCATTTACCGAACCTTACAGACCCAATACTACGGTCCACCGCATTAAAATAGCTTAACACAATTCAAATCTACTATCAAGCCTTAAGGGCGGGAATAGTTCAGCTTACAACAAAATACCAGGGTGGCACTAGTCACTATGAAGGCCCACAGCCCACTCGCTACATCCTCTTTGGGGTAAATATCACCAAGGTAACTAACCCAAGGGTCCTACGGAACGCTCGTGGAGGTGGGCGACGCCAGTGCACGAAGCACGGGGCGTCGACCACGGCGTCACGGCGACGGACAGCCATCCTGGCTTCCTTCGTCAAAATAACACTAGGTTACACCATTTACTATTTGATAAACTACCGCGTAGAAGAGAATGAGTTAACGATACCTGTTTAGGGAGGTGTCAAAAGCTTGGAGAGCAGTCAGCCACGAACACAACGGGGCGCCGACCAAACGCAGCCGGGGCACCAGCCACACAAATCGTGCCACACCACACCGCGTGGGGTGGACACGGAGCACACAGACACAGTCCTGAAAAGATTCCGCACATTAACCACTACACTTCGAGACTACCACGATATCCCGTCGGAAAATTCCAATTAGAATCCCCGGGACTTACCAGAGACAGCCGGAGACACCCACAAGAAGGTGCACCGCGTTTTAACAGCACAGACAGATCACCACAGTTCGCAACCCAGCTCAGCACAGCTCAATCCCGGAAAAGAAGAAGGCCACGCCCGGGGCCACCGCTTTTATATCGCGTCGCCTTTCACTAGAGGCCAACCAATCGCAGTGGTCCCCGTAAGCGAAACCAAATTTCCGGCTTCCAAAAAAAAAGCCTCGAGAGCGCGCGAACAGTCAAAGTTCACAACACAAATATGCAAGAATGCACTTAATTGCACTTAACTTGAGATCAATTCCAAAACGTCACTACAAAAGGAAATTGTACACAAATACCGAAGACCAGCGCCAATCCTAGACGACTTCGACCACAGACACCACAGACTATAAAGTTCCCAGCTATGACTCAACCACAGACCAAAAACAAGCGTATAGAATGTTTTAATATTTTATTATTCCAACGAAACACTATCCTTTTTATGAAAATTACAAACCACAAAAGTCCTGAAATTCCAATAAACAAAATATACCAACATTCGACACAGACAAGAGGCTGAATGAACCACCGACTATATAGAACAGAGTGAACTAACGCGCCAAGTTTCAAAGTGACTCGAACGGCGTGCGATGATTGGTCCATTCATCCGACGACATCCTCCGTTCACTCGAGTCGAGCTGTCAAACCGCACAGTCCGCCAAACGTCATTAGGTTCCCAACGTCACTGTCAGTCCTCTATGTCAACAGGCTTGTCACTAACCCCAATTGTAAACAAAAGTTTAAAAGCATCTAAGATTTACGTTAATTAATTATAGTATTAAGATTGAAGTGCGAACAAAAACAATTCGGTCCCGTGAAGAAGTTGATGATCTCTGTGTATGATGTCCAGGAGAATGTCCATTGCTCAGGTCAGTAAACAAAAAAAGGTGTTACAGTACCCCCTTCCCCACCAGAATTTCGCGAGGGGTACGAGAGAAATTCACGCTGGCCCTCCAGCGTCTTCCTACAGAACACAAGACCTCCAGACTGCAAGACAGAAATCCTATTTCTAGAACAACCACTAGGTATTTGTCGAGCCGTACACAGTGGACCAGCTACTCCAACGCCAGTACACGGAAGGGGCTTTCGACAAACCGACCTATTAAAACCTAAATGAGTAGTACCGAAAGAAGAATCCCTATTGACAAGACGTCGCCTCGACTCGGCGGCAACGACTCTCTTACCACTAACCCTAACACAATTCGACGACGAATTACACTTATGCACATCCGCCTTTACAATCCTCCGCTCTACGGTGAAAGCATCGGAAGGGCGTGCACAAGAAACTACAGATACAGCCTCTACAGGTTTCCTCGAAGCTGTAGAAACTTCTGGCTCCAGCAGGCGCAGAACCTCCGGCGCGACCTGAAAAGCCTTCCAAAAATTTATGCCAAAAAGTAACGGGGTAGACATTCCCGGTACGACATAAAATTTAAGAACCCGCAGAACACCATTTACCACTACAGGTAAAAACATATAACCCGTGACAGGGGAAGAAGACCCAGTCGCGGTAACAATAGAATTAATCCCATCAGGGTTTTGTATTTCACAAAACTCTGTGAATTTACTTACAGCAGAACCATCTATAATTGAAATTTCCGATCCGGAATCCAACAGACCAGAACAAGATACACCACAAATCTCAGCCTTCATATAAGGACGAGCATCACACGACTCAGATTGGACATGAGTATCACTCACTTCCACACCAGACTTAGAATTAAAGAAGTTACTTATATAATTACACCATTGCTGCCACTCCTCAGCAGAGGTGCGATCACAGCAACGACGCTCCACACGTACATCAGCAACAGGCTTACTAGTAGCAGCAGGCTTACCAGCAACAGCAGGCCTATCAACAGAAACACACTTTGGGCATGTAACAGCAGTCACGCCCTTTTCACCACACCGAAAACAGACAGCACTACGCGGTGCAGTACACTCTATAAGTGTGTGACCATTCACACGACACCGCACACAGAACCTCTCAACCGCCTTGGTGACCGCTTCGCAGCGTGGACGTCCCATCTTACCCTTATAAGACAGGTCAGGGGCTACGGCATTTGGCAAATTTCTCGGGGGCTCGTTAAAGCAATCTGCCATCTGCCGTGCCGCCTCCAGCTGCCGACCATGCTTTTTCAGGTCCGCCCACGACTGTATATCTACATTGGCCAAGGGGATTGAATAAGAAGGCCTAATATTAAATCTAACAATACTTAATTTTTCAGCTTCTTCCAAAGGCTTACGCAACCGAGAGAAATAGTTGCGCATAATACTCAGATACGCAGAAATAGATTCATCAGGGCCCTGGGTCCTTGACCGGATCTCCTGCAGCAACCGATGATCATAATTAAATGGCAGAAATTCCTCCAGTAAACCAGCTTTTAATTCTTCCCAGCTCTCCACCTCATCACAAATACCCCGATACCAGTACAGAGCCTCCCCTACAAATAACTCTGCAGCCGAATTAAAAAGCTTCTCTTTCGAGATGTTCCGGGACTTGCACAACTCCTCGATCCGCACAATGAACTCCTGTACACTATCCTTGCCACTAAATTTGAGGTTACCACCGGAACCACCCCAACAGACTCCGTTGCAGCAGACGTAGAAGCTCCGTCACCGACAGGCTTAAAATCGAAACTGCTAGTAAAAGTAAACGTCATCCGGTCAACTCTATTAATCAAAACAAGAAGAAATCTATCTAATTGGCCTTTGAGGGCCCGCGTCCCTTCAGTATCTGCCTCAACACGACTCAACCGATGAAAGAGGTGGTTACATAAAGCCTGAATCCGATTTACCTTCTTGAGTGGGAGGGGTTTCTGGTCAAGAAGCTCCTCCAACTCAGTGATTTTATTTGAAATCAATTTCAGTTCAGCCTCGACGTCACCGTCAAACTCATTCACTTCATCGCTTGGAAATTCCTTAGCCAGACGCGACACCTGTGTCCGCAAGCGTTCCACCGTGGTCTCCGGTACAGCGCCACGGATGGTCACCTCGTAAATTAATTCCTCCTTGTTTAATAAATTAAACCGAATAGGGCGTTCCTCAGACATAGTGAATTAAAGTGGGCTAAATTGTAAACTAAATTTAGATGCCAACGGTATAAGTCATAAAAGATTTAAATTCAACAAGCGTTGTATTATTAGTAAGAACTTAAGAATAATTGTTAGTACAGTAATGCACAAACAGATTGCAGTACTCTTCAACGTTAAAGAAAAAATGTTTTATCGGTATCGACCAGCCAATACGTTACAGAATGAAAGTCCGGTGGTAGGTGAAGCCTCCACGGAACCCTCTAATGCCTCACTACAGTAGTACACAAACAGTATTCAATACAAGCCTATGTTATACAAAAGGAATTATAAATTAATGACCAGCCAATCAGGATTCAGTACAATTCTAAGTTACAAAAAAAAATTACAAGTGAACGACCAGCCAATCCGTCACTGAGCGAGAGACCAGTGGCGGGCAGAACCTGCACGAACCAGCTCGCCCCACGTTGGGCGCCAATGTAAAAGGGTTTTAGTGGGGGGGGAATGAATGAAAGAAGGAATGAAAGATTTTCAATTCAGAGGAAGAACATTTTATTTTCCCACGAGTTCAATACAGGTTCAATTTAGAGAGAGAAAGAAAGGGCTTGCTGGTTCGTTTGGCTGGTCGTAATACAACTAACCCTTTGGTCAGAGGGGTCCGCTCTAGCGGGCCCCACCGATGGTTGTAAGTATTAACAACTAAATGGGGAGTAGCCCCTCGGTACAAATTATTAAATTTGGATACAGATAAGACCTTATTATTAAATTTAGGTATTGTTAATTTATTAAATTATTAAATTAAAGTTAAGGCCGCTTAAGACTAAGCACGCACAGCGTGGTCAATTTAATGGAAAAGTTCCAAAAATTGTGAATGTAAGGAAAAGGATCCGCACGGAACCTATCTGCTTAAGGCCAAGCCGTACAGCGTGGTTAATTTAATGGAAAAATTATAAACTTATTAATATAAGGAAACAAAGATCCGAACGGAAATTAATATAAGGAAACAAAGAGCCGAACGGAACCTATCGGCTAATTTAATGGAAAAATTATAAACTTATTAATATAAGGAACAAAGATCCGAACGGAACCTATCTGCTTAAAGCCAAGCCGTACAGCGTGGGTAATTTAAGGCAAAAAAGTTATAGAGAATTTATCCGCTTAAGTCCAAGCACTTCAGCACGGTTAACTTCAATCGTTACCGCCCCTCGTTGGGAACAACCCACAAAAATAAATGAAAATAAGGTAAGAGAAATGGAGAGCGTTCACCGCGGACGCTCCACCTCAGCTAGGCACCCCACAGGAGGGAGGTCCCACCGAGCACGGCCGTAGAAACCGGGCTCCCCGTAAAAACAGGACTCGTAGACACTGGACTCCCAGTAGATACAGGACTCCCAGCAGAAACAGGACTCCCCGTAACCACAGGACTCCCAGCCGAAACAGGACTCCCCGTAATAACACCTCCTGTTTCAGTACAAAAGCTACGTCTTACACAAGAGCCTATACAGTTCTATGCAGGCACTCCGGGAAATATAGTTAATTAATCCCAATAATGACCAGTTAGTTAATAGACCCAGTCGAACAACGGCAACTCGGCCGGATCCATCTAGGGCATTTACCGAACCTTACAGACCCAATACTACGGTCCACCGCATTAAAATAGCTTAACACAATTCAAATCTACTATCAAGCCTTAAGGGCGGGAATAGTTCAGCTTACAACAAAATACCAGGGTGGCACTAGTCACTATGAAGGCCCACAGCCCACTCGCTACATCCTCTTTGGGGTAAATATCACCAAGGTAACTAACCCAAGGGTCCTACGGAACGCTCGTGGAGGTGGGCGACGCCAGTGCACGAAGCACGGGGCGTCGACCACGGCGTCACGGCGACGGACAGCCATCCTGGCTTCCTTCGTCAAAATAACACTAGGTTACACCATTTACTATTTGATAAACTACCGCGTAGAAGAGAATGAGTTAACGATACCTGTTTAGGGAGGTGTCAAAAGCTTGGAGAGCAGTCAGCCACGAACACAACGGGGCGCCGACCAAACGCAGCCGGGGCACCAGCCACACAAATCGTGCCACACCACACCGCGTGGGGTGGACACGGAGCACACAGACACAGTCCTGAAAAGATTCCGCACATTAACCACTACACTTCGAGACTACCACGATATCCCGTCGGAAAATTCCAATTAGAATCCCCGGGACTTACCAGAGACAGCCGGAGACACCCACAAGAAGGTGCACCGCGTTTTAACAGCACAGACAGATCACCACAGTTCGCAACCCAGCTCAGCACAGCTCAATCCCGGAAAAGAAGAAGGCCACGCCCGGGGCCACCGCTTTTATATCGCGTCGCCTTTCACTAGAGGCCAACCAATCGCAGTGGTCCCCGTAAGCGAAACCAAATTTCCGGCTTCCAAAAAAAAAGCCTCGAGAGCGCGCGAACAGTCAAAGTTCACAACACAAATATGCAAGAATGCACTTAATTGCACTTAACTTGAGATCAATTCCAAAACGTCACTACAAAAGGAAATTGTACACAAATACCGAAGACCAGCGCCAATCCTAGACGACTTCGACCACAGACACCACAGACTATAAAGTTCCCAGCTATGACTCAACCACAGACCAAAAACAAGCGTATAGAATGTTTTAATATTTTATTATTCCAACGAAACACTATCCTTTTTATGAAAATTACAAACCACAAAAGTCCTGAAATTCCAATAAACAAAATATACCAACATTCGACACAGACAAGAGGCTGAATGAACCACCGACTATATAGAACAGAGTGAACTAACGCGCCAAGTTTCAAAGTGACTCGAACGGCGTGCGATGATTGGTCCATTCATCCGACGACATCCTCCGTTCACTCGAGTCGAGCTGTCAAACCGCACAGTCCGCCAAACGTCATTAGGTTCCCAACGTCACTGTCAGTCCTCTATGTCAACAGGCTTGTCACTAACCCCAATTGTAAACAAAAGTTTAAAAGCATCTAAGATTTACGTTAATTAATTATAGTATTAAGATTGAAGTGCGAACAAAAACAATTCGGTCCCGTGAAGAAGTTGATGATCTCTGTGTATGATGTCCAGGAGAATGTCCATTGCTCAGGTCAGTAAACAAAAAAGGTGTTACAACACGACGTCTCCCTTATCGATGTTTATTTATGTAAACAGCCGGCAAACGAGCTCACGATCCACCTGATGGTAAGCGGCTATCGTCGCTCATGAAATTTAATAAAATAAATAAATAATTAATTAAAAAAATAATTATTAAATAGATAGGTAATTGAAGATTATATTGACGATTTAATATTTGAAGCGCTCATAGCCCGGCGGCTTGCGTCGATCCCAAGTGATCGACAAAGTTAAGCAACAGCGGGCGCGGTCGGTAGTTGGATGGGTGACCGCTAGTGCGAAACAATTTTGACCGTTTCCGTGCTTCGGAGGGCACGTAAAGCCGTCGGTCCCAGTTGTTATCATAAGATAACAGTCGTTAAGCCATGTCGGAGGCCCTCGGGCCCAGGAGGTTTGAAAACTTCCGACACTTGGGTTGACCACTAACCCCTCCACCGCACCGCACTGGAATAGCGTGGTGGAGTAAGCTCTAGGCCTCCTCAAGAGCCCAGTAGTGGGCCATTAATGAAGAAGGTTGAAGCCAAATAAATAATTTCTTGACTTCTTGTCAATCGATCACATGAATTGAAAGTGAAATGTGTAATAAAATATAAATTGTAATTTAGACGCATCGAAGAGACAAAAACAAGTTTCCGCAAAAACAGGTCGACGCGTAGCTACAAGGTTGTATCAAAGGCAACAGATACATACGTTGCTGTACGTATATATATTTACAAACAGATGGGTTACTTTTCTCAGCACGGGACTGTACAATGTTTTATTACCATATGTTGTAGAATGTTATTATTATTATTATGTAAAAATAATTTAAAAGAAATGCCTTGTGTACACGAAAGCTCAATGCTATCGTAATATTTAAATTCAGTCTTAACAACTGAGTAACAGAAAAATATTTCTTTTTTGTAGAAAATTTGCTAATTGGAGAATATTTTTTCCTTTTGAGACATAATATATTTTAATTAAGTCCAGGGTATCTAAAGAAATCATTAAAATGTTGATTTAGGGCTAACAAACGAAAACCTTTCTTATTTTGTTTATCCGCAGGAATTAGACTTTTACGGGCCGTATTAGGTACTTATTTCACTGTTGCCGTTCTAGTTTGGTGTTCGATACTTTCGATTTAAATATTCGATTCTTATAATTGATCCTTTACAGCACTCATTAGCACTCGGAATATATCTTAACTGCCGTAAAACGAAGCCTTAAAACAAAAATCAAAAGCAATTAATGTATGTAACATCTCTGTTCCACTAACATTAATGCGTTAAGTAGGACATAATGACCAACAGTTAGCGTGCTAATAGGGGCGTGGCCATTTTATAATAATATCATAATGGACTATTACGATACCATAATGGAATACACGATCAAGTGTACTTGTCTTTGCAGTTTAACTTGACGCGGAATCCAGTGTGCATGAGATCAAGTTTACTGGATGCCGCATCAAGTCCGCACTTGACAACGTGATCAAACTTGACAAGTACACTTGATCGCTTATGGCCTCCATTATAAGTGAAGCGATAACTCAGGTGGCGGTTTTTTCGATATATCAAAGGATTGCTTTGGAAGAAGGAAAAAAAATGACGTGCATAAGTGTATCAGTGATACCTATATGAATAAAATATTTTGACTTTGACTTTGACTTTGACTTTGTAAGGTTAATGAAGGGGCGCAATACCAATTATAAAAATATAAAACTTCGTCACTCTGGACGTCGCTGAAGTTATACGTTCTTATCGCTCATCGCTTACCTCATACTTGTATAGCAAGTCTTCAATCTGTGAATATCGTATTGAACGTTGAAGTTCGAAAAAGGTTAATACCATGATAGAAATGTAAAATTACCCTTAAGAATTACTCGGTCTTTACGAACCTACACAAGCTAAGGTATTGAATGGAACATATTATAAATTAATTGAATTGAATATATTGGGAATATTCTCTGAATTGGCATATTGATGTGTTCTGAAAATATAAAAGACTTCTAGAACCTATTGTGTATTTAAAGTAGTTATCGATTAGTTTAGTTTGCATAATAAACGCATTATATTATTTAAGAGCGCATACAGGTAGACCCCCTCCCTTTAGACGCCTATAGTATGCGTCTATCTACAATATTTTTTCCATGATTATTCTATTAATATAATAAATGTGAAAGTTTGTGAGGATGTTTGTTATTATTTCACGCAAAAAGCACTGAACCGATTTTCATAAAATTTTGTACACAGGCAGGTAGACATAGATCTGAAATATAATAGCGTACTTATCATACTGGAAAACGAGGACAAAACCACGAACAGAGTGCACAGACTTAAAAAAAACAACAGACGGAATGTTAACAACAAATTCAGTGAGGCACCCGTAGTAATACCAACTCCTCTATTCGTACAAGTATCATACGCACATTGACACCATGCTGTTATTAATCGGCCGCGATTACCGCGTTGGATTGGTCGGACCGCACTAAAAATTACGCACATATGGTAAGCGGGCGGCGTCACTCTTGATAAGACAAGGTGACGTCCGTGGTTATTTTCACGTCCATTGCAGAGTGCTATTGAATATATAGAATCGATAGTGAAGTTGCGTTTGTGAACCCTATAGTACTTCTGATGTCCATGACACAATGACATCTCATTAAACATATCCTCTGTTCTCTCTCATCACCAAACAAAATGCCGACTGAAAGCAAGCGCTTATTAGCTCTCTGCAGGATTATCAAATTATGTGTCTTTAAATATAGTTTTATATATACTATATATTATAAATCTTTATATATAAAAAGCAAAATTGATTGACTGATGTATCAACGCACAGGCCAAATCCTTAGGGGCTAGAAACTTAAAATTTCGCACACGTATTCCACTTATGACGTAAGCATCCACTAATCAAGGATTTTTTCAAAATTCAACCCCCAATGGGGTGAAATAGGGGATAAATATGATATGCATAATTTCTGCGTGCGAAGCTGCGGACAACAGCTAGTTGGTATCTGTATATAAAGTTTGACTGTAGGTAAATGCTTAAGCTTCCTCAGCTCCTAGTAGAAGGTAGGTACGTTAACTGCTAAGCTGCATAACGCCAGCTATCGGTTAAACTTTGATAGATTCTCGATACTAAATTAAAGTGAGCAGTATAGTAATCTTAGTTGATTCTCTTGGCGATTGGTTCACTATGAAGCGATTATTACTTATCATTTATGCATATAAATAAAAAATGATTATGATAGTGATTAAAACGAGTTAAACATCGTTTTATAGTGTCAATGTAGGTACTAAAGAAAAAATAGTGGCACTCCGGGAGTGCCGATAGAACTGAAAACCTATAATATAATATACATTTATAAAACATATAATAAAACTATATTTAAAGACTAAAATAATTTAAACATACATTGAACGTACACGACGCTGAAAATGTACAGAGGTGTGGAGGTGTCGTGAGATGAATGGTTTTTCCCATCTCAAAAATGCCCAACGCACCTAAAGAAGTTTTCACTTTAAAAAAAACTTGGCTTTGCTGTTTACCGTTAAGGAGTTCCCTCGCTTGGAGCCTAACCTGAGTGTAGTATCATGATCTGATAAGCATGAGCTTATCACAAAATGGACTGTCATCAGAACTAAAGCAATATGTAAAACAACTCCTTAGAAAGTTGGTGTAGGCTTGCAAGATTTGACTCACACAAACAAGGTGAGCTAAATAAAACCGTTTAACACGTTGTATGTGGAACCAGGTCGAAAACACCTTGTAGATGACTGGCTCGCAGTGCGGCTAAGAAAAACATAGACTTCTCTGTGGTGCGAAAGGCATAACTTCAGGTTGTTTCGGTATAGGAAGGAGATAAATATCTTAAAGATGTGCTACTAAAGTAGGACCCTAAGGTGTGGCCAGCTTAATACTAGATTTTTTAGACCTGGTACCGCACTGAAGAAATAAAATACGATATAAATACAGTGCGGTATCAGGTCGAGTACACCTGGTCGGGAGTACCAGTACCACCTTGTACCGCACCCTGCGCTAGCTTCATACGGTCAGTGTTGTGTTCGCAGTCGACAAAAAGTTTTAATGAAAAACATTGAATATAATTATTTTTTTCTTTTCTAATAAACCTTACATAAAGTTATCGATATTTTTACTTCCCAAACATAAAAGAAGTGCAAAACTTCCCATGTTCAGTGCGATACAGGGTTTAAAAGACAATGTATTTTATTTTAGGTACAGATTCTAAACAAAATAAGCTGTTCACGTACGCCTTCAGATTTATTTATTTATTTATTTAGCTTATTTATTTATATATTTATATGTTTAGCACCAGGTTGAAAACGCCTTGTCCCGCAGTAATGGAAATAAATAAAATGGGTGCTGCTTTGAACGTGTTAATAACTACGGTTTCCTAAGTTGTTCTATAATATTTCTGTTTAATATGACGGCAAAAAGATAAATGAGATACCTACCAAAATAAACGCCTCTTGAGACTAGCATGCTAATGTTGCCTGTGTAAATACTGTTAGTAAGGATTTTGTAACTAGTTATACCTATTTGTACAGTAATTTCAATGTTCTTGTTAGTCTTACACACCTGGGTCTCTCGTAAGGTTTATGCCACCAATATTATAATTAGGTCATTTATAGAATTACCTACTGATATTATTGTCTATTTATAAAGCTTGACACATAAATGAGCCGTCAAACGACTCATCGTGTTCCAGCTTGGTGCTCGAGAGCTAATCTTTTTTTTCTTCTCCATTATGTCTTGATCTCGAACGTATGGGTCAATGACTTTGGTATTATCTGATGAATACGGGCAAAGGCAACCATTTGCAAGAAATAAGACATCGATTTGCACCATACTCATCTTTGTATTTAAATGACAAAGACGCATGGAAATGACCAGCTCTGCAACCAGTTCCGCTCAGAATAGTAAATACTTTTGTATTATTATCTTTTTTTGTAATATTTTTTTAAAAGATGTGCTGAGGAGTTTCTTTAGGCTTTTCTTCTCCTCCACGACAAAGCACCTTCCGAAAAGCCAAAAAATGACGTGCATAAGTGTATCAGTGATACCTATATGAATAAAATATTTTGACTTTGACTTTGACTTTGACTTTGATGCGAGTTCATTAGAGCTAAGTTTTATCACTATAAAATGAAGTATAGCAGATAACATTCGTAATTTCCTTCGCTCTTAAAACATTTTTAATCCGTTCCCTTACATTTGTGTATTAAAGATAAATTGTTAGAACGTGATAAGCCGGTACCGTAGTGACGTTTGAGAAATTATTCCGTTTAAAACGGGAGTTTTGAAACGTTTAACTGATGCGGAAGAATCGATAGCGTGGTAAGGAAGTTGGTGCAATGAATTGAACTTCGATTTTAAGTTTCTTTTGCAAATTATTATCAGTCTTATAACCGTTGATAAAAGGTAGGATTTAGCTTCGATTTATGACATTGCGACTTTGTTGTAGTCCATGACGACGGTGACCACCTATCAAATAACCTTTCAGCGTTATGATTGTAGTCAGCCTTTTAGGCTATAATGTTATAACCCGAAAATACGAACTCTGATAAAAAGTTGCACTTTAACATTAGTATCCGGATGACCGAGCTTTGCTCGGTTTAGTGTTGCTTAACAACGCCATTTACTGAAGTAGCTTTAGTATTGCTACTTGCCAATAGATGTCAGGAAGAGTATATTGTAGAAGTTTACCGTACTATCGAAGGTTTTAGAAAAAGTTTTACAAAAGCGATTAGACAAATATTTAAATACTATAAATTTCATTTCAGAACGACAGTACGGATTCAGGCCAAAAAGTAATACTCTTGCTGCTTCAATTGATGTAGTTACGAAAATAAAACGTAATATAGATAACAAGAACGTAGCGCTAGGGGTGTTTATTGATATAAAAAAGGCATTCGATACAGTAAGCCACAAATTACTATTAAACAAATTAAAGTCAATAAATATTACTGGAAATGCCCTCAAAATGTTTGAATCATATCTAACTAACAGATCACAAGTTGTTAAGATCAATGATTGTCAAAGTGAAGCATTACCAGTTACATGTGGCGTGCCTCAGGGATCTATTTTGGGACCGTTACTGTTTTTGATTTATATAAATAACATTAAAGACATAGGGCTCCAGGGACATATTACTCTTTACGCAGACGATACCTGTTTGTTCTACTTTGGGCCATCCATACATACACTCATCTTGCAGGCTCAGAAAGATCTTAATACATTATTTAATTGGCTACAGCAAAATCTCCTTACAATAAATATTTCAAAAACATCATATATTATATTTAAAGCAAAAAACAAAACTTTACCCGCTCATCAACCACTGTCAATAAATGGTATACCCATCGAACAAAAAAGCCATGAAAAGTATCTTGGTTTACGGTTAGATGCAAATCTAACATGGAATGTTCACATTGATCATATAAAAAATAAAATGATATCCCTTCTTGCCTCTCTTCGTAACTTAAGTAGATGTATTCCACACAAATTAAAATATACAATTTATAATACCTTAATAAAACCTCATTTACTGTATTTAATAGAAATTTGGGGCAGCGCTACAAAAACAAAATTAGGTAACCTCCAAAGAATACAAAATAAAATAGTAAAAATGCTTTTCCGATATCCGTATTTAACACCAACAGTTAAAATATATCAGGAAACTAAAATACCAAATTTGAAACAAATGTATTTATATAATGCCTGCGTATTTGTCAGAAGATGTCTTGATAAAAATATTCACACTGATATAATTTTTACAAAAATAAAACCATTTAGCAAACGCAGAGCAGAGCTAGTTTTCTTGCTATTCCAAAAATCAGGACAAATTACGGAAGAAAAATGATTACCTATGAGGGAGCACAACTTTACAATAAATTACCGACAAATATAAAGAATTCACACTCATTCAACGCGTTCAAAACTAAATTAGCTGAATATGTATACACCAATGATATTATATATTAAAAAGAGGCAGATTATGTCATAAGCGCGCGCGTTGTCTGACTCAAAAAGTTCCCAATTGGGAACTCTTATTCAGGTGAAGAAAGAGATAGCGATGTAGTTTTTGACGCGAGAGCGATAAAGACGTGCGATAAAGCAATAAAGCGTGCCTTGCGGACATCGGAACATTTTTTTTCGGTTGATTTGTAAGGGCATAACGTATCTATATTTATTTAAACATCATTGGTGTACACAGAAAATTCACCACTGTCAAACTGAATGCGTTGAATGTGTAAAGGTTGCAAAGGAAAAACATTTTTTTTTTTTTTTAATGTATATTTTTTTTTCTTTATATAATCCACTTTTGTATAAGGCGCATGAAAACTTAAGTTAATTATTATTTTTAAGATGATATTGTTCTCATAGAAGTGACTTATTGTAGTCTTATTTGAGAAATAAAGATCTATAAACCTAAACCTAAGTTTATCATTGCCTAAAAACACCGATAAAACGACATTTTCTAAAAATGAATCCTAGCTAGATCGATTTATCGCCCTCGAAACCCCCTATATACTAAATTTCATGAAAATCGTTGGAGCCGATTCCGAGATTCCAATTATATATATATATACAAGAATTGCTCGTTTAAAGATATTAGATTAGATTATTGCAGCAAGTAAAACTTTGACAGTCTTAAATACAATTTATAACAACTTATATTTGAATGGAATATGCCATTTTGATGGACTCAAAAAGTCATCGAATGTCTTTTCGAGTCCATCAAATTCATCACGTCCACGTCACGGAAAAAGAAGCACTCACCCAGCAAGGTGGACTGATGACCTAAAGAAGACAGCGAGAAGCCGCTGGATTCAGAGGGCCCAGGACCGGTTGGAATGGCGCCAATTAGGGAAGGTCTAAGTCCAGTTTAAAAGGATGTTAAATAGATGCCGATTTATATTTGTTTGTTGCATATATTGTTTACGTGTAATTTAAGTTCGTGTGTAAGATTATTATATTCTATTCAATTCCAATTTCAGATAAAGATGTAGGTAACAGAATGCGGATACCTGAGAGCGGATCACTTGACCACTTGACACATTATTCTAGATCGCCACTTAGCGAGGTCGGTAAGAGGTCGCGGCCGTGGCAGTCGACTAATGGAGTATTATAAGTATATAGAGTGTAACAAGGGTTCCGTAGCTAATTGAAGTGGACGGGATTTCATGTTCATGTAACGATGTGTGACAGTATACTCAAATAATTTTGTATCGATGTTTCCCACTTAAAGGTGTCCAAATCCTTCTAGATACTTGTAAGAAGTTACCAACGTCTAACATCGTTACAGAGTCCATCTTAGCGTGAAATTATTTTGCTTGCCTGTGGATGGAATATGTAAGTAAGGTTAAGCCAAACTAAGTTTCCGAAATTCTATTCTACGATTAGCTACGCAATTGTTTTTCTCAATATTCTACTTATCTTTAATCACTAGTAAAGTTAGAAGTCTAAGTTATTAACAATGAACTCTAATGAGTTGTTAAGCTCTTACAGAGGATGAGTTCTTAGAGGAGGGTACGTGGAATATTGTGAATAGCTATGAAAGGCAATAAGGAACGGATATTTATAAAAAGTTACTACTACTTACATTAAATTCCCAAAGAAAAGCACGTTTCAATTTTAATGCCTCTAAAATACACCTTGCTTTACCTGTAACCCCTTTGAGACGCATTACCGGATTGCCTATCCAATGTCCCGAGTAGTTTGCTGTCTCTATATCAGCATATCACCATGAATATGCGTGGAAGTCACGACATGTGGCCATAAAACTAATGCCGATGACCTCACAACTATGTTTACTAGAACTAAAGATCGCTGCACATGTACCGAATGCTGTTTAATACAAAAACAAAAAAATTAACTCAAAAAAATTCAGAATTTTTTTCAATTTCAGATTGAAAGTAACCAGTCCCATTTCGATTCGATACTTGATTGATTCATTTTTTTGCATAAAAAATTTGCTCGGAATCGAATTAGAAATCACTTGTTTAGTTAGTTCGTCAATTAATAAAACTTCATCGACCTACAAAACATAATAATATGCTGACGAAAATTATCTAATTGAAACAGAAAACGAAAAAATGTGTTGATAAGAGCTCTTTTAACATCTTTTTTGCAGAATTTCAATTTTTCGCTTTTTATTTTCACAAACTGCTTTGTAACGAACTTTATCAACAGAAAATAGAATTCTCCCCCTTTCATACAATGCAGGTGATGTCGGAAACGGAAACGTTGGAATTTTAATATTGCTAACCGGTATCATTTGAGTTTGTGACTTTCAAGAGAATTTTCATTATAACATCTTTAGAAATACATTTATTTTCTAGTGAATTCGAATTTCGAATGGTGATTTGTTATGTTATTTTTCTTTTGTTACATAGGTAATAATATTTTGTCTTTGTTGTTGCCGGTTAAAAGTTACTATAAATGGTTAGTACAGTCCAAGACAGTTACTATGGAACACCCTGATGATGGACGTGGATGATTTAGTATTCAGGTCCATCCTATTGGTTGCTGGGTTCAATATTCTTTTTTCTAATTCAATAATCTTTATGCCTCAATTCACTTGCCTATAATATACTTACTGTCAAAAAGTCACTTTTTATTGTTAGTTGTTATTATATTAAAAGTGTCTTTCTTTCTTTCTTTTTCTTCTTTCTTTCTTGGCCAGCAGCGCATCAGTGATGCCTTTGGTGTTACTGATGTCCATGGGCGATGAAAGCCACTTGCCATCAGGTGGATCGTCGGCTCGTTTGCCAGCTATTTCCATAAAAAATGTCTGTAAATATATTATACATAGGTAAACAATGAAAGTGTGGCACACTTTGGTCCATAGAATGTACCACATTTTAAGCGAAAATGCCCTATGCTTATGTCCTTATAATAACATATATAAATGTGGCAATGAGTACTAGAGTAGCTCCTATTCTACTCGGTGTGATATTCGGATCCTAAAATTATCTCAACAAAAAAATATACGAGTATTATCTTACCTACAAAATGATCTAATTTAAAATTTACTCATAAAATAGTCCAATTCAAAAAGTTATGACAAGGAAGTGTTTTCCAACTTTGAAATTATATGAAGCCTCTTGATGAAATATGAATTAGTAATGTTCTTCAAACTTCCTCGAATAGTGTAATGGGCATTTTGAAATCTAAGAGGGGGATTAGGGGAGTAAACGCGGGGGTGAAGGCTATCGAAGAATTTTCATTATAGCAAAGTGGAATTCATTTCCTTCTGGACCTTTACAAAAGTTCCTTAAATATTTCACTTGAAATATTAATGAAGTTTTTACAATCAATCAATGTTTAATTTTCTTTCAGATTATTAACCATTTATTGTGGTTTAGGCCGCGAGTTTTTTAAGAAGCTGATGAATTTGTGAATATATAAGCATTCGTCGTAATAAAACTCCTATTTTTTATCTTCTACATATCCTAAACTAGACCTCTTATTATTATTATTATAATATCGGCTCTCAAATGTAAACTAAGTCATCTAGAATCATCATCAAAAATCACAAAAATCATTATAAAAAAATCGGCTACAATGATGTCGGTGCACAAGGACGTTGGTATTAACGTGAATTTATTAAAATGAATAAGTTTTCAAATCAGAAGTTCTTAAGAAATTTTCACACGGATAAATTCGGACTAGTTTAAAAAAGTTATAGTTCTTCTGAACAAACTCATGCCATAGCATAGATAGTGAAAGCTACTGTTTTTATGGGTAACCGTAATTTTTTTCAAGCCAATTTAACTCGCCACTTGCCCCTTATTTCAGATGTATATTGCTGCATAGAGGGGTCAAGTTATGCTGGAGTTATGGGGTAATATTTCACAGTGATGTGTGATTTATTCCCCAACTGTCCAGAGTTAGAATTGGGCAAACAAATTGATTCAATATGTCTTCCTGTCTGGACGACAATTATTTGTGTTGTAACTTACATGAATATAGCGTATAGTTGTTTTATATATCATGGTATATCCTACCAATATTATATATGTGAAATGTGATGATCTTTTACTGTTTCACGCTAAAACTACTGAACGGACTTTTATGATATTTAACACACAGTATCTGTGTGTTCTATCATGTACCATACGGTACGTATTGTATCAGAAAACGCAAGCAAAGCTGTGGGTGGAACGCTAGTTTTATTATAATTATAGGATACAACTCCATCGCAAGTTTAAAAATTTGGGAACACCACAGTGCTTCCGTCAAGTTAAGGATCCTACTTACTTTAAGCTGGCCATATACGATTAACTACACTTGACTTGTCAAGTTTAAAGTTTAACTTGATGCGGCATCTAGTTTGCATGATATAGCTCTATGGCCAGATTGGCTATCTGTGGCTGTACCGTGGCCATAAATCGTCAAGTTTACTGGATGCCGCATCAAGTCCGCTGCGAATTTGAGAAGTAAACTTGATCGTGTATGGCCAGCTTTATTTTACTCAAAAGTAAATATTATTATAGTGCCTTGCAGCGGCTCAAATCATACTAAGACTAATATCTCTCTATAAGCCTTCCTCATGAGTGTGGCTATAATACATAAAAATATTGACGTGATAACGTCTATTAAAACGGAACGCCGGGTGCACGCACGAAAAATCATGACTCATCTGTCGCGTTCCGCGAGCGAGCGAACAATGGAGAAAGCACCATCTATGAACAAAACTATATACACAATTAAGTCAGAAAGGAACTTGCTGAAAAATAGTTTAGTTCAGGAGTTCTAGATGGCGTTGTAGTATAAAGATAAACGTTTCTAATTATAAGTTAATTTCCAAAGATAATATTATATTCGAGCACTACTTCATCAATGTTTTGTCATGACGTTGTCACGTTAAACTACTGTCCGTAAACCGACTTTACAGACAACCATTTTTTTTCAAATCTGTATGGCACTTTTAGAGATTAGCACGTTCAAATAAGCAAACTAAACTATTCATCTTTTTTTTAATTTGTATAGATTTCTTATTTTTCTTCCAGTTAATCTTATACAAACCTTCTTCTTTTAAACGTTTTGCATGTCATTGATGCACATACACACTTTAATATTTTAAACTAGCGGATAACCGGCATGTGCTACAACGTAAAAAAATTGTATGGAAAAAGTAGAAAATTAACTTCATAAATGGATCGAATGTGCCGAATGCATTGTTTCTTGCCATCTTCGCATTATTGCCTTTCAAATGAAACTAGTTTGAGGCACATAGGTTGGATGGTTTCAAAGTCTTTAAAGGACATATAGGTAGAAACGATTTTTATGTTTTACTCGTAAATAATTATATAGATATATAGATACGTTACGCAATGTGCTCAAGTGCAACTAACAGCAAAAGACAGCAGAGTACTCACAGTTACAAATCAGTACAGTGGCATTCAATCGCGCGCGAGTGCCAAATGTATGCGCATACATTCCCGCCCCATTTCCGAGGGTACAATGATATACGAAATTCTGGAAGATTCCATTCAATGTTCGTCGTTATGATGATATTGTGTAATCCAAAATCATTCGGTTTATGTGAACCACGAACGGTGTACCTAACATGGTAAATGAATGACTTTTATCCATGTTTTAAGGCGGGGGTCTTGGAATTCTACGTATATTACAATTTCGAGGCCCAGTACTACGGCACTAGCACTATATTTCTATGTATACTTATTTGTAATTGTCTAAGTTATGTGTGATACAGTGTATTCTAGCATGATGGTTTGAGCGTATAAAAGTATATTAATACGGGTATATGCATCTAAATATGCACGTCAAAATAATAATTACTTCTACGACAGTTAGGGAAAAGTGCTGGGTTAAGGAAGAAAATAAACTCGAGCATATTTTTTAATATGATATCCTCATCTATAATAGGATATTCCCGTATTCCCTAAGCACTTATTGTAATATTAAATTCGTTTATTAAATTTTCACCAAGAGGTCGGGTTTTGGAGTTTTCTTATTCGAGGAGTTTCTGTATGGATTTTCTTGTTCTCCATGACAAAGCACCTTTCCGAAAAGCTGGTAGATCAAAAAAAATACGTGCATCAGTGATGCCTATATGAATAAATTATTTTGAATTTAGAACATACTAACTTATTCCTTGTCACATCTAGTACGCAAAACCTTTATTACAGTGACATAAATTGTCCGGAAGAATATCGGAAATTTATATTCCGACATCGCCCAGTAATTGTTCGAATATTATGTAAATGGAAATTCAAAATTAAATGGTTTTTAAAAATGTTTCCATAAATATTACACACATTACCATTGGAAATACATTACATTACAATCATTTGATTCATTCGAAACGACGCTATTTTTCGAATGGACAGTTGCTGTTGGCCATAGCGGTTTTACATCTTCACGCGGACAGGAAATGAAACTAAAATCTTTTTCTTTCATACTTCACATTCAAAAATTAAAAAAAAATTACATACCAACCTGTTTATGACGATGCTATGGTATAGATAATAGATATGCAGGTAATGACCACATACAATAATGTCAAATGTAAAATCGTCAAGGGAAATTCTGAAAAAAGAGCTGACGATCCACCTGATGGTAAGTGGCTATTGTCGCCCATGGACATCAGCGACACCAAAGGCATCACTGATGCATTTCTGGCGAGGAAAGAGAAAAGACAAAGAAAAATACTACTTAAACTGGTGTTATTAAACCATTAAAATCAATATTATATAATTCCTCTGAGGCGCCCTCCTACCGGCCCGGATTTAGTCGCATCTTACGACGCTCATCCGGCGTGGGTTTGGGTTAGTATTCTAAGCCGCCCGACAATTAAACCAGCCACCATCAGATGGTTCGTCTCCATCGTGATCAATAACTTGAAAAATATCACCCATCACTATTCCTCTATTCACTAATAGAGGTCATATGGCCCAACTCAGAGTCACTAACGGCATTAATTGCTCCTAAGTAAAGAATCACCGTACAAATTTTGTACTAAGGAGCGATTTAAATTACCATTAGTGACTCTGAGTTGAGGCGATAAGTTTTAAGTCAGCTTTAGTATTGTACTTGCGGATTGTAGGTAAGTAGATAACTAAGTAAATGTAAATTGCATGCCAATGTTACACAAGACGCAGTGTAAATGCTACAGTAACTAACAGAATAGGATTTGCTTCAGCTAAGTTGCTACGGAAATGTGAAGATTTTCCATAAATTCAATTTACAGCATCAAACGAAGTCACTCGTGCAAGCTAAGTCCAATTCCATTCCAGTCTGGCTTAATAGTTTTTCCGCTAAAATCCCGGAGGTAAATTGATTTAACTTTTACCTCGTGACAGATAAAACTGAGTGAGGTTTTGTGTATGCCGTGTTTAAAGTAGAATTTATCTTTAATGCAACTGCAAAGTAACTACTTTGCAGTTTGCAGTATATCAGAAGTGGGATGCATTGTAGAATATCATCCTTCCTTTGAAGGTTGTTTGTTGGTTTACGCTAACATAAACACGGAGGCACTAATGATTAATGAGAATTTCGTTTTTAAGACGCTCAAACCCTAAAAGCTTAAGTTTTAGGCTGATATTAAAAATTCACACAAGAATTCTTTATTCGGACGGAAAATGGTTTTAAAAATAAATAAATCTAAGCCGAATGTTATTTTATAAAACTGTGGATTTAGGGAAAAATTATATATGTGAAAATTTGTGCGAATGTATGGATGTAGTTGCTCTGTCACGCCAAAAACTACACACAGGCAGAACATGATACGGAATAATATACAAGGGTACTTTATTGACCCGGAAAAGGCGGGCAAAGACGCGGATAAAGTTCTAGTTTTTTATATAACATCCGATATACGAACAGAACAGCTGGTAAGTGATCATCGTAGTCATGGAGATTAGCAGTAACTTTTTCTTTACCAATTGGCGGCTGGCGGCGTGCACGTATTCAACCTTCGTGTTTATTTGAGAGCCGAAGACCGCCGAAAGTATCCGACGCGTATAAAACATCGTGAAACTTTGATGAGATCACGTGGATGCCAAATAACCGATACATATTGCAGCGAGAGTTTTATTGACTTTTACTAGTGTATTTGCTATTTCCTGTGCCGTTGCGGAGAAATTGTGGTTTTTCTGTTTTTATAGGATTATACCGATATTGGGAACTAGGTAGGGAAGCCGCGGATAAGATGTAGTTATCTATTCTATTCTAGGAGCATGTTGGTGGTTGCCTAATATTTGAGGATTACGGTTCTATGTAGTATCTAGAATTGAGGATTTTAGGCTCAGTGGTTTTAGGAAAGGATCTGGGATATATTAGGTCTTTTTGGTTGGCATAGGCTAGGCCGGCCTTATACTTGGTGGTAGAGCTTCGAGTAAGGATTATTTATTATGAATGTTATTATTGAGTCAAATACAACCTTTGATTTCATCTTCACAAAATAATTTTTTTTTTACTTTTCAATGCAAAAAAGTACGTCAGTAGTACCAAATAGCAAAAACCGCGTCGATATTCAAACCAAGTAATATAATACTCATAAATAATAGTATCATCCTAATCCAGTGCTCGCAATAACCGCAGAAATGTTTTTATAAATCAAAACTGAATATGGTCCATGTCTATTCCGTTCGTCCTAGATAAATCCGCAATTTGTGCAAAAATGGCTTCAACCCATTAATGGCCTACTAGTGAGCACAGGTCTCTCCCCTTAAGGAGGTCTAAAGCATACTCCACCAAGCTGCTCCAGTGCGGATTGGTGGAGGGGTTAGTGGCCAACCCAAGTGTCAGAAGGTGTAGCGCTTCCATATTTTTGTACAAAAATATTATCCGATTTCCGATTTAAAAATTCTCATTCACAAGAGTTCCGTTCCCTATGATCCACTAGGCATAATCCTATCTCATCAGGGAAATACATTTGGAAATGCAATAGTGTTGTTACAACGGTTGACATTCCAATTATCAAGTCGAGACCCCGATCTCCGTAGTCTGAGCGCCATTTATTTGCGAAGGAAATGAGAAGATGCCCTCAAGAAATAATTGGTTCTACGATGAATAGATTTCAAACGGTAACTTGTTTTAAAAATATCGGATTCATCGTTTTCATTATTTTTTACCTATTATTTGAATCGATCTGTGATATTTATATAGGTTATTCAAACTGATTCAACTTCTGTATGTGTAATTATGAAGAAAAATACGCGTGAGATAGACAGTAGAGTAAATATGCGCGATAGTAGATCCCTTTGTATGAAAAGAACATAATAGGGCACGGCAATTATTTTAGGCATTATACCTAAATATTTAAATCAACAAAGGTTTTATCCACTTGGCTAGCTTCTCTATTGATCCTGCATACAAAAACGACCGTTTAATGTGTACACAAACGCATCCCTGAATCGAAAAATCGTCTCTAAAAAGACCTATCCAACATTGCCCTAAATCTGATATACGAGAAATATATAAACAACACTTTACGTGTAAGGAAGATAATCTGAAAAAACCTTTTCAAGATTTACCACTTTTTCAACTTGATGAATACGTAGGTACATTCATGTCAAACTACAGCTTTGAGCTATGCTGCAGATGGACATGATGAAACTAAGGATTCTATTTTGATTACGGTACCCTTAAAAACATAAATGATTAAACATATTATTTCAACCAGAAATGTCACAAATTAGACCCAGAAAATAGGTAATAGGTATCCTATTGATCACCGATGCGCTGGACAGACCAGATTAAAGCTGCTGTGGATGCCCCCGTCCATGAATGCACACGAAGGGCAGCGATTCGTAAAGAATAGCGGCGAGTCGTGAGGCGTGCCACAAATATCGAATGACCACAAATACTCTGCCAAGAGTGCAGCGACTTAGAAGAAGAAGAAGAAGAAGAAGATGCTATTTTAATATTAGAAATGTGAAAGTTTGTGAAGATGTTTGATTTTTTATTCCTGAATCACGCCACAACTATCTGTACTTAACCGATTTGGCTGAAATTTCGAATGGAGATAGCCCTGGATTAACATTTTTATCCCGAAAAAGTTCAGGGTTTCCACCAGGATTTGCAAAAAATTGCGATCTATCGCGGGCGAAGCCGCAGGCAAAAGCTACGTGTAGTACGACATAAAAGAGATTTAAAGTTGATTTTAATCGCTTTAAGCTGATTCGGCTTTGAATGGTACAGAGTAAATGTGTATGGGTCAAATCTTACAATCTAAATTAGAAATAATTCTTCTCATCATACGGAGTTGAAGACAATGCATTTCGATGAAAATAGTGACCTGATACTGCGTTCGGGGTTGGCTCTAGACAAGGGAACTCCTCAGCGGCCAATAGCATAAACACAAAATTTTAAAAGCTTGTTTTTAAAAGTAATTTAGAAAATACTAATTTTATTGTACTCAAAAAAACAAAACTTAGCTCGCCTACTGCATGTATTGCACGACATTTGCTTTGACATCCCTATTAACAAGTCGAGACTGCGTTATTGGATATCTCAATCCTTTGAAATGAAAGACGATGCCGAGAAATAATTGGTTTTCATATCAATAGACAAATTGATTATTTTTTGTCCCTGGTTTTACTTGTTTTTTTGCAGGGTCGCTTATTGCTTTTTCACATCGACGTCTTTAGCATTCGTAACAATTTAACCAACTGCGTAACTGCGTAAAATATGACTATTGGAATGTAATGTATGGAATGTACCTAAAAGATAAAACAGGACAGAATAATGAGAATTTACCTCTATTAACTGTTGAAGTTTCATATGAATGATAACAATCATTCGTAGATAATAATATTTTATTATTTTGGCCAAAAACAAATATTACAAAAATTTGCATATTTAAAGAAAATAAGCGATTTAATACATATAATCCAGAGGATTTTGTCTTCTTCAGTTGTCCCACTCTAATACAAAACAAGTTTATAGTTATTAATTATGACACTAATTATTTAATTATAATATTTTTTCTATTTTATTTTTTGTTTCATGCTGCTTCTGAGTGCATAGGTGAATAAAGTACACTAAAAGTAGACTAAAGACAACTGGGTGAATTAACGCAGGTGAATAAAGTCGACGCCACCTTCAACTTTGTTTTATTCCGTTGTATTCTCTTCCATTCTATTATGAAAATGCGTCAGAAGACAGTTCCTACCAAACAACAGACTCTAACACTAACTGTAAATTATAATATTTTATGTTTAAAGTATTTATGGTAACATTTAAAGAGCTAATATATTATTGTTAAATCGAAATTAATCACAATAAAATAAATAAAATAATAATTTAAAATGTTAAAAATAGTACTCACTGTCACGTGATTCAAACGCCATTTTGAGCATATAACGTTATTATCCATATATTATAAGCAAATTCAACCAACTTCAATAGACCGCTAGTACTGAATATCGGTTAGTGACGTCACGTAACGTTTTTGGTGGGAAATTTGATATTGATTTTTGTTTATCAATTTTTGATTTTAAATTGAAAATTATTATTTTTATAATATAATATTTTTTTCGTGAACATTGACGTTCTATCTATAAAAATAAATTGAATCGTAAAATTAGTCAACATCCCTATTGCAGGCTGAAAATAATATAAGAAGAAAATCGTCTTCAAAGTTCAAATAAATACGTATAATTCAAATTAATAGCACAACCAAAAATGTTTTTGTTTTTACATTTAGTACAACAACGGAGTTGACATTCCAATTATGAAGCGGAGACCTGCGCTTCGGTTTCAATCCTTTATTTTCGCAAGGGAAATGAGAGATGAGGCCTAGAATAATTGGTTCTGGAATGAATAGCGATCGGTTATTTGTTCAATATATTTTTCAAGATACAAAAATGATATCTATTTCTTTTTGCGGCGAATGCGGAATATTACTTTGTGTTCACTTTTGTTATTAATGCATGATAGCTTCCTTTGAAAATCGTTCAAAAAAATGATAATAACAGGGCAAGTGCGTGTCAGGCCACGCGCAATTTAGGGTTTTGAGTTACCTTAAAGGTTTTCTTTAACATAATCCGTTATTAATAAAACACGGGGATATTAAGGTAACGCAACCAATCAATTAAAGTTTTCGTGTAAACAAGACATTAGGCGGGACTGCTTGGTACCATTCATATGGGGTACAGTCGGCGACATAATACGAGTATGTACCTAACTCACATACTTACAAGCAAACATTATACGTAAACGTCCACAGAACATCTAAAAATTAGTTAGAAAGGGCTTAGCACGTAATTTGTACTAATTATTAGATGTTCTGTGTAAACGTCCGTTTTTTAGACGAGACTTATTTGGTTTTCGAATAATATTTATTATTATTTGCCTCTAATTTTCAAATATTATGTGCGTATTAGAAGTTAATTATCACTTGCTTCAATGAAGGGAAACATCGTGAGGAAACCTGAGATTTCTCCATAAAGTTCTCAAAGGTGTATAAGTCTACCATCAAACCTCACTTGGTCAGCGTGGTAGACTATGGCCTGTACCCCTCACATTGTGAGAGGAAACCCGGAGCCCAGCAGTGGGAAAATTATGGGTTGTTGCTTTTTTGCTTATTTGCGTTCAAATTTTGAGATTACGTTCTGTGTTTATCACACCAACTAATTTATTTAATGTCTATGAGGCTAACTCAGTACAACTTCGATATACAAATTCGAACACAGTTCAGCGCAAAATTTACTCAAAGCGTAAACTTCGTAATTAACAACTAAATATAATTATTTTGTAACTAAAATAAGACAAGTACAAAATGTTTTTACTCAAATTATTTATGTTTGTTCTATTAATTACTTCGAAATAACTTAAAATTCAAATTGTTTTTGACATTATAAAAACAAATAAAAATAAATAATATTATTCGTGCACATCATTTCATCTCACTCATTTAATCTCACTCAAATCAGCTCTCCACATCTTAAGGTTGTCTGGAAGAGATCGCTGTGTAGCGATAAGACCGCCTTTTGTACCTCATATGTCTGCTTTGCTTATTTACTTGTTGTTGTATTATTTTATTTGGTGTACAATAAAGAGTTAAATAATAATAAATTATAATAAATTATCAGCAAAAACTGTTGAACGGATTATCATGAATTTTAGCGTACAGATAGACCATGATCTAGAATAAGACATAGGGTACTTAATAACCTGCAAAACGCAGGCAAACCTGCGTGCAGAGCGCTAGTATACAATAAATCAGTCACTATTTGCGCAGAAACCACGCAGCCACAAGTATTTAAGTTCTAAACAAGAAACTAATGAAGGAATTTAATTCAAACGCTCACTTCTATTATGCCGCAACCTGCGCAGGTGACTGTACCACCCGGAAACAGCCATAGTTAGTTACAAGCTTCTGTACACTTGCAGCAACAAACTTAACCATTTATCACAGTTTAAAGGAAAATAGACTCTATTTTGTATGTTCAAGAGTTGAGTGTTGAGCGGGAATGGAATTACTATGCACAAATTCATTGTACTAGCGAGACAGCCAATTTCATTGCTCTCTCTGAACGTTAATTGTATTGTAGAGACGCTTATTTTAGTTGCAATTTGTGTTACATAGAAAAATCTGTCTTGTATTTAATGCTAATAAGTTAACAATGGGAGCTGGGAAACTGGGCGAGTTCGTTGTAACTGAATTAATCTTTATTATATTACTAGTTTCCGCTTGCGGCTTCGCCCATGGAAAGGTGGTTTTACGAAACGAAATCACAAGCATACATCAAACTTCCTACGTCAGTATTCCATATTATATGCTATACTATATAGGGTCCTTCAAGAAGTGGGTGCCATTGCTTCCGTAACGCCCCCGGTGTTGCTAATGTCCATGTGCAACGGTGATCACTTCACCATCAGGTGACCGTCTGCTTGTCTGCCTGCTTAATAACATCTCAATCATCCCAGGAGAATATACTACCGGGATAAAATTTACTCTATTTCCTAACCCAGGACATGGCCTATCTTTGTGCCAAGATTGGCCAGTGACAGTCAGAGCCTACTAGCCTATATTGCAATCCTTTTTTTTTTTTTTTTTTTTTTTTCGGGGGGAAATCCTCATGGACTACCTCCGCCTGGGGTAAGGCGGAGGGGTGTGCCGGACTCTTACCGGCTAAAACCACCCCGGTGTCTCCTCGCACGTGCGCGCGGGGCCGCGGGAATCCACATTCTTCCGCAGCCCCACCCTAGTGCTGGCCGGGTCTATCCCGGCCTCGTCTCCTGCACGAGGTAGTGAGGTGTTGAACTACCCCGTGCATCGCCTCGGAGGCGCACGCCGACACCCGCGTGCGCCTGCGACTCGGGTCCATCGAATAGGGGGTGGGGACTTCCCCAAGTCCCTCGCCCCTGGACCCATTCATGGGGGCTGGAAAAGGGCGTTATCCGCCCTTCTCCTGCGCCCGGTGCGTCTTCTGCGGCCGGAGAAGGGAGTCGAGATCTCCCTCTCCCGTTCCGCAGATTCCTTCTGCGACATCACGTCCTCGCAGAAGGACACCACCGCGTCCCACGACTCTGCGCTACCGACCATCTTCCGCACTATGGCCTGCAGCGACAGATCGTCTCCTACTACATTTGTGAGGACACGGCGCTGCTCCTCCCAAGCTACACACTCGGCAAGCGTGTGTTGCGCCGTGTCCTCCCCGCAATGGACGCAGTGGTGGCACCGAGCGTCCGGCTCCCTGTCTATGCGGCATAGGTACTTGCCGAAGCAGCCGTGCCCCGACAGCACCTGCGTCACCCTAAACGACAGGGAGCCGTGCCTTCTCCCGAGCCAGTCGTCGAGTACTGGCCGGATCGCCTCGACGGTAGCGAGGCCGGCGGCAGGGCGCAGAAGCCTTTGCCGCCATTCCGCCACCAAGACCTTCCGGAGCTCCTCTCGGCGCAGCGCGATCTGCCGCTGCACCAGCATCGAGCCCCGTGCCCGCTCTTCCTCGCGCCATCGATATAATGACGCGAGTACTTTCGCCTCTAGGTCCCAGGGCGGGGATCCGGCCAGGACGCAAGCCGCCTCGTAGGAAATCGTGCGATACCCGCGGATGACTCTGACGGCCATCGCCCTCTGCGGTTTGCGCAGAATGGCGAGAGTGTTGGCCGTCATATCCATTGCCCACACAGGGGCCCCATACAGGGCCATGGACCGCACGATTCCCACGTACAACCGCCTACAGGCGGCGCTCGGGCCCCCCATGTTGGGAAGCAACGTTGAAAGCGCGCCCGCTGCGCCCATCAGCTTGGGCACCAGCCGCCGGAAGTGGGGCCCGAATTCCCATCGGCTGTCGAGCACCAATCCCAGATACTTCATGGTGGACTCGACAGTTATCCGGGCCCCGCTGACCACGATGTGTGATCCCGGCGCCGGCGCACGTCGGGGGCCATGAAACACCATGGCCTCCGACTTGTTTAGGGCCACCTCCAGGCCCAGGCGCCGGATGCGGTTCACCACCTGTGACACCGCAGCCGTGGCTATCAACGTCGCTTCCCTGTGCGAACTCCCTCGGGCAGTTACGAGCGTGTCGTCCGCATAACACGTCAAGTCGGCGCCCGACGGGAGTTTGCCTCTCAACACCCAGTCGTAGCCGATGTTCCACAGAAGCGGTCCCAAGACCGATCCCTGTGGAACACCGCACGACATGAGGTGCTGACCGGCACCGTCACGTCCCCGATAGGTGACGAACCTACCCTCCAGGTAAGCCCCTACTGTACGGCGGAGGTAGGGAGGCACGCGATGGTATTTCAGAGCCTCCCGAATACAACTCCAGGGTAGGGTGTTGAATGCGTTGGAGATGTCTAAAGACACCGCCAGCACCACCCCACCCCGGGACACCGTCTCCTCCACCAGGGCCCTCACGCGCATGATGGCGTCTATGGTGGAGCGCCCCCGACGAAAACCAAATTGGTTGTCGTCCAGGTTCGGCCCCTCCCTGCGCAAGTGGCTGACGAGGCGGTCTGCGATAATACGCTCAAAAAGTTTGCCCGCCTCATCAAGCAGCACTATGGGCCGATACGCGGACGGCGAGTCCGCGGGGCGCCCCTCCTTCCTGAGCAGGACCAGCCTCCCCTCCTTCCACACACTGGGAAACTGACCCTGCTCGAGACATGCTGTGAAGAGCCCCCTCAGCTGAGGCTCTAGCTCCTTCAGAGCCAGGACGAGAGCTCGACCAGGAACTCCGTCGGGTCCGGGTGCTGTGTTCTTAGCCCGGAGTTGCGACACGGCCGCTCTCGTCTCTGCTTGCGTCACCTCGGGGACATCGGTGCTCTCCTCTTCTGGAGAGACTGTGGCTGAGGGTGAAACCATTTCCGGGGGAACGTGCCCGGCTCGCTCTGGGAAGAGGGCCGATACCACCGCCTCTAGCAACTGGGGTTGCAGGCTTTGTGTTAGTGGAGGCGCCCATGGACGCAACTTGCCTCGTACCCAACGGTAGGGGCGCCCCCACGGATCCCGATCTAGGGACCCCAGCAGCTCCTCCCTGGCACGCGACTTTGAGTCGCCAATGGCCAGCCACAGTGTCTCCTTAGACGCGCGGTACACCTCATACAGCGCGTCCTCCTCGTCGGAATCCCGTCGACGCCGTTGCAATCCTGCACCAACCTTTAATTTTCCAATAGTTAAAACATACATATTTGTCACTTGCTTCCATGTAGGAAAAGATCGTGAAGAAACCGCACACCAGAGAGTTCTCCATAATACTCTCAAGAGGTTTGTGAAGTCTGGCGTGGTGGACTATGGCCTGTACCAATCAAATTGTAAGAGGACACCTGTGCCAATGTGACAGTAATGCGTTGTGAATTGTGATAAATCATACACATACGACCCTTAACAAACTATCGTTTTACTCACGTTATGAGGCAACAACTGAAACAAAGAACCGATAGCAGCGAAATCTTCGACGTTATCTCTCCAAGTCTGAAGTAAGTAAATGAAAATTTCCACCCACTAAAGGGTTGCCTAGAGCGAGCGAGGCACGCGATCGTTGGGTGATGGATTACTCCATTCTGCGTCGAGTTGTTTGTTAGATACAAGTTTGATGCTTAACAAGGTATTTTGCTGTGAAGTTGATGCGTCAACTGATAAAATTAAAATAGAATTTTTCACACAATGCACATTTTTTTATGGAAATAACCGGCAAATGTAATGCTGATCCACCATATAAAAGGCTATCGTTGCTCATAGACATTAGCAACACGAAAGGTATTACTGATGCTCTGCTGGTCAAGAAAGAGAGAAGAACAAGAAAGGAAGAACTAGCTAGCTCTAGAGCCCCCAACCGGAGTACTGCGAGTTGTTTGGCAGCTGATTCAAGCAAAAGGGCGATTCAGTTAGAAAAGAGCATTAACAGAAAGTGGCGGCTTGCAATATTCGGGGTTCTCGCCTGATTATGGCGTGCCGGTCTTCTAAATTTTGTTCATTTAAAGTACTTTATTGCGGTGCGAACTTATTAATATTTAGATACTATAGCACATTTCCCGCGTCTTGATTATACATGATCTGGTCATACAGGACATAATATAGGATCTGGAATAATATTTTTGTTGGCTTGGTTTGTTTAAATTGGTTAAAAAATAATCCACATTTAAAATTTATTTATTAGTACAATTTGAAAATAATTTTGAAAAGGTTAAAATGTTATGTCTGTTTGTGCCTTAGTGAATTTCATAAAAAAATATGTTTTTTAATAAATTTAGCGTTCAGGACGTCGATGTAAAAACAAAACATATGAGTCACCCTCGCCTATGAATGTCAGTTACACCATAAAACAATAAGGCTTCCCGCCCACGTCCGATAATCGGTGACCGATTTTTGTACCGACTGTCGGTGAGTCAGTTTTATTTCTGACCGACTTTTTGTAGGACGTGTGCGTTGCACCATTGCTATCAGTACGTTCTATTTTTCTCCTACAAAAAATCGGTCACCGATTATCGGACGTGGGCGGGAAGCCTTAAACATATTTTTGTAACTTTGGCGGACTTTCTATAATACTATTTTTACAACTGCTGCGCCCGAAAATTATTTTAACATTATACTAAAATAAGTCTTATTCTAAAAAGTTAAGGGACATTAAAATTTATGGGCTGTAAGAATAATGAAATGAAGAAGATGAATATGAAACGACCAAAGTTATAAGATTTATTTATTTTATTGATTAACTTTGTATTGCACTATTTCCAAATTATCTTGTAAAGGTAGACCCTAACTGCTTCTAAAAGCACATTGGAGAACCGGATTATGACTTTGAATTTATTAATAATGGATATTCTCTGAACACAACAATATTAAGTGTCAAGAAGCTTTTAAAGCCAAATTAGAATCATGCGACGGACTATTCGAGTAACGTAACTAATAAAAAAAAAACTACTCAAACTCAAAATATACAAAAGCTATGTATACCTATACATATTAAGAACTTTTAACACTACCAAAAAAGTAGTTTTGAAATATTATCACTATTACTATGAGATGATTTCTATTCAAACCATGTAGAGCACTAGTGTACATAATATTCTGGTGCGCTTTCAATGCAGTGTGTTTTTAATTCTCAGCTGCTTTACAGTAAGACCTATGAGACCTATAAATTAAGTGTTCCTTTTCTAACCTTAAAGTGTAAAACGTGACTGGTCTTATAACCAGTCATAATCTGCAACTAGTTGCAGATTACCGACGGCAATCACAGCAAAAGGGTATTATAATAATTTACACATATACATAATTCCAATATTACTTTAATTGGTAAGTGTGTATACTAACTTTTAACGTTTTATCTATTCATTTCAGGAAACAATTACCTACGATGAAAGAATATAATATGTTAGTCATGCATGTCATACTAAATTCGAGTATTTGTGAGCTCGTTTGTCGACATTAAAAAAAAACAGCTTGATTCGCATTGCGGTTTTGGGTGGTGATAACTCTTAAAGTCAGAACTTCTAAGAATGATAGTGTTATAAAACGATAAATATCTACTTCTGTACTTATTTCAGCATTGTATAATGATAATCATATCTATATAAGTTTTCTTTATCTTCAATTTTGATATCACAACATTAGAAAATAAACTGATAGCGCATTACATATTTTATATAAATTGACATAAGTGTTACATGATATATTTATTTCATTGTATTCACCGTGAAATAATGGCAAATAATAATAATAATAATAATAATAATAATAATAATAATTTATTTCTTACAAGAAGTTACACGTTGGTTACAGTTTTAACTTAATCACATGCAAATAAACATTTTGTTTTAAATTAACTCGTGAGTATTATCGTCTTACCGTGATCGTACTTATTCATATACACAACACAAGGTATCACATATCCACTCATTCACTCATTTAACTATATTTTTAGTACAATTCAACAACACTTTTTATAATTTACATAGATACATGTTATGGTAATAACTAAAAAACATAATACTTAGCAACAACGTACTTATTCACTGTCGCTCAATTATTTAATGTTTGTTGCGGGTAGATCTTTCCACGCTTAACTATCTACTTATTGCATGCGACCATATAAACTGTGGACTTGTTCTGCGTGATGTGTAACACTGTGATTAATATATATGTTAACCTTTTTTCAGTTACTGTATTAATGCGGGATTTAAGTTTAACATAATATATTAGATACAAGTTTACTATTACCTAAACTAGGCCGAGCCTGTATCTTAGGTAATATAATTGTTTTCCCTTCCTTTCGGTAATATCATGTCATTAGAACAAAGACGTTAACTGTTTTGTAATATTCGTTATGGTTTTTATGCATTATTATTATATGTATTTAGTATGTGTAATGTACTTAAAAATTAATTTATGAGATTACGTAATGAGTATTATATGGTAATTACATATATGTTTATATATATATATATATTATAATTTTGTTTTTATTAATATTTCCTACTAACACATTGTAACGAGTTGAGTTTATATAAATCTTTTTCTATATTATGTTATTAAATGAATATATCTATTTAATTTATTTTATTACGGTAAGTAAATTTTCTACTTCTAAATAGTTTAATTTGTGTAACCATTTACATATTTCTACATTACATCTATTGGAGTTAAGGTGATAAATGGGTAACGTTTTATTAACTTTATTATAGAGATACGGGCCAATGGAATACTGAAATCTTTTCGCGAAATTCGTGTTAACTTGCACTAACTCACATATTCTATCACTTCTACGAATATTGTTTATATTTTTAACATAAGGTATCTTGCTGTGTTGGCTTCGAATTGTTTGTTTAATGAATAGCTTTCTGACTGATAGTATACCGCATGTCTCGTATAGTTTTTGAGTTGGGTATAGATAGGGTTTATTTGTCATCACCTTGAGCAGCGCTCTCTGCGCTCTCTCAAGTTGTATAATGTTGGTTTTGAAAGACCCACCCCATGCTGTAATACAGTAGGTTAATATTGATTGAGCCAACGCGTAGTATATTGTTTTAAGAAGATTTAAACCAACTATATTTCTTAGTTTTTTAAATATAAATATAAGTCGTCTCAATTTGCCACTAAGAACTGTGATCTGCGGTTTCCATGTTAGTGTTTGATCCAATGTAACCCCAAGGTATTTTATAGTTGTAGTTCGTTCTAGTTCAAAGCACTGACATAGTTGACTTATAGGTTTTTGACAGTTATGGGCTTTTAATTTTAAGCTATTTTCAGCAGGGAGATGGTTTTTCGTTATGGAAAAGGTGATGTATTTTGTTTTTTGTAAATTAATACTTAGTACATTTTGTTGTAACCAGGTCATTGTTGCTCTGAGACCGGTTTCTGCTAGTGTCCTAGCCTCTTCCCAATTAGTGCCGTGAAACACTAACGCAGTATCATCTGCATAGGTGAAAATTTTGCAGTTCATAAGTGATAAGTTACAGAGATCGTTAATATAAATAAGAAAGAGGCTAGGACCCAACACACTGCCCTGTGGAACGCCAAATATTACTTCGGTATCATCACTTATGTATTTACCGATTTTAATACGTTGTTTTCTATGGGTTAGATAACTTTTGAATAATTCCAAAGCTATTCCACGAACTCCAAGTTGTTCCATTTTGCGCAATAAGTGAGAGATAGAAACAGTGTCGAACGCCTTTGCAAGGTAAAGTAAAGTTGCCGTAGTTACTGGTGCTAATAAAGGAATAGGATTTGGGATAGTGAAAGAACTATGTAGAAGAGGTGTCGGTATGGTTTACTTGACTGCCATAGACAAAGTACAAGGGAATAAAGCAGTGGAAGACTTAAAACAACAAGGTTACAATCCAACGTTTCTCCAGCTAGACATTAGTAACAAAGAAAGTGTTAAAGAACTTGCTCAATATTTAAAAGAAAAACATAATGGCTTAGATATACTTATAAACAATGCCGGAGTTTCCACAAAAGAATTATTTGAAACAACATATGATGATTCCAAACGAGTGATTGAAACCAACTACAACAGTATTATTACAATACAAGAATTTATTTTTCCTCTCTTAAAGGATAACGCCAGAGTTGTGAATGTATCTAGTGATTGTGGACATATAAGTAATTTAAAAAATCAATATTGGAGCGGTAAACTTACCACCAAGGATGTCAAGGTGGAAGATATAAATGATTTTGTTAATTGGTTCCTAGATTCAGTTAAAAACGAAAACTTAAACAAAGAAGACTTTTTAACAATGACTGCGTTAGCTTATCGGATTTCTAAAATTGCTGTGTGTGCTTTGACTAGAATCCAACAAAACGAACTAGGTCGTGGGATTTCGGTGAATTCTTTGCATCCAGGATTTGTCAAAACTGATATGACTGGTGGAATTGGAATATTGACTATAGAAGAAGCTAGCCTGGCACCTGTTTATTTAGCATTAGATGCCGACCAGTCACTAAAAGGGAAGTTTATTTGGTTTGACAAAAGTGAAAAGGATTGGACTGATTCACAGTTAAACTTTCATGATGAAAAGCTTTTGAAAATGCTAATAGACAAAAAGAAGAAAATAAATAACTAACAAGTGGGTAAAATGATTACAAGTATTCTTGCGTAACAAAATAAAAATAATTTATAGTAAAGACATAAACAGTTTAGTTCAGATACTTCATTTTGAAATCATCTCTTTTCAGAATAACCTCGAATCAGTATTGTATTTGCATTAGTTATTAGTTCTGTTATATATGTATTAACTTAACACCGGAGCTATTTTTACACTAGTTTCTGACATTCATACTAGGCAATGAATGGTATTCTATCGTCAAATACTAGGAGATAATAAAATAATTTTTCAAACAACGTCTAAGTGAAATCGTAGGTTACATTGAATGGTTCATAACTAGACTTTTCCATTAATTTTTTTTCGAAGTTTGAATCATCATAAACCTTTTAAGTCTTAATAAATTATGGTTGTAAAATATAATTTTATTTCTGCACCTTCCATTTCCTTGTGGTTTTTTTTTTTTTTTTTGTTGACGCTGGAAAATCCTCATGGATACCCGACAGGCGCGGGGGGGCGCTGTCGGGTTATGCCGGACTCTTACCGGCTAAAAACCAGCGGTGTTCCTCCTCACCGTCTTCCGGCGGAGCTGCGGGGACGCATTCGCACACTTCCGCTGCTCCGCCGACGGTTGCCCGGGACTCGGGCCCATCTTGTGGGGCGCCCAGGTCGCGCCACTCACCATTCAAACTGGCGTGCCGGAACACGGGACACGCCAGCCGCCTCGGGGGTCTCCTCCAACTGGGCGATGGTACCCCCCGGTTCCACCGCCCGGAGACCCCGGTTATGGGGGAAGGCGGCGCTCGTGCGCCAGGCGCCTCCGCCCAACTCTCTTCCGGCGGATTGGGTTAGAAAGAGGGTCGTCCTCCCTCGCCCGCTCCGCCGCCTCCTTTTGCGCCATGACGCACTCACAAAACTGGAGCGCCGCCTTCCACGCTCTGTCGCTGCCGACCATGGCTCTCACGACGCCCGGCAGCGACAGGTCGTCCCCGATAACCGCCGCGAGGCTCGCCCGCGGCTCCGCCCACTCCGGGCACTCCGCCAGCGTGTGCTCCGCTGTGTCCTCCGGACACCCACAAGCGTGGCACACGCTGGTCGGCTCTCGACCCGCCACGCTGCACAGGTACCTGCCGAAGCAACCGTGCCCCGTCAGGACCTGCACAGCGCGGAAGGTGAGGGCCCCGTGTCGGCGATCGACCCACCTTTCCAGGACGGGCCGAATCGCCTCCACCGTTCTTCTGCCGGCGGTCGGCTCCGCCAGCCTTTCCTTCCATTTCCGGAGGAGGACCTGGCGGTCGAGTCGCCCCTGCCGCCCGGCCTCCTCCGGCTCTGGATCCACCTCATCGGCTCGTGCTGCTGCGCTGCGGCGCCAGTACGCTGCCGAGAGCACCTCCGCGTCCAGGTCCCACGGTGGGGTCCCGGCCAGGACGCATGCCGCCTCGCACGAGATGGTGCGATACCCTCTCACCACCCTGATCGCCATGATCCTATTCTGGGCGATCAGGGTGTCCGCCCAGATCGGGGCCCCGTAGAGGGCCATCGACCGCACCACCCCGGCGTACAGCCGCCGGCATGCGACCGACGGTCCGCCCAGGTTCGGCAGCAGCCAGCTCAATGCTCCGGCCGCGCGCAACAACCTGGGGACCAACCGTCGGAAGTGCTCCCGGAAGTTCCACCGACTGTCGAGGACGACGCCCAGGTACCGCATCGTCGACTCGACAGCGATGGAGACGCCGCCGACCACCAGCCTTGTGGTTCACACAAGCTATTTTAACGCAACTGTGAAGACTCTGGGTGGTGTTTTTATCTCTTTAATTTGGAATGAATATAGATGTTAAATTGAAGATATTTTTTTGTTTCTTAAGTTTCCTTGAATAATTAGACCCACTTAAGTACTAACAGCAACGAACTCTTAATCCTACAGTCTGACATTTTCGTGGTTACGTCAGCTTTATTCACAAATCTCTAAGTTTTGGATTAGTTAGATTACAGATAGATTTATAACAACTTTCGTAACCATTGTTCGTTGTAACAAATCACGCCCCGGAAAGCCTTTGCGTGAGACCGACAGATACAATAGTTTACGTTATTATAAGCTTTATTTTTTAACTCTTAGAATTAAATTTTGATTGAAGGACAAAGCCAAAGTCAGATTTTATTTGAAACATGAGTTGATAAGAAGTGTTCGTATTAGTTGATGGAAATGTTCCTCAAAACATATATTTTTAAAAATATTGATTAACATTTAGTGAAAATAATCTTACAATTAATAAATTCTCTGTGTAAAATCTTTTATGACATAATAATATGAACTATTTGCTTTAGAATGTTTTCAGCAACATTTGTGACTGATATATTAAATTTATGAGAATAAATCAAAAAATTCCAAAGATCGCGTAGATCCTCCGCAGGCAAATGAAGAAAATCCTTGACCTTGTCTATATTGAGCTTTTTGAGTACGGATTTGTTAATCCTTATGAGATGCGTAATAGTTATACCAACACTACATCTCAAAGACGGATCATCAGTTTGTAATTCGCAGCCATGAGCGTCTATGCTTAAAAACTGTATTTTCATTTCTTTTTTTTTTATATCAAAATCATTATCAGTTTGCAATATAACACTTACATGTTGTCACAAAAGTTTGCGTAGTTTTATCTTTACATAAGTAGTTTGTCGTAAATCGTAATCACAGGTTGTAATCCTGTGTTAAGTTTATTTTTACACCATAGACAAAACAAATAGACAAAATAAATAAATATCTTATTAAATAAATATCATAGACAAAATAAATAAATATCTTAATTTAACTAAGTTATTGTAACTAGCACAATAGGTATAATTATTTATTTTTATCATTTAGTACCTATTAATTATGAACGTAATTAAGTTAGATAGGTAAATCTTATTGTGTGTTTTTCAATTCATTTCTATGTTTTTTATCAACTGATTTGGTAATTTTTCTTTTATTTGAAAGGAATCACTTCCAGATTGGTCCCATTATTTTAAACTTTGACAACAATGATAACAAATATTTGGATATCAGCGATAGACCACACTGATTTTTTCCCAGCTATCATTATTACCATACCTATTAAAATAATTAATTTACTACAGCGTCACGCAACAAAACCCTACATTTATAATAAACTATCGCTTCAGTTGTATATCAAAAGGAACAATCTTAAGAGGCGATCTCTCTCCGTTAAGCAAGAAAACTTGAAATAATTGCATGAATAATTAAAATTTATATTTAAGCGAGATCATTACGTTTGATTAAAAATTCCCTTTCATCTTTTCTCAGCTGGTCTTTGTACATCTTAAGTTTTTTACTGTCTTCAGCAGTTCTATATAACTTACAAAGATCGTCACATTTATAAGTTACGTTTAGATAAAATGTTTTTACGATAAGATAAAAGATATCTAATGTTACTTTCAAATGATAACGATAAACTTGTTTACACTGTTGCCTTTACTTGTTGCCTTAATTATATGTACATAATATATTAAACGGTTTTATTTAGCTAACCGTGTTTGTATGACTCAAATCTTGCAATTCTCTTATCCTAAGGAGTTGAAATTTTACATATCGCTTTAATCCTGATGACATTGCATTTTTGTAATAAGCATGACTTTATGCTACACATAGGTTTGGTTTCAGGCGAAGGGCCCCTTATCGATTAACAGGACAGTCACAATTTTATTTTAGTACCTATATTGTCACTATAAAATCGAGTATTTAGTTATGAAATATTCACATGTTATGATAATGGTGACCTGCGGGCGGGCCGATTATGAAATTTTGTAAATCCATTCATGTTCCAGGCAATTCATTTCTCGGGCTTTAAACGACGTATGATTGGCTAAAAAAGTGTCACGTGACCGCTTTTGTAACATGAATTTGATATTTACGCTGGAACTTGGCTGGAATTGAGAGTTCATAATAGACCGCCAGGTAAGAGAACTCGATATAACAACGAACATTCAACTTTGAAAGTTCGTTCTGTACTTCATCATAACCTAAATAAATAACTCAGATTTGGATCCATACCAGAAATTTCCTCACTGGCCTGTTGGCCAATCACAAAACTGTACAAGTTTGTATTAAAAGTATTTTTAAAACATTAATGTATTTTCAAGAACCCATTCTTGTAAGCGACACCATTTATCGCAGCTTAATTAAAAACGTTACAACCATTAATCGAATTTCTTAAGGTTACACCTTTAATTACTTCCGTTTCAAAACATTTAGTATTCAAAGTACTATTGCGTCTACTAACCTTTTTAGCAATTTAGAGGGAGAATAAATATTAAACGGTGTTTGCTTGTTTGAATACTTCCAAAGATTTAATTATTACGACTGCAAACGGCCCACGTCTTAACAGCGTCCCAATTTCCTCAAAGTCCAACTTAATTTGCGAAATGAAAAACTCAGTCAGTTGTTTTCTTTCTAATCCCAAAAATCTGCTTAAATAAATTAGATGCTGCCTAGTTTGTTTTAATTTACTTTGAAATAACGAAATGATGGAAAATTGTATTTGTATGAGGAGTCGTTTAATTAATATATTATAGTTGTTGAAGTAATTTATAGTTAGACTTTAAATTGATAATTTTCAAGATTCCGCCACACCAAAATTAACTTCTTGACTTAAAAAAAAATTTTTACATAAGTATATTTAGTTTAAGGCCAAAAATAATGAAGGTTTTTTTTTAATAAAAAAATATGTGCTAAAAGCAGTTAGTATAAAATTTAATACACAGTAAATAGTTAAGAAAAAAATCAAACAGAATAGTTTACTTTGATGAAACATATCCGACTTTCTCCAAGTTTTTTGCAAAAACTTCCATTACGCTGTATAATTTCAGCTTGGGGTCTGTCCATTCTTTTTCGGTTTTATCAGACCAAATATATTTTCCTTTCAATGATTGATCGACATCTAAAGCCAAATATACTGGCGCTTTGCTTGCTTCTTCCATAGTCCAAAATCCGGCCCCTTTTGTCATATCAGTTTTTACAAATCCGGGGTGCAAGGAATTTACAGAAATTCCTTTACCTACTTCTGACTGCTGAACTCTCGTCAAAGCACACAAAGCAATTTTTGAAATTTTATAAGCTAGTAGGGGCGTTTCTACGAAGTCTTCTTCATTTACACTTCCATTTTTAACTGAATCCAAAAACCAACTTACAAAGGCATTAATATCGTCCACTTTAATATTTGGTTTAGTAAGCTTTTCAATCCAATATTGGTTTTTCAAATTAGAAATGTGACCACAGTCACTCGACACATTTATAACTCTGGCGTTCTCCTTTAAAACTGGAAAAATGTATTTTTGTATGATTAAATTACTGTAGTAATTTGTGTCTAACACTTTTTTGGAGTCTTCATAGGTTGTTTTGTAGAAATCTTCAGTTATCACAGCAGCGTTGTTTATAAGGATATCTAGGCCACCATGTTTTTCATTCAAATGTTTGGCCAGTCCGTTTACACTTCCATCATTAGTAACCTCTAACACATAGAGAGTTGGATTAAAACCTTCTTTTTTAAGGTCTTCAATAGCCTTTTCACCACGTGCCTTGTCTCTTGCAGTTAAATAAACAGTACCTACGCCACGTTTGCACAGTTCTTTTACGATAGCGAATCCAATACCTTTATTAGCACCAGTTACTACAGCCACTTTATTGTCCATGGTTAATGCGTTGCTAGCTTACAGTCAACTGATTGGTAAAAAATCTTTGAAACCATATTATATGTATATCTTTGCGTTAAAGTGATTATGTTGTAAGGGTGAATTCATATCATTAAAATAAATAAAAATATAATATTTAGTTATGAATTTACACTTAAGTACTATTATTGTAATACCTGTAGTTAAAGATTAGACAAGTTTAAGATTATTTTATTTCTTCCCTTGACGAAACATATTGAATAACTTAATTTAAATTATTATTCTTTTTTTCGTGTTAGGGTGGTCGGATCGGGGCGGGAGAGGTGTCAAAAGATCGGGCTAGATGAGTGCTACACGGATATGAAGAAAAATTTGAGGTAAGTACAAATTTGGAAAATTTATTTGGAAAATTCGAGTTTTTTGGAGATTTTTGCCAAAAATTTTTGAAATTTATGAAATGTTATGATCGAAATCTACTTTAATAGGTGCGCGAAATTATTACGAATCTTCCGATACCACGCAGTGGCCGGTAGATAAGAAATTTGAACAGAACTATGTGAAAAATCTATGTTATTATTATTAATTTAATTTTAATCATTAACCTGTGAAATAAATTTAATAATTTTAATTCGATGAAGACGCATACAAATAGTAACATACTGCACACTTTATCACATCAAGTTATGTTTCATCCATCAGCTCTCGGAGGCCTTCATCAGCGCCACTATGACCGATCCTGAGCCTTCTGAATCCAGCGGATGCACGCTGTTTTCTTCAGGTCGTCAGTCCACCTGGTCGGGGTGCGTCGAAGTTATGTTTATTATACTACAAACCTTTCTGAAAACGATGCATTTGTGGATTTCTATATAAATATATTTTCTTTTTAATTTTTGAATGCATTGACGTCCTCATGCGAACACGGAAGAAAAATATAAATGACATCAATGGCGTCAAATAGAAAATAATGATTTTATTTAATTAGTATTGTGTAAATAAGTAGATAGAAGAGAATAAACTTTAAATGTCGTTTTTTTGATTACAGGTGAGTTTTATAATTTAGTTATTGTAATATAGGTTTTTGTTTAATGTTAAATGTAGATAATGTAAATTTATAAAACAAATATATTTTGATTACAGAGAAACACATTTTTGGTTTATTCCTTTTATAAAACGACATTTAAAGTTTATTCTTTTTTATCTACTTATTTACACAATACTAATTAAATAAAATCATTATTTTCTATTTGACGCCATTGATGTCATTTATATTTTTCTTCCGTGTTCGGATGAGGACGTCAATGCATTCAAAAATTAAAAAGAAAATATATTTTCTTTACATATTTATAATATGCGACACACACAATACACAGTGTTTTGTGTTGCAAAATGCAAAACGTAATACCTATCGAAACGTAGTAAGTTCGATATTGGCATGGTTTTCCCAGAGCACACTTCCACGATTCAATAAAATGCGAGTCCACCGATACCATTCAAGACTTTACAAACCTTCCTGTATTATCCTATAAATAAAATGTAATGTATAAAATAGCTGAATTCAAAATTAAGTGCTCATAAAATTATTACTTGCGCTTTATAAACGATTGGCCATTTTTATTTCGGTAAGATTTATTCGTCAAATATTCGAGGGACAGTTTCTTTGAAGGGACATGATATTTGATCAAATAACTATTAATATAATAATGACCTACAAACATGACTTACTACCGTGAAGTTACTCTTTAAATTAAGAAGTTGTTCTAGAATGTTCTACAGTAAATAAAGTAACTATTGATTGAACACTCGATGTAAACAAATCTTTACAAGCTTCAATATCTTTCCGAGAATATTATATCTTATCTTGTTTGTGAGTGTACGAACCAATGTATTAGATAAAAAATATTGTTTGTGGTATTATATTTTTATCTTTTAAAGGCTGAAATAATTTATAATTTTTTAAAGTTAAAAAAAGTAAATAACCACACTACCACTTGTGAAATTCTTTATTCGTTTTTCGTGGCCGGCAGTGCATCGGTGATGATTTTTTGGGGTTGCAAGAAAATATGCTATGAAATCACGGTTAAAATAAGAAAAAATATATTTCATTTGCGAAAATGAAATGTTCTACAACACTTTAATTAATGTAAAAATATTTTTATAAACAGTGTCTGTTGTTTCCTTTTACGTTCTTTCAAAAGTGCGTTTGCACTGGACGTACAAAGAGCTAGTGGAAGGAATAAAACAATTTTACTTTTATTAACCTAAATAAAGCGCTGTTTCCCAACACCAAACAATGTGTTTCAAGAAGGCTGGTCAAATGGGGTTCACATAAGATAATTAAATAATAATATTAACTACATAAAGCACTATTTTATTTTATTTTATTTAACTCTTTATTGTACACCAAATAAAATAATACAACATCAAGTAAATAAACAAAGCAGACATATGAGGTACAAAAGGCGGTCTTATCGCTACACAGCGATCTCTTCCAGACAACCTTAAGATGCGGAGAGCTGATTAGAATAAGATTAGATGAGGTAAGGTGCACGAATAATATGGAGGAAATTATAAATATAACTATCACCAGCCCGGTTATATCGCTCGAAAAGTCATTCTCCTTTTTTTAATCTTATTGAATTTTCGTACTGGTGATAGTGTTGTGGCAAAGGTAGATCTTCCAGCAGGCGAGGTGGTGTTGCCTGAGGGGCGTCCATGCCCCAACTGATCTAGTCGGATGTATATGCAACCGATGCACAAAACTTCAATAGCGAGACTCAGGTCAGCGTGACGTCATCTTGTGACGTATGTGCGGTGTTGCCATTTTAGTAATTATGGTAAGAAGAGAGCGTTGTTTTTTCCTATTTTATTTTATTTTATTTTATTTATTTATTTATCAGGTTACACCACGAAAGTGGACACTATTGCAATCAAAATTCAATAAAGATAATAATAAAAAAAGATTCTCTATTGTCACCTCAATCACAGATGTAAACAGCATGCAATCAAATATAATCAATAGAATTTAAAAATTATAGTCAAAATTTCAAAATTCATAATAAAATTACATAAAAATAAATTAATAAAATGTATTATTAACAATCACAATTTACATATTATTATCATTTATACAATAAAAATTTCATAATTAATTAATAAAAATACAAAATTATTATACATCATTGAAATAAATCTAATTTCATTCAATAAAAAATGAGGTGAATTAATTAGCCATTTTTCTTTGAAGACCCAAAAAAATATTTTCAGCAGGACACATCATAACCAGTGGAGATCGGCTTGACCCAATAGAGCCCTTCATAGAATTTTGATTTTAATAAAGCCGCACCAGTTTCAAAATAAAATATTGCGATGTCGATTCTATTTATTTTCCTTAAATTAGATGAAAAACAAATAAAATATATAATACTTTCATTAAAAGACCGGATAATCATTCTTGGTTTCTTTTTTCCTTTAGATAATCTCCAAAAGACGCTATTAATTTGACGCTAAGGCTTGTCTCTTAATTACACGCAGACAAACGAAGGCTTTAGTAGAAATTATCCGAAGCTTCTTTGCAAGTGATAATTAATTGTGTTATGCCGTATAACACATTAATTACCACATGAATTAGGACTCTCTGTAATTATTCTTAATATTGAAAACTTTGCCAATTTTAAAAATTTTACAGGCTGCAATTTTCAAAATCTTGTTTGCATACGTATAATTATACTTCAATAAACTTTATTTTGTGGGGTATTCCCGGTGTGCTATGACGTAGGTTCCTCGTGGGTGTGGTATGAGGTAGGAAAAAGTGTTGGTAAAATAGGTGGAGGAGTAAAATATGTTTTTCAGGTCGGCGTAAGATTGGCGTAACATCGGCGGTGGATTGTTTTTTCTTCAGCTCAGCTTGGAGAAAATTGGCGGGAATACAGGGATGGATGGAACTTGTAGGGATGACTCGTATCCTCGTATTGTATCATATAATGGTATCCCAAAATGATGTCAAATGATTATTTATAATTAAAGTTATTTTAATCAAATATAACTCGAAGGTAGTTACAACAATCAAAGAGACCATTCTGAGTAAGAAACTATCAATCTAGTAGAGCCATGTTGAAGCAGCTTGTGCTTCCATAAAGTCAGAGAAGGTGCTGCAAACATTTTCCCTGCAACAATAAATCTGGACACCATTTGCCGCCATGCCCCTGACGTTAGATGGCAAAACACTATCGGGGCATGAAACCCGCCATGGAACAAGTTTGTGGCAAAGGGCCAAAGGTTTCACGCAGCTGTTATGTGCTAAAAGCATCTAACTATCTATGCTAATAATTACATTGTGACAGGGCCAAAACTGAGTATTAATATTTTGAAAAATGTTATGTTCGTGGCACCTATGCTTTTTTATTAACATTATCAAAGGCATTATTTATTTTGGAAATTACTGTATAAAACTTAGTTACTTGAAAAAACAGCGAAAATAAATCTTATTTACAGAAAGAACGGAAACGTTTCTGTGAACGTTCTGCTAGAAAATCAATTAATAATGGCTTGGTGTTTTTAAGGTCCCTGTATCTAAATAAGGATGATCATTTTATATACAAATTCGCTAGCAAAATATTCATTACGAGTCATATCCGCTGAGTCTAGTAAACAAAAAAAAATTGGTGTGTGTCAGCTCCGACGCACGACTGGAGTTAAACGCCATCTAGTTTGCAATCGTCAAATCAGTAACATCGCCATTTAGTTTACGATCGTCAAATGAGTAACAACGCCATCTAGTTGCAAGATTATTACAACACCATTTAGTTTGCGACTGTAAAATCAGTAACAAAACAAGATTATTATGTATATTATGTGTGTTGCGTGTGTATTAGTGTGTTGCGAATCACAAACATAACGCATAACGTAACGGAGAAATGTTGATTTTACTCCTCATAAATTTTCATACCCCAAATTGATTCTAAAGGAGTTAAACTCTAATAATAACGCTAAAACTCAGTAATGTAATATTAACGATCTGAAATTCAGAGTCGATACTAATGATAGGTTGGCGAGCTTGTTCAGTTCATATCTGTTGATTGCTTTGAAACATTTGATGGGTGCATTTGGCTCAATACCCTTAGCGATTTGGTAGCATTAATGTTTCTCTACTGAATATTTGTACATTATTTGTGGAGTTTCTGTATGATTATGTCATCAAACTATAGCGATCTATATCACGGCGCGGTGGTGAAATGGACACTCCTGTATTAATAAATTGATCTCAGCCACAGACATAGATAATAAAACATGTCTGTGATCTCAGCTCTAGAGCGCGACCTCAGATCTTACAAATATCTAATTTAACATCTCAAATCGAATTTTGAAATCGCAGAGATGTAAAGATCGATTTATTAATACGGGCCCAAGTTTGTTATCATACTATCAAGATTACTTGAAGGAGAGATTAGGGAACAATCACGTTTTTATGTTATGTTACTGTTATCAAACGATAACTGAAACGCACAGCTTAATTTGATAAAGTTGCTTAAATCACTCAATACAATTTATAGCACTGATTGAGTCATGAATGATGATTGACCCTTGCTTTATTGCACGGCGGGTATCCATCCTATTGTCGTCAACATCCCGCCGGTACGGACGACGTGGTTTGCCTCGTCATTCGTTATACGCACCGCCAAGGACTGGAGTTACTTGTCTGTGTCGGGGTTTCCACCTGCCTATGACGTGGATGTCTTCAAGAAATGAGTGAATAGACTTTTACTAAGTTAATGTGCTCACCACCTTCGATCACATCTCCACTTATCATCAGGTGGGATTGTGGTCAGGCAATAACTTATTTGTGTAAAAAAAAATACGAATAATATACTACGATTGTACAGAAATTCGTTATGACGCAAATGCGCATGAAGTCTTTTTTTAAAGGAGTTTACTGGCTCTATTAGAAACACAGTTACAAAAAAGTTCTATTAGAAACACTACAACAACATTCCGTTGAGACGCCATGAACAATTTACTGAGGAACCTTTATTTTGCCTTCGTAATTAAGGACAAGTTTGAGAGTCAAATTAATGACGCTTCCAGAGATAATCACACAAACTGTTGAAAATACTTTTCTAGCTGCCGTAAAGGGCTGAAGATAAAAGCTGTGATTTTGTTGCGCTCAGTTCACTGCATGTTGTAGTTATAGTTCAAATAATTATCTGTGTTTGAAAGAAGACTTACTAAAATATGTAATAATAGCCTAAATTCAAAACGTTCTTCCAAAATTAACAAGGCTGATCAGAGTTAAACTATCAAAGCGTTCAAGTTTGTTTCGCAATCATAATAAAAAATATGTTTTTTAAATAAGTTCAATAACTTAACTTTTAAAGTTCGTGTATCTTTTATAATGACATCCTCAAATATTGGAGATTTATCCAACTTCCAACAATAATGTAGGATCCGGTAAATCGAAGTGTCACGGAGGCGCTGTGGCTACCAATATGTCACATCATGCTTATTTTATTAAAGAAACGGAATTTATTAAAAAGATACGAAAGGTTTTGAAGGCGGAAACGAGGGTAGTCTGTAGATAGCGCAGCTGAGGCTCATTCTGCAATCGGCACTCAGCGGAACAACACAGAAGTGTCCCTCCGTTCCGTACTATAAATTTATCGGAGTACTTTGTAATAAAGTGTAATAATAGATTTTATTACATAGGTTACATAAAGTTTTGAAAAGTAAAATATAGTGTGTTGTGAAGGATCTTCATTTTGTCATCTTGCATGATATATACAATAGACGACGCCCATACTATGTCAGATGACAATTAGAGGAGGCCAAGATCACAGGATCTTGACAACACACAGATGTTGTCCCCGCCTCGACATCCTACTGATATTATAAATGTGAAATTTGTATGGATTTTTGTTAATCTTTAACGCAAAAACTACTGAACAGGTAGAGGGAAGAGCACTATAATATACCTATGTATTATGAATAACTACATAGTTAAAAAACCGGCATGTGCAAAATGTTTTTACGTAACGGATTCTCTAACAGAAATGTAAGAATAACTTTATTACCGAGGTATTTAGCTAAAAGAAAGATACTGAAGAAATAGCACAGGTTGATAAATTGTAATCTAATCGTGTCATGTTTATTTTAGAGGCGTTAAGAATGATATAGATGAAGTGTTTTAAATGCATTTAATATTTTACAAATATTGTTTCTAAGAGCTGACCCTAGTTTCACGTTATTATTCATAATTATTATAAGATTAGTAGCCTTTTTATTTCTTGCATATCTACAAGTAAGTTCAATTTATAAGCTTAATTATGACCTCCATTCGGAGATCATAGATTTCAGAACCTAAATGAAATAAAAGTATTCTTCAAGATTATAAGTTACTATCATCGCTATATTAATACTAATACTGTTATATTAATACTTAAAAATTATCGTTCTCATAATTAAAATGTCAATCAACACCGATATTTTCAGTTCGGAACCTAATAAATTATGTGAAATATCTAACAATACAATTTCGTGAATTCAATCCCATGCAGTTTTTCGTCTACCGCCAAATTTTACGGCGGAATATCCGAAATAATTCCTCTCATTTTCCACATACGGGCTTCCTTTTACAATACGTTTTCGTTCAGCGACAGCGTAGCTGGAGGGTTTTCGGTTGAATTTAATAAATCTTCCCGATGTTTCCTTCTCTCGCTGAATGGGCCCGGAAACTTACTGAAAGTCCCGTTTTCATAACAACGCAATTCTCAAAGTATGAGATGAAATATTTCCGCCAACAAAGTATTTGGCGTAGCGTTAAAAACTGCTCATGAATTTTTTCATATCAATTCAGAAACTTTTAACATCAAACGGGTTAAGTAAGTAACTTTATGATAAACGTTATTTAAGTTAATAAACTTTACGTAATCCTAACAATGTAATAAATGTGAAAGTTTGTGTCGATATTTGTAATTCTTTCACGTAAAATCTATTGTACGGATTTTCATGAAATTAAGAACACAAGTAGAATAAATTAATGGTATTTTTTTTTAAAAAAACAAGCTTTAACGTCACACGTTGTATTAGTTTTCGTGTTCTTGGAATTGATCTCTTAAAGTATATGCTTCCAGTATGTAGCAAAGACACCTAGCGAGGTTTAAAAGAATTTGCATACTGTTTCAGATTAAATTATGTACTTATGTTCAATGTAAATATGTCTTTTCAATAATTCAATAAGTTGCAGTGGTTACCACGCACAATAAAATATTACTTATTAATAGCTGAGGTTTAATAAGACCTGTTTAGTGGCTATCACACACAAATATAATTAATGATTAAACGAACTTACCTGTAAGTGAAGTTCTATTATAATTATGCGAGGGCTTCGTCCGATTATCATCTAATTGAGATACCACCATATCCATGCAATGAAAATTACTGATCTCAAAAGTTCTCAACTCAAAAACTTGTAGGTACCCGCAAATGAAATGGATACTTTAAATCCCATGAAAGGGCAATTTATGACATTACCCCAGCTAAATGACTAAGGTTTTGTGCATTAATATGTCATTAACGAATGTTTAATGGGGTTTAACATCTGGCGAATAACTTCACAAAGTTTAACTGTGTTTCAGTACTAATCAAAATTCAACTATGCAAATTTTCGAGCTGAAACACTATTACACTCATTTTACTGAGCGCGTCTGTTGGTGATATTGAATTATATCACAGCTTTATTTGCTAACCGTTTTGTGGTACAATAAGTATTATATGCGAAGTCCGTGACTAAATAAAATTATATAATTTTCCGTAGGATTCATTCAAAATCTCCACCAATCCACAAAGGAGCAGCGTAGTAGACTCTAGGCCTCCTTAAGACTTGTCCTCCGTAGCCGTGAATGGTTGAGGCCAAGCCAATTAAGAAATAGTATCTTATTTAAATAAGAAATAATATCTTGTACCACTCTAAAAATTAAAAATAACATTCTTTATGATAACTTCCCCATCTCATACATTATTTTTTTTTGGTCCATATGTGTCATCTAAATGCATCGCTATTTACGCTGTTTTTTAAACAATCTTGTCACTTGTCAATATTTTTGCTGAAATTGCTTGAAATAGGTCTCGTCTAAGGAAATGCACTATGATTATGTGTCATCACTTGTCACAATTCCGACAGTAACACCTGCCCGGTTCGAAAAAAAGGAAATGCTAGCGAATTCTAGTTGTACCGAAACGAGGTTACCCTATCCACCTGTCGTCATTGTGTCATTGGGGAGGCCGTTCGGTCGAAGCAAGGTCGATGAGCGGGCTCGCAGCTTCATGCCAGCAGTTCGGGTATCGACTTAACAACAGATTGGATGACAGGGATTCAGTGAACGCTTGCAGTGTAGCTTGCTTTGCCAATTTTTAACTAAACTTTTTTTAGTGAATTTTGAGAGGAAGAATTTGCCTTTCAATATATTTTTACCTCAAAATGGAACCGTTACAGTTTTATCATGTCCCATGATTATAATTTTAATAGGATTTATTCTTATACGTCTGATTTAAAACTGAATTAATTTAGAATTTTATCAGGTTTGCCTGATAAGTTATTCACTGTATAAGTGATTTAGTGTTTGCTAGCATGGACTATTTTCACTCACGTATTTCAGAAGCGAGCTCAAGTTAAGTATACTAGAATTTATGCAAGCTTCAGTGGGAGACTGTAATAAGATGCATCCAGAATACTATTCTAGTCCATTACAAATTCGTATAAGCAACAGCGTTCTTACATTAGAATTGTATAATTACAACATCAAAAAGCAATGGAACGTTGGGCGAATACCGGACCGGTATGTAAGTAGGTATTGAGACCGGAAAACAGTCTTCCGGCTTTGCTCCGATTCGGAAGTTAGGTGAACAGTGGCGGAAATGCAATTTTAAATTCAAAAGCGAGGTTTAGATTACCATGTCAAGATTTTTTACTGTTTCAGGTTTTGAAACATAAAATTTGTATTGTGCACTAATGGCCGCCTCGGCTTCACCTGGGTTGAAAAATTTATCTTTGTGCCGTGTGATGGTTAAAAAATGTCAGTTGATTGTTCGTTATTTTTAGTAGATAAGTTGCCCTTAAAATTAAAAAAACAACTGTTTTGCAAACCGTATTGTGTGGTATGTCAAATGAAAGGACTTATTGTAAGGATCTCAAATATACTTTTGTTATAGTTTTACAATGAATAGTTAAAAAAATATTCAAGAAAGCATGAAAATTTAAGACGAAAATTGACCATTTCCCCCTTGTCTCCGTAACTACTGAGGCTAGATATTTGAGAAAAATACGGAAAATATTTCTTTAGTTATATATTTTATTATAAGAAAACCTATAAAAAGTTTATGGTCTTGAAAACAGAAAAAATAAAAAATAGAGAAATAACTGTGAATATATAATCAACGTACGGAACCCTCTCCAAGCGAGTTTAACTCGCACTTGTCAAGTTTATTTTTAACTGCACATGCACATGCTCTTTTAATAGAAGATTCAATACATTTATTTAATAGTATTTAAACAAAAAATAATTGAATCCTAAAAAAATTTTTTTTTTAAACGCTTTTATTTCAATAATGTTTAGTTTATAAAATTAGCTACAAGTTGTGAAAATTTCAAGTCTCTACGTAAAATAGAACATAGAGAATTATGCGTCTAAAGTCTGAAAATCGTTTTTTTTAATTTAACAACAAATAAACAATGAAAATTAGTTTAAAATATGATTTTCGTGTATTGTCATCGGAAATACATGTCTGCCAAATTTCATCAATTTTCATTAAAGGGAAGTCATTCAAATTAACGTTACAAGATTTGATGCTTTGATGCTCCGAAGTGAAGCTAAATAAAAGCGTTTAATAATATCATAATGGAAAGATTATATAAATAGGAGAACAAAAGAAAAGAAAGGAAGATACAAAGGAAGAAACGTGTATAATTTTGGACCGTAGTCTGCTTTGAGATCGGTTTGCTAAGGGTTTGCTAGCAGTCACCACTAAACTCTTTGGGCTTACATAACCTAAGTCTTACGTCACATAAACCGTGGGTCATTTACCGAATGCCTAGCTTAAATCAAAATATCATAATTAACTTGTTTATCAAAGGATCTGACAACATCCATAATTCACCAGCTCACTACACAGGTCTACAAAAAGCTGTAAATAGCCTTCATACTGTAACTAAGCGCCGGAACGGGAAAGCAAACAAACCGGAATCCGGATCGGAACTTATGCGATCACGTGCACGGAAATGGAATTTTAAATTCGCACATTGTGCTTAACGCCCGATGTGACCACACGGTAACTTAGGGTAGTGACGCACCTAACTTTAGTTATCCTACATTATTATGTGAGTAGTTGTTTTCTTTTAATGCAACCAAGAAAAAAACAGCTGAACGTGTTGGATGAATACACAGGTATAATTTAGTGTGAAGATTCTATACAGATATTATTAGTGGTGTGGCAGTATAGCGTGTAAATAGCTGCTACACTACGCGTTTAGTTGAAACATTACAATTATTTCGTCAGACCTATAAGTAATAGCTGAAAACAATATCACAATTGTGCTCACTCACTCTACTCCGGTTGGTATGAATCCCACGCAGTCCAAGGTAGCAGATGATGGGTGAAGCCGGCCGGGGCGCAATGAGGTTAGGTAATCCATTTCAGTTTTTGTTATTTCACGACATTAAGCACTTCACAATATATGTAAGTAATCGACGGGTGCACGATATAGTTGAGAAACTTGAGTATATTTCTCCGAAAATCACCAAGTATGAGTTTTAGTAGGGCATGCTCGTTCGATGTCAAAGGTCACTTGAAAGGTCACTCTTAACACCATCTAGCGGCATTAGGTAGCGCTCTAATGAGCAAACCAGATGTATTAAGTATAGTACTGTAATACTGTGTTTTCGTGACATTAACATTTACCAAAAACCTAATTTAATAATTGAAGCCGTAGTGCTTTACCAAATACATAACTAGCATATTTTTTAGTATAGCGAAAGCGATAATATGACGGATATATTTTGCTTTCACGATATTTCTTTTTTGTAATAAACCATATATATATATCTCGATGTTCGCTTTTAGCGGTGAGGAAATGTTCACGCTTTATTTTTTACTTGTAAGTTTGTAAATTATGCAAAAGTGATTTTATATTTAACCATAATTATTTAACCATACACTTTGACGCATAAACTAGTTGAATGGATTTCATGTTTAGAACATAGGTAGGCCATGATCTAGAACTGGACATAGGCTACTTATAATATAAAAACGCGGGAATAGCCGCAAAACAGAGCGCTAGTTAATAAACACACTTCAAGTTTTAAATAAAATTACTTTTATTTTATTATTCTCATTATACTACAAACCTATTCCAGCGGGAAGCGAATGATACGGAACGTGTACTTGGCGTGAAACTGAATACACAACGACATGCCGGCCATTCAGCCAATGACTTTAATTTTTTTTTTATTATACTATTTCAAATAATACTCGTACGTATATAATCACTGACTTCTTTGTATCTGCCTATGCTTGGAAACTCCATAATTATGTTTATATTAATATTACTATTATTATGCTAAAATTATTAAGTTCTTTCTTTGTTTCCTTAAATAACTTTACATTTATGTCACTGTTAGACATTTTGTCGAAAAATACGTTTTTCTTAATTTAATTACCTTTTTTGTGTTTCGATGTTGCCATAGTCATATATATGTATATCTAACAGCCTCTTAAAGTCCACTGCTGGACATAGCTTAGGCCTCCCCTAATTGGCGCCACTCCGACCAGTCCTGGGCCCTCTGAATCCAGCGGCTTCCTGTTGTCTTCTTTGGGTCATCATCAGTCCACCTGGTCGGGGAGCTACAAGTGCTCCTTTTACCGAGACATGACCGCCATTCGAGAATTTTGCGACCCCATCGGTTATATGTCCTTCGAACGATGTGGAATGCCCATTGCCACTTTAGTCGGCCTGCGAGCTATGTCGGTAACTTTCGTTCGCCAACGGACTTCATCGTTACCGTATTGTTTAGTTATTGCATTGTATTTCCATGTACCTATTGTATTATTGGAAGTAATTTGTCCCAAAGTAAAGTTTATATTACGAGATTATAACATTCACCCAAATCATACTTCTTCTTAATCGTTTCGCTCTTGGCAGAGCGGTCGTGGTCGTCATGTAGTCGCATTTGTAGCAGATGTAATTCGCTTCACAATCTCTCGCCATTTTGGTCTGTTGGTTGTTATTTTGGTGCACTCATGCAATGGACCGCCCAAAGCAGATTTGATATGGTCGGTCCATCGCATGGGCGATGTACAACGTGGCCTCATAAGAACACACAGCGAAAAAGCAAACATTAATAAACTTCTAAAAATACGTTTCTACAAGCAGATAAACAAAAATAGATAATGGCTATATCACATTATCAATTCGTATTTGATTCTCAATTATTCAAATTGGCATGAAATAAAATAAATCTGGCTTTTGCAATGAACTAATGTGCCACGTTAAAAAACACAATACCTATCGCTTACCAATAACTGGCCACCAGTTGTATTATTTTCATTTTTGATAATAATTAATGAAAAAGCACTCACATCACTTGAATCAATCCGTAAATCCGTAAAAAATAAATCGAAAATAGGCCGATTCAATCTAAACGTTTTTGAGTCTGACTACTAAGGTATGAGTTTCCCGAAGCGAATCGAAGGTCACAAGTATTATCATAAATTACCTTTCAACTCATCATTGGTAATATATTTTGTCAGAATTTTTACTTCAATCCAATCCAAATAGAGCTTGAGTTTCACCCAAAGAAGGCTTTATCTAACGGAATCCGTTAAGCGCGGTTATTCCGCTAATTCACTCCGGAGGGAGCTTTTTGAGTTCCAATAAATGGGAGTACTTTGATTTCTCTCTATTTGCTGATAGAAGTCTTCAATACTTGACTGAAATAGTACGTTTATGTGTAGGTTCCTCTATAATTTAGTGTTACCATAGTAAGTGGGCTATAAGGAGCTATTGAGTCCACGAGTCTGAATGAAATTATACCGGAAACCACTGATATTGTCCATACACAGAACTATTTATTTAGTTTTTATAAATTGAAGGTTTGAGTGTCCATACAGAATGGGATCCATGATGATACTACTATGCGATAAACATGACAAATACCATCCTTCTAGGATCGGCCGTCAGTTAAGTTTTTAGTTTATGTCCAGAAAGCTAGATTTAGCGTATCGCCCGCTTTTTTCTTGCCTCTTGTATCGGTTGCACATTTGGTAGGAACACACGTGGACGGCGATATTCACTTACCATCAGAGACAATATCATATTCTCATTAGTGTATTTGTTTACCTTTTATTTGTCCAAACGCTTTGAAATGAATTACAATTTCTGTATACAATATCAATATTTTCGCTGGTGGTAGGGCCCCTCGAGGGATTATATTGGTATTATTGATTTTAATTATAAATTAATACCATTATTACTATTATTAGTTCTCTATGGGGTTCGCCTGGATAGCTACCACCCTTGAGCATGAGTCAACCGCCAAACGACTCGTCGTGGCTGGGGGCTTGAGAGCCAGTTCTTTCTTTCTTTTTCCTCTCTCTATCTTGACCGGCAACGCATCAGTGATGCCTTTGGTGTTGCTGATGTCCATGGCCGACGATAGCCACTTACCATCGGGTGGATCGTCAGCTCGTTTGCCGGCTATTTCTATAAAAAAAATCTTCAAAAAGAAAATTCTTTATACAAGGTTAAAATTCTAAAATTATTTACTCCTACATCAATGTCGTACACACCTGGCCCGGATTCTTAGACGACGCTTTAACTAGATTTCAATAATAATAAATGATACGTTTTTACTTACCTTGTGTTTCTCTGAATATTCAGGATCAAATCGTGTGATTAATGATCAGATGATATATCGCTCGTTACCTCAGGTAAGATTGATCTGCTTCTTGAATACGTTGAAAGGGAGTAAATGTTTAAAACCTTTGGAATTAAGTATCAAAATTGTATTTCTTCTCTTTTGGCCGCCAGCGCATTGGTGATGACGTGTTACTGATGTTAAATTACAAGAAGTAAAAGGAACAAGGCGGACTAAACGCTAACAGCATTTTCTGCCAGTCAATCTTCGGGAAGTCTGAC